>CM042818.1:2892226-3517134 GCA_009982885.2 Hyles vespertilio
TTTATTTACCACGACAATTATTTATAATTTAAATATATAGCCATCGAAAGTGTTAACTTGCAGATCTATGTTATAAATATAGCAATTAAAACTGCTTCATTGTGTATGTTTATTTGTAGTATATTTGTACCTATGTCATTAATTTCATCGACCAAATGTATAGATACGATCGGATTACGTTTCGCTTGTAATGTACAGAAAATTGTGTAACGAAAATAAATTGCGTTTTATTTGTATTTGTGTTTTTTCTTCACCGTCTTAGATTCTATAATCAAGCTAGATAAACCATTGAGTGTTTTTTTAGAACTTCTTCAGGGCCACACGATTCCACTTTGTATCATAAACTACTTGGATATTGCTATCTAATACAGAAACAAAAATATTACAAAAATATTTATTTCGCTCAAGGGTTGATTTTTTAAGCCCTGTTGTTCCCTGTTCAACTTGAACTCATTCTCACTATTAACCAGCTTCTTTGCCAGCAATTAAATAAAACACCTCAAAAAACTAATAAAATAGCATTTATTTAAAAAATAACATATTTTGTACACTATATTTGTGTAGACTAACCGTTCTGCACGCGACATGCGCTCGAGACTCAGCTGTTGACTGGTGCGTACACCTCTACATATGTGCTGGTACCGATTACTAAATACATTAGGCAGACTTATATAGTTCAAACTTGTTTATAAATAAATATGAATCAAATTGTTCCTTAAAATAAGGCGTTAATAGTGAAATATGTTTACATACATTTTAGCCATAATAAATAATCTATTTAAATTAATATAATAGGAGCAATAAATAATAAATTATTACATCACGAAGAACTTAAAATAAACTAAACTGCCTTGGAGATGTAATGATATATTTGGTAAGCATTATAATAACATAGCCAATTTGCCATTTAAACAATTAACAGGAAACATTTTAATGTTTAAAACAGTCGATACAATCAACATAGAACAAGCACGTCAGTACATAACTATGATAATGTCTATTGTTCTTTGGTATATAATATAGGCGTCATGATAGAAGTCATATTCACATAAAAAAATCTAAACGATATTCTAAGAGACGGCATGACAGGATGACTTAAGTAACATTGTAAAAATAAATAAATATTTATGCAGCACATCATTTGTGGTTAGAAGCTTCATTCACTAATCTCGGATATGTATTTTTCATACTGGCAACACAAGCTACAGAGTAATTTTATAATCTCAGATTTTTTACCAAAATAATAATATATTTGCGTGTAATAAAAAGCGCTAGTTATTGCTTGTTTAATAAGTCTAATTTAAGGCTTTCAATGAATTATTAATAATTAAAATATAGGACAATAAAAAAGGCGTTGGTATCTTAAATTGTGACAATGCTCGTCAGTGTTAGTTCCTAGTCTTTTCCATACCACGCGACAACTTACAATTAAAATTGCCATAAAAATCCTTAAATCTACACTACCAACGAATTAAGGCATATAACGGTCAACACGATCACAAACGGCGCGAATGAAGCATCAGCCACAAGTCAAAAGAACGCGAACAACCAACATCGAAGTATCAAACAATTAACGACTATATTGACAAAAGTCACAAACATGGTAACTATTATTGCATTATTTTTAGACTCTCACAAATCATCATACTCGATAATATCAAAAATGTTAAGCGTGTAATTTAAGGCGCATACGGACCATATCGCATTGACATCCATCCAATATTATAACTGTCTATATAAAATATTGCTCAAGAATAATAATTCATTGATATACAGGGCGGTAGATCAAAAGTAGGCCCAGTAATCTTTTTATGAACCAAGAAATTAAATAAACAATGAAAGCATTGTTTGAATAGAATTCTGGGAAAGCTATAATAAATAAGTACATAGATAAATGGTTATAAACATTGATGTTTTTTAATATAACGTAGCTGTTATTTAAAATTTATCAACTTACTTAGAGATAGTCAAATTAGATTTAGGTCAAAACCCACTATAACACCAAAAAAATAATTTAAAAGACTTTTGTGAAAAGAGCAAGATCTTTGTGCGTTTTGACGCGTTATATCAATACTATCCGTATATGTGCTTCATCACACATCATAGACTCACACATATTTTTTGCACTTCTTTAAACAATTTTGACACACGTCAAGGGCAACATTTAAAAACAAATAGCTACGGCACAAGAAACTGGCCTAGCACAAGCCTTACAATTCCTAAAAATACAAAAAGTATCTCGTATTTAATACGAAAATACAATAAAAACAGCCTCTATTTTTATACTTTACAACAATCCAATATAAATCTGACTAGTTTACGTCAGTTTTTTGAAAATACTCGTTTAAAAACAATAAATGTTATAAATAGATCAGCAATGTGTAATAATTTTTTTTCATCTACTTACACCAAAATAAGTACGTATGCCTTGAGCACATAATTTACTTTTCATAATGCCGATTGACTAGTTATATTAGAAATCTTTAAAAGATATGCGATAGTGTTTGAGATTAAGACGTATGCGTTAGCTTTTGCCCGCTGCAATCTCATTTTATTTGACTAAGAAATGGCAGAAACACGTCTACACCGCATAGTACTTAGCGGCGCGACGTACAGACACTTCAGTTTATCTTAAATAACATTAAAAATTTAAGATTTTTTTATAGCGATCATACTTAATAATGAATGGCGGAAACGCGGGTGTACTGATAAATTGCAAATATTTTGTGCCATCTTTAGGCGGTCCAGACGTATCTTAAGAGCTAAAAATGTTTAACCACGGAATATAAATTTTCTAAGCTATGTAACTACGCAGAGATAGTAAGATTTAATTATACACTCATTTGCAATAAAAACGGGCACCTAAGCAATGAACCATTTCAAATGTTACTATTGGTTTGTTTGATAATTATAGGTAGTTTTACTTTCACAGTTTTGTAAATTAATAAGCAAATAATCGTTTTCGTCAGTATTATCATAAAATTTTGATAAAATTTATGGGTTTTAATGCTAAAGTTCACTAGTAGTGTATGCTCGCTAGTAGTGCATATTATGCTCGTGAAGTAAAAGTTAACAAAGATTTTTGTTTGTTTTTTCTTTAAAAAAGTAAAAGCAGATAAATGTTTAGTATCGAGTGTGACCCCCTCTAGCTGAAATCACAGCTTGAATTCGTCTGGGTATGCTAGCGAGGATATCCCGGATACTTGCTTGCGGAATACGTTCCCACTCCGCAGTAATCACATTCTTCAGCTCTCTGATGGTCTGCGGAGCCGGTTGTACTGATCTCACGCGTCGTTTCAGAACGTCCCAGACATGCTCTATAGGATTGAGCCTGGTTCTGGAAGAAAACCATGTACCCAACCACGGGATGATCGTTTTCTTGTGAGTCGCGCATTGAGAAATCGCAAGTCTTCGTATGTGGACCTTAAGAACAACCTCGAAGAAGTAAGAAATGTGCATATTAGTCTATGGACGGTCAGGAGGAGGCTTCTCGCGGCCAATATACGCAGTCATCGCCCGGCCCGCGGCCCTAAGTTACTCCGTGAGCACAGAGTTGCCAGGCTTAGGTTTGCTCGAAATTGTGAGTCATGGACTCAAGAAGACTGGAATAGGGTATTGTTATCCGATGAAGCCAGGATATCTTTGTTCGGTGAAGATCGACGTCGGCGAGTGCTACGAAGACGAGGAGAACGCTTTGCAGAGGCTTGTTTTGAAGAAATCACACCTTATGGTGGGGGCTCTGTTATGTTTTAGGCAGGAATAAATTCAATGGATCGTACAGAATTAGTCTTAACTAAAAACGGCTCACTGACTGGACATCGATACATAACGGAAGTTCTAATTCCTCATGCACAACCCGCATTAGCCGCTTTAGGCGTAGACTCAATTTTTATGGACGACAACGCTCGCGCCCACCGGTTTGGCGATGTGGAAGCGTATGTGCAAGAGGTCGGCATTTGTAGTTTGGATTGGCTAGCTCGAAGTCCCGACCTCAATCCTATAGAGCATGTCTGGGACGTTCTGAAACGACGCGTGAGATCAGTACAACCGGCTCCGCAGACCATCAGAGAGCTGAAGAATGTGATTACCGCGGAGTGGGAACGTATTCCGCAAGCAAGTATCCGGGATATCCTCGCTAGCATGCCCAGACGAATTCAAGCTGTGATTTCAGCTAGAGGGGGTCACACTCGATACTAAACATTTATCTGCTTTTACTTTATTAAAGAAAAAACAAACAAAAATCTTTGTTAACTTTTACTTCACGAGCATATGCACTACTAGCGAGCATACACTACTAGTGAACTTTAGCATTAAAACCCATAAATTTTATCAAAATTTTATGATAATACTGACGAAAACGATTATTTCCTTATTAATTTACAAAATTGTGAAAGTAAAACTACCTATAATTATCAAACAAACCAATACTAACATTTGAAATGGTTCAAATGTTAGTATTGGTTTGTTTGATAATGGTGGTGCCCGTTTTTTTTTGCAAATGAGTTTATTATATTTTAGTGTGACAACACTTAACCTAGAGAGTGTGTTTAAAGCCCTGTTTCCGCCGCATTGCGACTAATGGTGTTCGCTATGAGATTAAATCAGTAAATGTCAGCATCTTCCTCTTCCTTTCAAATTCTCTAATGTCCTCCATTTTATTGCTGGCAAATCCCACCATTACTTCACGTCTTTTCCTGTAATAAAAAAACATATTGGTCATTTGAATCCCACCGGGAAGGTGCAATAACTTACTCAATGTCCTTATGCTGTGTATACTTCCAAGATAAACAGAAGTAATTAGTGTTATATAAGATTATGTTTACACTGAAGACAAGTAAAAGAAGAAAAACCAGTACTCGTAGATCTTCCACAATTCACATTGTTGTTCCTAATATTTTTTTGAAATTAACTACAAGAAAATTGAGGCAATTTCTATCAATTAATTTACATACTCTGTTATAATAGTTATGCTAAATAAACGATATCCAACCAAAGAATTCGTTTCAGGTGGATATCTTTTGGAATTTTCTGTTAAAGTTGCAATATATGATTTATTTTATAGTGGGTACTTTTACGGTCTTTTTAAATAACGCTTTACAAAATAAAACTCGATGCCGTAATTACTAAGTATACCAAACACGACATGAATACAAAACAACACCCCAATTCTAATATTTTTTTTTATTAAAATTTTTAGTTATTTTTATCTTTTTCGTGTTGATAGGCATTTAAATGAAGAAGATTTGGTCCCCACAAGGAATATGTTCTTTCCGATGACAATGAAATCGCTAAAATCGGCTAAAAGCTGCCAAAGATATTGGAATATTCACATGCTTATTATTTTTTCTCCCCCCCCCCCTCCCTTCGCGCCTACCTCTTTTTCCCTCAACCACTGTAGCCTAGCTTTTATAGTGAACCCAATGCAAAAAGAACCGTTGAAATCCTATTAAATTTTGAGGAGTTCTACTCTCCAGGTCCGAACATGATAATCAGATCTTAATGTTGTGTTCCTGGGATCAACCTGTTAATACGTTCTTTCCAATGAAAAAGAAATCACTAAAATCGGTTATAAGCTGCTGAAGATATTAGTATTTACGTGTATTTTAACGTTTATCACCCCCCCCCCCCTCACTCCTACCCCTTTTTCCCTCCCTCACTGTAGCTTAACTTTTATAACAAACCTAATGCAAAAAGAATCATTGGAATCCTACTAAATTTTGAAGAGTTCTATTCTCCAGGTCCAAACATAATCATCAGATCTTCATGTTGTATTCCTGGGATCAACCTGTCAATACGTTTTTTTCCAATGAAAAAGAAATCACTAAAATCGGTTAAAAGCTGCCGAAGATATAGAATTTACGTGTATTTTAATTTTATCACCCACCCCCCCCTCACCCCCATTCCTTTTTCCCTCTCTCACTGTAACTTAACTTTTCTAATGAACGTAATGCAAAAAGAACCATTGCAATTCTCCTTAATATTAAGGAGTTCCCCTCTCCAGGTCCGAAGATATTCATCAGATCTTCACCATATTTTTATGGGACCAAACGACAATCACCAGCTTTCAATCAAAGAAAGAATGATCGAAATCGGTTCACACAGTACAGAGAAACGAGGTAACAAACATAAAAAAAAACAAGCAACATACAGTCGAATTGAGAACCTCCTCCTTTTTTGAAGTCGGTTAAAAAGTATAATTGCCTTCATAAAATTTCTACGTGGTATAAGTCAGAGTTGAGAAAAAGAATGTACCTAAAACTTCTAGTGCGGTCGACCACCCTTGCCGCTCCTGTGTGGACTGTCGGTCACTGAGGGAACCCGCGCGAACTCCGCCTTCTCGCTCGGACTGCGCTTCAGGTAGTCCGATATGTGCTGCACTATCAGGTCGATAGCAACTGCAAGAAAATCAACAGTTTAAAGAGTACTGACCTCGCACAGAAATACAAACTTGTGTTGTATAGGAATTCACCCAACAGTTACACATGTTGTGACATCTAAGTAAGCATTGTTATATTTTTTTTATTATTATTATTGGATACACCCAGTATGTTTGTGAGAGCAATGATGTGAATAATGCGTTAGGTGACCACCGGGGGGTTTTTAGTCAGTATGCTGGCGTAGGTATTGTTAGGGACCCAGCTCGGCTAGTGGCTACAACATCCGCAGTGTGCCGGGCTGGAAGTCCATTGACACTGACGTACGTTTTCGGCATCCCCGGGGTACCAAAAGGGGAGTTTAGTTTATATTCTTTCACAAAAAAAAAGGAACAATGATGTGAACGGCGACAGAATAAGGTCTGGATATTCAATAAAATTATATGGATCTGCTTCTTGGTGGAGAAACGAAGGGAGCTCCGATTAAAGAACCCAGCATTATGAGAAGGAACGAACACGTACACAAACTTTCCCACAGTCACAAAATTATTCGGCAAAAGTTTGAGTAGTATCAGTAATTATGAAAGAATTGTGGGTCTCACAAACACCGAAACACGAAACAAACATTTGGGGATCACAGATATTTATGGATGGATCCCGCGGATTAACGTATCACAGCCGGCATTGCATTATAAACCTTATTTGTATTAAATTTTGGGTGGTTTTTGTATGGCAATAAAGGCATCTAGAGAATGGTTTTGACTAGCAGTCGCTTAGTTTGTCTTCTTATTTCAGATCTTATATAGCGCAACGGACGGATAGCTGCCTGCAAATAACAAAGATGAGGGTTCGATTCCAGATAAATTATGAAAGATGAATAGATATTTGTGTTTTACGTATTTATTCTGGACTTCTAATCCTTATTATAAATATCCATAATTCAATTCAAGTTCACAAAATTAGTATACAGTGGCCATATTCAAATTAGTCGACGCAAAACAGATAGACACATTACGGGTACAATGAACCCGCGCACTCGGTTCAAATGCTCCAGGATTTTTCAAATAACTTTACTAAGTATAGGACTTTATTATAATTACGACAGAAATAAATTGTTATTATTTAAGGAAATAATTTATAAATTCCTTTTGTGCACTAAATATGTTGAGATTAAAAGTACTTCTAAGCTTCTATTTCAGGTATTTTAAGTTGCGGTCTAAGGTTTAACTATCATATTTAACAGATCCAATAAGTATTGATTTCTTCCAATTTTTTTCTTCAATTAATTTGCTGCAAATTACTTAAGACTTGAAATAAAACTATTATATACGGATTTTATCGCAAATTTAGTTTAATTTTTTACACTTTTGACTTCCCGACGCACTATGGAAAACGGTAGAACAAGGCCATATCAAAAATAGATTTTCATAAAGTTATCTATTACCTGTTTAAATGATTTTATTTTATATTTAAGATGTTTATTATCCCAACGAATTGGTTTTTTTTATTTTGGAACCACGATCTTACTTTATAAACAGCTCTGCAAAACTCACATTTATTTTTAAATAAAATTGTGAAATAATTTTCGTACATTCAGCATCAAATTTAATGTTGAAATTGTTTAAAAACACCCAATAAATTATATATTTCTTAAAAGAGTGTTTCTTGCGCATAATTTTGCGAAAATAATATTTACTTTAAGTAGCATATATTACATACTATGATAAAATGTATAAATATAGAAAAAAATATTAGTTTACTATTTTCAATTAAGTATTTTTTTATTATCGAAGCTTTCCGAAGTTTTAAATTTTGTATTTATCAAAAGGTTAGGTCTTCTAAATTGACATATAAAAAATGTACTGCCTAACGTGCCTATGAAGAAGTTATGATGATAAATATCGACCGAGTCCCATGTCCATGAAAACGTTATCTTTACAGTTCAAATAAAACAATCTAATTGTCAAGAAATGTTTCTGATAAGGGTTTGCACTCGTTACATGTGGGAAATATATTGTTAAGTTGCACTCGACACTTATATTTTTCCTATATAAACCTCGGTCGAGGATGATTATTGCATCACAATTAATTGGGAACCATTAGAATTCGAAAAAAAAACTAAAATGGCCAGTTTTACTTGTACAAAACGTGAAATAATATCATATTACATCAACAACCAAAAAGATATATCCAGATTAGAAGTTTTTTTACGTGAGAAAAAGTATCCGGGGACAACATAAATTTCATAATTGAGGATTTTCGAAAATCTATCTTACCTCAATTCAACAAACGTTGGGCTGAACGGTCACGGACAAAAGATATATTTTTAAAGTACAACAGTGCTTGGTTAAATCAAAACTATACTGTCATTTTACCGGAATCTATAGACGAAAACGCCCTTTTGACGCCTTCAACCTCTGCTGGAAACCGTGGAAGACCTAGTGTCTCTTATGATATTGCTTCTGTGTCCACAAAAAAACGTAAAAATACTACGCTTTTTAAAGAATTTGGGATCGAGCACATACAGGACGCATACATACAAGCACTAAGATCTAATGGCAAAGGAGTTGAAGCTAATCTTATCATAGCAATTAAGTCAGCAGATAATACAAAACTAGAGTCGCTTCTGAAGTTTTTAGTTGATCGTACTCCGACTCCGACCAGAACATTATCTGACGAGGAAGCACTTAGTGTGTTTGTCGACTTAGATCTTACTAAAGCACAATATTTGTATTTCAGGGATCTTGCAAATGAGAACAATTGTTTTCTGTTTCCTCCATATTCTCATATACAAAAATGCAAGATGAGTTGTTATCCACCTTCTTCATCCATCAAAATAACTAATGTAAGTGCCAAAGTATCCTTACAGGCTTTGTTAGATCATACAATAGCTAGAATTTTGAAGATAGATTCCATATACAAAGCTGGTTTAAAACAATTAATATTATACAGTAAATGGGGTTGTGATGGCTCATCTGGTCAAAGTGAATATAAACAAAAACTTCCAGAAGAATCAGAATTTATATCCGACTCCAATTTATTCATAACTTCTTTGGTGCCAATTAAATTGATAAATTTAGAAACTAGTGAAATAATTTGGCAGAACCCTGTAACTTCATCAGTAAGGTTTTGTCGACCTGTATCTATCGAGTTTTCAAAAGAAACTCCTGAAAAGACAAGAGAAGTCGTAGACAATATAAAACTACAAATAAATTCAATTACTTCAACACGCATAAATAAAGAAGGTGAAGACGTGGAAATTAAACACCAACTATTTCTCACTATGATAGATGGAAAAGTTGCACAAGTGCTAACAGAAACTCCTTCTAGTTCGACTTGCACTATATGTCGTGCTACTCCTCGTCAAATGAATAATTTTGATAAAGTGACCGCTAGACTAGAAGACAAAAGCAGCTATGAATATGGTTTATCTACGTTAAATGCCTGGATTCGTTGTATGGAGATGTTTTTGCACATTTCCTACAACCTTTCTTTTATGAAATGGTCAGCTACGAATGATGACAACAAGCGTTTAAAACAGGAAAAGAAGAACTATGTTCAAAGACGTTTTCGTGAAGAGTTAGGATTAATAATCGATAAACCAAGACAAGTAAGTGGAAACAGTAACGATGGCAATACTGCCCGAAGATTTTTTAATAATGCTGATTGTTCTGCAGAGATAACAGGCATTGACGTAATTTTAATCCGAAGATTTTATATAATTCTGCAAGCATTGTCTTCTGGTATAATGATTGACGCAAAGAAGTTTGGTGAATGTGCTTTACAGACTGCTAGACTTTATGTCAGCAAGTATAACTGGTATTATATGCCATCCTCTGTGCATAAAATATTAATTCATGGAGAGAGTATTATAAATCATTTTTCAGTGTTACCAATTGGACAGCTTTCAGAAGATGCCCAAGAGTCCAGAAATAAGGACTACAAGAAATTTAGACTGCATCATGCAAGGAAGTGCTCAAGATCTGCTACGAATGAAGATATCTTTCATAGTCTTTTATACACATCTGATCCATACATTTCAAGTATTCGAAAGCAATACTTAAAAAATATTAAAGAACTTGACGAAGACACTTTGGTTCTTTTGAAGGTTCATAAACTGATTGCAGACCCAGCAGAAAAGGTTACAAATATTTAATTTATATTCAATCGGTCGAATGGTGAATCTTTGTATTAAAACCAATAATTAATCAGTCATGTATGTAGGTAATAAGACAATATTTTGTAAGAATTTACTTTCTTTTCGTTAAATGTGTATGTAAGTTTGTAAGTTAATGTAACTACCTATTATAAAAAAATGAACTAATCTTTTATTGTTAATTGAACTTTCAAAAACAAATAAATTTATTTTTCATTATTCCCTTATTTATATATAGTTGTTCGAAAGTGTAAAACAAATCTAGTTTAATAAATTCATATTTTAACTTTGAACCCAAACAAAACCGGGTTAGAATATTAGTATCCTAAATACATGCAAATCCCTAAATTTGTTGTACTTTCGACTATATCCATGCGAAATTTGAAAACGATATCCTTATAAACAAAAAAATTACAGATTTTTGATATGAGAATGACCTATATTGCCCATAGTGCGACGTTTCGATTACTTTACAGCTTTCGTGGTCACGGGGCGGACTGACTTACTTCAGATCGATAAAAGATATTTTATTTAAAAATTCAATAACATCCTAAAGAAACAATACTTGTCATTGGAATTAATTGTAAGTCAATGGGCAAAAATCCCACCATAGTCAATAAATTTTCTAAAATGTCAAGTCTTTAATAAATTCAGAATATTCGTTGCGGTAACCCTCACAATATACTATTATAGAAATGAACTAATAAAACAAACAATACAAACACTTTGCAAACACTTTATTATTTTTACAATATAACTGAATTAAGGAACACAATATTCCTCATTACATGTGGATATTACATGACACAGGAAACAATACATTAAGTTAATGTAAACCAACTTTGTGCCGGACGTACACAGATTATTTAAACTTATATCGATATTAGTAAATTCGTTTTTTTTTTACACTTTTCAATTCACATAAATGCTTTGAGAAATGCGAAAGCTGAAAAAAGTTGTGCAATACCAATGAAGAAAAAATAACCTTATAACGTGTGGTACACAAGAATTGAATTCAATTGAACCTAAATACTACAGATCGTGGTAGCAAATAAAAAATGCATGAATACATTACATAAAGCGTCGCTTACATATTTAATCAATTACAATAGAAGCAAATATTAAATCTATAATTATTATTTTTTTACATTTTTGTCAATAATTCCCTTAATATTTTTCTTATCACATACAAATAATGGAATTTATCACGTAATCTGTTTCAATTAACATCACAGGGCGCCCAAACTTCAATTACTATATTCACCTATTTTAATAACAAATACTAGAACTGCGAAAAATTGGGGCAATATGGTAAAAATCTACCCTGACAAATGGCGAGATTACATAATTTTAAATTCAAAAAATTAACTCACTCGGTTATATTAACACAATATTACATACATATAATTATAAACATGTTTAGTATTTCAAATAAAGTTATTCGTATTATGAAGAAACAGAAGACGTGTAACACACATTTTTGGTAACAATTCTAATTGAACTACGCTCACTATTGTTATTCGAACAAAACAAATACTTTTAGTCTTGTGTAGAATCAGTCTGCGTAATCGGTAATCCTTATTCCTTATAAGTACATTCAGTAGTTTCACACATGAAAATATCTAGGCAGTTGCGATTGTCTGTGTACAGTGGTTCTCAAAATATATTTTAGTTTGATACAGCAGAAATAACCAGCTATAAAGCGCAAAGAATTGAGAGAAATAAAAGTGTTAATTCAAGTTTTCAAGTTTGCAGATAATCGACCCCTGGTATTTATTTTAAAAGTGTTAATATTAGATTTAGGGGCCTGAATTATAACCGGTCAGAAGTGCTCGTACGTCGTGACTAAACTCTTTGGTAAAACATAGTTCTGACATGTAATCGTTTAAACTTTAAACGAAAGAACATGGTGTTTTGATTGCAGTATTTTTAAATAGTTATGCATTTTGAGAACCACAGCCATAGCGAGTTTGTGCGTTGCAAAAAAAAAGTGTTTCTAGTAAAGAACAATGTCAACAATTTATTTTGTTGTTGTTTGTGTACCTTGAGATTATAGATTTGTACCAGTATGTTCTTGACTCCGTGCTAGCGAAAAGTTGTATAAAACAGCAGCTTAATATGAGTAAGACTACTTTCAGACAGGCAAACAGGATGTAAAAAGAGTACACAGAACCTGATTATCAAATAGGACCGTAACCGAAAAGGACTCATGTCTAGGCTGAAAAGACGAGGGGCTTTTGTGTGTTTAAAAATCTCGGTCACAAAATATTTATATTTTAATGACATACCAATTTTTTCCTATGCAAATTCCCAACGGCCCTCTTTTTTTACAATTTCCCGCGTATACCTTTTTACGCATAAACATTTCATGATAATTATTTTTGATTGTTTTTTTTTTTTAACTATCGAGCTCGGTACAAACCTTTGAATACCAACACTTTCTTCCCATATATTTTATTTGTGACGTAAAGCGGTGATTAAATACAGAGATATGACAATCTTTCGACTGTGGCTAGTTATACTCCATCGGTTTAGGTACTTAACTAAATGTAAACAAACCATAAAAAAGGTTATTTAACATTGCCATTTCTCATTTCAAAATTAATTGAAGACAAAAAAAATGTTTACGTAAATGTAAAACTACAATACATGTTCAATTTTATTATAACGATTATAATTATGAATGTGTAAGCTTGGAAACAATTAAATTCTGTGAGATCATAATTAAATTACCTAAATTAAATTATCTAATTTTACATAATGCAGTCTGTCTATCAAAAAAGACCCAAACACTCAGGCATCCAAAACATTTTCATAAAAGTTACAAGAAATATTATGCTACAAAATTGAGAAGTACAACTTTATCGTAATGCGACTATTTAAATGAAAAATAATGCGTTAAGTCGGATAACTAAGCATCATCGTATGTTATATGTGGCAGCCAATTATTATTCATTGCGATAATGTACTTACTGTTTTCGTGAAGTGGTGAAGTGTTTGGAAGTGTTCATCGTTGTTATTTACTCTGTTTTAGTTATTATTTGTTATAAGCTGCTGTTAATTGTTGTTAATACTTGTTACTTGGTTGACGTAAGAAAATATTCATAAATTGGACATTGCAATAAAATGTTGAAAAACCATGCGTCACGTGTTCTGGTTTGTTTACATTTAGTTAAGTACCTAAACCGATGGAGTATAGAAAGCACCATTATATGGTTCGGTAAAAATAATTGCAAACCGTATCGGAAGAACAACTGTACGGAACACACGAGTCTAGACAATAAAATGCAGTTATATGACTTGACCAAATCATTTAGGCACATGGAAAGGAGATCTCCCAATAACGTCTCAGTTTGTTATGTAATAATGTGTCTAGAAATTATTTAAATTAATTTGCAACTATATCATAGAGCATCCACACCATAACTCCAATGTTATCGATACCGTGATACATTGTTATCTAGATGTTTGGCAACATAACGTATATTTTACGAAATGTTGCTAAGTAACATTTGGAAACATTGCTTAGCAAAAAGTAACTGGGGTGTGGATGTATTATTACTGAGTTCTGTACTCATGGTGAAATGTGCCTAATCATTTTAGTCAAGCATTAAGTCAAATTCAGAACAAATTCCACATAAACAGGGTCATAGTACCCATATCATTTGCAAACACCGAAAACTTAAATTTTAATTTATACATTACAGTAGTTGATAATACGCAAAAGTGGGGGAGATTTTGATCTCGGGCGCACTATACAAACACTAAGTACCTGAATTACAAATAGATAATAATATTTCTTATTGCAATGAATGGCGATATGAGCCTACTGTTCGCTTGATGGTAAGCGATACTCATGAACAGTAGCAAAAGCAAACAACTTTGAATTACAAAGCAATGCTTGGCATTCCATTGCGCTCGCCATCCCGAAACATAAGATGTTAAGTCTCAATACGTCCATTAGTTACTCTGGCTACAATATCCTTCAAACCGAAATACAACAGTGCATTTACACTGTTTTGCGGGAGAAATATACATTTTCAACAAGATTTTTTAACCATGCAGAATAGTTTAGTTATAATCAATCCATATACGTCCTACCTCAGGGCAGGTCCTACCTCAAAAGAAAAACTTAAAGAGCTTAGGTCATAATTGTATTGTATTGTATCAGCCCATATACGTCCCACTGCAGGGCACGGGCCTACTTTACAATCGAGAGTACGATTGCGAGTGGTTAGGCCATAAAGTCCACCACGCTGGCCTAGTGCGGGTTGGCGGACTTACATACCATAGAAATTGTTATAAATCGCTATGGTATGCAGGTTTCCTCACGATGTTTTCCTTCACCGTTTTAGTGCGTGGTGATTGACTATCAATACACACATGACTCCGAAAAGTCAGAGGTGTGCCCTGTGATTTGAACCCGCGATCACCGTGAATATGTTGGCAGCCGCGTCTAGTCCGTTTACCAACAGGCCACCACTCACTTCAGGTCATAATACATACCATAGATTTTTTGAAAAGTATCCTATGGTACAAAAATTTCCTCATGATGTTTTCCTTACTTCGAGTGTGTGATAATTGATTAACAATACACACATGACTCTGAAAGGCAGGGGTGAAACCGAGATGCATATGCCTCTGCTTCGGCTTAGCCGTAACAGCGTGGTATTAAGAAATAACATATTTATAATATTACTACCGGCCCGTCACAGCCCGGTCCGCCCGGTATACTTTTTGTAATCCGTTTCATGAATCTGAAGCATTCTCGAATTCAGTTGAACACACAAAAAAATCATCAAAATCGATCCAGCTCTTTAGGAGTTGAATCTAACGCACAGTAAAATAATTAGACTTATCAAGTTATTAGTTAAATGAAAAATAATCTTCGTTAAAAATAGTTCTCAAGTCATATTTATTTGACTGTTTGCATAGTGCGTCCGAAAACTCATACATAATAATTTAGCACGATAGTAATACAATACTGAATACATACGATATTTGGGTGAATTTTAACAATCTATTCCATTGCAAATTCACTAATCTATTATTGAATTCGCGCAGGAAATAAAAATACAATACCGATGTTATTTCAAATACTATGTAGTTTCTTGTTATGTCAAATACCATATTAATAGTAGATAAGTTTTGGTACTCAAAAAAAAAATGACAGAAATTATTGGATAAGATGAGATATAAGATTAAAACAATATATATTTCTTGAAGACGAAACCAAGAAATCTTTGAATTATTTTTATTAAAATTGCATATCGTTAACCGAAGAAACTGTGTGACATTCTTACCGTATTGTATTTTTATTTCGTCGCTGTTTATATGGCTCACAGTATATGATTTTTCACTTAAACTACATGCTTTTTAAAGCGTCAGCCTTATTATAATAAGTATTGGAACTTAACTAAATAGGAAATATTTGAATAATATTGGAGAATAAAAAACGAGCGCACTCGAGACAGCCAAAAAAAATATTATTTATTTATCGCAAGTTCACTAAAACAAGTAGACTAGAAAACTTTTCTAGTTAGCATAACCTTTATCAAATTAAAATGAATTTCACTCCGATATTTTTATGGAAGAACATAAAAAATACTATTATGTCCATAGTATTAAGCCGATACTTGTTTGTACCGGATTTTTTATACAGGATATATTAAGACTGCAAACGAAAACGAAGCCGAGTGGTAATTTTAATGACTTCAGACACAAGCAAATAAAAATTTCGCAAAATAACGGTAATAATAATAAATAAATAAATACACCCAACAGTCACATACATAGTCCTGACCCCACACTAAAACATCGAGTCTTGTGTCGTGGGTATCAGGAACTACGACAGACTTTTCGGTCTCACAAACACCCAGACCTGAAACATAATATGCTTGTGGTTCACACAAACTTTTCTCTTGGTGCGGGGATCGAACCCGCGGCCGCTCGTTTCACAGGCGGCGTTTAACCAACTGCGCCACGGAGGCTTTCAATATAGTAATAATAGTTTTGCTAAAATAATAATTTAAACCCTTGCGTACAATAGTCTTTAAAAATAAAAGAATATACATTATTATTTTAGGAAAACCTATGTATTTACCACCCTAATACGACAATGGGAAAAAATTACAAAAAAATAATTAATTGCATTGTGTCTGAAGTCACTAAAACTACCACCCGGCTTCGTGATCAGTAGCAGTCTTGATACACTCTGTATACGTCTAGGCTGCTAGCCACAAAAAAAAAACACGAGACACTACAAACACATGAGTCCTAAGTGCGCATCGCTTCAATTGGGTCAACACGCGTCTACGTCATAACACGGTATACATTCATACCCACCGTATCCATATCCACATAGCCACTTCAGTGATCGAGACCAAACAACGAAAATAAAAGCATTACATTTTTGGCCAGTTACGTTAAATAAAATCATGCAAGACATAAAATACGGGTCTTTACATATATTAAAAAAAAAAACGCCATCAAATGCATTTTAATTAATTATGTAACTGTAATTACTGATTTAATAGTGATGCTATACTGTACATTTCATATCGGACATTGAATATTTAAAGCAATTTAATTTAAGTAATGCCATCAAATGCATTTTATCAAATTGTGTAACTTTCATTATTGAGTTAATAGTAATGCTATACTGTACATTTTATATCGGACAGTAACTTCTTCATCAGCAAATTCATACAGATATTTATAAAACTCTTATAAAATGCAGTTGTCCAAAATATATTTGAAAATCAATAAAATTAATGTCGACAATTTTAAACACTATGGCCCACTTTATCCTTTCCTGACATAATAAAAAAAAACTATTTTAAACAATAATAACGTACCAACCTTTCAAAAATCACATTCAAAGACCCGTATACATACGAAACGCAACTGTGTACAGGCCTCAGCGGTCTCGATCACTCGGCAACTTTCTCGTACTATCGACTGAGCGTGTCCTCCGAACTGGCTGACATGCGGCGCGCGGTGCCTCCTCCTCGTGCCCGTTGCAACCGTTCACCAGCTTCACCGGAGATCGCTTCTTGTACAATATATCCCATATATGGTGCACGATTAGGTCAATAGCCACTGCAACAACGGAAAACGGATCTTCGTACGTGCGACATAGGGTACAGTTTGGCAGCTACGTAAGAGCATAGCCGCTGCAAGAGGGGATTGCTATCGCGACTTAGGGACTCGTTGCAGTGGCTATGACCTTACACTTACCTTACGTGATTATGTTTTTACAAATTACATATATTCTGACACTATTTTATAATATGAATAGCTTCTACAAAGCTCCCGAAACTCAATCCATACCCTCTCACTTCTTAATGTAAATTTGACGTCATATTTTATAAACACTTTTTATTGCTGTGAATGGCAAGACGAGCATGTCTTTCACCTGAAGTTAAGCGATACGACTGCTCATGAACAGTAGCAAAAACTAACAACACCTTGAATTACAAATCATTGGCTTGGCATGCCTGAGACATAACATGTTAAGTCTCAATATCCCCAGTAGTTACTCTGGCTACAATATCCTTCAGACCGAAACACAAAACATATAAACAAAGGTTGTACCCAAAACACGACACACTTATATGCGTCACTATAATGGGTTTTACAGCATTAGGTAGGGTGATCGATACCAGGAGGTAAATAAGTCCTAATATTAGGAGTAGAGTGATAAAGTATTAAATGCATTTTCATTTATTAAAGTATTCAAATCGGGCCTTCCTCAATAGACCTAGGAATAATAACGAACATCTTACGGCCGATGCCAATAATCAATCGGAAAAATTAGATTGAAGTCAATCTGGATTGTTTTCTACTTTTTGATTTGTCATTTACCATGTTGCCATAATTTTGACTACTGAGATTGATTATTGGCAATGTAGTATCGGAAAAAAGATTGACCTGTTAATCTCAGACCGCAAATTGTAGATTGGGTTTGTTAATCATCAAAGCAAAAGACTTACATTTAATAACCTAGTTTCAGTAGAGAAATACATAACTAGCGACGGCATCGCTTGTTGAAGAATGCCATTGATTCATAATTATTGAAATCCGTGAAAAGAGTAACCATATAAGTATTGAACTGATCATATTATGTTATTTCTAGTAATGAAAGCAATTAATGAGTTTACTAAACTGATAACATTGTTCTTTTTATTACATAAAGCATTGAATTACATAATAATATCTAAATTAGTTTATAAATAAGCAAGTGCATTTCGTTTATTCAAATAATGGTTTTGTTGGTACCACATAAACAAACTTGTATATAGAAATGATACTATTTGTTAGGGATTTTATTACGATTTTCGTTAAATTATCAGATTTTTGTATATCAGTCGAGGACCACTATAAGTTATACATTACTGACCTGAATTGTACAATCGAATGATATTAAAGGCTGATTAAACATTTGCAGCCTACTACAATAATTGATAAAAGTGGTTCATTACACTTACCCAAATTATCTGCTCCTCTGGGTATGATGACGTCAGCAAACTTCTTAGTCTGTAAAGAAACAACATGGCAATAAAAACAAAATGCTTCCAGTTATGATTATCAAAAATATTTATCCCACCTAAGTTTATTATTTTAGCTTTTAAATAATATTTCAAAATTGATTTTTTATTTGTTTCACAATACTGGACGTAAATTAATAGCAATATCAAAAGCAACAATAACACAAGTATGATCACCCTATTTACAATTTGCAAAATAAAGAATATTTACCGGCAGGCAGAACTCTTCAAAAGCCGGCTTGACGAAATTCATGTACTGGTTGAGTACTTGCTCCAAGTCTCTGCCACGCTCCATTATGTCTCGGGGCACTGGAATGATCAAGTCACAAGTGTATTGTCTTCCTTAGCTATAAGTAATTATGTGTACATTTTTTCAGCAGATTGCATTCAGTTCCTTAAGTTTCCTGAGGAAACCACAGGAGTAAATTGGCAATGTATGCCTGAGCTTCAAAATAACCGGGCTCCGACCGAGGGGTAGACCAAAAAAGCGCTGGCTAGGTATGGTTAAGAAAGAAATGAGAATAAACGGAGAAGACTTTGCCGGAAGGCGGAGTGTGGCACCGGCCGGGATAACGCCAAGTAGAAGAAGATTACACCCAGTTCCTTGGTCCAATTTGGCTGTTCCTAAACAATTACCCCCAAATACTGGATAGCTACTCAGCCACCGGACTCATTGATATGACGTTATTTTGAGGTTCTGTTAAATTTCGAAATGAAATACTGGATAGCCATTTAGCTCATAAATCGGTCTACTCAGCAAACATTCAGCTAAATTTCCACAGATTAACGAAAAGTTTGTTTTCAGTTACAATTTTTATTGTATAAATATAAACGTTCCATTTGACGCAATATTCTTCATACATGATTTCCCTAAATTGGAAATTTAACCCTTTATATTTAATATGAGGAATCATTGTAACGTTTTTACTTTTGTTACGATTATGTTTAAAGCTATATTATATATTGCCATGTTATTATTTTAAAAATCTGTTAATAAAATCATGTGGGTGAAAAAAACTTATGTCCCTATATCCGTAGCGAGTTTATTAAAAATATTATGATGTTTGTTTATTTTATTTATTGTTTACAATTGCACTCGGTTTTAAAGTTAGTTTTTGGAATATCTTTTCAATAAATAGGTATATAAAATACCAAACAACGGCTGCAGAACCACCTAAGTACCAAATGGAGAAGACTATGTAAATAAATACGATATGAGAAAGAAGCTGTGCTGGATATTATAAACAGGTAAGTATACACGTATTCCTCTAAGTTTTAACGAATTTATATGATAATTAACTATTTAATATATAATATGAATCGATTATTCACACATTTTAAATCATCATCATCATCTACAGCCTGTAGGATCCCATTGCTGGGTACCTATAGGCTTCTCTCATATTATGCCTCCTATATATTATCTCCTCCTCATATAGTAGTATTATGTAATAAATATGGAAAATAAAGTATGGTACAATGTGTATAACTATAAATAATCCTTTGTTTCAGGAGCTGGAGTGGAGTACATAAATATTCAATGTGTACCTATATAATAAGACCGTCCAAGAAATATGGCTCATATATATAGTGCCATGTATATCAGCTATAGACTAAATAAGTAAGCTCAACAAATATATATAAAAAATAAAAGAGATATATAAAATTATGACATACTTTAACTTAAACACTTTTGCAGGTAACGCTATAGAAATCATGCATACAACAAATCATTTGGACAATACACACCCTTTTGAAATGAGTATGTAATATAAAAATATACAAAAAAGAATGAGACAAACGACAGCCTCCGTAGCGCAGTTGGTTAGACGCCGCCTGTGAAACGAGAGGCCGCGGGTTCGATCCCCGCACCGAGAGAAATGTTTGTGCGGCCCACAAATATTTCTTCCGGGTCTGGGTGTTTGTGAGACCGAAAAGTCTCTCGTAGTTCCTGATACCCACGACACAAGACTCGATCTTAGTGTGGGGTCAGGACTATGTATGTGACTGTTGGGTGTATTTATTTTATTTATTTATTATTAATTGTGTCAAGGAAGAAATATTTGCATCAGAAAACAGTGTTTTAAATCAAAGTTGAAGAATGTTATGAATTTTAATTAATATGTAATACATAAAATAAATTGTTTATTTCACCTATTTCATTTTTAAAAAATGACATATTATATTTCTATTGTACATTTTAATAGTACATTTATTAATTTAGTTTTAAATTAATGTTAAAATAATTGTTATTATTTTGTGTTTATAAAGGAATATAGATATAAATGTAAGACAGATCTAAAGAAATGTAGATAATTAAAAAAATATAATATGTACTAATGCTGTTATTAAAATAAATATACTACAATAAAACATAACTCATTTTTATTTGTATTCATTTCATGGTAATTCAATAAAATGCACTGTACGGTTTAAAATATGTATTTTATTATATTATTCCTTGTTGCAACATTTTCATTGGTTATACTATGTGGAGCTGGTGGAAATGATTCAGAAAGATCAATCTCCAATATATGATCATTCTGGGAACATGCTATATTATGTAACACAGCACATGCCTCTATAATAGTAAGCTAATTTTCAAAAACTTATAGCCCAACTTGCAGACAAGAAGATCTTTGTTGTAAAACCAAAGACCCTCTCCACTGGGTTTCTTGTTTTAGTATGGTCTTGATTGTAAGCTTCTTCAGTCTCCCCTTTCCAGAAATGCACATAAAGGAGAATCATTGAAATTTTTACTATCATGCACCGCGCCTGGCCATCGGCCTATAATGTTTCTTATCCTCAAGTTAGGGTCGCAGACTGCTTGCACATTTATAGAAAAATGGCCTTTTCTGTTTCTAAATGTTTCTGCTTGTGGTCCTCCTAAAAACAAGATAATAAAAATTAGAGCTCTAGCAAATATTCTTATTTCAAACTACAAATAATTTTATGTAAATTGAAAAAATATATTCATAAAATTGAATTCTTTATAGGAAACTACTATTGTAGTTGAACATTGTTCCAGTATATACTGAATAGCTACAATCAGTACAAATCATTGTATGATTAATTATATTATATTATATATTTAGCCCTACAACTATTTAGAGAGCTTGGTTATATGGGGTACAGTGGGCTGGGGAAGAGCCAATTACCTGCTAAATGTTTTGATTCCAACAAGCATATATATATAAATTATTGTGTAGAAATCATTTAGAGTGTGCCTTTATACTGTGCATAATATATTATTCTATTCTTTGATTAATAATATAATATTATGTACAGTAAAAAGGGATACTCTAAATGATTACTACACAATATAAAATACGCTAGGCATTTTAGAAGCACATTTAGTTAAAATAGGATAAGAAAACATATATTTGTGTACATGTAAAAGCTTAATAGTTATGTATACATTATTATAAGTAGAAATTACCTGGAGATTTGATCCTTATATGTATGAAATTTATAACTTCAATCACTCCTGCGATCGCATAGAAATCATTCGCAATATGGCATTGTTGTTGTTAGTTGGGAATTTTCATGCCACGATTTTGTAGTTTAACTAACTCTGCTGCAACTTTGTGTTGTACAGTCGGCTGTTCCACATGAAATACATCTCCAATAATCTTCTGGTAACTGCCTGTCGTAGAATATCATAAAGCAAGTAACAGTTGGTCGCAAGTTTTTATCAATCGACTTCTATTTGTAGTGGGTTCTATTTTGCCTCCAGCAAGGAACGCAGATGCAGAACAGTTTCTTTCTTCAGGCGGAACCTCACTTTGTTTGAATGTTTTCTTCTTTGTATTTGTCAAAAGCATTGATTTTTTTCTTGATTGACTCGCCTTGATGAAGCTATATCGTCATCAGACAGCGATGAAACCGACGCGAGAGTCATTTTAGTAAATTTTATGTAGAATTGATGAAGTTAAGAGTGGTCGCAGGCGGCCTTAAGACGACGGCTGCTTAAAACTAGAAATTCTTAAAAATTTGACTGTTTGACAGCTGTCAAACTCTTAAGTTGCTTTCGAGAATACGAATCGGATGAATAATGCCCCATTAAATAGGGGAGAGGGGGGCAGTTTTGAACGTTTTTCATACTTTATTCCATAACTTCTGAACTTATTTAATTTATTTAGATTTTTCTTCGTAAATAGCGGTCATGATTATCAGGCAACAAAATAATTATGTCCTCCTTAATCATTCAAAAAGGAGTAATGAGATATTTAAAGTTTTGTACAGGCTTGTAAATGTTCAAAGCTGCCCCGTGATTGGGGCAGCTTTGAACACACCTGGGGCAGTTTTGAATCAGTATTTTTAAATGAAAGAAACTATATTTTTCTACATGTATTTGGTAAATAATTAATGAACCAACCTTTTTTAATGAAAGGTCATCATTTGAAATGAAATTAAAAACGCAGAATATTTTAAATATTAAATCACTTACAAAAGCTAACAATGTGCGATATAAGAATCAACTTAGTACTAATAAAATTTATCAAATAAAACATTGCATAGTTTCCTATCAAAATAATAATATTTTAATATAAATCTACTTAAGCGATACCTATACTAATTCAATATCACTTTAAAAAGGAGATCTGAAATTACTGGCTTATAGGAACCACTTAAAAAAATAATATATGAATTACCAAAAATGCGTTAAGCTATTAGCCTAAATTCCCCCCTCTAATCATATTCTCATGATACCGAGTTCGAGGAAATATAAAAACGGGAGGAAGAAAGTTGCCTATGGCATTTCATATGCCACACATTGTTATTAATTGCCCACGCTCTGCTGACATGCTTTGGCCAACTTGTTTGGTTCCAGTTTGTGCTATGACATTTGGTGCTTGAACTACCGTCATTATATTGGTTTCATCCAGGTTATAGATACGGTCAGGTGTAAAATTATACTTTTTCAAAACCTTTTCATAATTATCATAGAATTGGTTAACATTATGTCTGTTGAAGCTGGTAGAACGCGACAAATTTGTATTTTCTGGTTTGCGAAGGGAAAGTTCCTTATGTCGCTTCATGAAGCCTTTAAGCCATTCAATGCCAGCTTGTCTATTTTTATTCCATAAAGGAGGGCATTTATTTAATGCTGTAGCATACTCATATGCTAGTACCTGAGCTTGTTTGTATGTCAGACCGTAATGCATTTTAGAACTTTTTATCAGATAAGCCTTAAGTAGTTTTTCTTCATCATTCGTAAATACTTGCGCAACTGTATATTTTGTCGAATAATCTGCGCTTTTAGGTATTATTTCTTCTTTATACTTTTTTATTCTGTAATGTAAAGTATTAGGTTTGACATTGTAAACATCAGCAGCCTGTCTTAATTTCATATGCCCTCTTATTACTTGAATGATAGCATTCTCAATATCCTCTTCATTCACTTCACGTTCTCTTTTTTTTTATAATTTCTAACCATACTGACCTAGAACAAATAACTAAACGAATTTAATATTAATATTATTATGACGGGACACCTTTGAACAAATATTTCAAATCTGCCCCAACTACTTTGTTCAAACCTGCCCCAAGGAGGTCTTTCCAAGAATAACGTAAATTTAAAAACGGAGCTTACTTCTATGTTATATTTTTTTATTAAATCTTCATTGAAACTATACGTGCTATCAAATAGAGAAAAAAAAAACTAACCGCTTTCTTAAATTACGTCCAGGAAAACCTTAAAAGTAAAATTAAAAATGTTTACAACAGACCGGTGAAAACAAACAAATGCTTTTACTGGTTACTCATATGTCAAATATTTGAAATGACAAGTGACAGCAATGCGCATCAGCGTTGCCAATACAAATTACGATTTTTACCAATATAGCTTAAAATAGTAATTTGTAAAGTCATTTGTTCTAAACTGCCCCTGTTCAAAACTGCCCCCCTCTCCCCTATTTAATTCTTAAGTGGTTTAATCGAAGTTATATTTAACTGGAATCAATTTAACAGGTCATTAGAGCTAGTTAATCGGAGTTAAAAGTTAATTGGCTTTCCAGTATTTGGGCATTAGTCACTTTTTCCCAGAAGAAAAAGGTGCAACTAGGGCACCCACTTTTCGCTTTGTATTTTCGTCCGCCGATAGGATAGGGTCGAACCTATCGCCATATTGGGCAAAAATTACTAACTCCGAGCTGATAATGAATAGATAAATCCAAATCTAAGACCTCAACTTGGTATACTGTAGTGCCACTGCGCCACCGAGGCAATCTACCCTACTATATTATCCATTCATCCATCTATCAGCCAAAAGAAGTCTACTGCTGAACATAGGCCACTCCCTATGATTTCCACAGTGACCTATTGGAGGTAGCCTGCATCCATCGACGTCCCGCGATCTTTACTAAGTCATCTTACCACCTTATAGACGTCCTACGCTGCGCTTTCCGCTACGTGGCCTCCATTCGAGAACTTTTTGACCCCATCGCCCATTTCCACTTCAACTTGCTATACGGCTAGGCTAAATCGGTACCTTTAGTTCTCCTACGTACGTACGTATTTATATGCAATAAATATGCCTAATCAACTGTCATTCAAAAAAGTCTCTCGTAGTTCCTAATACCCAGGACACAAGACTCGATTTTAGTGTGGGGTCAGGACTGTGTATGTGACTGTTGGGTGTATTTATTAACATTACAGCAGTAAATAGATGAACACTTACCACGTCTGGCGAGCCTGGTGTCTGAGTCGGTGTCGACGAACAGCTTCATGTGAAAGAGCTCCCTAACCTCGGGGAAATAGAACACCAGGATGCCCTCGATGAGAACCACATCCGCCGGGTAGATGGTGTGCGAGCGGTGCGGACTGTATGACATTATTTTACACTCATCATTTATGTAAAAATAATCAAACAAGCAAATGTAGGCTATAGTATAATATAAAACCTGCAGATTTTGTTGTCTAGTCTTACGAAAAAATCAATATTTAGGGACAATATATTTTTTGCTAAGTATATGAGTGATACGACATATAAGACACAGCAACAGACCGGACTCCGTGGCATACTTTTTGAGAGGCGTATGTAAGTATGTATACCAGTGGACTGCAACAGTCTGTGGATGACGATTACTGATAAAAATATAATCAAGCAAACCCATGGTTTTATGAAATTGATTAAGAGCGTTTATACCTTCCGCGCGCTTTTTGGCTTAAAAACAGGACTTTTCAAATGAGTTAATAGCCACCAATAAACAATTTAAAGGAAAAATTAGTTAGTATTAATTTTAGAAAAGATTGTCATCTAGGGATTTTGGTGAGAAAAATAATCTTATTGTGTTTAGTTCCTAAAAATAAAAATTTAAACAATGCAAATTTTTATTATAATTTTTTTATATTTTTTTTAACAAATATTATAATAGAAGAACATCTTATCAATAAATTACCATTTTTATATTTCAACAAAATTAGTTTTCATGTTTTCTACAAATATTTTAAAAACCACTATAAAACACGCTATCCAACCGGTGTCAAATCAGACCGCCGCAAGGCCTTCTAGAGGGAGGACGTATTGCTCGTCGCTCCGGCCTGGCTGCAGTCTATTTTTGCCGTGCGTAGTAAAAATAGCCACGCGCGGATTGCGATTGCCACATCTTAGTACCTTACGTACTTATCTTGGTAGTAAAATATTTAATTTTTTTTATTACCTAAAATGATTTTGTAGTGAGTATAAATTATGTTTCAGATAATATAATGGGGTGTAATTTCGAGGCTAAATTATGTTATGTATTGTAATATAAAAATAAATATTTAATAATATATTTCGTAATTGTAAGGGGTTGTAAGGCCCCTAACTCTATTCATGTGTTCGAACACGAAATGATTAATAAAACGTCCGTAGTGTATACTGATTGAACAGTGATTTGAATGCAACTTAACAATGTAATAATAACGAAAATATGAATAGTATCTAAATTTGTATTGTTCATTGCTTGCAAAGTAATATTTGTCTACTTATAATGCAAATAAAATATTTTTATGATATTATATTACCAATATATAAATCATAAGTTACATTTCAAATGAATATTAGAATTTGAAGCGCACGGATCAAAGTTGGTTGAGCTGACTGTATAGCGAGCCGACGCGGCAGCTCTATGCACACAGCTTTGGTCGCTTATGTGTGCGTGAAATTGTCGAAGAAATACCTATAGTCGACTTTGCGCGCAACGTGTAAACGCTCTTAAAATAAATAAAATTTAGCATTTCCTAAATTTCAGTTAGCACATGACTACTTATCTTTTATGGCAAAAAGACATATACAGGCTTTATCAATGTAACTGCACAATTTGCAAGTCCGGAAAACTACAAATTCCCACAAACTTACCTGATAGAATTTGTCGTGTAATCATACTCCGGGACCTCAACTTTCTTGCCAGCCAAAATGTCTTTCAGTGTAGCCAGGAGCTTCTTGTCGTCAAAAGCGTCTGGGTGGTCAAAGTTGAACTGTCCTCGCTCTGCGCGCAACCTCTCTGCAGGCGACAAGGTGCGGTAGAACGAGTCCTGGCTGATGCAAACAACTCGTCGCTCTGTCTGCTCCTTGTGCTGCTGGCCAAGCTTCTCCACAATCCTTTGGCATACTGTTGACTGTGTACGAATTCAAGTAGATATTTAGACGTTTACAAAGATTTGCTTTGTGAGAGAAGAAATACAAAATACTTAAAATACTAGACATGGTTACAATAGGCGGCCTTATCGCTAGCTGCGATCTCTTCCAGGCAACCTTTGGATGGACTGGATTATTGCGATATTTTAATATAGGGTAGTGAAAATAGTGAGCGAGAAAAAATAAATAAATAAATTATAGTCATAACAGACTTAGTTATGACTATAATATAATTATTATAGTCATAACTAAGTCTGTTTTCTGATGCCTGTATAAATTAACAGTGTTGGAATTTATACACTTTACACACATTAAATCACCGATCAATTATTCTACCGATTTCCACGAAAATTGCGCTGGTTCAATCTCTTCTTTTCCCCCTCCTTGATTATGCTGATGCTAGCTACCTCGACCTCACCGAAGCCCAAATGGAAAAACTTGAGAGACTTCAGAATTTCTGCATTAGATTCATATTGGTCTTCGCAAATATGACCATGTTTCCGAATATCGTATCAAACTCAAGTGGCTATCAATACGTTTTCGCCGTAATACTCGAATTCTTTCCCTTTTATACGGTATCTTGTACAATCCCTCCAGCCCCCACTATCTTAAAAACCGTTTTAAATTCCTCGGTCAAATTCATGCGCGAACTCTTAGATCAACAGAGAATTTGATCCTAGAGATTCCCAAACACAGCACATCATTTCTAAGCAAGTCCTTTACAGTTCATGCTGCTCGCTTGTGGAACGAATTACCATTGTCTGTCAGACAAGCTAAGACATTACCAAGTTTTAAGAGACTTGTTAAGATACATTATCTCTCACTGCAGTAACGTATTATCCTGTTATATATATATATTGTGCTCCTCTACTTAAATCATCATTATAGTTAGCTCGATATATATTAGTATGTATGTTTGTATTTATTTATATTATGTAAATTAATATAATATAGCATGTACATCAATTATTATTGTTTATTATTATTATTCTCTCGCTATTTGCACTACCCTTTATTTCAATTTCACAATAATCCAGTCCATCCAAAGGTTGCCTGGAAGAGATCGCAGCTAGCGATAAGGCCGCCTATTGTAACCATGCCTTTAGTTTTTAAGTACTTGTATGTGTCTTACATTTTGGTGTACAATAAAGCATATATATAAATAAATAAATCTATCTATTTTTAAACATGCCACTCTATTTGTTAGTTTGTCACCTATGAAGTCTATGTAGAAAGACTATTTTTAATGTAATTGATTTCAACATTCTTTTAATCATCTACCCAAAGATTTGCATACCAAAATTATTATTTAGGAGAATTATAAAATCTGTGTCGCTATTGTACTATTGTATGATTGTGGGACTGAGATGTTAGGTTTAACTGCCGGGTCGAGCAGAGTTTTATTATATTTTTTTTCTATTCATCAGAGTAATTAATTTGTGCCCGATATGAAGATGGGTTTGCCTCCTATCACCTCATGTCACAAAACACACAAGGCAAAATGTAGGTATCCTGGTAGTACATTTGCCTACCCCTTCTGGAAATGGGGCGTGAACTTGTATGTATCTATTTATTGAAAAAATATTGTCCAGGATAAAGGATAATCAGATTTCACCATATGTCTCACAAGTATATAGCAGATTTACAATAATGGCAATTTCCCAGCAGTCATAGCACACTGCCTCTTTTGTTACCCATTTTCCTGTTAGTTTTATTGCTCAATTTCGCAGTAATTAAGAGAGAAGTCAAATATATTTTAAAAAATTGTTTTACCCTATAGAAATTTGGTCTAGGACTTAAGTAAATAATTGACAAGGTTTCCATACACCTTCCCAGATACATTTGTGAGAAATTGACACATTTAATTAATGATGTTTTGGGGAGGCCTATGTGCAGCAGTGGACTTCTTGTGGCTGAACAGTGAGAGTGCAATATAATAACAATGAAGATAATTTCAGGTTTATACAACTCTGATTGTTGCAATTTTTTTTGAGTGTTGTTTGATTGTCCTAAGACATATCCCTAATTAAACACCCAAAAATGTTAGCTGCAACCATACCTGCATTTATGAGTATTTTATATTAAGAGAAACCAAAATAGTGATTGTGATAAAAAAAATGTTTTAAAAATTCATAGAGAGTTTTAAAATCTATTTAAGTTACAAATATTTTTTCCCTTTTGAACAACTCTTGAAATCCATTTGAGCAATGTAGACAAATTATTTGATAGCTGAAATAGATTTAAAACTAAATAAGGCTGTAAATGTTTATTCTAATTGATGTATTGTTTAATTATTAAGTATAACACATGCAAACAATAAATATAAATAAATATACTATAATACCTTATAGTTCCTATATGTGAACCAAAATCAGCATTTATTTATTGACACAAAACTATTATTTACAGATTTTATTGTGGATTTGGTTTAATCTTTACATTGTTGTCTTCCCAATGTATAGATTAGTTTACAGCTTTTGTGATCACAGGGCCGACTGAGATATTAGTCAACCGCTCTGTGACTGTTACAATTCAACTACCCTTATTTTACAATTATTATTTTAATTGAAATAGTTAGTCTGTATTTGCATTCCGATCTACACAGAATGAGCTCATAGTGTTTTGAGCTCTGGTAGTTGGTCTATTTTGGTTCCGATTTTATTAAATGTAGTATTGGATCCCATACTTGTGCAAGCTTCAAGCCATCTTCTCTATTGAAATCATTATTCAGAATTTATTTATTTCATTGGACCATGGTACAGAAATTTAAAAACTAATATTATTTTTTACAGTATTAATTATTATGCTTAACAAACTACTTAATATGATAAAGGTTTTCACTAAGATTTACAAAACTTAAAATAATTTTGTGATAACTTTCAATGTCATTTTCAATGGCATAATCAAGGTCTAGGTCCTGTGTGTTTAGTTAAGTTAGATATAGGTCTACCAGAATCTCATGGCATAAAATTAAAAACAAACATAATGATTTTATATGGCAATACCGTCAGTCAACAGCTGTTTCAAAACTTGAGTTATGTCATTTGATGTGAATATTTAAGATTTCTTTAATTCCTTAGCGAAAATATACAAATTAGTTCTACGATCACAAGTGCAACACATTGTTCACAAGGTTTATCGCCAGATCCGTGAGTAATTTGGCCAAATTTATACAAAATCGTCGATTATAAAATCGACGTCGTTTTAACAAATAAGTCGGAGTGAATAGTTTTGATACTTCATGATTTTTGGTTAGTTTTAGATTTGTACATGTGTTTTATCGTATTTACTTTGTTATCATGTTTTGAAACTAAACAATAATGCATTGAATACCTATTTTCAGGAGTTTCCAGAGTTTTTAGATAAGGAACGGTTTATTATTAATACTTTATCTTCATCGTCTTCATCAGAAGATGTACAGGAAGAGTATTTAGAAGTAACCTATGACTAAACTGTTAATGAAATAAAGAAGACTGAAAATCAAATAATACGTTTTTTATTTTACAATCTTGCATCTTTCATATAACATTTTGGAATCTAATATTTATGTAAATAAAAACGACTCATAATAAAACTACGTACAATTTAGAAATTTGTTTTTTTTTTTTTTTTATTGCATTGAATGGCGAGACGAGCAAGCCGTTCGCCTGATGGTAAGCGATACGACCGCTCATAAACAGTAGCAATATTCCACTGCGCTCGCCATCCTGAGACATAAGATGTTAAGTCTCAATATGTCCAGTAGTTGCTCTGGCTACAATGTCCTTCAATCCGAAACACAACAGTGCATTTAAGCAGTGTTGTTTCACGGGAGAAATAGACATTGCGGTGGTACCTACCCAGATGGCTTCTCACATATGAGAGACCTACCACCAGTAAAAAGGAAATTGAAAATTGTTAGATTAAGTGAGAACTAATAAGAAGAGAGAATTAAAACGAAACTGGTGGCTCGGTACCGCCATTTTATCTACGTTTTGGAAATACCAGCGTTCCCTCTATATTATAAATACCCGTAAGGCACGTATGTATTTTGTAATTTTGACAGCCTTTAAAATGACAGCCTCCGTGGCGCAGTTGGTTAGACGCCGCTTGTGAAGCGAGATGCCGCGGGTTGGTTTTGCACCGAGAGAAATGTTTGTGCAGCCCACAAATATTTCCTTCGGGTCTGGGTGTTTCTGAGATCGAAAAGTCTCTTGTATTTTCTGATACCCACGACACAAGACTCGATCTTAGTGTAGGGTCAGGACTATATATGTGACTGTTGGGTGTTATTATTATTTATTTAGTATTGAAAAAAATCTTATTTACATTTTTTAATTGGCTATTAATCAAAAAGTACAATTTTACAAAGACAATTTTAGAAAGAAACTTTATTTACAAAGTTTTACTAAAAAAATCATGTTAATTGAAATAATAATAAATAACAATTATTGAAAGTATCAAAATATGTTCATCCAATTACCCCAGTGTTGCGATGCGCAAATTCAAATTTCCCAAAATGCCATGAGATTCTGGTAGACCTATATAACTTAAACAAGTAAACATAATAACTACACCTTAGAAAGTTATGTTTAATATTCATTAGTTCTAGTAATTGTAAATCTAAAATAAATCACAAATGAAGTCATAATTTATTGAAAACATTAAATTGTTTTCAATTGACGTTCTCAACTACGAACTACGTCAATCTTTAGTTATTATTATAACCTATAACGAATAACCCTAAAATACATATTTTATACGCTCAAAAATTTCTTGTTACTTTTGAAAATACCAGTGGAACCGTCAAACTGGTCTCGGTTATGTAATTATGGTGTGAAATATAAAAAATCGATAATCTGAACAAGCTAACACGAGGTTTGGTTTACCTTTCCACTAGCCGTGCCTCCAGCCACGCCGATCAAGAACGGCGTCTTGCTCTCAAACCCGTTGGTTGATGTGTAATCAGCAGATTTCTCTGCCATTTTTTGTGTATAAATAAATCTATAAGATTTTTTCACAACTAACAATCCGCTACGCACAGACAAACGGCCCCACAAGACAGCTGACATTGACATTTGCATTAGTGCAGACCACAGATTATCTGACATTAAATAGATATTAAAGTAGCGAAAAGCTATGAGAAACTGTAACGCGGAGCTATAAAAAAATAGCAAGTGATATTCCTTATCACTTCTACAAGGTTACATAATTTGGAATATTTAGATCTTTCTATTTAGAACATTGGATTCTAACTTATATTCCTTAGATATATAAAAACTGCATATGGAATAGTTATAAATAAATAATAAAATAAAACACAATAAATAATTTCTTTGTTTTTTATTTAAAATAACAGATCAGGTTGCATCAACCTTGTATTCGATACAAATAACTTGTTATTATAATAGATACTTAAAATGGATACAAATGCACTTATTTGATGACAAAGATAAAAATTTTGATGATAAAGTAAATTAAGCCTTGCACTTATTGTCGGCTTTTCTGAGAGTAGTTGCCATGTGGAGTTGCTGGACTCTGATGCGGGCCCAGATGATGTAGTCTTGCAGGCCGATGATCTGAGCGGCCATTAGAGCGGCGCTGTCCGGATAGATCACTGTCGCGCAACCCAGACCAGAGGGCACGGATAGAGATGACCAGATGTCCTGGGAAGATAATTTCTATAAAATATACTGAAGCCAACTACTATATTTGTATGGACTTCTTTGATTCCATCATTGTCAAAAAGGTGTTTCATATTTCAAGTAAAATGTCAGGATCGTACAATGTAGCGGTCCATAGTCTCTCCCTACCCCTATGACCTAATATGAGACCTAATGATGAGACTTGCTTGTCACTCGCCTACGGTAAGCATTAGGTAAGTACGCAGTAAGATATACATACATAGATTAAGTCTAATTTGGCTATAATGTCCTAACCAGATCACAACAGTGCGGGAGAGAGACATAGATTACAATGTCCAGAAAATATTCTGAGAAGCCATTTATAATAAGTACCTGAACAAGTTTATCCGAGGGTGGAGGACAGTTGATGACCGGGTATGAGGTGTTTCCGGACAGCACTGGTCCAAGTCCGTTGGACCGTCCAGCCACGGCGATGAACACGAGCGCGTTGTGCGTGTCCTCATACTGCCGCATGATGCGCAGGGTCTGCTCCGTCGCCTTGTGTGCTGATGTGATGCGCAGGTCCACGTTCAGACCCAGGGCTCGGCCGGCTAAGGAAAGATAGGAGCTTAGTTATAATATAGAGGGAGCCCAGTCATACATTTAAGTCTTCAAAAACGTAGATTTTTTCGTTCGTAATGTTGTTGGTAGCACTGCTTTAAAGCACACTATGGAGTTCACTAACATCCGTGGACTCCATACGAACCTCAATGCCGTCCACCACCATCTTGAGACGGCCCGGCCTGCTTTGCTCTTCCTAACGGAGACGCAGATTCGTTGTCCGACCGATAATTCTTACCTGTTGTATCCCGGTTATTCGCTTGAAGAAAACTTCAAGCCTAAAGCCGGGGTATGCTTGTATGTTCGGTCGGACATCTGCTGTCGCCGTTTGCACTGCATGGAGGACCCCTCCTTCTCCGCTCTGTGGGTGCACGTGGATCTAGGTTCCCTGAGCCGCATCTACGTGTGCCTTTACAGGTCTCACAACGGGGACGATGAGACGACTCGGCTGTTCAGGTATCTTAGCCAGGCGGCTGATGACGCGCAGGCGCAGTTCCCGTCGGCCGAAATGGTGGTCTTGGGGGATTTCAATGCTCATCACGAACTGTGGCTGGGCTCCTCCAAGACTGATCATGCTGGCAGAGCTGCCCATGCATTCGCTCTGACTCATGACTTGACACAACTGGTGAACCAGCCCACCAGGATCCCAGATGTGGCGAGTCATGCGCCTTCTTTGCTGGACCTTCTGCTGGCGAGTCACCCAGCCGGGTATCATGTGACCGTTAGTGCGCCTCTGGGCACTTCCGATCACTGCCTGGTTGGGTCGTCAGTACCGATCGCATCACCTCCACGTCCCGTGCAGGTTAGGCGAAGGGTCTGGCATTACTCGTCGGCAGATTGGGATGGTATGCGGGAATATTTTGCATCCATCTCTTGGAGGCAGCGCTGCTTTGAGGGTAAAGATCCCTCAGCGAGTGCCAACACTATTGCTGACGAGATCAGACTTGAAATGGAATATTACATTCCTTACTCTGAGATCGCCAGTAAGGGCCGTGGACGCTCCTGGTTCAATCGTGCATGCGCCGATGCTGTCAGTGACAAACAGGCGGCGTATCGCGCTTGGATTAGGGGTCGCGCCATGAAGGATCCCAATATCAGTTCCCTCAAAGAAGCCTATAACCGTGCCTCCAAGGCCTGCAAGAAGGCCTACGTTAGGGCGGATGCCCAGCGCGTTAGCAGGATTGGGCGTGCGTTGGCCGATCACCCAACTAGCAGTCGTGCTTATTGGAGGTTAGCCAGGGCCGTCCAATCTAACTTCTGTCGTCCAGCGTTGCCGCCGCTGAGGTACCCAGAAGGGTCGCTGGCCCACAAGCCGCAAGAGAAGGCTGCCTTGCTGGCAAATCTCTTTGCGGCTAATTCCCGCCTCGAAGACCGTGGTTCCCAGTCGCTGCCTACACTGCCTGATTGCGGTTTCTCAATGGCAGATATTCGCATCAGGCAGTGTGATGTGCGGCGTGAGTTACGGTCTCTCGATGTGCGGAAAGCCAGTGGTCCGGATGGGATACCAGCGGTGGTTTTAAGGGCTTGTGCAGCCGAGTTGTCTCCAGCACTGACTCGCCTCTACCGAGCGTCCTACCGCACAGGTGTTGTGCCGGAATCTTGGAGGGAGGCCAATGTGCAACCGATCCCCAAAAAGGGTGATCGATCGTACCCTATCGCTATCACCTCGGTGATGTGTAAGGTCATGAAGCGGATCATAAACGCTCAATTGGTCCGCTACCTGGAGGATCACTCGTTGATCAGTGACCGACAATACGGATTCCGCCATAATCGATCGACGGGTGATCTTCTAGCGTTTGTCCTGCATCGCTGGGGTGAGGCGATAGACCGGCGTGGCGAGGCTCTTGCTGTGAGCCTCGACATTGCCAAGGCGTTTGATAGGGTCTGGCACCGTGGTCTTCTGTCCAAGTGTTCGTGGATTTCCGGCTTTCTGCATGGGCGTAGAATACGTGTAGTCGTAGACGGACACGCTTCGGCGCTCATGTCGGTAAATGCCGGAGTTCCTCAGGGCTCGGTGCTGTCGCCCACCTTGTTTGTTCTGCATATTAATGACTTGTTGTCGCTTGGCATCATTGCTATGCAGATGACAGCACGGTTCATGGGCGATACCACTGCGGGCCTCCAGGTTGCCGTGTCGAAACTGTGAAGGGACGCGAAGATCTTGTCATTGAGCTCAACCGGACCTTGGATCTCATTTCTACATGGGGTTCCAGGAATATGGTTGAGTTCAATGCCAATGAAACCCAGGTGTGTGCGTTCACGTGCAAAAAATCCCCGTTCTCTCCCCTCCCCATTCTTCAGGGTACTCCCCTCTCAGTGCGGAATGACCTGTGTATCCTTGGTGTGGATATCCGCTGTGATCTCAATCCAAGGAATCACATCGAGGGCGTAATATCTGCCACATCACGCAGGGTTGGAGTCCTGAACAGGGTGCGTCGGTTTTTCACGCCCGGTCAGCTTTGCCGCTTATATAAAGCGCAGGTCCGGCCGGGTATGGAGTACTGCTCGCACCTTTGGGATGGATCCGCCCAGTACCTGCTCCGATGCCTTGGATGGATTGCAGCGGCGGGCCATCCGCATTGTGAATGATGCAGACGTTACGAGCAACTTGGAGTCGCTACAACTCCGGAGAGATGTCGCCTCTCTAAGCGTGTTCTACCGCCTGTATCACGGTGAGTGCTCTGAGGAATTGTTCAACTTGCTCCCCTCCTCTCCATTCCTAACCAGAACCACGCGTGCTGGCTTGCGAAGCCATAGCTTGACGGTCCACACCATCCCGGCGCGAACCAAACGGTTCTCAAATTCGTTTCTGTGCCGCACCGTCAGGCTGTGGAATTGTTTGCCGGCGCACGTGTTCCCTCCTTCCTACAATCCTGGGTCCTTCCGCCGTGGTGTGAAGAGGCACCTAAGCAGGCCGGCATAATTGTTTCCATTGGCATGGGACTGCCGTCCGATGCCAATGGATACTCTGCCTGGGCGGCATTGGCACTTTCCATCAGGTGCAATGTCGCCACTATGCCAGGACATTATAAAAAAAAAAAAACTGAATTAATCATTTAACAACAACAACAATTGCTAATAAATTCGTTATTAACCGAAATGGTATTTAGTTATTATTCGTTTAAAACGGGTTTAGGCGGAATTCAACAGCCCTAAACATTTTTTTATTTTTCTTCTTCAAATATTTTTTGGTTGTTGGATAACCCTTCGAATGTGAGCCAAAAAAAAAGAATAAGCTGGCATGGAACCACAATTTTTGTGTGCATTTTTGGAGTGCCAGCGCTCCCTCTTTACGAGTACTATAAATACTCTAGGGATAGGATCTTTTTTATGCTGCGAAGGAAAATCCCTCAAGTAGACTATTGGGATACGATTAGTTCTCGCCATTCCAACTAATTATAACCGTCTGTTTAGCTACGCCTTCACGCTCCAATTACCTAATGGTTATTGTTTGGGTATGAAAGGCCAGCAATTCAACAGCAATGTTTAAGTTTTTTTTATTGCTATGAATGTTTAGACGAGTTTGCTGTTCGCCTGATTGTAAATGATACGACCGCTCATGAACATTAGCATGACCAAACAACACCTCGAATTACAAAGCGATGCTTGGCATTTCACTGCGCTCGCCATCCGGAGACCATAAGATGTTAAGTGTCAATATGTCCAGTAGTTACTCTGGCTACAATATCCTTCAAACCGAAACACGACAGTGCATTTAAACTGCTGTTTGGCGGGAGAAATAGAAATTGCGGTGATACCTACTCAGGCGGCCTCTCGCATTTGAGAGACCTACCACGAGTGAACAGCAGTTTTCTGTGCTTTTAGACTTATTTATCATCGGTTACACTTGGTAGGGTGTGCGTGGTGACTGGTGGCTTATTATGATAGTAGTAAGCGAACCAAACGCGGCTGCAAACACATTCATGGTGGTCGCGGGTTTCGTATCCCAAAGCATATGTCTGACTTATCGGAGTGAAGTGTACACAGTCAGGTCATAAGTATTGTCACACAGTAAAAAACGTTTCTTTAAGAATGCTGGCCACAAAAAAGCTTATTGAATTCGAATTTCGAATTTTTCATGAAAATAAAAATGTATACTTTTTAGAATTTTACTCATTTTTAAATATGGAGTGGACGCTTAAAGAAGACCGTGTTGCAGTTATTGCGTTGCATCGTTGCGGTTACGCGCCAATTCAAATTTTTGTCATACTGAAAAATTTGAATATAACAATGAATATAACCAAAAGATCCGTATATTTATATTTTTATATTTTATTTTTATATTTTTTATATTTTTTTTTTATATTTTTATCGTACCATTAAACGGTACAATGAAGACTCTAGTGTAAATGACAGGTCAAGAAGTGGTCGCCCTCGGTCTGCGAGGACTCCAGCAGTGATAAAAGCTATAAAGGCGCGAATTCAAAGAAATCCCAAACGTAAGCAGAAACTGTTGGCCCTTCAGATGGGGTTAAGCAGAACCACGGTGAAAAGGGTGTTAAATGAAAACTTAGGGCTTCGGGCACATCGAAGAAAAACAGGACATCGTTTGAATGCTCGTCTAATGGACCTGAGACTGAAGAGATGCCGCGCTTTGCTGAAGCGGTACGCGGGAAAAAAATATCGGGTAATTATTTTTTCAGATGAAAAAAATGTTACCGTAGAAGAGAGCTACAACAAACAAAATGATAAGGTGTACGCACACAGTAGTGAAGAAGCGAGCAACCGTATTCCGCGTGTCCAACGAGGTCATTTTCCATCCTCGCTCATGGTATGGTTGGGAGTTTCTTATTGGGGCTTAACAGAGGTACATTTCTGTGAGAAAGGTATAAAAACGAATGCAATTGTGCATCAAAATACAGTCCTAACGAACCTTGTGGAACCTGTTTCTCATACCATGTTCAATAACAGCCACTGGGTATTCCAACAAGATTCGGCGCCAGCTCATAGAGCGAAGAGCACACAAGATTGGCTGGCGGCGCGTGAAATCGACTTCATCTGGCACGAAGACTGGCCCTCCTCCAGTCCAGATTTGAATCCGTTAGATTACAAGATATGGCAACACTTGGAGGAATAGGCGTGCTCAAAGCCTCATCCCAATTTGGAGTCACTCAAGACATCCTTGATTAAGGCAGCCGCCGATATTGACATAGACCTCGTTCGTGCTGCGATAGACAACTGGCCGCGCAGATTGAAGGCCTGTATTCAAAATCATGGAGGTCATTTTGAATAAACTTTAGTGTCATAAGAATCTATGTTTTGTTAAGTTCATTTTGATATATAAATGGTTACATAATGAATAAACTTGTTTCAATTATTTTATATTAAACATGTGACAGAATTTATGACCTGACTAGGTATATTGATAAGCAGTCACCCACGCACTATAACGGCGAAGGAAAACATTGTGAGGAGACCTAAGAAACGCAATCTTAGCGATTTGTATGGGTTTCTATGGTGTGAAGTCCGCCAACCTTCACCAACCAACCAAATATGGTCACTCTCTATCATACTCTCGATTGAGGAGAAGGCCCATGCCCTGCAGTGGGACCTACATAGGCTGAAACAGTACATTAAATTTGATAGATATTAAAGAAGAGGTTAAAAACTTTATGTAACTTATCTATTGAAATAAGTACCTTTGGCGATTTTCTCGCAGTGTTCCTGGTCGGCGGGCGAACCCATGAAGACGACAACTTTGTGATGGACGGTTGGAAGCAGGTGGTCCAGTTGGTCTTTAACCCACGCGAAGTTGCGTTTCACTGTGTCCAAATCAGCAGCTGTCACTGTTGTGAGGTTTCTGTACACCTTCAAAGCAAAAGTCATGGCCAAAATTAAGGACTGTATAAATTAATCCAATAAAATAATAATTAAATAAACATAATAATTATGTAATGTAACATTGCGTTCATTTGATTTCAATGTTTTACAGCGTGATTTTACCTGTTTGTCGACCATCAATCTTTTGTCACCAGAGGGCCACAGTCTCCATGAGTCGGAATCAATAACATCAGCCAGCAAAATGTTTCCTATAAAAATATAAACAAACATTTAATCCAAGCTAAAATATAACGAAGAAACTAAAAACAAAAATATATTTTTACGAAATCCCAACCTTACGAAGGAGAGACCTTATGAAAAAAGACATAACAGTAATAATAGTCTAATTTTGAAATATAATATATACCTTCAGTATCAACGCCAAATTCAATCTTCATATCAATGAGAGCACAGTCGCGAAGCGCCCACGCCTTCTCCAGAATCTCGAACACCAGTATTGACACTTGTCTCATGTAGTCGACTTCATCTTGACCTGAGCGAAGCATTGAAATAAACCATATTAAAAACTCTTTATATCATAGAACTTTGCCCAACCAGAATAAAAAAAAAAAACATACCGATCACAAGACCGTTGAACTTAAACTTGGCTGAAACGATCTGTTCCTCGGACCATTGTGGATCGTGGTTAGCGTCATCTTTGAAGAAGGTCTCCTGCTTGGGCGGCGTGAAGCGGAATCCCTCGGGAACTCCAGGGTTGCGCTTCAGGAAGGAGCCGGTCGCCAAACGCCGAGTCACCCATTCGATAGGTACCATCTCACATTTTTTTGATAGGAATGCTGTCGGTGTGACCATTTTTACGAATGCTGTTTGGATACCTGGAGTGAAAATGATAATATATGTTAACCCATCTATACTTAGTAATTGGTTATGCTCGTAATTATTAACTTGTAGTTGCATATAATGTATGTCAAATTAGACAACTATCAACCCTTTAAAAAAGTTTGATTCTGCCGTGGCTTTTCACCACCGATCATTTACATATCCTACACCATTTTTTATTGTTTATTCCAATGAATGGCGAGACGAGCATTTCGTTCGCCTGATCGTAAGCGATACGACCTCTCATGAACAGGAGCAAAACAAAAAAAAAACACTTTGAATTACAAAGCAATGCTTGGCGCTTGCCATCCTGAGACATACTTAATTTATAAAGTCTCAATTCTCAATATGTCCAGTACTTATTCTGGCTACAATGTCCTTCAATCCGAAACACAACATTGCATTTATACTGATATTTGGCGGGAGAAATAGATATTGTGGTGGTGTATCAATATTATAAATCTTTTACGTTTTAAATAAATAGATCGACTTGGCCAGCAGCATTATGTATAAACTGTACGATACATTATGTTTTCACGCAATGGCCAAGTCGATCTATTTATTTAAAACTTAAAGGATTTTTAATATTGATATGAAAATAACTTACTTAATAACTTTACAGAGAAGATCCCTTAAGCAAGGACTAAATAAATTAACCGACTTGGTATTACATGAATATCACAACTTTTTGCGGTAGAAAAACTGAGCTGTGAGAGACTTGGTATTTTTTTACAGGATGTTTTTGATGGGATTTTAATGGTTAACGGTTTCGATCCTAATCTTATTATATTCAATGGTAGGTCTAGGACTGCCTCGGTAGCGAAAAGCTGAGATCTCGAATTCGAATCCCGGGTAATTTTTATACGTTTATTTTTTTTATTCATTATCATCGCATAGGGTCGCCCGCTATCGGATGATGAGTCGGAATACGCAAGGCGAAACATGAGTGTCCTGGCAGCACCTATTCCAACACCTTTTTTGAAAAATGCGTGTGTTAATGTATGCCTAGATATTGTGTGGTAGGTCTGCCGACTTAATTCGTGTTCTTCTTTCTTAATACCATTTTGTTTCTAAATCAATACAAATTAAATCTAAAAAAATATTGGACTTGCCCTAGTGCAGAACCCTAGGCACGCCACTGCTACGCGGTAGGCCCAGAAGATGGCAGGACGAACTTGACTCTTCTCTTCCGAATATGCATAATGCACGGTAACAAGAAATATACGATTAATTTTAAACTGAAAACAGAACTAATGATGTAATTGCAATTAAGACCCAATAAAACAAATTGTGCACAGACTCCTAAATTTAATAGTATGTCAACAATATAGGTATCTACTTCCACTTATGTAAATAAATTAACATTTTTTTTTATATCTATCCTGTACTGTAAATTCTATCTTGAAAGTAGTATTGTTTTCGTACGCGTTGCTAGTGCGAGGTTAAAAGACCCAAACAGGTCTTTTAAAGTCTTTTTCAGGTTACGTAAACACGTAGATATGTGTTATTGTTCCAAAATATGTACAGACATATCTTCGCCCTCAACAATTGAAGTCAATCGCAAGGTCGTAGGCATATCCAACTTAAAAGTATAATTTATAAATAAATTCTGCTATGTTTATAATTACGTACATATGAAACAATATGACATTAAAAACATATAATATTTCATAATGGATATTATCTGTTTGTCTTGTCACGGCGAGGTCAGTCCAGATCACGAAAACAACGAGATACCACGGTTAAGAAATGTTACGTGAGCATTAATAAGCCAATTGCGAGGCGGCCAATAATAATGTGGGGGGCCCGTTCGATCATGGTTGACGTCATTGGTCTGGTGAAATCGAAAAACATTGACATCTTGCAACAATTTCTTAGATTTTTCAATTATCGATGTTAAGATAATGATTACTATTGTGGAATGATTGAAGAAAATATACTCTGATGAAACGAGTTCAAAATTAAGGGCTTGGGACATTTTATTTTAGCAAGAGTACAACGATATAAATTGAATACAATGCTTATATAGGTGACATTAGAACTCAGAAGAAATCCAACTTTAATTGTTAAAATGTTAAAGAAAATAAAGACAACAATAACGACAATAACGGGACTGTGAGTCGAAAAAATAAGTAAGGATATTATAATGGTGCCCACTTTTCTAAAGCAGTAACCAGATATTCGTGAGTTAGCTGTATAATAAAACTTAAGCATTAATTTAAAAGGCCTATTGATAATAAAATATAATGTACCTAATCGAAATTCCATCAAAAATAAATCAGGCAAATGAACGCTACCCTGTATCTTGGATAAGTTTTAGTTCTCTTTGTTCTTCAGTAGGTGTGTTCGAACAAGGATCGTGTTAACGAGATCCCTCTTCTGAACATAGGCAACTACATTTGCGGTGAACCCTATCACTGGTCTGTTCATTAGGTACTTTTATTCTGGCTAGGATATGTCACGTTGTGTATTTTTTATATGATAGGCGAGATGAGCATGCCATTTGCTTGGTGGTAAGCAATTCGACCGCTCATGGACAGTAGCAATGCTTGGTATTCCACAAATACATAAGACATACGATGTTAAGTCTCAATACGTCCAGTAGTTACTCTGGTTACAATGTAATTCAAACCAGAACACAACAGTGCGTTTACATTGGTGTCCTCACTCATACGAGAGACCCACTACCACCGACCACGTTGTGGATGTCAACAGATGAGGGGATCAAAATTTTTTTTTTGGGTTCTTGCATTTTAATTTTAATTATCAACCTTTGTAACGAAACCATACCGCGATCTAATTCTACGGTGGCGCCATCTCTTAGCGAGCGGCGGTAAACTCCCGTTACACATTTATTTTCAGTTTTTTGTATTACCTTTATTGAAAAATTTCTTTATATACAATATTTTATAAATGTGATATTTATTCGTTGGTGGGAGAAGTGGTGGGAGGCGCCCGACGTGACAGCCCAGTGGTGGCATGCGCGTGAGCTGCGCGCGGGCATTGCAACATTACTTTATTTTCTAAAATAAAAGAATTTTTCTAAAATAAATGTAGCCTAAGTTACTCCTTATTATATCAACTACCTGACAATAAAAGTCCCGTCAAAATCGGTCCAGCCATTTCAGAGATTAGCCGGAACAAACAGACAGACAAAAAAAATTTAAAGATCATTTTCGGCACAGGTATCGTGTAAATACGATATGTAGTAGGACATTTTTTTTATTTTCACTTTTAAAACAGACACTTCAATTTTATTTATATGTATAGATTATATGGTTTACTAGCTGTGCCTGCGACTTCGTCCGCGTGGAATTCAACAATTTTTTTTCTCAAATAAAAGATTTTTTCTACAATAATGTACCCTAAGTTACTCCTTGTTATATCAGCTACCTGACATAAAAAGTCCCGTCAAAATCAGTCCAGCCATTTCAGAGATTAACCGGAACAAACAGACAGACAGACAAACATTTTTAAAATATCATTTTCGGCACAGGTATCGTGTATATAACGATATGTAGTTGGACATTTTTTTTATTTTCACTTTTAAAACAGACACTTCAATTTTACTTATACAGGGTATCTCAAGACTGCTACCGAAAACGAAGCCGGGTGGTAGTTTAAGCGACTTCAGACACAATGCAACAGAAAAAGTTGCAAAATAAAGCGACAAATTTTTTTTGGTTATTTTTTCCTATGACCATATTTGGGTGGTAAATACATTTTTTCCTAAAATAATAGTGTATACCCTTTTATTTATCAATAATCTAAGGTATAAAAGAGTTTAAATTATTATTTTAGCAAAAACTATGGATTTACCACCCAAAAATGACGATATTTAAAAAATCATAAAAAATAATTGTCGCGTTTCTTTGCGAAATTTTTAGTTGCATTGTGTTTGTAGTCACTAAAACTACCACCCGGCTTCGTTTTCGGTAGCAGTCTTGAGATACCCGGTATGTATAGATTACACCAGTAGAAAATGCATTATAAATAAATATTTTAAGATTACTTTACAAATATTGCGATTAAACTATTTAATGATTATTAAATGTATGACTTTTCGGAGTCATGTGTGTATTGACAATCAATCACCACGCATTAAACGGTGAAGGAAAACATCGTGAGAAAACCAGCATACCATAGCGATTTATAAGTATTTCTATGGTATGTAAGTCCGCCAACCCGCAATAGGCCAGCGTGGTGGACTATATGGCCTAACCACTCTCAATCGTACTTTCGATTGTAGAGTCGGCCCGTGCCCTGCAGTGGGACGTATATAATGGGCTGATACAAAAAAAAAATATAAGTTTTTTTTTTATATACTAATTGAGATACAATAATATGTTATAAGGTATAAAGTCAAATGAATTTAGAATAAGATATGTTGCAACTTTCGTCACCAACCACGAAGTGTAACAAGATAGGCTAACCGCGTGGCCGTAAAATAGATACGATATTCGAAAATGGGTTTGGTTTGTGATTACCGATTATATTAAACGACATTCAGGCGAACCCAAGTAATACATTGTTATCCTATCTCGACTTTTAATCTTGAAGCCGTGATGGGATAGGATATAAATCTTGATCGACAATAAGGTTTAATACCGTAACTTCCGTAAATACTGAAATTACATTATGATGTATTAATGATTTCTTAGATTTACGCGAATGTTATACATTTAGTTAAAATATTTCTTACGGATTTTATAGCGGATTGGTTTAATTTTTACTCCTGCCCTTGACCACGAAAGATGTAAAGTAATCAAAACGTCGGGTCGCGTCGGGAAGTCGAAAAAATGTTACCAAATCCACGATGTCCGTAAAAAATAGTTTTATTTCATATTATGTAATGAATGCATATTATGCGTGTTCTACCGCCTGTATCACGGTGAGTGCTCTGAAGAATTGTTCAACTTGCTCCCCTCCTCTCCATTCCTAACCAGAACCACGCGTGCAGGCTTGCGAAGCCATAGCTTGACGGTCCACACCATCCCGGCGCGAACCAAACGGTTCTAAAATTCGTTTTTGTGCCGCACCGTCAGGCTGTGGAATTGTTTGCCGGCGCACGTGTTCCCTCCTTCCTACAATCCTGGGTCCTTCCGCCGTGGTGTGAAGAGGCACCTTAGCAGGCCGGCACAATTGTTTCCATTGGCATGGGACTGCCGTCCGATGCCAATGGATACTCTGCCTGGGCGGCATTGGCACTTTCCATCAGGTGCAATGTCGCCACTATGCCAGGCCATTGTAAAAAAAAAAGAAGGTTGACGAAGAAGTAGCTTATCCTTTAGTAAATTTAAATTCTCTTACTCTTTCTATAGAAGTTAGAAGCGTATCAAATACGCACAGTTTAAATCCATAAATTCTCTTACCAGCGCTGTTGAGAATGTTGAAGACTTTGGCATTAGTCTGGTTGGAGATTGCCGCCTTGCCCTCCATGTCGTGGGCCTTGACGCCATCTCCCGCTGTGATCCTGTCCTTGTTGATGAGCAGGCATTGGTTGGGCACGTCTGGCAAGTCGTATACCTGCTTCGTTTTACCCTCGATGATCAGAGCGCCGAGTTTGTAACCCGCAACTGTAAGATGATTGTTAATTTTGAATACCCCTCAACATGATGGGCCAGCGCTGTACCAGCGAGTTGGCCATCAATGACCATATGGATGATGGATACGCAACTACACGATGGCGAAATTCAATAGTGATCACTCTCTTTGATGTGCGCCGGAAAAACCGACACCGACACTATTCCCAGACCACCGCACGCGCTACACGATGGGCCATCATAGTTGACTATCGAGATGGTCCATCGTGTAGAGGGGACATTGACATTACACTATAGAAAGGATAAATGTGTACAATATTTAAATTATAGGTAAACTAAAATAAATTGCTTTGGCAATAATGGATACCCGTAGGAATGATTAAAACCGATACGATAAAAACTGTTGTCAGTGAAACTAATATCGAATTTTGAGCATGAATCGAACCGCGACCTCTCATTTCACGGCCGGCTTTCCACAGGCCAATAAGAAACGGCTCTCAAAAAGCGCCGGAAGTCCGGAAGTCCAATCTTAGGCAAAATCGGAACTAATGATGACGTCACATAATGTTGCCGACTTAGTGGATTTACCCAGAGATTTGTTAATAATGATTAATTTTTCAATCCTTAGTTTACTGCTACCGGGAAAATAACTACGATATTATTGACAGTTTAATTTAATGTGCTGGAAATTTGATTTCAACTGGGTAAATACATTATAATTCTAAAATATTGTATCAATCATTTAATAAGTCAATATAATTTCAAGCATTTAAATTATTTATCAGACTACAGACTGTGTTATAACAGAACTCCTTCATTAAATTTCCTATTTATATGGGCCTTTATTTTTTATATGCCTTGCAACATTATTAGTGCCTTCCGACGCGCACACTTAACCACTTAACTGTCAAATGGTTGTCTATTCCGGATTTATAATTTCAAGTGGTTTTTAATTCATGTTCAAGTAACCAGAAATTATGATGGCCTGTAGTGTCCTAACAAGTACTAACCGAGTAGGCGTTTTTATGAAGGTCACATATGGCTGGCAGGCAAAGAAAAAAGGTAAATTGCATAGCTTCCCAATTCGAATTGTACCAACACCATTTAAATGATTCTTAAATTAATAACTACCACTAGAAAATGTAATAAACACAACTATCAAATATGTATGCAAATAATGTCCTTGAGTAAGTATTTCCAATTAATGGTAAATGAATACCTACACAAAACAAAAGATAATATAATGAAAACCACTAATTATTCAATGATTTTAATTCACAAAGTTAGCCGCGGGAACATTCTTGCTTCATCAAAAAGCGACAACATGCTGGAATCCAACAAACTCGTGACGACTAGCCTTTTGTGGTTGTAAAAATGTTTGCCTAAGATGCATTTAAAATGTGCCGCTTAAATATCAAAAAAGTTACCTTCTTTTGGAGCCGACATATCTTGGCAATAGAAAATATTTGAAATTAAATGTTATTATACGGAATAAAATCTTCACATGCTCTCCGCCGAACAACACTTCAATATACTGGGGCGATAAACAAGACCAAACTTTGATAAATATTCGAGGATTTACGTCTGAACCGGCTTGCCATGTGAAATATTCCACGAATATTTATACTTGCCAATGTGTAAATGTTATCTGTAGGTATACCTATTTTGTCTCCACAACGGAGAATTTAATTACAAATAAGTGTATTTCTTTCCTTTTCTCACATTTAATTCGGATTGAAATTATTTCTGTAGGTATTCGCATTTTAATTTAAATTTGTTTTGCTTACGGATATCCGTTTGGATAAAATTCCAAAACAATATCATATCTGATCATATCTTTCGAAATGAATTTTCTTCACATTTATAAGAAAAAAAATACAAAACGATTAATAATTGCGTGCTACAAAATTGAAACGCAAAACGCAATATTTGTGGCTGGCCTTCGTCGTTAATTCAAAATAATCCAATGATTACTTGATATATAATTGACTTCGGGCTCGTTGGTCGTCTCGCGACGCGACGTTTGCTTCGTACAAATAGTTTGAAACGTGTTTATTTTTTTCTGAATATCAATTTGACAAGTGTTTAAACCTACAAAAACTGGTGAGTACTTAAGATTTCCCTTAGATATTTATTCCATATCAAGTTTAGAGTGATCTACTTTTATGATATTAAATAAAAATAATTGCAAAACAAATTCTTAAAACATGCTTTCAATTTAACACGAGCTCACGTGGTTATGTTTTTTATTTGCTTGTGTCATTCGAAAAGGTCTATTCATAATATTTTGCTCCTCCAGTAATATTTTGTATAGTTGTAATATGCGAATAGATTATATTGCGCAGTTTAAAATAGGGGTTTTATATGAAAACAAATAACTGTGATCTTTGTTTATTTTTTGTAGTGTCAAACATAATTAACTGGTGTTTTTATAAATGAAGTTATATTCAGGGTCACACCTTAACCTCTTTTTGAATAAATGCTGTACTCTTGCATGGTTAAATTTATTTTTGCATTACCGAGTGGACTATTAATTAAGTTGGAGTAGGTAATAACTTTTATACCTAAATTAAAATATTCATGATCTTACCAGTTGCAGTCTCAGGAAATTATAAAATGGGATAAGTCTTTAGTGATCAGACCAGTATCCAACATTATTATAAGTATTGCATAATATTATCAATGTGGCTGAATTTGTATTTGAAATTGTAGTTATGTTTTTACTAGATTTTCTAGAATCTGGTAAAAGAAATATTTTAAGTGGTAATATAATTTAGAAAGGTTTTGTTAATTATTTTTTAGGTGGCTGTAAAAAATATTTAATGATTTAAACTTATGGAATTCAAATTTCTTACATGGCATTTTGCAAAAATTTTAATTTCCTCCTGTTTGAACTTTGTGAATCCCTTATGTGGTAAACAGGATGCAATATAATACACATTTTCTAAAATGTCTTATATCTTAAATATTGCCAATTATTTATAGGCGCCTGGCTTTATTCATAGAGTTAAAACTTTTAGATACAAAATCTTTTGTCCCTTTCTGACGACTACTGAGTACAGTTTGTGTGAAAAAGGTAAAGCATTTGTTAACTAAATATGATTAAAAACTAACTATGAATAGGGTGGGGCATGTATAAAATTCATTAAAATGTTTTGTTATACAATTTTAATTAATTTATTTATTTAATTTAATTTATTTTCATGGAAAACTAACAGCTTTAAAATGATTATGTAACAGTTGTGTAGCAATTTGAAAGCCAATTACAAGTCTTCACGTATAGATACTGGTTACAAAATTAATAAACTATTATATTACAACCATTCACACGAGCAGCAACAGTATAACAACCATACAGGCTGGGTACAAATTTGTGAAACATTTGTATAGAAGTAGAAAGAGAAAAAAAATAATAATACAAAAAAAAATTAATACTAATGGAAGAGTCTTTAGAAAAAATTCAAGGCTCAAACATCTCCTTGCTGAATGCACTGTGGTCGAAAACAGATCAAAGTTGTGTTGCTTACAGATGCTATTGAAATTATTGCTCGTTCGTACAATAAAACTATTTTATCTATAGTTAGTTGACCCATATAAATAAAGTGCTTTATTTCTATCTATTTGCATTTGCTGCGGTTATAAGAAAACTCTTTTTTACCTATATGGTATTTGTATTGATGTAAGTTTACCAACCCTTGACTATGTAATAGTCATTAATAAAAACAGTCAATTAATGTTATTTATAAACTACATTTGGCAGAAATCTGATATAGTATAAAACTTTTTTTGTGCCTGTATGAAAATTACTTTATGTGGTTTGAAAAATATTCAGTAAATGTAAAGATAATTTCGACCCAGGCCCAGAGTTCTTAGAGAAATTAACTTGAAGTCCAATAAAAAATTCTCTGTAAACAAAATGTTAAATGTGATGGTAATTGCTTTTTTATTGAATCTGCCACCTGGCGTAAAACAAGAAAACATTTCAGGACAAAACATACAAAATGCTACAATGAATTTTAGCACTTAGAGTTGCTTTGAGATTTTTGCTTTGATTGCTTATGCTTTTTATACTTTTGAAATTAACTTTAATAATGTATTTGGGAAAAATATTTGGTTTATCCCTAAAATATTTATTGTGATTGTTATTTGTCCGATTCTTACTTATTTCAGATACAATACAACTAACATCATAGTGTTTTTAAAGTATTCATTATTTTTATTTTAGTCAAAGAGAATAAAAAAAATATAAGTACTAAGGGTCCGTCCAATAATCACGTGAGGCTTGAAGGTGGGGAGGGGGTTGGACAAAAATCACGAAATGGAGGAGGGGAGGGGGTCTAGTGAGATATGACGTAAATTTTTTTTCGACATAATTTGGATTAAAATGCTCCTTAATTTCAGAATAAAAAGGGATTATACTTTATACCCGTATTTAAAGATGATATTCCAAAGAAATTAAAATTAATTTATCTGTACTAATCATATATTATATCACTAAAGGGGAGGGGGGATGAAATGTTAAATAAAAGTTCACGTGATTAATGCCTCTAAATTACTTGTTATCTTTGGCTCTTCATTTCACTTCTAATATATTCGGGTAAAAATCGCCATCAGATATTTTTTATATACCTCGATAGAACTGCTTCGGTGGCGTAGTTGTACTACGGCACGATCATAAAACTGAGGTCTCGGGTTTGAATCCCGGGTCGCGCAAACTGATATTGGATTTTTTATTTATTATCAGCCCGGAGTCAGGAAGAGCCCGATATGGCGATAGACTCGCCCCCTATCACGTCGTGGGACTGAACATTCATTGTGCAATGTGGCAAAAAGGGCGTGAGTTTATGTATACCTCGAAAGATTACGCCTCTTTACACGACTTACTTGTTAGTATGTTACACCCTTTTAACAAAGAGTCCCTTCATCCGAAATATGTCAATATACATGCATGTTATTTTGGTGTAAAGTAAAGCATATTTTAATTTAATTTTTAACAAACATTTATCTGTGTATGTTGAAGTATTTTAGAAATACTTTTTATGGCAAACCTACATAGTATTTTTAGCGCTTGAATGCTTAAACTCCGTTCAATTCGCGTAATTTGCTATTATGCCGTTTACTACCAGGATTATATTAATCACCCAATATACCATTTTTATTCACGTTCGACAGTGTCCAGCGTCCATAACTAGTATTTGTTATCTAATCGTTCTCTTACATATCCGATGTTAAAGACAGCTTGATGGAAATGAGCTTTCCGAAACTGGTATGTTTTATTTTTAGATATCCGTGTCGAGTCGACGTATATGCATGTGTGGCACGTAAGGGCCACACATGCATATACGTCTGCAAAACGGGATTGTTATTAATGGATACGCTATCGAATACCTAGGTATATAATATATAATAATAACACCCAACAGTCACATACATAGTCCTGACCCCACACTAAGATCGAGTCTTGTGTCGTGGGTATCAAGAACTACGAGAGACTTTTCGGTCTCACAAACACCCAGACCCGGAAGAAATATTTGTGGGCCACACAAACATTTCTCTCGGTGCGGGGATCGAACCCGCGACCTCTCGTTTCACAGGCGGCGTGTAACCGACTGCGCCACGGAGGCTGTCATATATAAAGGTACCATGTAGCGTATTCAATGGTAAATGATAATTAAGACCGCTTCTTGACTTAAACGCAACGTTGCAAGGAAGTGCGTGGTAGCCTGTTGGTAACGGACCAGGTGCGGCTGCCAACATGCTCACGGTGGTCGCAGGTTCAAATCACAGGACACACCTCTGCTTTTCCGAGTCATGTGTGAATTGATATTCAATCACCATGCACTATAACGGTGTAGTAAAACACCGTAAGGAAACATGCACACCATAGCGATTCGGTAGAATTTCTATGATATGTAAAGTCCGCCAACGCGCACTAGGCCAGTGTGGTGGACTGTACGGCTCAATCCCTCCCGTTCGTACTCTGGATTGTCCCTTGCGCTGCAGTGGGATGTACATAGTATATGGGTTGTTACAAGGAAAGTGGGAATAACATTTGTATGGATTCGAATTACAAACATTTTGATCGATATAAATTTCTGCGTATGATGTAATTGTACTTGTAAATGAGCACATATGTAAATCCAGAGATAATTATGCAGCTTATTTTCTTATAGATGAATTTAAAAGTAGGCAGTTGGACAACTTAGTTCAGGTGGTTTGTCATGAAAGTCTTGCATCACAACTGTATTGATTGATTCAATTGTATTGATATTATAATAAGTTTTATGAATAATAATTATCTGGGTTTGTCATGCAAATATTCCTATAAAATCAAAGAATGACATTGGTAGGACAAAATCTCCCAAAACGAGATGTTTTTTTTAAATTAAATTGAAGAGAAGTGGGAGTCAAGAAATCAAAATTATAAAAGTAAAAAATATAAGAAGAACAGAAGTCATTTGGTGATGGTGATTTTTACTCATGATTTAGAGGAAAGTGTATTTGGATGAATGATGACGATAGAAAGAACTAAACATAACAATAAAATATATTACTCTTAAACCAATACAGTCTTTAATAATATCCTCCTTTATTAGGACAAGAAATAAAAGAAAAAAAATACCGAAAGAAAGGAAAACGAAAGGATTGTAAATAAATAGAGGAAATTAGCCAGTAGTCCGTAGACCAACTGTTAAGAATCACAGGCATAGACAAATCCTGTTAGGTATGTACATCAAAATACATATCTTAAGAGTAACTATTGATTAATTGAAGGAGCATGCTACTTAGAATGTGCTAAATGAACTTATCACGTATGCTAGAGTTTACTCAACTGTGGAATTTGGAAAGGTAAGAGTGGAGAGTTTTTATGAGTGGTAGAGTCACGTTGTCATGGCTCGGCATGAATGGACAGGCTCGTCCGGGGTGGTGGTACCCCGCTATCTTGCAGAAGACTGACGTGAAGCGAGATCGCTTTCCTGTCCCCATTCTTTTTTCTTCCAGTTCCGTTCCCAATTTGATGGGCCAGCAACAGATCTATGGCCCAAGGTTAGTGGATAAACATGGGCGTTAATGATAATTTACCATCAGGGACCTGCTGTGTGATCGATTGCCGAACTTGACGTACATAAAAAAATATGGTATTATTTTAAAACGGTCCAGGTGAACCTAAATCGACAAGCGACTAACAAAGATTAAAAATTCGGCAATAGTGGCATAAGTTTAGAGTCACAGAACAGATGAATTTTAGAGTCAAAGAAGTGAGAGAGTTAAAGACTTATTTAATGGATTTTTTAAATCTTTTTATGGATACTTATTTATTTTTAAATATAAGATGGTAAATAAAATTAAGGTTCGCATTAAATATTTAATCCATTTGCAAGTTGACAACAATAGTTAAAGTGGAACGTTATTGGCCCAGTTACATTTGGCCTGCCTGTCAATAGGTCTCTAATACATAGATATTGTTCGGTAAATAGAAAACATATTGTTTGTTATCACATTGCTATGTTGGGATCACATGTTGCAGAACCTCTACTTCAAGACTACATACTAAGACAATCATTGGCTTAGTCCACTATGATTGTATTCTGATATTTGAGTACAGAAACTGTCCTACTATTTTTTCTTGGGATATTAAAATAATCAATTGGTATGGAAGGGTCCGGTCGGTTCGAGGGAGTACTGCTACCTATAACAGCGGTCCATCGAACAGAATATCGACGTGAATTAGCAAACTAGTTGTCGCGTTTCCTTCGGTTGGATGAGTGCGATTGCCGGAGACACAGTAACTTTTCTTTTTTTGTCCCTCAATATCCTATCTAGTTTCAAAAGATTTAGACTATCATACTAAGTGTAGTGGGTGTTTAAGAGCAACAGTGAACATTAATTATTCGGTGAGCAACTTGCTTTTTTGTTGAGATAATTTTATATTAAGTTGGTATATATTATTTTTGTTATCGTTACGTCGAGCAAGTTAGAAACGCAAATCGCAGCTGATACCGCGCAATTTAACAATAATAATTTCTAATTTATACGCTGAATAAATTGTATAGAAGTTTCGCCACACTAATAAGATGAATTATGTAAATTGTTGTTGCGATATTTGTAATGGAGTCCTTATAATATGATACAGATCACGTTTGGCAACGTTCATGCCTTTCGTGCCGACTGACTCCAAGTCATATCGATGTTTAGAATTAATTACGTGGTTATTTAATGCTCATCCAATTCGGAAGAGACATATCCGATATCTAATCATTGAAAAGGAACGATCATTTGATCTGGATCTCGACAGGGATATCATTAAATTTCTAACATACAACTTCATAAGCAAGGTGCATCCCTATTGATTCCAGCTTGTCGGCTGATCTGCTGTCCATTGAAGACTCGACAATAATACTATAATTTATTGGCATTTTTCTGTCTGCTTTCTTTCCATCTACGACCTCGAACATCAATACGGTGTTATGTTCGTAAGCGGCAGCGATTACTTTTACCACGCTTCCTTTTACTGTGAATCAATCATATAGATTGTTCACAGTTTTATTGATCTTTTAACCAAGCTAAATATTGCTTAATGTTATCTATTAGACTGGAAAGATTGTGAAAAGTTCGAAGCATGTCAGTATCGAACGAATAAAACGAATCTTAATTAAAAATAAACCGCTTGTAATCATCCACCTGTTGCTATACCAAGTAACTAAAAACAGGCATTAAATTGATTGGAGTCTTGTCCAACACGAATACCTACCGGTTTATATATAGTGTCGCTGTCAATATCCTACAATAACTATTATTTATATCTGTTTAATTTCCAATAAAGTTATCGGCCAGTTGTTTATGCACGACCCTTTGTGGAAATGTACTCAGAAGTGGTGTCACGACCCTCTACCCCTGTCGACTGATAACTGACCCCCTACGGCTTGGTATGACGACATAACGGTGTGTTATTGCTGTGTTTACATTTGCACTATCATCCGCACCAATCTTGTGTACATTTTTCTAGATAGTTTCGTCATGGGTGCCCATTTTGTTTTCGCGATCTTAATGCCCCACTGCGATAAGAGGCTGTTGTGGTCCACTGTGAGATGTTTGAATTGCAAGATCTATTTTTGTATTGTAAAATAACAACGATAGCGATGCTGAAAATAAACAGTGAAAATTTCCTTGTTGAATTTTGATTTTGTGATTTATTTATGAATTATGTTACGCGCCGGATGCATCATACGATTTGGCAGCAACTACGATTGGGAATATTGAAATTGCGATTCAATTACTTACATACTTAAATTTTACACTCAAATTACAATAGAGATTCTAATTAGGTATAATATAAGCATGAAATAATACTAATAATTATTATTTATGTGTTCAGTATGCCGTATCTATACTTAGTTGTTTATGTATAATTATTATTTCCGGGGAAATTTCTTAATATTTGCTCATTAAATAGGGGTCAAGTTTTAATGAATGAGCGTTTCTATTACTATCATATTGAATGAGCGTAACTTAAAATTCAAAGATCCAGAGACATCTAAACTCCACATTAAAAAGCGCAGGTCTCATTATAATGTTCTTTTTCTAAATATTTTGCAGCTTATGAATCAATGATCAAATTCTAAATTCCAAGCGATATTAATACGACACTTAATACCAAATCTCGTTCATTTTAACCGCATCTGGGAAGCCTAGTTGGGCGTGCATTCCATTTAATTGTTATTAATTATTTTTAACTGAGTGCACAGACTGACAGTATTGACCCCATTATTTTGTTAGGCACTTAATGTTTCCTACTTGAAAACTTCTTCGTTCGAGTCAATGCCTCTATTATAATACTTACTGGTAGTAGGTCTCTCATATCAGCGGCGTGCACAGGATTATGACACTGGGTATGCGGCGGAGTACTCGGTCACAAAAACTTTTTCTTTTATAGTTTTTTAGCATAGCCATAGCCACGCGACGGATCTCTAAGTCGGAAACCATGCCAACATAACAAGTCTTAGACGTACTACTATTCATGCCCATCTTCTACGGCAACGCAGACAAAACACCGATCGATCGTCGCGGCGGAAGAAATTCTAATAAGTAAAATAAAAAAAACTCACCTAGTCAGCTTTCAATTTTCACATATTCAAGGTTCCGGTTAGTTGAGATTACGATACCTATCCCGATGTAAATAAACGCAAGATTCCGGCCACCTCATTCATTCATTTGATAAACATACATTTTCAACACAAACCTCGCAATCAAATAACATTTAAAAAATAAACAAACACACTAGTAAAAGCAAATGACTACAATTAATATCGAACCTTAGTAATGAACTGTTAAATGTACACACTTTTAAATGTTAAAATGAAAAATCCGTTAAGAAATCTATTTTTTTTACAAACATACTAGTATAAAATAGTAAACAATGCAAAAACTCATAAAAAAAGCAAAATGGCCCCCGCGAAACACAAAACATTTCTATTTAAACAAATAAAACCTTACTAACCAAAAATGCATAATGTGCATAGGTGATTTATTAGATTCCAGCCTATTAATTTTACTCGGATTATAGGCAACGAACATTTACGATTCTCCCGACAACTGCCGAACTCCCGAGGCCTGCCGCAGGAGTCGCGGCTTTCAATATTCATGGGTGTGTGCGTTTGCGACTGTGCACGGACACCAAAATTACTACACACATGCAAACAAATGTAATGTGGGACGCGGCGGCATTACTTGGTTGATTAGGTACATTAATTTGCTTTGCAGCGCCTCTTGCTTTTCGCGTGGCAACCATAATGTTTGCGTGATTGCAAATAGGTGCTATTTATAAAATATTAGGCGTTTGTAAGTTATTATATTTTGTTTATTCATTTATTTACTATAAAATAAAGTCATCTAAAACGTACGAACGTTATAATAAAATATCTGTAAATGGCAAGTAAAGCACTGCATTTCTGCCTACAAGGAGTGCACGCCCCTGTCTCATATGTGAGAGACCGTCTGGGCAGGTACTACCGCAAGTCTATTTCTCCCGCCAAACAACAGTTTAAATGCACTGTTGTGTTTCGGATTGAAGGACATTGTAGCCAGAATAACTACTGGATATATTGAGACTTAACATCTTATGTCTCAGGATGGCGAGCGCAGTGAAATTCCAAGCATTGCTTTGTAATTCAAGGTGTTGTTTGGTTTTGCCACTGCCCATGAGCGGTCGTATTGCTTATCATCACGTGAACGGCACGCTCGTCTATATCTTCACTCTCCCGGCCCAGTAGGCCGCTCACGGCGGCGTCTGTAGCCTCGATGGCGTCTTGTGCAGATGGTAGAGCATGGTGGACACTTCAGTATTTGTGACATATCCTGCTCCGGGGCGCCCACAGTCCGACTTTGACTGAGCACCGCACCTTACCAGATTTGGCAAACGCACATGAAAGCGAAGCGAAGGCGCTTAAATGCCTTTCTGATAGGCCGCTTCTAATAATTAACACTTGTAATTAAATTCTAGATCGCCATCTTCGACCAAAGAAAGTCCTCTGACATAGGTTTATTTAACCCTTTTAACAGCGATCTCGATTATGCATGTTGCATTTATTCAGCGACTTTCTGTAATCTTCGGTACATATTTTGGGCTACAGCTACTTCGGTCCAATAATTCGGTAAATAATGCACACACATACATAAACTTTCATCCCAGAAGGGGTAGGCAGAGGTGTTAGGCCTCCCACATTTCGCCTTGTATGTTCTGTCCCGCGATATCATAGGGGGGCGAGCTTATAGTCATATCGGGCACAAATTCCTAACTTGGGGCTGAAATAGAAAAATCCAATATCACTCTGGATTGGATACAAACCTGAGACCTCAGCTTTGTAACCGTACGGCGTACTGTAGTGCAACTGGGTCATACACAAAACGAGGCGAAAAATTGTATAAAAAAAACATGGTCGGGATTTTTACAAAATCAGTCTCATTTAATATGATATTATCAGAATATTAAAATTAAAACATAAAACAAGATCGTTACCTCGATTAGGCTAAAAAATGAAATTATAATAAATTTTTTTCGAGCACAGATGGGTCTTGTGTTTACACAAAAGAACAAACATATCAAAAATAGTTACAAAGCAAGTGTCTCCATCGCTGAATTTATTTTTTGTTTTTTCGATGGTGCAATTGAGTTATCTGAATCACTAAAGTTAAAGAATAATGAACGGACATCACATAATTCGCTATCATATGGAACATGGTTTTATTCCGATACTGAGTAATAATTTAATATTATTATAAGCTAAATACATTACTATCGAGCCCACAGCACTTCACGTCTACGTTTACAGGCAAGCAAAATACTGCTTTACTTGTTAAATCATTATTACTTAATTTTTTCTGTAGACTTTGTCTTTCGTTTGGACTTATAAATCCATAGAAAGATGTCCACAGAAAGGACATTCTTTAAAAAAATTAGCAATGCTAACTTAGTTTTGAGGATAGCCAAGTAGGTAAATTTATTCCACAACTACTACCCTTAAGCTATTTCGGCAGCATGTGAATTAATAAAACTAATAATTATTTACTCAAGTACACAAGGAACAGAAAAGAAGCACCGATCTTTGACAATAACACTATTAAAGATCTCAATATCTTAATGAACAACCTACGCTGGGCTCAGTCATTAAATCCAACGTGACCGATGCCACCCGTCAGTGTGGCCAGTTTAATTTTTGTTTTGTAAAATAGTATTTTATTCAGGCCAATTTATTCGGTTGAATTTAAGGTCCACAGAAAAGTCGCAGTACCGTGTAACCAACCGTTTATTGAAATTTTTGTGGAGTCACTTTAACATATATTAATTACAGTAAAATTTTAATAGTCAGTATATATACTAATGATATTTAATATAACTTAAATATCATATCAAGTATGAGAAATATCTATCAAAATGTGCCAAGTGCGTTTACGAACAGTCCACAGAAGGGGACATTTGAGGAAATTTTTGTTGTTATATTAATCATTACTGAAGATAATTCATTATTTGGTATATGTCTTAATAGTAATACTTGTAAGTCATTTACCAAATTAAGTCAGAGAATCAATCCAGAAATTTGAAGATAATATGCATTCCGAACATGCGTATGTGTCGACCCAACTACGCTGACGAGGCTCAAACCTCCTAAACCATTCTCTTTGTCGAGGAGCAATGCGCCCCATATATTTATCCAAGTTTTGTAAGAGTTCATTGCGATCAAATTGAGTTAATTCATTTGCAGCGCTTATAAAATGTATATTCCTTTTAAGTTTCATATTAACACATACTTTTAAAGTGCATGAATATCTATCACGCGTGTTCCTAAGCCTTAGACTAGTGTTTGTCCTCCGTTATATATTCGCACTTGTGTATTCAAGAATGACGTATACGGAGTTGTGACGAAATTCAAGGTCTTTGTATAGTTTAGATGTCAATGCGTAGCGTGTAAGATCTAAAACTTTGAAGTCAAAGGAATAGCACTTAGATGCCAAAAACGTCGAGGAAAAACTATTGTCCTCTTTTTTAATATTGATGCTGACATATGTACGCTTTTAGTAAATTTTTGGGCACTCGCCTTTTATTGTTTTACAGCATAAACACATTTTCGTATTAGTCTCGACAACAGGCGGATTGTGACAATGTTATTGCTGATTTTGCATTGCTCTCATTAGAATGTTCATTATTTCAACTAGATAATAGTAAATAAAATAATCATACAATTGCTGTTTAAGCTTAATGCCAATGAATGTAATGAAGTGTGGTATTATTGTCCTATGGCCAAACCCTCCTGAATTGTTCTCCATGATAGAAGAGGCCCGTACTCTGCAGTAGGGCGTTTATGGATTGATATAGATACCTAATAAAATACTGTTGTTATACCGTGCCTAAAATACATCAATGTTTGATTAATCCGATTTGAAGCAAATATTTTAAAACATAGATGTATAAATTATAATGTTAATACTAAAATAAACGGTTGTATTTATCATCATCATCATCATAATCATCAGCCCATTGCAGTCCACTGCTGGACATAGGCCTCTCCCAAGGTACACCACAGAGCCCGGTCTGTAGCTTTATGCATCCAGTTCTTGCCGGCCCTCTTCTGCAAGTCATCCCGCCATCTGGCCAGAGGACGTCCCACGCTACGTTTGCCAAGACGCGGTCTCCACTCCAGAACACGCTTACTCCAGCGGTTATCCGTTCTGCGACATATGTGGCCAGCCCATTGCCACTTCAACCTACTAACTTTCAGAGCTATGTCGGTTACCTTGGTTCTCTGACGGATCACTTTGTTTCGAATTTTGTCCTTCAGAGAGACTCTAGCTCTATCCATAGCACGTTGAGCGACCTTTAACTTGTGGATTAGCTCCACAGTCAGTGTCCACGCCTCGGCTCCGTACGTCATTACAGGGAGGACGCACTGGTTGAACACTTTAGTCTTTAGGCTCTGTGGTATATCCGACGAAAATATATGGTAAAACTTCCTAAAATTGTAAATTGTTGTATTTATACGATTTGGAAACTCCTACAAGGCCAAATATAGCTATAAAAAACAATTTATTTGTTATTAAATTAACTTTACCTACAGAAGACAAATTTTCAACAATCTCTGAGTACATATTCTAACACGACTAATAATAAAATGTATTATTTTAAGCAAAATAAGCGATATGTACTGCCGATAATAGCGCAGCAACACTCTTGGCCCAAATCAATTTATCGGAATGGTGTGATGACGTCAAACATCTCGCGTAATGTACTTGTTTTTTGACATCACTATTGTTTCACAACAAACTTTTACTTAGTTGACAATAATATTTTTCATGATATATGAATATTGTAGGTTTGTTTCAATTGAAAAACATGTTTACAAGAAATGTAACAATATGTATTGAATTTTGATTTCTCATAGTTTTCTTCGACTACTGATCAGTTGTACCTACTTCAATGTTTCCTATCTTATTTAGGGATTCTTTAATTTAATAATAATTATTTTTTTAAGTATAAAAGTTCGTTGCATACATATAAATTAATTTTAAGAATTTGAAGCGAAATGGCTCTTCTAGATCCCATACAAATGATATTGCTTTTTTATTGCAATGAATAGCGAGACCAGCATGCCGTTCGCCTGATGGTAAGCGATGCGACCGCTCATGAACAGTAGCAAAACCAAAAAAACATCGAATTACAAAGCAATGTTTGGCATTCCACCGCGTTCGCCATGCTGAGACCTAAGATGTAGTCTCAATATGTCCAGTAGTTACTCTGGCTACAATGTCCTTCAAATCGAAACACAAGTGCATTTACACTGCTGTTTGGCGGCAGTAATAGACGTGTACGATAGCCAAATAATTAAAGACTGTTCGGTTATTTTTTTGTCATCGTGATCATCCTCGGTGACAATTAGATCACTGTTGAGTGTTAAGTATAGGCTTCCTCCAAGGATTTCCATATCCTTCTAGTAGACAGGGCTGATTTCTTTTTTTAATATATTTTGTTATGATTATTTCAATTGCATAAATGCCAGCAACTTTCGAATGAACTAGTGCAAAGGTATCTTTCCTCAGAATACTTATTGTGGTGTAATTTCTTAATGAGTTGTTGCATGCTTGTGCAATTTATGGTTAGATGTTAAATGATATTATTAATGACGTTGATTATTTTATTGTTTTGATCTTTAAGAATGAATGGCTTAAATTGCAAGTTTAAACAAGAAATAATACTTAATATTTAAAATTAGAGTTTAGTTTAAAAAAATATATTTTAAATGTATATTTCCCTTTTGTAAATTCTTAGAATAAAATAGCATATACTTTCTTGAATTAACGACAAAATAATACGTCATTGCGTTCTGATTTATGATCGTAGATATGACGTCAGACTCCCATTAAAGACCAATACGCAGTTGATTGAATTCATTCATAAACCCGAGTGTTAGATCAGCATTCCCGAAATTGGAGCATTCATAAACTTGACGCCTCTCGTATCTCACCATTGCCGATGTTTATAAACATTTGAAACGAGTTTTATTTTTCACTTGTTGAGTTGTGGCAACGCTTAGCGAGGCGGTCAATAAATGTTTTGTTTCTTTATCAAGCAATTGTAGTGTATGGCATTAAAACTTATTTGTACAACACTCAATATAATGTTAAGAGTCCGTGGATAGTGCTTAGTTTTTGTTTAACCTCCAGTCGGGACGTTTTCTCGCGGGCATCTGATATTCTTTTAAAATATTTTCGCGCTAAGTTTGATGTCTTGTTGTTTTTGTTGTGAGTTAAATTGAGTGAACACGGGATATTTATGTCGAGGTATGTCCTGTTTTATCTGTTAGGTTAGAGAAATTAAGTTTATCGGAATTACAATGTACTTAATTTGTTAATTGAGTTGCATAAATTCTTAGATATAACAATATTTAATGCTCACATGTACTAGCAACAACAATATTTAATGAGGCAGTTTGCGGTATGGTACATATTATTTTTTTATATATACAAAAAATACAATTCTTATTTGATGATATGATGTGACTATTAAAATAGGCTCTGATAGTTGGTAAAAAGGGATTAAGCGATTTTTTAAACATTTGTGTTCTACATACGATATTCCTGAACAGTGATGGTTTAATTTATTCGAATTATAGGTCGTTTATCCAAAATTTTAATACAGAATGCATTGGCGAAATACCATTACCCAACATGAACTGCTGTTTCAGTCCAACCTATTACTAATTAATATTGTATATTTCCAGATATACTATGGATGGTCCCGCAGGACCATCTCCATGTCAGAGCGATGCGGTCGGGAGCAGCACAGACAGCATGCAAAGGCTACGGATAGACGCACATAACCAGGCTAGCACAGACGGAGAGGTCAAGTTAGAAGTAGGAGACACGGCAGGGGCGCTGTGGAGACAGGTGGGTGGCCAATTTTTCAATCTGGTGACCTTTAAATCAAAATAAGAATAATATTTAACTATAACTCATCGAAGCTTTATTGGTGTGTGGCGAATTTCGGAACTAAAAATAAGATTTAAAAAATATTTAACACATAGTTTGAGATATGTTTTCAAAATATAAACATCAAGCATTTATACTTGTAATCTAAAAGCTTTGACATATTAATACATAAATGTTTATTTGAACTTATTAGTATATGGATTTAGAATGTTGAGTAATAATCTTTGCTCATTACAATGTAACATCAATGTATATTTAATATCTTCCGTGACGCAGTCGGTTAGACGCCGGTTAAAGGAGAGGCCGCGGGTTCGATTTTCGCACTGAGAAAAATATTTGTGCGGCCCACAAATATTTCTTTCGGGTCTGGGAGCTTGTGAGACCGAAAAGTCTAGCGTTGATAGCCATGACACAAGACTCGATCTTAGTGTATGATTTGCTTATTTAAATAATAAGTATATTTAATTGTATACTATAAACTACCCTCTCTTTTTTCTTCTCTTATCTCCAATGGTAAAAGATTGCCTTGAACGGCACGGCCGCCATTTGTACTCTAATGTAATTTAAATTGTTTTGATAAGATTCATTGGTGTACAAAAAATAATAAAAAAAATAACATGTAATGATGGTGTTATGAACATGTCAAGGTCAGAATTATGTGAACAGCTGATGGATGATGTTCTTCTATTCATACAAATTTCCACTTTTGCCTGCATTTGATCCGCCTACGTTTTGATTGCTTTGTTTTCAGGATCGGTTCTTATATAACCATCGATTATTTATTAAATTTAGCCGGAATCGAGCATCTTACGCGTAAAAACTATTGCATAACGAATATGAATAGTTTATCGTTTTGTTACAATATATCTAATGTCAACGAAGAGGTTAAACTAAATTGAGCATCTTTGTCACCAATTAGATTTTTGCTGTTTTTAACATATTGAGATTTGTCTGTGTCTAGATTATGGTCATCAGTTATTCATAAATTAACAATGCGAAGTTTATATTAAAGGAAATGTATGGCCGCTTCCTATTTCAATCGGCACACAAGGATGTCCATTTCATATTATTTATGTTATAGAATTTTGACCATAAGTACAACAGACACTGCTCAAATTTTTTTTACAAAATAATTGTTGAAAGACCGATTACTGCTAGACAAATATTTGTTACAAATTATCAAATATATGTATCCTTAACCGGCCATATGCCTTCATAATATACAGATGTACCTCAGCCTTACCATATTTTCTGTTATATACTCGTACATACATTCATGCCTTTGAGGCAGGGGTATAGGCAGAGGAAATTTTCCTATTGAATAAAAAATATACAAATATGATGAACTGATCCCATGGGCTCGTAATGGGATCAGTTCCAAACACAGTTCCAAATTAAAGCGTATATTATAGATTCGTCACATGTAACTGTTGTATTACTAACATAGTATAAACCATAGTCACTTCCCGTCTCTGTTCCTTTGTATGCTTAGATGTTTAAAACCACGCAACGGATTTTTATGCGTTTTTTTAAATACATAGAGTGATTCAAGAGGACGGTTTATATGTATAACATAATACATAAACAGGGTGTCCGAATTTGTAAGAAGAATAACATGTAAAATATATAGACTAAAATATAAAATAAAATAAGATTTATCTAGTGTGGAGTGGACATCTGCACCCAGGCGAAGATGGGTTGGGAAGCTAGTATATTTCTAAATTTTAAATAAGCTAAATCATGTGTATCATTCGAGTGGTGTGCTCACTGTTGCGGCGGTCATGGTCGCGACCTTAGATTATATACTCGTCTAGATGACACATCACACCTCACCGCACGGCTCAAAAAAAGTCTACCAAATTTGGTAGACTCGCTTCTCACGTACGTCAGTGTCATTTGAACTACATATGGATAACGTGCTCCCGAAAAATAATTAATTATGCCGGTTTGTGCTGTCGAATTGTATCGCAATTGTGTGGGAAAACTGTATAATAATACCAATATCACTTTTTATCGGTAACATTATTGTTAAACCACTATTATTTGAAGAAAACATGAACTATTAATTCATTATTTGAAGATGAGTTTCATTGGCCAGTGTTGTCAATTTATTACTAGGAAGATTTGTTGAAACTATGGGAGAAACTATAAAACACAAATATCATTACATAATATTTCGATCAGAATAACAACAAGAAGAATGGTATTATTTATTTAATGAGTAAATAATACTTACCTACACGATATTAATGAAACCCACGACGACATGCACTTCATAGTAATTTTATTAATTCTTTGCCTTGCATGTGTATTACCATTCAAAATTTCACAAACGGGGTACTGCTATTGTCATCTTTGAAGAAACAGCGAGAACTTATTCAAGGTCCTAATAATATTTTTAGACTACGGATTCCGTACTAGCAAATTGCTGGAGAGACATTACACAGCGGAAACGAAAAGAAGACCATTCGTAGCCTCACATGACTTCAGTTGTGTGTTCCGAACATTTTACTTATGATGATTTATATTTTACATAAATACAGAAATCAAGTAACAGCCCAGGCAATAAATCCAAAGAGTTAATTCTATTCGGAAACAAACACTAGGAGATGGGTTTAGATCTTTATTGTTTTTACTAAAATGCGTTATAAATATAATTAATAGTATGATTACTTTAAATAAAGAAAAAATATTTGATTTAACCTATTTTGTATATCAAATAATGGGAAAAAGTTAAGTTAATAATCTGGAGTAGGCATCCCTAAACACACACACCTTGACAGTTGGATTACAATAATTACACGACCGGTACTCACACATATCAACGAAAGTGAGGACACTTTTAGCGCATCGTTTGTTGACATTGCTCAATCTAGACGAGTATATAATCTAAGGTCGCGACTTATGATACACTCGGAACAAAAGAATCTTTAGGTTTATTAATTATGTTTAAATTATAAACTGATGCTAATTTTACTAATCGAGCCACGTGGACGCGTGTTGAGCCAAAATCGCGAGCTCCGGAGTTCTGTGTCAAGGTTGTGAAATTGAGTACAAAATATGACCAATTTTAAAGGGATATCGTCTAGATAAGAGGCTATAATACCCTTCTGTGTATAAGATAAGAGAGTAATATTAGAGAAGAGAAGATTATGTATTTGTATTGAACATAATTTCACGTCGGTATAGCCTACGAAGAGGTGTTACCAATTTTTCAGATTAATAAGCTGGTATCCATGCCAAGGTGTATATGTCGAGTATATCGCCAGAAATAAATTAGCAAAACTGATGTGAGAAGCAGTGACCCGTCGGACTCCCGCCTACAAGGTGGACGGACGACCTGGCTAAGGTTGCAGGAAGTCGCTGGATGCAGGCCCCTTGCAACAGATCGATGTGGAGATCCTTGGGAGACGCCTATGTTCAGCAGAGGACTTCCCGTGGCTGAAATGATGATGATCATGATAATTGATGTGGAGTTACAAACTAGGATTTGTTAGTATCTAGGACATGGAATCGATTTCTCGAGTTCTCAAGGCATTAAGCTTTTTTTCCCGCCTCGCCTAAGTGTAAATTTTCCGAGAATTCCCGAGGCGAGATTTCTCGTGCCCAAAGAAATGAAAACACCGACTAACTAATGAAAGGCAATGCCCAAAGAAGGAAATTAACTCAGGTTCTCACGCTTCCTAGCGCCCTGGTACTACATTTAGATTCATGATACGACTTACAAACCCAATTAAAAACAAAATAGCATCGTTAATTTATTCTTAATTTGACTAATTATCGCATTGATTTACTTCAGAACGAATTGCGATGTATACAGATTATTGTAAGTTGATTTGTTTCACTTGCTAGTTATTTATAAGTGGGAATCGCACAAAAGCATAATGTAATAATACCATTACCTCCGCGAGTTAATGACTTAATTTTCCTGTTGGCTGAAAATCTCTGAAACTAAAAAGCTTATACAATTTATTAATTCAGACTACTTAGTACATGTCATGATATAATTTGATTTTTTATAATAAAGATGAAGAGTACGAACGCTTTAGTCGCTGGAGCCTCCATTTGGATGTGAAAATGTTTTTGTAATTGAAAGTTAATATTTTGACGAAGTTTGTAAGGTTATTTAACTTCGCGCTAGGAAGCTTAAGAACTGACCAAAAAATGTGGGTGCAAAATATAATAATGCTATAGATCGCAACAAATAATAAATCTCAGTTAGTGGAATCTATCCATGACTACATTTTTTAAAACGTACATATACAAAGGTACTGTAGAAGCGTGCAGTGCAAAGCCGTTGAACGTATTTAAAAATATTTAATGTGAATGTATTTAATGTGAATTTAAAGACATTTTAAAACGAGCAATGGAGCGGGTTATGCTCGGTGTTGCCCTGAAGGATAGAATCAGGAATAAGGTTATCCGACAGAGAACCAAGGTGTCCGACATAGCCCAGCGGATCAGCAAGTTAATGAATAAAATAAATAAATAAATACACCCAACAGTCACATACATAGTCCTGATCCCACACTAAGATCGAGTCTTGTGTCGTGGGTATCAGGAACTACGAGAGACTTTTCGGTCTCACAAACACCCAGACCCGGAAGAAATATTTGTGGGCCGCACAAAAATTTCTCTCGGTGCGGGGATCGAACCCGCGGCCTCTCGTTTCACAGGTGGCGTCTAACCAACTGCGCTACGGAGGCTGTCAAAAGTTAAAGTGGCAGTGTCACATTTGTCGGAGAACCGACAACCGTTGGGCTAGACGTGTTCTCGAGTGGAGACCGCGTCTTGACAAGCGTAATGTTGGAACTTGGACACCCTCCAACGTGGTGGAGCGATGACATCCGAAAGATGGCTGGTAGCGGTTGGAGACGTTGGGCTGAAGATCGAGCCCAGTGGCGTGGCATGGGAGAGGCCTATATCCAGCAGTGGACGCGAATAGGCTGATGATGATGAATATGAATGACAATGAATAATATAATTTTCCGTCATTATTTCCTAAATTATACAGGAAGAAGTTTTTATATTGACTCGGTATAGTAACTTCAATTGATTGAATTGCACGTGCGAAACATTATCACGCGCCGGTAGTCTATTAAGTAGTCCGCTTGTAACCGGACCGATACGCACTTAAACTTTTTATTACGGAAACTAATTTTATGTGGGGCGCTATCACGAGCTTACATTTTGTATAGATTTGTAGCTTTTCGGATCGAGCGTATGTTCCTTCAACGACAGCCTCCATGGCGTAGTTGGTTAGACGCCATCTGTGAAGGACAGGCCGCGGGTTCGACATTTCGAATGTTGGTGAGGCCCACACATATTTCTTTCGAGTCTGGGTGTTTGTGAGACCGAATTCTCTCATATTTTAGGACTATGTATGTGACTGTTTGATGATATTATTATTCTGTCATCAAAAAAGTTGGACCGTTTCGGATGGTTGGTTGAGAAATGTCTCATATTACTGGTGGTAGGTCTCTCATATGTGAGAGGCCATCTGGATAGGTACCACCGCAATGTCTATTTCTCCCGTGAAACAACACTGCGTAAATGCATTGTTTATTTATTTATTTATTTATTTATTCTTAACTGCACATAAAGAGGACAACATTAACATATAATATAAAATAAAAGTACAGAAGGCGGTCTTATCGCTCTAGGCGATTTCTTACAGACAACCTTTGGATGGATACGAGATAAGGAGAAGAAGAGAGGGGCAAGTCTAGGAAATAAAGGAAACAAGCTCCAGTAAAATAAGAATTATAGACGAATTATTTATAATTAATATTATATATAATATATATTCATATATATACACACATATACACATACATACATACATACATACATACACACACACATACATACACATATACAACTATGATTATGCAATAAACACTTATAAATACTATAAATTGCCTGTAGGCTTATTTTCTATATGTAGAAACTATACTTCTCGGTCTGTAGATTTAGTGAGAGAGATAGTAGTCTTTCACCATTTTTTTTAAACGATACCAGTGTTTGAGCCTGCCTTACTATAGTTGGTAACTCGTTCCACAGTCGTACAGCTTGGACTGCAAACGACTTATCTGTGAAAGTTGTAGTGTGCAACGGCATTCTCAGTTTCAGATTCTCCGATGACCTCAAGGACTTAGAATGAGATTTATGAAGAAATACAAAACGTTCTTTGAGATATGAAGGGGTGAGAGGATTAAATAAGATATTGTACAGAAGAGATAGAATATGAGCATTCCGACGAAGTCGTATGGGCAACCACTTGAGCTTAGCTCGAAACTCAGAAACGTGATCATATTTGCGTATACCAAATATAAATCTAATACAGAAATTTTGAATACGCTCAAGTTTATTAAGTTGGTCCTCGGTGAGATCGAGATAGCTGACATCGGCATAATCAAGGATGGGGAGTAGGAGAGTTTGTGCAAGGGAAATCTTCGTGGTAATGGGTAGAAAATTTTGTAACCTTCGCAAGGACCCAGCGGAGGCGAAAACCTTACGGCTTAGCTCCCGAATCTGCGGACCCCAGGTGAAAGACTTGTCTATGTATAGGCCAAGGTTTTTTACGGTATCGCTATATGGGACAGTAACACCGTCACAGTAAACGGATGGAAGTTGGGTCCAATCAAGTCTCGATATCATCCTGGGGCTACCGACAACAATCACTTGAGTTTTCGACGGATTCACCTTCAGTCCATAGGATTTACTCCAAGTACATATATGTTGGATATCATCGTTAATAGTTCGAATCGCATCGACCATCTTGTCCACCAACTTGCATTGACTTGCATTGTTGTGTTTCGGATTGAAGGACATTGTAGCCAGAGTAACTACTGGACATATTGAGACTTAACATCTTATGTCTCAGGATGACGAGCGCAGTGGAATGTTGCTACTGTTTATGAGCGGTCGTATCGCTTACCATCAGGCGAACGGCTTGCTCGTCTCGTCATTCATTGCAATAAAAAAAAAAAAACACGAATTTAGTGAATCGCAGCATAGTTAACACTAGAGCCCACAGAAGTACAATATAAATGCCGCTCATGGACAGTAGCAAAACTAAACCACAACATGAACTATAAAAGCAATGTTTGGCATTCCCCTGCGCTCGCCATTCTGAAACATGAGATGTGATGATGCCCTTTGGGGGTGGAAAAATAACAAACAAACATTCGCTTTAATATTAGTACGATAGTCAAGAAGTATAAGATCCTTCACAGAGATGATTGTATGACTTCCAGTGGATTATATAATACTTATCGGAGGTCACTCAGCAGATAGAGAGATAAGGAGCACGAGAGCTGTGCCTGCGCCTATTGTATTAACTGTATTAATGAGGTCAATGTGCCAAAAAAATATCGATACATTCGTGTTGATATAACACTTGAGTGTCAAGAAAAATGTTTGATAAGTGAGGATTGGTTGGTTTAGTGGATAGGATTATGGGCGTGTATTGTGTAGTTTTGGGTCGATTCCCGGGGTAGGGTTCCAAGGTCAAATGATGTGAAAAAATGCTATAGAAAATAGTTTATAATTCGTTTGTATTAGGCAATCAAAGAACTTAGAGCGGTTATATTTAACCTTAAGAAATGACGATGAAATATTTATGGACCACAAAAAGTTTTTCTCGATGACTCGGAGACCGTCCCTTATACACAGTGTTATTCTCAACAGCACTACAATATGAATAATATACATATTCCTTTCGGTGTACAGTAAAAGCTCTTTATTCGCGGAGTATAGGTTCCGTAAATATGCCGCGAATACAGAAACCGTGTATATGGAATGGTATTTTGTATGGGATTATAGGAGATACGTTCCTTGGTGACAAATAAAAAAAAAACAACATAAAAAAAAAAACAATTTAATTGAAGTTTTTGACCATACTTATTGATTATTATCTTCAGGCTTAGGCAACGGTTTACAGAATTTTGTATTTTTTTCTTGCTTGGCAGTTTTTAAAGCTCTTTCAGTTCAAACTGATATTCAGCAGTGGCATAACAATTTGCCTCTTAAAAATAAGACCTCGTTCCATAGACGGATCAATTTTCATAAAGAAATCTCAAAGCTCATTTGCCATTATTAAACCTTCACTAAGATTTTTCAGATTAAATGTCACATTTCCAGTGTTTGTTGAAGCCTCTTCTTCTGTGGGCTGTGCATTTAACATTTCCTCCAAGTCGGTTTCAGTCAAATATTCATCTTGCGATTCAAGCAATTCTTGAATGTCACTTGATTCTATCTGTTCGAACCCATCTCCTCCTATTTCATTCGCAATTTCATCTATTTTAGCAGTCAAAGTTTGAATTTCCATAGATTTTTCGTCATTTTCCGCAGTAAGAGCAGGCCACAGTTTTTTCCAGCATGATTTCAATGTGTATGGCTTCAGTTCTTTCAATGTCACAATTTTATTACGATGCATTTTGCTATGTCAAACTTCTTCCAGCATTCCATAACATTCATATCAGGATCACATTCCATATTATCCAAAATTATTTTGAAGGTTCGTCTAATGTAATGTAATGTAGCCTGGATTATTCCTTGGTCCATAGGTTGAAGCAAACCGGTCGTGTTGGGTAGTAAAATGTCACTTTTATATTTGGATGCATAGTTTCAAGTTCGCGAGGATGACCTGGTGCATTGTCTAAAACTAGAACCGCTTTTAAGTCTAAATTCTTTATTTTAAATAAATAAATAAATAAATAAATAAATAATAAATAACACCCAACAGTCACATACATAGTCCTGACCCCACACTAAGATCGAGTCTTGTGTCGTGGGTATCAGGAACTACGAGAGTCTTTTCGGTCTCACAAACACCCAGACCCGAAAGAAATATTTGTGGGCCACACAAACATCGAACCCGCACCGAGAGAAAATAGATTTCTACTTGATTTCATTCTCAAAAACACCGACCGCGGCGAAGGCGGTTTATGTCAAAGGCCGATCCAATGCAGCGGCGATATCATTTAATAACATACTTATTACATTGTTGTAATAAGAGGTCTATTTTACTTTTTATTAGTCCATTTATCGGCCCGTTTACAAAGGATTTTTGGTTGGATACATATTTGAATTATTTTTACTAATATGCATGTACTATGTACCGATTAGATCCGCGAATAAAGAAATGCCTAGCCGCGAATATAGGAATTGGGTCACAATTTTTTAATCCGCGAATAGTGAAAACGCGAATGAAGGAAGCGCGAATAAGGAGCTTTTACTGTATTTATAGAATACGTTTGGTTTCAGGTTTGACACACGAATGTGGAGTGTTCGGCGCAATAAGCACGGGAGAATGGCCGACGCAGGTGGACGTGCCGCAAGTCATATGTTTAGGATTAGTCGCGTTACAGCACCGGTGAGTCCATACTTTTATTTATACCTTCATTATTATCATCACCATCAATATCATCATTCTAATTTTTTTAGCATAGGTCCGGGCTCCGGCAGACCAGTAAACAGTTGAATACTGGTTAAAGACAAGTTAACTTCGCTGAGCTTCAATGCTCGGTGTCTTTTCAATGCGCGCCACTGTTGATGCTAGCTTACAGGAGTAGCAGTGGTGGGTGTGATGGCGGCAGTGTTGTAAAAAAGCTCGAGTCGGCGCTTAATCGCTCGAGTCGACGCTCAAGCAGATTGCTCGTGCTCAAGTCGGGACTCGACTGAAGCGCTCGACGCTCGAGCAGTGGCTTGAGCGCTCGGCTCGAGCTTGAGCGCGCGCTTAGATTACATAGTTAGAGAAACTGTAAAAAAGATCTGTATCTGTATCAGCCCATATACGTCCCACTGCAGGGCACGGGCCTACTCTACAATCGAGAGTTCGATTGAGAGTGGTTAGGTCATATAGTCCACCACACTAGCCTAGTGCGGGTTGGCGGACTTACATACCATAGAATTTTTTATAAATCCCTATGGTATGCAGGTTTCCTCACGATGTTTTCCTTCACCGTTTTAGTGCGTGGTGATTGACTATCAATACACACATGACTCCGAAAAGTCAAAGGTGTGCCCTGGGATTCGAACCCGCGACCACCGTAAAAAGATAGTATAATTGAAATAAGGCAATTTCAATTTTATTTCTAACTATATTTATATTATAATAGTAGAAAAATAATTACATATTTATTATTAGTATACAATATGCCATATGATCTACGCCATAAGGCCCAAATTACATTACAAGTGTGGTTTAGCTTTTTGTTTGTTTTTGGTTTTTGTGTTTTACTGGTGGTCAGTCTCTAATATGTGAGAGGCTGTCTTGGTGGGTACCACCGCAATGTCTATTTCTCCCGTCAAACAGCAGTTTAAATGCACTGTTGTGATTCGGATTGAAGGACATTGTAGTCAGAGTAACTACTGGACATATTGAGACTTAACATCTTGTGTCTCAGGATGGCGAGCGCAGTGGAATGCCAAGCATTGCTTTGTAAATCAAGGTGTTGTTTGGTTTTGCTACTGTTCATGAGCGGTCGTATCGCTTACCATCAGGCGAACGGCGTGCTCGTCTCGCCATTCAATGCAATAAAAAAAAATAGCTGAAGTTGCTGTACAATTCCTGACTACCTACTGATTTTTCTTAGCAACTAAGTTAAATTAAATACCTACTTAAAATCATCACACACCTTTGCAACACTATAATTTTTTTAACCATGAGAAAAGTCACATACTGGCCTGTATATTTTCGTCACTAAGTCTGTTCCTTCTTTTAGTTATGACTAGCTGTGCCCGCGACTTCGTCCGCGTGGAGTTTAACAAAAAAGTTAATTAGTTCTTTTAGTTATTTTTTAAATAAATGAAATTTTCTACAACAAATGTAGCCTAAGTTACTCCTTATTATATCAGCTACCTGACAAAAAAAGCCCCGTCAAAATCGGTCCAGCCATTTCAGAGATTAGCCGGAACAAACAAACAGACAGACAGACAGACGGACAGACAGACAGACAAAAAAATTCTAAGGTCATTTTCGTTATAGGTATCGTGTATATAACGATATGTACTTGGACATTTTTATTTATTTTCACATTACAAACAGTCACTTCAATTTTATTTATATGTATAGATAAGGCCAGCTTATTCGACCAAAGTCAAAAGATAAGTAATACTCACCGTACCTACCGCCCCCCACAACTCCTAACATTTTTTTTTATCACAATTTTTTCATCTATCCGTATTTAATAACTACAACGCTTGAACGCTCGAACGCATAACTCGAGCATGAAAGTCTAAACTCTCAACGCTCGCAAGCCTTAAACGCTCAAGCGTTTAACGCTCGAGTCTAAAACGCTCCAAAGCGTCGACTCAACGCTCGACGCTCGACTCTCAGCGCTCATTTTTACAACACTGGATGGCGGGACAGTTTCTAGACAAACCGCTTTATTTTTTTAATTATTTTTTTATTGTGGCCTGGCATAGTGGCGGCATTGCACCTGATGGTAAGTGCCAATGCCGCCCAGGCAGAGTATCCATTGGCATCGGACGGCAGTCCCATGCCAATGGAAACAATTATGCCGGCCTGCTAAGGTGGCTCTTCACACCACGGCGGAAGGACCCAGGATTGTAGGAAGGAGGGAACACGTGAGACGGCAAACAATTCCACAGCCTGACGGTGCGGCACAAAAACGAGTTCGAGAACCGTTTGGTTCGCGCCGGGATGGTGTGGACCGTCAAGCTATGGTTTCGCAAGCCAGCACGCGTGGTTCTGGTTAGGAATGGAGAGGAGGTGATCAAGTTGAACAATTCTTCAGAGCACTCACCGTGATACAGGCGGTAGAACACGCTTAGAGAGGCGACATCTCTCCGGAGTTGTAGCGACTCTAAGTTGCTCGTAACGTCGCTTTGCACCTCCATGCACTTCCCTCCGGAAGTGTTGATCCTAGCTTATAGTAGTTGCATTAGTGGGTGTGAGGGCGGGACAGTCACTTAAAAAAGGACGACCAAACATCAGATTTGATGGCCCGACCATGAACATCCAAAACACTTTGATCATGGATATGTTGCCAGCACATCAAATAGGAGAAGGGAAGGGTAATGACTAGAAAACGAAAGGAGTAATTGACATCCAGCAATCTTACTCACCGAATGAAACGTGACAGCAAAGCTCATTCATTCACATCGATCAAACGAGCCTGCCCAGTCATGCTAAGGCAGGCAGGAGTGACAAAAGTGTGGCCCTAACACTTTTTATTTATTTTTAATTATCGTCAACCATTAGCAATAGACTGCAGAAACAGTTCACGAGTTTTGCAGTCGAATTGAGAACCTCCTCATTTTTTTAAGTTGGTTAAAAAATACGCTTTTTACACGCAGTGACGTCACCATAATTAGGTATACACTGCTATTAAGCCAACAAAACTACTACCGCGAGTGTAAACATTACATGCCTACAGAATATGCATTTGTTAATCATAGGCACATTAAAATGCTGTGCTGTACAATTCACGGTATAATATAACGAACAATGTTTAGCATAACAATGTTTGTTTAATGCTTATCGCGAAATTTACTATGAATTTAAATTAATGTGTAAATAACCTAAGCTACGTCCGCATTTGTACTGTACATTATTACATGTATGTTTTGTTTGCTTTACAATGGTTTATGTTGTTGGTAATCGTGTGAGGCTATGGACTATGGTAGATTTCCGGCTTACAAAATGCCAATAATATCTTTCAATTGTATTCTCGATAGTAGAAGAGGCTTGTGCCCTGCAGTAGGACGTATATAGGCTGATAAATATCTTTCTTTATCACCTATCAAGTGAAATATCATTTATAAAATAATATCACAAAATTGACATACTTAATATGTATTTCTATGGTTAAGGCCTGAATATAGAAAAATATATAGATTTGATTAAATGGTGCATGACATAGTATTACAACCGATTAATAGTGTTACAAACTGATGATGTTTGACGACTAGTGCTTTTATGTAATGTTTACACATTGAAATAAAACTAATATTCCTTAAAACTAGATTGTTTTGAACAATAAAAGCTATGTTGATATCTAAGTTGCCTATGTACTCTTTGGGTTTCGTGTAACAAGACAAAACCATCTCAATTAATAGAGTTTATCAGCCACATCAGAAAGACGACATAAACTAATTAACAATGATTTTTGTTATCAGAGGGCAAGAGTCAGCGGGCATAGTGACGTCAGAAGGGAAGAGCGCGCGCACGTTCAACTCACACAAGGGCATGGGCCTTATAAACAATATCTTCAACGATGACGCCATGAAGAAACTCAAGGGCAACCTTGGTATTGGACACACGAGGTAATAATCAATAATCATCTTACTGCTATTGGAATTAATTAATGGCGAGAGGATCATGCTATTGACATGATGAGCGATACGATCGCTCGTGGTCAGTAGGAGAACTAAACAATATGAACTGCAAAGCAATGCTTAGCATTCGTTTGCGCTCGCCATCCTAAGACATAAGGTGTTAAATCTCAATATGTCCAGTAGTTACTCTGGCTACAGTGTCCTTCAATATGAAACACAACAGTGCATTTACATTGCTGTTTCACGGGAGAAATAGACTTTGCGGTGGTACCTACCCTAGTTCAATAAACTATTTTATTATTATTTTTAATTATGTTTAATTATTTTTTAATTATTTTTAATTATTATTATTATAATTATAGCCTTGTAAACATCATGAAGCATAGTAATGAATAGATGTGTATTTGTGCAGGTATTCGACATCAGCGGCGTCGGAGGAGGTGAACTGCCAGCCGTTCGTGGTGCACACGGCGCACGGCGCGCTCGCCGTCGCGCACAACGGAGAGCTCGTCAACTGCAGCAGTCTGCGGAAGATGGTAAACCATTGTTTTTTGTTGCAATGTATGTCGAGACGAGCATGCGACCGCGCATAAACAGTAGCAAAATTCTACTGCGCTCGCCAACCTGAGATAAAAGATTTTAAGTCTCAATATGTCCAGTAGTTACTCTGGCTACAATGTCCTTCAATACGAAACACAACAGTGCATTTACACTGCTGTTTCAGGGGAGAAATAGATATTTTACTGGTACCTACACAGATGGAATCTCACATATGAAAGACCTACCACAAGTATTATAAAATAAAATGCATTTCTGTTGTCTCTTCCAGGTGTTAGCGCGAGGAGTAGGCTTGTCGACGCATTCAGATTCTGAGCTGATCACACAAGCGCTGTGTCTCAACCCGCCCGAGGGAGAGACTAATGGACCAGACTGGCCTGCAAGAATCAACCACCTTATGAAGTAAATACAAAATTACTACTGCGTAGTTATTATATTTTAGAGATTAGTAAACTTTCATCATTTTGTATATAGAGGGTATATCAAGACTGCTACCGAAAATAAAGCCAGGTGGTAGTGTTAGTGAGTACTGAGTACAAACACAGTGCAACTTAATTTTTTGCAAAGAAACGTGACAATTGTGTACACTATTATTTTAGTTAAAATACTTACCACCAAAAACAATGGATAGGAAAACACCTCTGAAAAATCCTCTCATTTTTTGTGCACTAATTTTTGGTTACTTGTGTCTGAAGTCACCAAAACTACCACCTGGCTTCTTTTTCGGTAGCAGTGTTGATATACCCTGTATATTGATTCATTATTATTTATAGAGAAAGTCGAAAAATGAATCATTTGGAGCTTTCTTATAGTGTATGTGTGACATTATTAAAAAGACTGTACAAAAATTTTATTAGAAGAACATCAAACCCGTTTATGGCTCTTTTCCTAAAACATTTTTTCCTTTTCCCAGACTAGCTCCATTAAGTTACTCGCTAGTGATAATGCTGAAGGACAAGATATACGCCGTCAGAGATCCCTACGGCAACAGGCCGCTGTGTCTCGGCAAGATTTTACCACTCGGATCATCATGTGAGTACCTAATACTAAATATTCAGCAACACAAAAAAAAACAATATTTGGCCATATTATGCTGACATAAATGTAATTATTATTATTAATACCATAAAATTGTCTCTTGGTATCATTCAGAACGTATTGTAAATAACTGATGCGAAAACGGCAATTTTTTTGGGCACTTAGAAAGTATTTGATATAACTGTTTAACTGTTACAACAAATAGTTTATATTTTTAAATTCTGCATATACTAAATATTTTATGGCTCTACAGATTGGATCAAGTTTTCACAGTTAAATAATAAAAGTTTATTTTCACATAGAAAATGGACTGAGCTGAAATCTCGTAAACTAGGAAAAAGACTATTTGAGGAAATCATATTTTTCAAATTTTATTAAAATATATTGTTTATTTTATGTACAGTGTAAGAAATGCTACGTCTGTTATCTATGTTTATAATAAGCTATGTGTTTTTTATTGTATTTTAAAAAAAATGGCTCGTCAATTATGTGATTTCTATTTATTCCAAAATATTAGTTTTAAATCATAATATTATTAGAAATGGAATATAAATGATAATATTTCGTATTCTGTTCTTTCTATTATCTACATAATGATTTCAAATGTTCTATAATGAAAACTCACTCTACACTTTTAACTTAGTGATTAATATAGTTTAAAGTAAAATAAATGCATCTAGCATGTCTGGGGTATAACATTTTGGAAGAATCATTTCATTTAATTATATAATTGTGATCGAAAATAATGCATAAATATTTTACTTATACTGTTCAAATAATTAATCCACTTTTATACTGATATCTGTACTTGGGTGTCACTTTAGTAGAGGAACGACAAAATGCATACGCCAAGCATAATATTAAATAATCAGTATTGATAAAATATATTTTCTTGAGGAATACTATAGAGTTTCCATACTTTCTATAATTTATTACGTAAAAGTAAACACTGTTTCACATTTTCATGTCTTTCTAGGATGCATGTAAGTAATAGAAAGTATAAAATAAGCAAAAATGTTATTCAAATACTTATTCATATTTTATAGTTATTTGGCAACATTTTTTACTACACTATAATCTATGGTAAATCTTTTACGTAGTGTATGGCAACACTATCTTATACATTGTATAATCCATGGTGAATATTTAATGCAAAATTGTTTTGTGAACTAAGCAGGATGTTATGTGGCAATGTTGCAGATGTCTACAAACAGTCGTCCGCGCAGCATGCCGCCGGTAACTCGTCTTTCATATGTCATCGGTAATCGAACTGTGCGGCGCACTGTTATGTACTTGCCATATTCAAAAAATACAATAAAAAGATATGGTATTTTTAAAAAAATATTTGGGTAATAGTTTCAAATTGGGAAACTGATTATTTTAAAAAATATTTTTCAACTATGTTCAATTAATTACACTGAACAATTATGTTGGTTCTTTAGTACCTAGCTATGAAATATGTAGCAAGTTATAGTAGATAACATTGCTCAAGTACATAACATTGCTCTACCATGTTGGATTACTGATAATCACAATTAACCATCATTTGTTTAATGTCTTCATTAGCTTGCACGTTGTGTTAAACTTTGACCTAACTTTGCTAGATCTGAATAACTGAATAACCTAGAATGATAGCCTAATAATAAAGTATGAGTTTGCATGAAATATCTGTTCTTATAAGCAAAAATAAATGTGTGCATTAACTTTAGTGAAAACTGATTGTTTTTCTGACATCTTTGGAATAATATGCTTTAGAAGGAATGTGTTTAAGTTCCAAGTTGAGAATTATATTTTAACTGATTTTGAATTTAATCGTATTAAGCGTCAACTTGGGTACTGGTTTGAAAATCTTGCAAATGTTTTCTAGTGCCAATTCAAAGTAAAGGCATGGTGAAGTCAAATTGCAAAGATGTGATATATTACATTCAATAACTAACAGTTTAAAAAACTTGAGCATGCTAAACAATCGGTATGAAATTGCACGCATTGTTAATTTTCTGTAATAAACAATTTCTTTCTTCTACTAACAATAGGTTTCTGTGTAGGAATGCAAATAATTTTGCTTATTCTTTTCTCTATAATAAACTTTATACCTTCATTCATTTTCTTTAATTTCTTTGTGTATTGAAGTTGTCATAATGTGAAGTGTAATATTTCAGTTCTCATGAACGGCTGTGTGAAGAACGGTATGGACGACAGGCCCGAAGGGTGGGTGGTATCGTCGGAGTCTTGCGGTTTCCTCTCGATAGGTGAGATTTTATGACATACTAGTACCAGCGACTTCGTCTGCGTGGAATTTAACAAAAAAGTTAATTCGTTTTTTTAAGTTATTTTTTTATATAAAATAAATTTTCTAAAACAAATGTAGCCTAAGTTACTCCTTATTATATCAGCTACCTGACAAAAAAAAGTCCCGTCGAAATCGGTCCAGCCATTTCAGAGATTAGCTATTATTATTAATAAACAGACAGACAGACAAAAAAAATCTAAGGTCATTTTCGTTCTAGGTATCGTGTATATAACGATATGCAGTTGGATTTTTTTTTTATTTTCACTTTACAAACAGACACTTCAATTTTATTTATATCTATAGATTAATCTAAGTCACAACCCATTGGCTTGGCTGAATTTATATTTCAGCGAGTCGATATGAGTATTTTTACCGCTTACCCTGAACTTCATTTTAGTTGGAAACTTACCGGAGCCATAAAAGTATTTGTACCTATATGGGTTGAACCAAAGCCTTGAAAACTAAAAAGGCAGTTTCTTTTCAAATTGGGTACAATTTTAGGTGGGATGGTTAGAAAAACGTGGTTACAATTAAATACAATATGTCAAATCACAATGTAGATTTAAAAAGTAAAAGGGTTTAGAAATATACTTATAAATATATATATGTTGTTGAGGTTTAGTAGATAGCCAGTCTCAAACTTACGAATGATTATTTGTATGTAATTTTACAAGCACACATTGCGTTAATCCTGGTTCATTTTAATATAAGGGCGAGAAGTTTACTAATTTCCTTGTTTTCTTTAGGCGCTCGGTATGTCCGTGAAGTGTTACCTGGTGAAATTGTGGAGATGTCCCGGCACGGGATCAGAACTGTGGACGTGGTGGAGCGGCCGAACGGCAAGCACCAAGCCTTCTGTATCTTCGAGTACGTGTACTTCGCCAGAGCGGACAGCATGTTCGAAGGTAATTAAGTGTTTTTGTGCGCTTCTTATAGAGGCAGTACTTTATTCCACTGTTATGTATTGAACTATGCACGTATTTATCATATCCTTTTTTAATCAAGCAATGCTAAGCTAAAATATCGTCTGACGCCAGCGGATAACGATATGTTGTTATTTTCTTTTGCTTTATAAAACAAAGGAATATCATTTTCTATTTATAAGGACAATGTAGCCGGAGTAACTACTGGACATATTGAGACTTAATATCTTATGTCTTAGGATGGCGAGCGCAGTAGGATGCCAAGCATTGCTTTGCTATTCAAGGTGTTTGGTTTTGCTACTGTTCATGAGCGGTCGTATCGCTTACCACCAGGCGAACGACAACCTCGTTTCGCCATTCATTGCAATAAAAAAAAATACACTACAGGTTTAGGAGTGTATTGTATGTTGGTTATAATGTGTAGTACGTATTATGAGGTGCTAAAGGCTCGACCACCTGTGGTCATTAATTGCAACTGTTAGCGGGGTGTTGACGTGTCCAAAATGCACTCGAATTTTTACGAACAAACATGGGCACGTAAGCCACACTAGAGCGCACCAGAGTACGGAAGACCAACGTCCAATTTAAAGATTCTTGTGTCCAATATCACAGTCGCCGAAGCCGAGAACGGCTTGGGAATTCATCATACATCATCATCAAATTTGTGGCTGAGATGATGATGATGATGATATTATGATGATTATATATGTGGAAACTTGTAATTTAACTTGTAATAGTTTAATTTAGCTGTAAGATTCCCTAAGATGATGATGATGATGATGATATTATGATGATTATATATGTGGAAACTTATAATTTAACTTGTAATAGTTTAATTTAGCTGTAAGATTCCCTAAGATGATGATGATGATGATGATGATGATGATGAGAATGTTTTTTACCGTGTATGTGTGTGTGCGTGCAGGTCAGATGGTGTACTCGGCGCGCATGCAGTGCGGGCGCATGTTGGCGCGCGAGTCTCCGGTGGACGCGGACATCGTGTCCTCCGTGCCCGAGTCCGGCACCGCCGCCGCGCACGGATACGCTAGACAGGTGATATATTCATCAATAATACCAGAAGCTTCTATAACAAGTTCAGAAAATAATTAAATATGAAAATGACAGGTGACCTATTTTCATCAATACCTAATATCAGGAACCTTTTTTATAGCACTTAGGACGCAAACATGCGTACGGCCCGGTACGGTGAACAGTTACTGTAGCCTATAAATGTTTGCAATTCCAGAGGTGTTAATCGCGCAAGGGCTGCACAACAAGTTAAAGAAATATTTAAATACGAAATGACATACAAAAACATACTGAATTTTTGAGGATAATTTCTGAAATCTCTTTGAATGAAGCGAAATAAATGCCGCTATGAATAATATTTGTTAAGTTGTTAAGTATGTCAGCTTATGCCCCTGTGTAGCGTTCAATTTCACAGTCTTTAGTATTGTCGACTTTTAAGGCATTATGCCATTGAATATTGGTGCTATCCAATTGAATTGGAACGTGAGCATTATTGATCTTCCTAATTTACCAAACTGACCTTATTAGTGAGGCATTGGTTAATTTAGTTAGCAGTGTCGACATGCAATGTTTTAAATCACCATGTGGAAAATGACTAACCAAACAGAATTGTGATACTTATACGAGTATAAAATTATAAATTATGCGGCCTCAGTGGCAGACGCTAGGTGTGAAACAAGAGACCGCGGGTTCGATCCCTGCACAGAGACAGATGTTATTTTGAACCACAAGTATTTGTTCCGGGTCTGGGTATTTGTGAGACCGAAATGTCTTTCGTAGATCCTGATACCTACGATTCAAGACTCGATGTTAGTGTGGGGTTGGGGGTGTTACTTTATGATCCGAAACAACGTTCCAATATTCGGATGACATACGTTAAACTTTACGAATGTGCCTATGTATTCCAAAATGTTATAATCCTCCTTAGTACGTTGCAACCATAGACTAAGTTCGTAGAAAATTATAAGTATTATAGAGAAAAGTATTGATTTTAGAAGTGGAAAACTTATATGTTACTTCCGATGTCGAACATTCGAACTAAGTTTCGGATTATAAAGTAGCCCTGCAGGACTATAAATTTTGTGTATATGTAACTTTTGCGTGTATTTATTTATTTAAATTTCGTTCCGCAGTCGGGCATCCCGTTCATGGAAGTCCTGTGCAAGAACCGGTACGTGGGTCGCACGTTCATCCAGCCGTCCACGCGATTGCGACAGTTGGGCGTGGCCAAGAAGTTCGGCGCGTTGTCTGAGAACGTGCGGGGCAAGCGCATCGTACTCATCGACGACTCCATCGTGCGCGGCAACACCATCGGACCCATCATCAAGCTGCTGCGGGACGCCGGCGCCGCTGAGGTACATGCATACATCATCGTCATCATCATCATCATTATCACCACCATCATCATAATCACCACCACCATCATTATCATCATCGTCATCATCATCATCATCATCATCATCATCATCATCATGTCACAGGAAGTCCAATGTTGAACATAGGCCTACATACATACTTACATACATTCGCTTGTGCGTTTTTTTATTGCATAATTCCGACAAACGGGTAAATTCATCACCTGATGATAAGTGATCACTGCCCATGAGCATCATAAACACCTTTATTAGAGATGTGTCGTCGGCCTATCAAATCAGCAAAAGAGCTGGGAGTAAAAAGAATGGGAGGAAGAAAAGGGTATTGGTTACATGTACATACAAAACTATAATATATACATCTACGTACATACAGGAGTACGCAAATATATGCATACGTAGTACGTGCTTATACATACATACGTAAGTACACGCACGTGCATGGCTATCTACGCATATACCATAATATATCACTCACAAGGTGGTTTTATGCTGGTATGATAGCCAACACTACTCCTGATGGTAACTGTAGAGCATGATTCTGATATCATTATTATGTTTTGACGGTTGAAGTATAGGAGTATCCTCTAAAACTAAATCGAATATGAGATTAACCCAAAATACTATTGTATTGTATGTTTCACGACAGATCATAATTCGGGCAGACAGATGCAGGTTGGGTTGATGCTAATTTTCATACTTATAGGTGCACATAAGGATAGCGTCTCCGCCGCTCAAGTACCCGTGCTACATGGGCATCAACATCCCCACGCGCGAGGAACTCATCGCCAACAAAATGGACTCCTTCAAACTCGCCGAACATGTCGGTAAGTACAAAAATATACAATCAATAGATAAATTCGATTTTAATTCGGCTTAATTACGTGGTTAAGGTGCACTTTTTCTTATACTGGCACGGTATAACGACATTTTAAAACATAATAAACCTGAAGTTGTTTATATTTTAAGATTTTTTGCTAAATCTTGTAGTTCTAAATATAAATGTATAAGTTTAAGCAACCTCGGCCACTTTTGGCGTGTCATTTTGTTCTGTAGGGCGATTCATGTAATTACATACATAAATAAGTTCAGTTGCGGTGCAGTTGCAGTTACGTTTCGATTAAAACAGCCCTTTTCGTATTCTCGTAATACGCTCGTGTTAAGTTCGCGTCACGCGAGCGCTTTAGTGTATTCTACTATATGGGAATGTCAAACAAATTTCATACGTCTGACGTACAGTTGACGTGCAGCTAAACATTTACAAGAATACCAGTTTGTACCAAAACGTAAACTTAATTGTAACCGCACCGCAACTTGATCGGCGCGTCAAGAAATTACGTGAATCGCCCTACTAGACCCTGAATCTAGTATAAATTTGATCGAAGATGTTTTTGTACAAAAAAGTTGCTGACCCCCGATCATTTATAGCTTAATTACTAAAATATAACCGATAAAAGTATGTGGTAAACTAATGTATGTAATAATGATTTAGGTGCGGACAGCTTAGAATACCTATCAGTGGAAGGTCTAGTAAGCGCGGTACACTACAACATGAAGACCACACCTCCGGACGGCGTCGGCGGCCACTGTACAGCGTGCCTCACCGGGGAATACCCCGGGGGACTCCCCGATGTCGACTGGTGACGTCACTCACACACTGCCCTATATTCACGAGACCATGCGATATGGTCGGTTGTACATGCCTGCAATTTACTAATACGGTACGAGGGGGACCGCTCTTGAATTGATGATAGGATAATAAAAACTAATAATTTCATACCAGTAATATTGAAAAAGTCTCAATCATAACTTTTTGGGAGTTTTTGTGCAATCTGAGTCGATAAAAAGATATAAAAATAAAATATATATATATATACAGGGTATATCAAGACTGCTACCGAAAACGAAGCCGGGTGGTAGTTTAAGCGACTTCAGACACAATGCAACAGAAAAATTGCAAAAAAAAAAGCGACAATTTTTTTTTTGTTATTTTTTTCCTATGGCCATATTTGGGTGGTAAATATATTTTTTCCTAAAATAATAGTATATACCCTTTTATTTATAAATACTCTAAGGTATAAAAGAGTTTAAATTATTATTTTAGCAAAAACTATGGATTTACCACCCAAAAATGAAGATATTTAAAAAATCATAAAAAAATTGTCGCGTTTCTAGGCGAAATTTTTAATTGCATTGTGTTTGTAGCCACTAAAACTACCACCCGGCTTCGTTTTCGGTAGCAGTCTTGAGATACCCGGTATATATATATATGTTATAAACCACACAATGTAAAGCAAATGAAAATAAGTTGATTCTATTAGTCAACAAATCGCTGCCATTAAGTTTCTGTACGCATTACATTGTTGGTTTGAATATCAAATGACTATTATCATTCATTTTCAGTTTATGATGTTTCATTATTACTATGTCAATGTCTGGAGTGTTCCCCTTACCTCACACGGATAAGAGACCACGTTTCAATTGTAAACTTTATTAGAGTTAGTTAATTGGGTAATTTAACTATTAAAATAAATTCAATCTAGCTTTTATAAACACATCCAAAACTGTGATTCGATATCTGAGGGTTCAAAGGACGTATAGCACTTTTGAACGCAATGAAATTTGAACAGTATCTATCTTACTTATAAAGTTCAAATTAGAGACATTTCAAAATGTCATATACGCCCTTTGAGCTCCAAGGTGGTCGATATTTGGAGTGATAACATATTTGTCCTAGTGTGAAGATGATTTATATGTATGAAGTATTTTTTTAATTTAGTTTGCCGTTACATGCACGGTACCATTTTAAAATCATAAAATTGTCATCTATAAACTTATTAAGAGATGCAATATTTATATTCTTATATGAAGTAATTCGCTATACACCGATTATATTTTTTCTCGATTCTTTTATTAATAAAGATAAATTTATCAGTTTTGTCATACGTAAGTACAAGAGCTAATGAATGATATTAATGATTCTGAAATTGTGGAGTTTTGTTGCGAGAATAGTTTTCAATAATTTCTATTTGCAGTCATTTTTTTTATGTAAGTTAGCTAACTATATTTAAACCATTTACAAATGTTTTGTATGGGTTGTTTATTTGTTTTTTTTTTTAATTTTATGGTAAACCCCTAAAACTGTCATTACTTTTACTTTTTAGTCTAGATTAATCAACTAAATTCCCCTATCAATAACATCTTCCAAGTGTCCTCGATCGCTGTAGTTACATTTATAGAGGATTTCAATTTTAAGATTTATACGGATGATATTATATTTTTTTAGTATACCTCAATATGTCTCTAATACTTATACTTGAACTTATTCTCGAATAATTCATTAGGATCTCAATATTGGATTATATCCAACCAATAGATACAAGCAATATGATTAATATATGATTTATATCACATCTTTTTGTGAAAACAATCAAGAGTTTTACTTTTATATACAGGGTATCTCAAGACTGCTACCGAAAACGAAGCCGGGTGGTAGTTTTAGTGACTACAAACACAATGCAACTCAAATTTCGCAAAGAAAGGCGACAATATTTTTTTATGTTTTTTTAAATATCATCATTTTTGGGTGGTAAATCCATAGTTTTTGCTAAAATAATAATTTAAACTCTTTTATACCTTAGATTATTTATAAATAAAAGGGTATACACTTAGATCATTGTACTTTAAATGTGGTCAAGTTATAAGAAGATATATAAGATGGACCAAGCCCATAGCAAGGTGGTCTTTGCCCAGCAGTGATAACATGGTTAAATCTAGCATACATATTCTTTTTTGGAATACATACTTTGATCTATGGTCATAATTGCATTACGGCTTAAAGGGCGTATAGCCTAATTTAGGCTCACTGCACTTTATTCTTTATCTCACATGTAGAATTGATATTACGAAAGCCCAAAATATACTACACACCTAAACAACTACTAAACTAAACAACTAAACACACCCAAGTACCTATATACATTCCTAATTCCTAGTTGTAAGCCGATAGTATGTAATTACGTGAGGTGTTACCGCAGTGGCGCTGGCGGCTGCTGCTCGTTGCATTGATTTTGTTAAGAATAACTTTGGCCCGCGAGATCTTACGCGCGGTGTTAGCAATAATAAAGGTTTTCTTTACTCATATGTTATTTTTATTTGGAAATATGGGAGGGTTGGTGATAAAATTAAAATATACGTAAATACTCTGGCAGATTTTAACCGATTTTAGTGATTTCTTTTTCATTGGAAAGAACGTATTGTCTGGTTGATCTCAGGAATACAACATGAATGTCTGATCATCATCTTTGAACCTGGAGAATAGAACTCTTCAAAATGGAGTAGGATTTCAATGATTCTTTTTGCATTGGGTTCAGTATAAAAGCTAAGCTACAGTGAGTGAGGGGAAAAGGGATAGGAGCGAGTAGGGTGGGAGGAGGGGGTTGAGAAAATTAATTAACACGTGAATACTCCAATATCTTCGGCTTTTACCGATTTATTTTTCACCGGAAATAACATATTCCTTGTGTGACCACCTCTTCGTCATTAAAATGCCTTTCCAACACTAAAAGTTCAACCAAGTCAAACCATCAATGTTCAACACTACAGTGTTTTTGCTTTGTTTTGAAGTCTGTTTTTATTTTATTACTAGCGCCCGGCTCAGCTTCGCCTGGGTGGAGATATTCTTTCACTCCACTCCACACCTGAAGGCAGCCTTTGTGATATTGATTCGTTGGTGGAGAAGTGGTGGGAGGCGCCCGACGTGGCGGCCCAGTGGTGGCATGCGCATGAGCTGCGCGCGGTACTGGACAGTACTTGGGCATTGCAACACTACTTTATTTTTCTAACATAAAATATTTTTTCTAAAATAAATGTAGCCTAAGTTACTCCTTATTATATCAGCTACCTGACAAAAAAGTCCCGTCAAAATTGGTACAGCCATTTCAGAGATTAGCCGGAACAAACAGACAGACAGACATACAAAAAAATTCTAAGGTCATTTTCGTTATAGGTATCGTGTATACCGGGTATCTCAAGACTGCTACCGAAAACGAAGCCGGGTCTACCACCCGGCTTCGTTTTCGGTTTTTTAGTGACTACAAACACAATGCAATTAAAAATTTCGCATAGAAACGCGACAATTATTTTTTATGTTTTTTTAAATATCGTCATTTTTGGGTGGTAAAACTATAGTTTTTGCTAAAATAATAATTTAAACTTTTTTATACTTTAGAGTATTTATAAATAAAAGGGTATAAACTATTATTTTAGGAAAAATGTATTTACCACCCAAATAGGGCTATAGGAAAAAAAATAACAAAAAAATTGTCACTTTTTTCTGCAACTTTTTCTATTGCATTGAGTCTGAAGTCGCTTAAACTACCACCCGGCTTCCTTTCGGTAGCAGTCTTGATATACGATATGTAGTTGGTCATTTTTTTTATTTTCACTTTACAAACAGACACTTCAATTTTATTTATACCGGGTATCTCAAGACTGCTACCGAAAACGAAGCCGGGTGGTAGTTTTAGTGGCTACAAACACAATGCAATTAAAAATTTCGCATAGAAACGCGACAATTATTTTTTATGATTTTTTAAATATCGTCATTTTTGGGTGGTAAATCCATAGTTTTTGCTAAAATAATAATTTAAACTCTTTTATACACCTTAGAGTATTTATAAATAAAAGGGTATACACTATTATTTTAGGAAAAAATGTATTTACCACCCAAATATGGCCATAGGAAAAAAATAACAAAAAAAAATTGTCGCTTTTTTTTGCAACTTTTTCTGTTGCATTGTGTCTGAAGTCGCTTAGACTACCACCCGGCTTCGTTTTCGGTAGCAGTCTTGATATACCCTGTATGTATAGATTATTTTTATTTCGTTTTAAAACTCGAGCTTGATTGATAAAATATATTTACAACTTGGTACACTTATATACAAAGGAACAAAATAACAATTTGGTTGCATTGTTACAATATCAATAACTTATCACAAACATTTTATTACTGTTGGTTAACCAATAACAGTTTTGGAATATCCCAAAAAGGTAGTGTATAAATTATCTAAAAAGGTAACTAATAGAATCCTCGGCGTATATTTTATCCCACAATTTGAGGGTTTTTAAGTCTTACATATTTATTAGTCTACAACAATCAACAGTTTTTTATATTACAATGAATGGCGAGACGAGCATGCCGTTCGACTGATGGTAAGCGATACGACCGCTCATGAACAGTAGCAAAACCAAACAAAACCTTGAATTACAAAGCATTGCTTGGCACTCCACTGCGCTCGCCATCCTGACACATAAGATGTTAAGTCTCAATATGTCCACTTTAGCTACGTCAACGTCGTAGAGTACTTATTCTGCCCTGTTCGGCACAGAGACTATGTCCGATATAAACCATTTTTCAGCTTTATGTTACTCATGCCATTGGCAACATATTTAAGGAAGGCTCTTATCTTTTTCACATTTACTATTGGTTAAATATTTTAGGTTGTATAAATTACATTTTTTTCTTTGTTTCATTCATTCACCAATTTCGATACTATATTGTAGATTTTTCCCAAGTTTTGACAACGACCCTGGCACCATAGACAAATCTAAAAGTTAATGTTCTAAGTTGTATCAGACAGTAGCTACAGGATGTTTCATAGATGCTGTTTGCCGACTATAGCCTCAATATCGGTGACCTCTTTAGCGCAGGATTCCGTGAGTACGAGCGGCTCTCATATTTTTTTGACTACGACACCATATTCAAAATCTACAAGTTAATGTTCTAAGTTGTCTATAAGGCAGTAGCTACAGGGTGTTTCATAGATGTTGTTTGCCGACTATAGCCTCAATATCGGTGACCTCTTTAGCGCAAGATTCCGTGAGTACGAGCGGCTCTCCGTCCGTGATGAGGACGTCGTCTTCCACCCGGATGCCGATGCCGCGGAACTCCACCGGAACTGACGTGTCGTCCGGACGGATGTAGATACCTGAAGAATGAAGATAACCGTTAAATTATATTGTCAGTAAGAAAATTAAAATTAAGAAAATAAAATAAATTCAAGTTTACTGAAATAATTTTTATTCTATTTATTTTAGTGCCCATCTATTTATTTTAATTTAATTAAAACGGCGTACACCGATTACATGAATTCGTTTTTTTTCATGCTTTTCAAATAATTAAACTAGCTTTATTGTTTGAAGATGCAAGATTTAATTTTTTTTTCAATGTTTTATTTATTATACTTACATACATAAACTCACGCTTTTTTCCCAGAAGGGGTAGGCAGAGGTGGCGGGCACAAATTATACATTATTATAATCAATTTTATTGCAGAAAATGAACACCCGATTAATTAAGAGGCTTTATCCACCTACGAATTCGAATGACCATCACAAATACAATGAAAATTATAAAATAGTGTTGATAAAAAAGTGTTGTAGTCTGGTAGTGTAAAGTGTATGTTACCGACCGGGTTCGACGGTGACGACCATGTGCGTGGCGACGGGCACGTTGCGGCGCACGAGCGGCGAGTCGTGCACGTCCAGGCCCAGGTAGTGCGACACGTGGTGAGGACACAGCCGGTACGCTTTCTGTAATACAATTATATAATTATACTGGGTATCTCAAGACTGCTACCGAAAACGAAGCCGGGTGGTAGTTTTAGTGGCTACAAACACAATGCAATTAAAAATTTCGCATAGAAACGCGACAATATTTTTTTTGGATTTTTTTAAATATCGTAATTTTTGGGTGGTAAATCCATAATTTAATAATTTAAACTCTTTTATACCTTAGAGTACTTATAAATAAAAGGGTATACACTATTATTTTAGGAAAAAAATTATTTACCACCCAAATATGGCCATAGGAAAAAAATAACAAAAAAAAATTGTCGCTTTTTTTTGCAACTTTTTCTGTTGCTTTGTGTCTGAAGTCGTTTAAACTACCACCCGGCTTCGTTTTCGGTAGCAGTCTTGATATACCCTGTATATGTAGAGATGACAGAGGGGAGTTATTTATTTATTTATTTATTTAACACTTTATTGTACACCATATACATAAAAAGACAAAACTAAATGAAATAAAATATATGCACAAGTGGCGGTCTTATTGCTTGAAGCAATCTCTGCCAGACAACCATGGGATGGATAAACGAAAAGAACGAAAGTTGGGGCTTCCGGTGTACGAGTATTACAATTTATAATATTGTTAATTTTATAAATATACATACATACATATATACATACATACATATATATGTTGAATAAACATACAAATACACAAAATACACATATAATATATACACCTATAAATATATATATATATATATATATATATATATATATATATATATAACAACAAAGTAAAATGTGAACAACTCCAATATCCTCATAGAACCTGTAAGTAGTGTTCTTTAACCATATTTTTGAAGATGGGCAGAGTTTTAGCTCGTCTCACCGTTACTGGCAAAGCATTCCACAACCTGGCAGCTTGTACGGTGAAAGATTTGTGTGTGAAGGAAGTGGAATGCGCGGGGATTTTCAGCCTTAAGTTCTCCGATGACCTAAGAGACCTCGAATGTGAATCATGAAGAAATTCAAAGCGATTTTTAAGATATGAGGGAGTGAGGGGATTGAAAAGTATATTATAGAGAAGAAAAATAATGTGTGTATTCCGGCGAAGCCTTATTGGTAGCCACTTGAGCTTTGTACGAAAATCGGAAACATGATCATACAGGGTATATCAAGACTGCTACCGAAAACGAAGCCGGGTGGTAGTTTAAGCGACTTCAGACACAATGCAACAGAAAAAGTTGCGAAAAAAAGCGACAACTTTTTTTTTGTTATTTTTATCCTAAGGCTATATTTGGGTGGTAAATACATTTTTGTCCTAAAATATAGTATATAACCCTTCATTTATAAATACTCTAAGGTATAAAAGAGTTTAAATTATTATTTTAGCACAAACTATGGATTTACCACCCAAAAATGACGATATTTAAAAATCATAAAAAATAATTGTCGCGTTTCTTTGCGAAATTTTTAGTTGCATGGTGTTTGTACTCACTAAAACTACCACCCGGCTTCGTTTTCGGTAGCAGTCTTGAGATACCCAGTATTTGCGTAATCCAAATATAAATCTGATACAAAAGTTTTGAAGACGCTCAAGTTTATTAAGTTGCTCCTCGGTGATATTAAGATAACTGACATCCGCATAATCAAGGATGGGGAGAAGAAGGGATTGAGCAAGCGATATTTTTGTGGCAATTGGTAGAAAATTGCGTAATCTCCGCAAGGACCCAGCCGAGGCGAATAGCTTCCTACTCAACTCTCGGATCTGTGGACCCCAGGTGAAATTATGATCAATGTAGATGCCAAGATTTTTGACGCTGTCACTGTAGGGAATACTTACTCCATTACAGATGACAGGTGAAATAAGCGACCAGTTAACTTTAGAAATCAACCTGGGGCTGCCGACTACAATGACCTGCGTTTTGGATGGATTTATCATAAGTCCATATTCTTTACTCCAGTCACTTATCAGTTCAATATCCTTATTAACTGCCGAGACAGCGTAATTTAACCGGTGAAGAGGAGCCTGAGAATAGATTTGGAGATCATCTGCATAAAGGTGGGAGAAAGATCGAAGTTTGGTTGTAATAGAGTTGATAAAAACTGCGAAGAGTAGGGGAGATAACACGCCGCCCTGTGGCACCCCAGCAGACATCGTGTGCCATGACGATACGTTATCGTCGACACAGATTCGCTGCCGGCGTCCAAACAGGTAACTACGAAACCAAACAAGCGCTGTTGGAGATATGTTAAACGAACCTAGTACGCTCAGTAGCACATCAAAATCGACCGTATTAAACGCATTGCTGAAGTCAAGAAGTGCTAAAACTGTCAGCTTGCCTACTTCCATGGCCGATCTGATGTCCTCCGTAATATGAACAAGGGTTGTAGTGGTGCTGTGACCAGGACGGAAACCGGATTGGAATGGGTTCAAAAGTTGATTTTTATAGAGGAAATCAGCGAGTTGGGCGTAGATTAGGCGCTCAAGGACTTTGGATAGGAATGGTAGGATAGAAATAGGGCGGAATTCGGAAAAGGTTGTAGGATTACTTTTTTTAGGAAGAGGAATTATGTGGGCCTCTTTCCAGACTGCTGGAAAAGTCCCACTGGTAATGGAATAGTTGAGGATATGGGTGATGATGGGAAGGATTTGATCAAGGATAGGGATAATCATATTACGTCCGAGGCAATCGCTGCCAACAGCATTGGAAGCGATCAGCGTAATGTTCTTTCTAACATCACAATCAGCGACCTGTTTAAAAACTAAAGGGGGACAATCGGGAGTTTTACATGAAGAAAGGTATTGTATTGTTTTACTTTTAGCAGTCCCATCTAAAATTGATGGAGAACAGAAGTGTTGGTTAAGAGAGTTTAAATTAATATTATTAGAAATTGAATCATGGCGCGATTTTCCAACTCCCAGTGACTTGAGAAATTTCCAAACTTTCGCTGGATCTGCATCTGCAACAGAATTATGAATAAATCGGCGTTGAGCATCTCTACACACCTTATTGCAGTGATTCCGGATCGTCACATATTTTTCCCAGTTTAAATCGCTGGGACGTCGCTTAAACCTGGACTTCGCTGATGCTTTTTTTAAAAGCAGAGCTTTTATATCAACAGTAAGCCAGGGTGAAGGTGGATGTTTAAGTTTGACCTTACGAACTGGCGCGTGCACATCATAAAGTTTCATTAGTTGGTCTATGAAAATATTGACTTTGATATCAACGCAGTCAGAGCCCATGAGCGCACTCCAATCAATGTTGACGGCATCCCTACGAAGATCAGCAAGATTCAATCCCGAAAATTTCGCTGCAGGAGGATTTTGGGAGAGGTTTTGGGTGGACGGACACGATATGATAAAAATATGAGGTCATGGTAGGAGAAGGCATCAGCAGGGCATTGACCATGTTTGGCAACATGGCTTAGCGACGAGACAAACATTAGGTCGAGAAGAGAAGGAATACAATTAGGGAAATGGTGAGTGGCAGAAAGTGAAGGAATTGAAAGGTTGTTGGATTGAACAATAGTTTGAAGAGAGGAAGAACGGGAGTCATTTTTAAGGAGACAGGTGTTAAAATCACCCATGATTATGGTTTGACTGTACGAGGAGACTAGGTTTTCAAGAATTATTTCAAATGAGGGGAAGAAGTCTACGCGGCGTGAGGGGCAGTAGTAGACACCTAATAAGAGTTTCTGGTGTGAGAGTTCCACCTCAAGAAAAAGATGCTCTCCGGCGTTCGGTGGTGTAGGCTTCAGTATCAGTAGGTTCCATCAAGCAGGTAGGCGTGGGAATTCAGGCGAGGAGAATAAAACGGTACAAGTGAATTAGAGTTAATGAGATAGCTATTCAACTGAGCACACAAAATCACATAACACTCCACCAAGCACGTAGCGCGTTAAACCAATGTGATCTGATTGCCGTTCTTGCTGGTAATCACGATTCTTGGCGCACTAACACCGGGTGTCGCGTTATAGAGTAAAAAGACGATGACAGCTCCCGATGTTTACCCATCTTGTCAAAAAATATAAATAAATTAATATATAACACCCAACAGTCACATACATAGACCTGACCCCACACTAAGATCAGGAATTAAGACTTTTCGGTTTCACAAACACCTAGACCCGAAAGAAATATTTATGGACCGCATAAACCCGTTGTGTTGTAAAAATATGTAAGTTTTATGCAATAACTATAGCATTATTGTGCGAAATTGTCAATCACAAGGGCAAAAAAAAGCTCGATTTGGTAATGGGCATAAAAATTGGTATACATAGTTTTTCAAATAAAGCTTAATTTACATTGACTACACACGCTCCAGTATGTCTTGTCAATATATATAAAATTGTTGAAATGATTTTGTGATATTTTGTGTTGTTTGTTTATTTCTCACCCCTACGAGTTCGTGTCCGTCGATGTTCTTGGGCAGGATGCCCTCCTGCTGCAGCTGCGTGCCGAGCAGCCGGCACATGCTGTCGAACAGCTGGTCCAACGGCGGACGGTGTTCACCTAGCAACCCTATTAGGCGTTTCTGAAATCAAAATAATATATCTTAGCACTGTTAACGATTCAAATAAAACTTTTTTTTACATTTGTTTTATTTTTGCTTTTTTTACATGTCTATGTTTTATTTAATATGTAGGATTCAATTGAATCTAAGAAACTTATCTATTATATTTAATGATTTTGCAACTTGCATTAAAAAGTTATGATTCTCGAACTTACTTATTCTGTATCATTAATGAAATAATAATCGTTAAATTATATGGCAAATATAATCCAATGGAGGGTTTATATAGTTTGTCATTTGCCTCCCGATTGTCATTTTGTGAGGAGTTTGGTGTGCGCTTCGCGACGCATAGCGCTTTTTCTGAAACCGAGCTGGATAGACGCGTAATTTTCTCTTGTAAGGGGACTATGTGGTGCAAAGCGATTTTTTTATATCTAGTTTTGATTTGATTTTTGATATATCGATATATAAGTGGGTGTATAGTGTCGTGGTTTCATGAACGGGGCTTCGGTGAGTTGGCTTTTTCTTGTATCAACCCACATTCGTCCCACTGCAGAGCGCGGGCCTCCTCTACTATCGAGAGTACGATTGAGAGTGGTTAGGCCATATAGTCCAACCACGCTGGACTTAAGTTGGCTTGACATACTTATATTACGCTCGATTATCGTTTTGTTCGTTTCTACATTGCACTTCTGTGTGCATTTTGATCAGCGAAGTTTGTAGGGAACACTTCCATTATGAGACCATTTTATAGTTCTATTTTAAGTAATTGATAGTTCTGTGCCCTACGAGAGTGTGAGGTCGCATGTGCGGAAACAAATTTTTATGTCATATTGTGTGTCTATAGACCTCCTTCATCAAATATTTCACTATTTTTATCAACAATGGAGGATATTTTAAATAAAATTAAAAGTAATAAAAAAGTTCTAGTCTGTGGGGATTTTAATATTAATTTACTAGTTGATTCGGTTGATAAGTGTAGGTTTGTGTCTTTATTCGGCTCATTTAATCTTACATGTTTGTTCTCGGAGCCTACTAGAATTACGCCTGAAACTTCGAGTTGTATTGACAATATCATTACCAACTTCGAAGTACTTGAAAAAGGTGTAAAAATAGGGGTTAGATCTGACCATAAATGTCAATTAGTGAAATTAGAACATGCTGTAGACAAAACCAGTAGATTAATAACTTTTAGGCCGTTATCTAAGAACATCCTAGGTCAATTTAACAGTAAAGTACAATCAAAAATAAATAATATTACACTTGATGGCAGTCCAAATGACATGTACTCGTCATTATTTAAAATTATACGAAAAGAGTATGACCAAGTATGTACAATTAAAACAATTAAAATTAACTCTAAAATAAAATTTTGTGCTTGGGCCACTAAAAGCATTAGACAAAGTAGGGAAATTTTGTATGAGCTATATGACAAAAGGTCCTATACACCTGATGTCAACTTTAAAAATATGTCAGTTTATATTCAAAATTATTTAAAAAAGTATGTATGCAGGCTAAATCTAATTATATAAGTGAAAAGCTTAGATTGTCAGATAATAAAATAAAAACAACCTGGCAAATTATTAATACTGAAACTGGGAGTAATAAAAAAATGACAACAAAATTGCTCTCCGCATAAATGACGATCTTATTTCAGATAAATCTATTATTGCCAATTATCTTGATAATTTTTTCACTAACATACCATTAGACTTAACTAAACATTTAGATTCATCAGTAGATTTAGCGGAATCTTTTCTAAAGGAAAATGTTCCTGGAAATATGCCTCAGTTTAACTTTCAAAAGGTAACCAGTTGTCAAATAATAAAGGCTTTCAAGCAAATTAAAATAAAAACTACGGAAGATATATGGGGACTGTCTGTTAAAGCTATAGAAGCTATTATTGTTAACATTGCACCGTTATTAGCTACTATTTTTAATTCCTGCCTAAGTGACGGTATCTTTCCCGACTTAATGAAAATTAGTAAAGTTGTACCCATTTTTAAGTCGGGATGTTCGAACAATCCGTCGAATTATAGACCCATTTCTATACTACCGGCTCTTAGCAAAATCTTCGACAAGCTTATGCTTAATCAAATGCTAGCACATTTTGATGAAAATAAGTTAATACATAGGAATCAATTTGGTTTCACAAAGGGTCGCTCAACTCAAGATGCCGGGATATCACTAATCACGTCGGTTTTAGAAGCCTGGGAGGCATCTCAAGATGCTCTAGGAGTTTTTTGTGATCTCTCCAAGGCTTTCGACTGTGTTGACCACCAAACACTTATTATGAAGCTAAGGTACTACGGAATCAGTGATACGTCACTGGATCTCGTAATGTCTTACTTGTCGGGTCGTGAACAAAAGGTTTCTTTGGACGGGCTCACTTCGGTAGGATCAAAAGTTAAATTGGGGTTCCGCAGGGTTCCATTCTGGGCCCCTTTTTATTCCTAGTCTACATAAATGATCTTCCTTGCATGGTTCAGAAGTGGTCAGACATAGTTTTATTCGCTGACGACACCTCTATAATATTTAAAGTTAATCGGAAAGACGATAATCTAGATACACCTAACAATATTCTTAATTTAATTTCGGATTGGTTTTCTGCTAATAATTTACTATTAAATGCTAGTAAGACTAAATGCGTCCGTTTTGCTTTACCGAACGTGGCAAGCGTAAACACGCGTATCGAATTAATTTCGGAAATTCTAAATTTAGCTAATTCCACAATTTTTTTAGGAATCACTCTAGATAAAAAATTACAATGGGATCCACAAATTGAGAGATTATCAGCTAAACTTAGCAGCGCAGCGTTCGCGGTCCGAAAAATAAGACAACTAACTGACGTTGCAACGGCTAGATTGGTATATTTTGCTTATTTTCATAGTATAATGTCATACGGCATTATTTTATGGGGATCAGCGGCTGATATCGAATCCATATTCATCTTACAAAAAAGAGCAGTCCGTGCTATTTATAATCTAGGGAGCCGCGATTCTTTGCGATCTGTTTTTAAGGAAAGCAATATACTAACCGTGTCATCTGAATACATCTTTCAGAATATAATGCACGTTCATAAAAATATTAACAAGTTTTATAAGGTCAGTGACACCCACACTATTAATACGCGGAATAAAAATAAACTTGCAATACCCTCGTTTAGACTAGAAAAGTCAAAAAAATCTTTCTTTGGTAGTTGTATTAAATTTTATAATAAACTTCCCAATAGGATAACGCAGCTACCGGATAAACTATTTAGGGCACATATTAAAAACAAACTTATGACTAGGGGTTATTATAATATTAAGGAATATATTGAGGATAAAAAAGCCTGGGATTAGGTGTTCTCTTGCACATTGCGACCTCCTGGGGCCCTGCACTATTCACTCATTACATCCCCTAATTTAAATAATTAAAAATTTTAAACTTAAAAATTGATCAATATACAATAAAATTAATCAATTAAATTATAACTAAATATATAATGATTAATTAATGCCAATTAAAATCATATGACGACCGATCGAGAAAACAAATAAAAATAATAATATGGCAAATCTTTGTAAGACAAGTCACAAATATTTATTTTAGTAAATTGACCAAAACCAAGGCCACTGAGTTTGACTCGCTGGATCTACTCAGAAATGGGTCGCGCCGCGTAGTATCCAGTAGTAAAGTAAGCCCGCTGAGTTTGTTCGCCGGGTCTTCTCAGTCAGGGCCGCGTTGGATCCGGCAGTAAGCCTAAACATACGGGACGTTTCGGAAATACTTATGGTCGTTGTCTTAAATTGGACCCAAAACAAGCCCACTGAGTCTTATTCGCTGGATATACTCAGGATTGGGTCGCGTCGCGTAGTTCCAGTGGTAGTGTAAGCCCACTGAGTTTGTTTCGCCGGGTCTTCTCAGGAAGGGCCGCGTTGGATCCGGTGGTAACAATAAACCGCTACGCACCGTTGTAATAATATTCATGGTCCGTTAATTAATTAATTTAATTTAATTTGACCAACGTACATGTTGTATTTCTTTGAAAAATAAATTACCATAAAGTCATAACTAATAATTTAAATAAAATAAGAATAAAAAGGAAACAAATAAATAAAACTAATGCTAAATAAAAATAAAATTACTTTAAAATAAATAAATTACATAAATTAATTAATTAAACCAAGAAATTAAAATAAGTAATACTAAGTATAGGAAATATATTGTTTATAGAGATTAAGTTCTATGTGTATTGACTTGTCATAAGAGCTTTTAAATTGCCTACGTGACCAATAATACATTTCATTTCATTTCATTTCATTACGGATTTAATGGCGTCTAACCACCAGCGCCACGGAGGCTGTCAATACGTGCGAAGCATTACTGAAATATGTTGCACAATCGGTGTCCCCTTGAAAATGTATCTGCAATCGGGCTGAACCATGCCGCTAGATAAATCATAATATTTGCAATAACCTCACCTGCACGTTTAACACCAGTTCGTACAATATCTTGTGGTACTTGGAGAACTTGCCGGACACCGGCCACGTCCGAGATATGTCCGAATTGTACAAGCATCTTTGACTACCTGCAAATAATTACATACTGTTTAGATTTACTCACCAAACAGTATATCAAGACTGCTACCGAAAACGAAGGCAGATAGTAGTTTTAGTAATTTCAGACACAACACAACAAAATAATTTTACAAAAAAGTGAATTGTTTTTTTTTCTATTTATTTCCTATCGTCGTATTTTGGTGCTAAATACAAAGTTTTCTCTAGAGTAATAGAGTCCAGCCTTTTATTTTTTAAAAGCTGCTATCAAGACGATGTAAGAAATCACAAAAAAATGTCGCGTTTCTTTTCGAAAATTGAAATACCTGAGTCGATAAGCACCATCTCATTATCTTGTAGTATCTGATTGTTGGTGATATAGTGTATGTGCGTGGCGCGGGCGCCGCCGGCCACCACGGGCGGGAAGGCCAGGTGCTCCGCCCCCGCCTGCTTGCAGCTGTACTCCAGCACCGCGTTCAGTACGTGCTCCGATACACCTGAATAATATATTACAACTGGTGGTTAAAATGTTAGATTCTGAATATCGATTTAGAATATCGATCAATTGGAGCAGGAGAAATAAATAAAATTTCCTTGTGTTTGCTAGATTTTTCACTACTGCTTCCCTCCTATAGTTCATAGCGTGATGATATAATTATACCCTATAGCATTCCTCGATAAATGACTTATCTAACACAAAAATTATTTTTTTCTATTCGAACCAACCGTAGTTCCCAAGTTTAGAGGTAACAAACAAACTCTTCAGCTTTATATTTACTATAGATTATTCTACTGGTATGTCTATTTCTACCGCCAAACAGATGTGTAAATACACTGTTGTGTTTCGGTTTGAAGGACATTGTAGCCAGTTCATACTGGATATTAGAATTGACATCTTATGTCTCAGGATGGCGAGCGCAGTGGAATGTCAAGCATTGCTTTGTAATTCAAGGTGTTGTTTGGTTTTACTACTGTCCATGAAATTTCGTATCGCTAGGCGAACGGCAAACTCGTCTTGCCATTCATTGCAAAAAAGAATGCTAGTATCACTCCACTCACCAGGTTTAGTGCAAGCCATGGCCATATTGACACTCTGCGAGCCGATATAACAAGTTTCCTTCATAAGTTCGATCTCTGCTGGTGACTTGATGACTCTCATGAAGTGTATTGTCCGTTGCGGGTCTGCTAGGGTCACCTGCCCGTCCTTCACCACTGATCGAACGGTGGAGTGCAGCTCAGGGTTGGCTGGGGAGTCGCTGTGGTACCACAGGACTGAAGGCTTTGATGATGATGTTATTCTGAGGAAAAGAGGTTTAGATTCGTATTTGCTAATTTATTTATTTATTTTTTAAAAAGCTTTATATTACAGTGACAAACAAAATAACATGTAAAGTTATTTTAGTCTTAGTAAGTTAGTCTGGCTACAATGTCCTTCAATCCGAAACGAATTTTTCTCAATTATTTCATTTCGAAGTCCTTCAATCTGCATTGTCTATTTCTCCCATCAAACAGCAGTGTTCTACACTGTTGTGTTTCGGAGGGCATTGTAGCCAGAGTAACTACTAGGCATATTGAGACTTAACATCTTATGTCTCAGGATGGCGAGCGCATTGGAATGCCAAGCATTGCTTTGTAATTCGAGATGTTGTTTGGTTCTGCTACTGTTTATGAGCTGTCGTATCGCTTACCAGGCAAAAGGCAGGCTCGTCTCGCCATTCATTGGAATAATAAAAAAAAAACCAAAACTACAACAGAACATTTAAACTGCTGTTTGGCGGGAGAAATAGACATTGCGGTGGTACACACCCACTCAAATATGAGAAACCCACCACCAGTAATTGATTGTGGCTTAGTGATGAATAATTGTCTTACTTGTTAATAAAATTGTGGAAAGTCTCGACCGGTCGTGCTTCGTCGACTGCGAAGAGCCTGGCGGCGGCGGCGCAGCCCGTGCGCGGCCCCTCCCACAACTCCGCGTGACTGTCCTTGTCGTGGACGAATATTATGCTCTGCGGAATGTTACGCGTGTAGTCTCAGGTTTGGTATTAAGGGTAGGTTATGTTTTGCTAGGAAGGCCCCTGTCTACCATCCAAAGGCATGCAAAAAAATGTGTGCGGCGGTTTTTCATTTCTGGAGTCTTAACAAATTACTTATAAATAGTATAGATTTATCAGATTTGGTTCTTTAGTGCCTAAATATGTCATAACCCAAAGAAAAAAATATATCACTCATAGATACAGAATACAGAATAAAATATCATATAAACAAAAACAAAGGTGCACAAGATTAAAAGTATGCACCTACACCCACAAAACATTAAATTAAGTAATTGACATTTTAATATTTTTCTTATACTAAGGCAGAGAAAGGTAAAAAATACTTATGCAATCATTATCCACAGATATAATGTTATTTTGCCAATTTAATATGTACTTCATAAATTGTTTTTTATTGATATTCCACACGTGAGTCCATTTGCTTCTAAAAATGTAAATATGCATGCCGTTCGCCTGATGGTAAGTGATACAACCGCTCATGAACAGTAGCAAAACCAAACAACACCTTGAATTACAAAGCAATGCTTGGCATTCCACTGCGCTCGCCATCCTGAGACAAAAGATGTTAAGTCTCAATATGTCCAGTAGTTACTCTGGCTACAATGTCCTTCAATCTGAAACACAACAGTGGATTTAAACTGCTGTTTGACGGGAGAAATAGACACTGCGGTGGTATCAACCCAGGCAGCCTCTCACATATGAGAGACCTACCACCAGTGAAGACATAACATACAAACTTAGTACTGCACTAGCTGTGCCTAGGTACAGTAAAAATGTTGTATATTTACCTTAAAACTACTGGTTTGTGCTGGTTTCACCATGACTAGTATTGCTCCTGGTTCTAAACATCCAGTTAGGTAGAAGAAATCTGAATTCTGCCTGAACACATATGGGATTTTGTCCGACATGTACTGTTTACATGCTGCGGGAAATACTATCTGTAACAATAAAATAACTAAATAAGTATATATAATTATAAATTTTGGTAAATTTTCAAATCAAAACCTAATTCAGTTACATTTAATTATATTAGACACTAGATGTGTTTCCAATTAGAATATATTATTTTCTCAAATATTTTTGGAGATTTAGATTTTCAAATGATGATGTGACAATTCTCATAGCAATGGTGTTGACGTTTAATATTATGTTTCTATCACTTTGCATATAGCATTTTAACAAGGAAGAGAATGCTTGGCATTTATTTATTTTTTTATCATAAGGGAAGCAGTTGAAAAAGTTGATGTATAAGAACTCTTACAATATGAGTTTTGTGCATATTCTCCACTTCAGACACCAGCCTGTTCACTAGTGTTTCCCGTCTTTCCCTGTACTCTATCTGGGTTATCCCACAGGTTAGATGGTCTTGTGGGATGAGGTGTGGGTGTGTGTGACATGTTGCCTGCCCGAGGATGCCCTTGGGTATTGTGAACTGCGGTCTTTGGACTTCACCAGGCGGCTGATCTATGCTGGATGCTGATCGTGAGGGCACTGACAGAATAGGGCGCAGGAGTTTGATTTCTTTTTTCGCTGAAAGTTATATGTCAAATTAATTTTTTTTAGTGTCATGAAAGAAAATTAAAAATAAAACATTTTTTATTGTTAATTGTTGTGTAAAAATTAATGTAATATATTTATTATTGTTTACCAATACAAATTCATAAGCAGACTGAAATAACTATGAGGAATGATAATATTAATTTCAACTTGGTGTGAAAATATGATATATTTTAATATAAAAAATAATTTCATTTGTTTTTTATTAAAATAATAAACCTTTAATACATAGGACCTTGTACCGTATGTTCTATTGACCGATATTTGTGTTGTAACTTGTATATAACATAACCTATATACTCACCTACACTTCTGACAAGATTCTTAATATTATGCATTATCCTTTGAAAGTGTATTCACTTTACCAATTTGATAGACACTTTGATAATACTGTAATTCACAGTATATTTAAATTTTATAAATAAGACTTGCCTACAACAACACTCAAATTTTGTCAATTTTGGCAGATTGTAGAATGTTGCCAGGAAAAAATTAAAATTTTCGTTCGATTGCTTATTGCAAACTATGTTTAAGACTCCCCAAAAATACTTTAATAAAGTAACTTCATGGGGCATTCCACGCGAAGCGGACAGGTAAAAAATCTCGATGTTTCTGATTTCAGAAATATTTGAGTATGTTCTACCTATATATGTCCTTGATTCATGTATCGAAAACATAGCGCCACTGTCTAGTAAAGTGGACGCTAAAAGAAATATAAAAAGAACTAAGAGCGGGATTTTCAATGAACTAGTTCGCATAGTTCACCTAAAGGAGCGCTCTTCCCACCTAGGTCGTTCGCGAACTACCCAAGACTACAAACGAAGCAATTGCACAGCTGAGCGTTTGTACCATTGGGCGAGAAAATCAATTCCACAAACGCACATTTTCTATGCTAGAAAAGAGTCTTTCAAAAGCAGATTTGAGTCGGTAGCGACAATACCAGGCACAAAAAAATATCATGCCTTCATTCCTACTACTGAAGGTGTTATGGTAACACGCACAAGTAACAGTGTGACATTTAAAGTTGTAAAAGCCTGTAAATAAATTTGTAGTTAGTCACATAAAAATAATTCGTTTTATTTCAAATATTATATCAAAGTACTAAAGAAATAATGTCTGCAAGCTCACGCACGTGACGGGCGTTTGGCGCGGTGCGGCGCATATTTCCAGTATAGCTCGTAAACCACTTCCCAACCCATAATAAAACTTGGCAAGGATGTTCTATACAATACTAGCTATTTTCATAAAAAATATAAAAAAAATCGAAATGGTTTAAGTTTGTGAAAATCGAAGTTAAAAAAAATAAAATAAAAAAAATATGGAAAAAAACAATTTATTTTCGTATCCAAAAATGCAATTAAAAAGCTCATTAAATGAAGTTTTAAATCCAGTGGTTTAATTATTTTAATCAATAATTTTATGACTAGATAATCGGCTTTGAAGTACTGTATGCCCACCAGTCGGCCAAAATTTCAAAGGTCCTTAATTCTTTAACCAGTCACTATATTAGAAAAATATTTGATACACGAATCAAGGACATATATAGGTAGAACATACTCAAATATTTCTGAAATCAGAAACATCGAGATTTTTTACCTGTCCGCTTCGCGTGGAATGCCCCATATACTAGTTCAATTGTACACGAATGTATAAATAAGACACGGGGCCATGTCTTTGACACAGCACACATTATAGGCCAACAAAGGGAAAGTTGACGCCTTTTCAAAACACTTTGGTTCTTATATGAGTATGACTGTCATTAGTACAAACTTATTGAGTCTAAATACAAAACGAGTCGAACTTTACGAGAGATTCTACCGTCAAGTTGTTCCGATAAATGTGCCATTTGATTTAAGGGTGTAAGAACTTATTGTTTGCATTTATAGCAATGCCTTCACTATTTGCCATTTATTTTTTCTATGAGAGTTTGTTAAGGCTTCAGAGGAAAGTGCATTGCCTATCTCATGCGCCGTATTCTACAACAGCAACTGTTGTAAGTATAAACATTTATAGTATTTAAAAGAGTTCAATAACTACTTATAGAGCTCAAATTCCGTAAAATTATCGAAAATTACAGCCTCTGCCATAGCAACACTGATGTTTCATTTTACGCAGGATATATTTGTATTGCAATTGTTGCGACTTGAAGAACAGTTAGCACTTGATTTGTGTTGTCAATGTATGGCTTAGGTTGATGACGTTGGTGTATATCAGTACTATTAGATCACTAATATCTGGTCTCTTCTTTGACCTTCTTGTGAGACCTCTTTCTCACATGTTTAGTGAAATGAATACTCCGCAGAGTTCAGCCATAGCAAGCGTTCAATGTTATACATACATTAGATATAAACTTTAATCACAACACAATAAGAACTTAGCAAAAATATATATATGTGAAAAATATTTGATGATTATGACACATGTAAACTTGTGTGTTTACAATAACAACTTTGAACAACGACTGACGTCCCAAATATTTTTCACACGTTCGAAGGCTTATTTCGAATCGATTAACCTACATTCAAAAAATACCTTCCAGCCTGTCTTACACACTGACATGAGGTTACATACAGTCCATTAGCAACTCTATGCTCTAACATAGGTGTATGGTCCAATGTTCCTAAGTCGGTCTAGTAAACAATGGTTTGATATTATAATGGAGATTGAACAGGAACCATCGACAGAAACGAATTAATGTTGACATTACTCCTTAGTCTGTGATGTTGACGCATTCTGATACTTAAAATTACCTATCCTTTTATTTATTTCACAAATCACGTAAATCAATAGAAGCTTAGCTTAATTACCGTCGCTCATGAACATCTACAATACTCGTATCGCATATGTGTTGTCAGATGTTACAATAACAGGATGTGTGGCCGGAAAAGAGAAACTGGTGGTAGGTATCTCATATGTGGGAGACCGCCTGGGTAGGTACCACCGCAATGTCTATTTCTCTCGCCAAATAGCAGTGTAAATGCACTGTTGTTTTTCGGATTGAAGGACATTGTAGCCAGAGTATCTACTGGACATATTGAGACTACTTCTTTCGTCTCAGGATGGCGAGCGCAGTGGTATGCCAAGCAATGCTTTCTAATTCAAGGAGTTGTTTGGTTTTGCTACTATTCAGGAGCGGCCGTATTGATTACCATCTGGCGAACGGCATGCTCGTCTTTCCATTCATGGTAATAAAAAAAATAGGTGTCAATGCTTTTAAGACTACTGGAAAGCGCAAATCTCCAGCAATCTCACTTACCGAACGAAACACGACAGCGAAGCCGTTTCTTCCCGTTGGTTTACCACGAGCTAGTATTAATTTTTTGCGAAGCCAGTTTATTTCTGCAAATTAGGTTGGTAACGAGATTGGAAGTCCCACCTTCATGTGTCTATAATGTCTATGTTAAAGAGATTTTTACTGTTCCGTCCAGTGGGTTTTATAGTTGATTTACTTGCCTACTCGGAGTTTATAGGTAAATCAGTGAATAAGATTTTATCTATAGACCGTCGTAGTCATTTAATTGCGGCAGGATGTCGTTAGGTGAAGGATAAACCGTGATAAATATGATGTAATTTGCCGTGATTATGTCTTGGTTAAATACTTTATAATGCAAAGTATATAAATACGTAGGTTTAATGACTTAAATATCAATATCAAGTACGAATAGGTATGTATAACAACTGTACTCAACCTATAAATATTTTACTCCTTTCGTTATCCTTTGCAAGTATGGTGTCCATATGCCCTGCAACTCTGGGGTACATCTGCAAATTCAAACATAGAGATCTTACAACGATTCCAGTCAAAAATTTTGCGAATGATAGTCAACGCACCATGGTACATTACCAATAATAGGCTCCATCATGACCTTAAAATTAAGACAGTCATACAAGAAGTCAAAGACAGTGTAAAATCATACAAAACAAGGATAACAAATCACCCTTATGTACTGGCCAAGCACTTGATGGATGACTCAACGGTGACACGGAGACTCAAACGAAAAATCCCACAAGATCTACTAAGATAGATTTAAAGAATGGAAACGGGCGTGTCACTGGATGCGCACCGTAAAAGAAAACTATAATTTTACAAACAATTTGCTAAATGTTGCATAAACAGATTGCAAACAATAAAAGAAAAAAAAAAGTATGGTGTCGGCGAAATATTTGCGTGTCTTAAATTGATTTATTTTTTGTATTCTGGACCTACCCCGTATCTAACGTAAATGATGTTTGGATAATATCCAGTCACAAGCATACATGTATTGCTTTATTCTATTCGAAAAACTAATACAATGGTGGTTTGCCCGACCTTAGAATTGAAAAGTCAATGCTTCACGGTTCACAGCCCATACTCAGGCTGGCGCTAGACTAGTGAGGTGTCAGCAAAATGACCGCAAAATTAATATGTATGTTATAATATTTTTTATTAGATTTTTAGTGTCACTTTAAATAAACAGGCTATAAGTGCTAAAATTTTGTGTACAATAGTATAAATACGTATATAAATAGGACCCCACAGTTTTTAACCCGAGGCAGTAGACTTTAAACAAAACGAAAATGTCATGTCAGCCCGCGCTAGGGTAGTGTAAAGACATAGCCGACTCGTTTTAGTTAGAGGGGTGGCAGAATTTTAGAGGTTTTGCTACGATAAATTATTTCTTTCTTTTTAGAAGTCAGAGGGAAATTCTGCTATAATGACTAGTCTGGTCCAACGGCTAGATTCGACCGCACAAAGTAGGTACTTCGTTATATAATGGATGATGGAAGGTAAACAATATCTATGTAAATAGATATCTCTATAGTAAGAGGGTATTTGGGCTGATTTATTATTATAAATATTAAAAAAATATATATATATTTACATTTATTATAATGGTTTTTAAATCACTTTCTTGTAATTGAACACTCCAGTGACGCTACCTCTAACAAAAAGGTTTTTTAATAAGTACTATTATTTAAGTTGTTTTTGCTTCAATGATGAATGAGTATAGATCCATTCATTACATGCAATTCATTAACCTAATAACCTTGACCAGATTAACTAGAGGTCAAGAACTGTTGGTTAAAAAAATGTTAAAGGCTGACAACATAGGAAGTTCGTTTCTGCCCAGAAAAGACAACAGTAAGAAATAAAAAATTTCTTCATAATGAGTAGTGGCTCACGTGTTTTATAATTCGAAGACTTATATATTTAGTTAATTTGAAAAGGATATAAAACAAGATACAAATGTTACAATCGGCGTTTTTGTTTTAAAACGGTTCTTCCATACCACTTTTAAAATTTAGATTTAAACTATATTGTTTAGAAACATAGAAGAAAATAGTGGTCACATACTTATTGCTTAGTTTATACCTATGATGTACATAGGCATCCCCAAAGGATTTCCACATCGACCTGTTCAAAGCCAACTCGTCCTTGCCCATCTCGTAGCGTCCAACAATTCACTTTCCTGTACGTGGCCTCCTCTTTATAACCTTTCGGCCCCAACGATGCTGTATGCAAGTAAGTATCAAGTACCGGGTATATCAAGACCGCTACCGAAAACGAAGCCGGGTGGTAGTTTTAGTGACTACAAACACAATGCCACTAAAAATTTCGCATAGAAACGCGACAATTATTTTTTATGATTTTTTAAATATCGTAATTTTTGGGTTGTAAATCCATAGTTCTTGCTAAAATAATAATTTAAACTCTTTTATACCTTAGATTATTTATAAATAAAAGGGTATACACTATTATTTTAGGAAAAAAATGTATTTACCACCCAAATATGGCCATAGGAAAAAAATAAGAAAAAAAAAATTTCGCTTTTTTTTGCAACTTTTTCTGTTGCATTGTGTCTGAAGTCGCTTAAACTACCACCCGGCTTCGTTTTCGGTAGCAGTCTTGATATACCCTGTATATCGTTAAGACTATCACCGATTGATATTTGAATATAATTGCATTACCATAACATAGGAAGAACCATCACATGCCATTGTCACTGGTATCTATCGCCTAATGATTACTATTTTTAAACACAAATAACTCACGATTATTCATGCATCCTATGGAATGGAGTGGAGAAATGAAATATATAAGGATAGGAGAAAGTACGATAAAATTTATTGACTGCAGTAAAACTGTAGTGGAGGTTATGTACAGGAAAGCGCCGTATCGGATGCCCACAAAGTGGACGGACGACCTGGTTATGATTGCAGGAAGTACGTAGTAAGTAAGAACAGAGAGAGGTATATGTTCAGCAGTGGACTTCCTGTGGCTAAGAGAGGGAGAGAGAAAAAATAAACTTTCAATTTAATATTTTTTCTCCGTGAGACAATTATAGATTCCACCACACTCGAATAAATTGGTCCTCAATAAATTATAAATGGCATTAAAGCAAAGCTTTATGTGTCTGTTGCTTTTAATTGCATCATAAGCTAGATTACAAACAGCATTCTAATTTAGCCGCCACACCTTTACAAGCCATTGCTTAGTCTTTGGCGTAATAGACTAAAACAATGTGTAGTTTTTGCTGTCCGAACAGTGCATGTAAATTGTCTCCTGCCGCCTAATGCTTCGAAGGCCGAATAATTCACGCTTCATTCTAATAGAGTGTCTTAACATCGCCTCTAGCGATAAGACCGCCATTTGTAATTTTTGTACGACAGTTTTATATTGCCGTGTATCTAGTTGGGCCATATTTTTTGCCTTGGTTCGGCAAATTGCAATGCATGGCAAATACTGGAGGTAGTTTTCTCATATGGGGGAGGCCGCCAGGATAGCTACCACCGCAATATCCATTTCTTCCGCTAGGCGCCAAGCAATGTAAATGCATTGCTGCGTTTCGGTTAGAATGACATTGTACCAGAATAACCACTAGAAATATTGAGAATTAACATCTTATGTCATGATGGCGAGCGCAGTAGAAGGCCAAGCATTGCTTTATCATTCACAGTGTTGTTTGGTTTTGCTACTCTTTATGAGCTGCGAGCTGAGGTGAAAAGCATATCTCGTCATTCTTAGAAAAAAAATATGCTGCAAAAGGTATCATTTGGCGACAGACGAATTTACGGGCTTATTCTGTGATCCGAAAGAAATTTCCAATGTTTAGACCTCGTACGTAAAATTGTACGAATGTGCCTATACACAAATACTCCCCAAAATGTTCGAATCCTCTATGGTATGCTGTATAGATTAAGTTCGGAGAAAATGATAAGCAGAAAACTGTTGATTTTAAGAAGTGGAATATTAATACTTACTTCGGACCTCGAACATCCGGACAGTCAAACTTTGTTTGGGATCACAGAGTGAATCTCATGGTCTTTGGCCGGCTTGCTCTTTTGCTTTTTGACCCAACGGTAGCATCCGAATTCCAAGACGGAATAAACATGAGGGCGGACAGAATTAAGAATTACAGAACCTTTTGATTTTGGGCGTGATGTTTGAATTATGATACAAATCTGCTGTATCAAAATCTGGCAAGCGTGCATATATGACAAAAAAGAAGAAAAAAAGGTTGACAGACTTCATTACCGTGTGTGATATGAGAGGCCGCAGGTTCGATTCCCGCATAGAAACAAACATTTGTGTGATCTACAGTTATTTTAGGGTCTGGGTGTTTGTGGTATTTTTGGCTTAATTAAGTAAATACATAGCAAAGTAAATACTGGGCGGGGAACTATCGGGGATTTTTCGTCGTTGCGGTTGGCAATTGTTTATTTATGGGTATTGGTTTATTTGTATTAAAAAATATGATTATCTTCAATCATTATTAAGATATGTCAGTCATTTATTTTTGCATAGAGTTCAATCATAAGTAACATGACTTCACATAATTTTCTCGTAGGAAATAGCACCAAACTCTACTAAGCGATGACCCGTGATATCGGTTTTACTCTTATTTTAATCATCTACGAAAGGTGATTGATTTAATCTGACTTCGATCCAAGAACACCTAGTCTCAAAACTATAGGAATCGAGAAAAAAAAATTGTAGGCAGAGTCGCACAAACAGGCAATCTAATGTCAAAATAGTCATACGGCCGCTAACAGGGCATAACGGGGCAGCTAACCGGGGTCGACGGCTTAGCCTCTTCGCGACTCCACTGCAAATGCTCTGAGGTTTTAGCTAATCTCAAAAATAGTTCGTTCTAGACTTTTTGAGAAATTTGTTGACAGTCTGATGCTTATAATATGAGTTGGTAGTTGAGATAATGTGATTAATTCTGTATTTGGATTAGCAGGGGCTTTTTATTGAGAAGATGTGTGAGCTAAACAGAATTTTATTCTATAAGCAGTATGAATGTAATGTGTAATTTCTGCAGGTATATCCGAAATATTATTCGTACTTTTCTTTTATGAATGTCTGTACAAATGAGTTAGAGGCATCGCATGCAACCGTAGATGGAGAAACTAATATGAAACATTATTTATCCAACTTGGACCGGGAAGATTGTCTATGTGATGTGTAACATTGCAAAATCCAATGTTCTTGGAAAGTCGTATTTTGGGACAAGTGTGTAAAAGGAAAAAGAGGTTCTATTGCTAGGCTCCGTGGGCAGGAAGGTCAAACGACGTTCACCCGCGACAGGCGGCAGTCTGCGCGCAACCGCCAGCGCACGCGCACGTCCCGCATTTTTGAAGCCGTGCGACTACCGCCCGTGTCGTAAATACGTGCCCGTTACGAACAGTGTTTCATAACTGTGATTGTTTATATTTCTAATTTCCACCATTTCGGACGCACACGGCCAACGACTCTGCACAGAGGTTTGTTTGTTTTTTTAATGTTTACCTGCGTTGTGGTCTAGCCGATGGCCGATAGTATCGCCGGACTCACTTGCCTTTCATTTGCATCGTTTTGTAGACCATTGATTAGTTGTTACGGTCGGTTGCAAGGATTACTTAACGCGACCTCGTCTTCAAATGTGTTTGCAGTTATATTTTATTTACCTGTATTTGTGTTTTTAAGACCCTACGGAATTTATTATCACACAAGAATCTTTTTGATTCTAATAAACGTGTTTTAATTAGCATTTTAAAGCAATTCAAGTTTTTCAATGTTAATAAACACATATATAATAAATTTATTAATACTTCTTGGAAAAATAAGTTGTCCAAATAATATGTTGTAGGTAAAGACAATTATTTCTTACTTTAGTTATGAAAATCGGATATATTAAGAGTAACTCAACTACAACCTTATTTAACGTTATTATAGTAAATAAATATGTTGCATCTCCGTAATGGGCGGTCACTTCGAGTCTACAACTACAACTTATTTTTACTCCGTTGGCTTGGAAATATAAAACATATTGTATTTTTTGCGCGCTCGCCTTTGGATTGTAGTTTGACCTTATTTTATTTGTCATGTTTGGTCACTTAAGTATGATATCATCAAGGCTTTATGAATTTATTATTCAAATATTACGAAGTATCGTCTTCTGTTCGTGAATATATGAAGTTTTGTGGAAACTGTTTTATAGGCTGTTTAGGAAACGTATTTGGGAAAGCAACAATTAAGCCAAACTTTTAAAATGTGTCACCGTTTAAAATGATACTTAGGTCTGTATTTAGTATCTCTGTCTTCAGTTCAGGGATGGTAATATCATATGGTGGGGTAACCCCCTTCGCGTTTTTCTTCCACTCGCATTAATATCTAAAAAAGACATTAATTAAGTTACGCTCAGAATTGTTTAAAAAATTTCCAACATTTCATTAGTTAAAGAAAAATCGCATCCGGAAAAGTTGAGTTCTCTAGTTTTCTTTCTGGCTGGTCTTGTAACTAGAAGTTAAGATACATGGACACAAAGTCCTGCAGGGTGACGCAACTATCACACATTAATCTCTTCGCCATTTTATTAGTTAAACTAATTAATTGATTGTTGAATTAGGGCTAGCTGATTTTATCTGGTTCAGCAAACTGATCTTATTTAGTATATGAAACTTATATTACCTATGTGCATTGTTGTGCATGAACAAATCGTTAATATATAATTGAAAGTTAACCTAAAAGTTCAGGTCACATTTGCAAAGTCAGAAGAGTTAAAATTTGGCACTGGGATTCGAAGCCACGACCACACTCTTAGCAGGTCCTATTACTATTGCCGTAGTAATTATGAGGTTTAATGAAAGGGTATTCTTATAATTGTCCCGGTTTCGGTGGTCCTACACTATTGTTCTCAAGCAATTTGAGCCATTATTCACGGTGGCCTATTGAGTCGCGTCGATTGTTGCCTCACCGATTTGATTGCACCCGATTCGTGGCCATAGACAAATTGTGGTGTGTAATTAAGTTTCGAAATGTGTGCAGTCTATGGTTTAATTTACTTTTATTGTCATTATGAGAATGTTGTTTGTTACTTTTTGTATATTTGTATAGAAATGTAGGTACCTATTTCAAATTGTATTAAGTATTGGATATTTCTACGTAGCTTGATTATTTTTCTGAAGTGCTAATGGCTAATAAAAATAATTTCATACAAAATAATAGTTACCTATGAACTTTTTTTATCCTTATTCCTTACCATTACATTGTTGAACACTCTTTAATTCATGTTTATAAATTAGTTTTAATAGCGGCGGTATACCTTCAAAATCCCCATGCCCACGCACTGTAATGGCTTCTAATTTTGGTTAAAGCGCATTAGGCAAGACTCCAATACGGCACGGATTATATTGCCCAATAACATCGATATATTAAAAGTTCAGGCTTATATTAAATCTATTCTTTGTACATTTCGTCCCTCAAGTTAACGAAAGTAGATCACAATTCAGGAATGTTATGGTTATAAAAATTAATATAAAATATAATTAATTAAAATAGTTAAATTTGCAACATTTGATTTGAATGATTATTAGTATAAAAATGTAGTAAATAGCTGCTACGTATTATTATAATTATTTAAAGTGACATAACATGTAACATAATATTATTGTAAAACTTATGTTAAATTTGACTGACAGCATGACAAAGATTTAAAATAAAAAAAAACCCTCATAAATCATTCATATATGTACGTTTTGTCCGCCAACCCGCACTAGGCCAGCGTGGTGGACTATATGGCCTAACCACTCTCAATCGTATTCTCGATTGTAGAGTAGGCCCGTGCCCTGCAGTGGGACGTATATGGGCTGATACAGAATACAGAAATGTACGTTTTATTACTATTACCACAATGTTTTATCACAAAACAAAATATTTGCATGTCAAAATTTGACAAAAGTTGCGCTTTGCCAATTTGTATTAAGATCTATCCTATACCAACTTTTAAGCAAATAAAGATTCTTATTCTTATTCTACCCAATGCTCCGTGCTAGTTTATTAATTCTTTGTAAGTTAAGGTATATGCAATCTATACTTGTAATTAAAATTTAATTAATCATGCTAACAGGCACAAGTAGGATTGATAGCTGAGGCCCAATTGCACAAACTAGCTTTGTCAGTGTCAAAAGGAAAGCAAGCGTCAGTTAGTTTGTGTTGACCATAGTGTTCTCTTTGTCGCGGCGCAGTGGTGATGTCTGCCATTAAACATGGTCAGTGCTCTCTTTGAATCCAAACCAAGTAGGTTAAATTCGTTACTTCTTCATCTTCTTCAATGGCATACAATAGTTAGCGTTGCTTAATGCTATATGGGTGTATCTACAAGATACGGCCAGCATCCTATCTGAATTTAGGTAATTCTTTCAATTTCTTTGCATCGCCTTAATTAATGGCTATAGCAGTTACCAGTATTCTTGCTCCACTTGTTATTATTTCGTGCTCATATGAAGGCGGAGCAATGTGATTTATGGAAGTTATATATTAGTTTGGCTAATTATGTCTGACGTCAACCTTTCGGGGAAATGTGTGCCTTAGAACTTAACCCGCCCTGCTAATAAAACTTCCCATTATAAGTAGATTAACCCAAAAGAACTGCTTAATAGTCATGTCTCGGGGGAATATTATTAATGTATGGTGGGAACAAGAACAAATATCCTCTAGGATACTTGCCTGCTGCCAGTGTTCTAAACCAAAGATTAAAAATCAGTATCGTGACCAATACCAACCGTGTGTGAAGTCACTAGAAATCATGGATTTAAAACGCATTCGATGTGTAAAAGCGTGAATGGCGAGGAAATCTCATGAATATTGGCAGTGTTCAGACATTTTCTGAATTCTCGGGAACTCTTCAAAGATTACCATAATTTCCTTAGTCAACTATGTAATATTTATTATGAATTGAGTCTCGTGTGAAGATGCGTCGTGAAGGAGACTACTGCGTAACATGCCGCATATCATGTGAGTAATGGCTACTGAGGTGTGTAACATGAGTTGCACTCTCAGGTTCCATTTGTCGGCGGTGAGTCGTCTTTCAACTCACGTTTGTGTATCCTTTTGTTTTTGCCATGATTTATGTCTTGCGGTAGCTGGACGTTGGAATAAAAGTTGTGTATTGACGTGGTCTGATAGGATAAACGGCCACAAAATATTTTAGTTTTTAGGAATTCCTTATTTCCTCAGGTAGTAACTTTTTCTTTGAACTTACTTGTTTTCTGAAAGGAATAATGTAATTTATGACGGAATAAAATATTTGCTAAAAATATGTTCACAAAACAGAACTCAAAAAAGCTTTTTTAATTTTTTGTGACGATCACTTTATCTAAATATTGAAATTGATCGGAATCGAACACACAACATCACTATCCCTTAGCCTCAATTAAAAAAAAAACTTGTATAGCTAATCGCGTTTGAGGCGATAAACAAAGCCATAATTTACCGATGGGCATCACCACGAAAGCGTCGTTAATGGCGGCCACTCAGCTATTCCGAGTGCGTTTGACGCGTTCACAGGGCCACGGTATGCGCCTATTACAAGAGTTCCGGATGCGTCGATTGTAAAATGGCGGGAATCTCGATCCAAGACGCGGATGCGGCGGGAAATTAACACCGAAAATTGATGCTAATGAAGAAACAGAAAATGTGAGGGCTGAACTAAAAGTATTTGGAGATGCATTGCCTACTGTTTCGAAATGACGAAAAGAGCTGGTATATTCCTGGTGCCAGTTTCCTGGTTTGTGTTTGAACATTTATGCTCTCTATTGTTACATTAGCATACCGTTGCAGTTTCTAAAAGTGTACATAAAGCCGAGAGAGGTTAATTTAATTGGAATTACTTTAAGTAATACAATTTTAATTGGAAAGTTTTTTTTGAATTTTTCGTCTTCTTCAGTGGTGTAAAATATAATTCTTTAATATGTTTCATTGTTGTTAAGGTTTATCTGACCGCGAATCATTATTAAATATCCTAAAATATAACAAAGTAGAGGCCCGGCCCGGCTTCTCCCGGTTGTAGATAATTTATGAGTCCAGTCCACATTACAAACATTATTTAGCGTACTTACTATTTAATATTTAAACTCAACATGACTGCCATTCGCTATACTGCACATTCCGTCCCATCCCATCTTGTCCTGTGTCAATCTGTCCCATGACTCAAAGAATGCAATTCTACCTTCTCTTATCCCATTTCTGCTCTATCCTGTTCAATGCATTTGAGTTCGAAAGAGTTGCAAATACATTTAAATTCGTTGCTCATCCCGCGGGAGCACTATATTATTTCGGGATTAACATTAGTCTATATGTTTATCAAGTATGTCAGCTGCCTCTATGCCAAATCTTATCAACACAAGCGTGAAGAAGTAACAAACACAAAAACTTTCTCTTCTATAATATTAGTAGGATAACAATTAGTTTTAAAAATATCCTTTCCCAATGCATCCATGTAGCGTGCGCCTGGGAAAACAAAAAAGAGAGGCGACTCGATTTTAATTGTTCTTTACCAACTAGAACCCCATCAACATTTTATAGGCATTTAAATGGAATGTTCGGTCCGCGCACGCTCTAAAATTGCGTTATAAGGTAAAACCATAAAAGCCTGACTATTTTCTCGTTATTAACCAAACTAATTCCGAGAGGAGTGAGCCGTTAACCTGAGATGGTAATGAGATTTTTCGGTCCTCTTTTTAACGTGAAATTACTTACAGTAGCCCGTGGTTTTTATAACATTTCAGGCCGATGTCAAACTTCTTTTATTTTTTAAATCAACGCACAAATAACTTTTGTAATTTTATTATGTTTGTGTTAAACGGAATGCGTTGCTCTGTTTTTTTTTAAACTACGAGTATTGAAATGGAATGCTAGTGTTTTGTGTCGTTTAATTTTATTATAACGTTTATGGGTCAGTAAATAAGTTTTACTTTCTTGAATAGAATTGTAGCGTTTAATTACTGAATATATGTGGTATTCTTTCAATAGGATTAAAGCATTTGTACATGTACTATACTACTACTACTACTATGTAGTACATGTCAAATATACAAATGTACTACTATATAGGACATTTCAAGAATTGTTTTCCAATTGGAAAACCTACAAGAAAAAATACTTGAACTGACTTATGACGTAGACTTAAAAAACGAATATCTAGAAATACTTTTTTTAAGGGAGTTTCCTTAAAATCCATTTTATCTTTCATATTCGAGAATTATGCTTGCGGACACAATTTGCTTCGCATGAGGATGGACTGAGGAAAATTGGAATTGACATCAAATTAACAAGAATATTTTTATAACGTCCCTTATAATTATAACGTCATATATCACACTGTCAACAACATTAATAGGATCCATAAATAATAGAGTAGAATGGCCGCGCGCTCTAATTTTACAAAGCGAGTGCGTTCTCACATGAAAAGAAAAATGGACCAAACTGAGTTGGGAGCCAACAAAAACATGTTTATTATTCCTGCGAATATGATAGTTGATGCATCATTAGGCGCTCAAGAGTTATCGAGTGCGCGCCCCGCTGGGATCCATCGATAGCTTTTTGTCACCCTTTTTTTACAGCCGCCATTTTTTTAAATATATTTTACCGCATTTGATTTGGTATGCGTAAAAATGTCACCTCAGTCACTGAATTTCCATTTGAAGGACATTTTGATCTTTCTAGGTTCTTCTTCTTCTTCTTAATTCCTTGGATCCAATTACCATATATTAATGAGAATAATAATGAGAATTTAAAATAGCGTGTTTTTGCAAAGTTTTGTACTTACCTACTCATATTTTTATCGATCATACTGATGTCTAAATAGATCTTTTTTCTAAAATCTAAAGAATCTAATATCTAATGGTTTTTGTTGTTTTGATTAAACGCTCGCCATCCTTGTCATGGTTACTTGTATTTTGCTGTTTTTTAGTAATACTTATTGAGTTGTGCTATACCACCCAAAATAGAAATTAAATCCGTAAGGTTCTTAATTTACCGTCTGCATTCGTGAAAAATATTGTACGTGGTACCATATTAGTATTTTGTTAATATCTTGTTTGAATCGAGATGCCTCGGGCCTCGAATTTTGACAGGTGGGCAAGCGCATGCCGCTCCAGCCAAAAGGAACGAGTGTGTTAAATTGTTATAACGTAATTCTCAAAACTTAATAACAGGGTGGGCAGCGGACCGTGTCGCCGAATTCGTTGCTAGAACAACAAAAAAACACCGGCTCGCACCTCACTTCCCGCCTTTTTCAATGTCACACCGAAAGATACGCTCAGAACGCGCAGATTTTGACTGCGAGTTTCTGATTTAACCATTTTTTCTGAATTTACTGCTTGTTAGCGTTGCTGTTTGGCAGTTTTGCTTGAGCTAAACAGTAGATTAGTTGGGTACCTATGTTGTCCTCATGATTAAATTATAGAACACTTTTACAGCCCCTTTTAGATCCTTGCAGCTGAACTAATTGAACAGGTTTTTTTCCTTACTATCTATTAGATGGTGGTATACTTATTAACGCAAAAAGTATTATGGATTCATTATCAGATTGTGGTGTGATACTTTTCCTTGTGAACAGTGCAAATATTATTAAATACAGCAATGTGCCTAATCATAGGAAACTATTTGCCCCACGTCTCTTATCGGTGGAGGAACAGTTGCACCTCGAGAGACTTGGTTGCAACTGTGACTTGGAAGGGTTATTAGCACATGATGCGCATTGTTGCATAATAAACAAGGGACTGACCGGTGATATAAGAATTATGGCTATGTAGGCTGGTGAAGGGCGACGCGACTCGCGGTTGCAATGTGATTTGCTTGTGTGGGTTATGTTCAAGAACAACAAGTTACTACGCATGAAGAAGGAAATCATTGATAGAAAAATGATGATTTATTAGTAGCAAAATAGAGAAACTGTCGAGACAGACGTATTGTTTCTAATTTTAGTGTTCGTCGGTTAAGTTCTTTGGCTCAAAGTTACATTATTCTTGTAGGTGCGTTTTACGAACATAAATTGCCCAATCTGAAATCCTTGCTAGTATTCATCTAAGGTCTAGTTTTAGACACTGTAAAATTTATATTTTGTGTATATTTTTTCTACCAGATTACCTTAAGAATGTTAATATTTGAACAAATTACGCTCTTGCATCATGTTATTTGGTTAATGTTTGCTATTTTCCCCTTTATGCCTTGTAATAAATATGTAATTTAATACAAGTTTGTACCTTTTTCGTTTTAAAATAACTATTGTCATTATAGGTGCTCAGCGTTTAAGTGAATTTGCGTGCAAGTACTAATTTTACTAAATAAACTTTTATTACAACATTCATGTTTGTTTTTCTTTTGTCTCTACTCTTACACGCAATATGGCCGTTCATTATGCATCGACATACTTTTAAACTACAATATTATAACAACTGTACGGGTGCGTTTACAAAGACATTTTCATATGAATGGGGATAAAAAGCCAGGCAAATATGTAAAGGCGATACCAATATTTGTTTGTACTAATCGGTCAAGTCATATCGAACTACGGTGAGCCACACAATTGCGTCGTAGAAAAGTATTCATAGCCATTGTTCGAAGTAGGCTTTATGTGAAAATGAAATAAAATTAAATCCTAGCTGGGTGGCATCCTAGCTTCTTTATATGTTCGTTCCTTCGCTTCTATTTCTGCCGTTATGAAGCAGTGTGTAATGTTTTTTTTTGTGTTTTGAAGGCCATTACAACCACTGTTTATTGAAAATTGAGACTGAACAGCTAATTACTTGGAGTCAAAAGTGCAATGTCTTAATTTCTAAATTGCACTTAATTAGTCTACTCAAACTTTAACCTTCAAATTGTATCCAAATTCGCTTCATAAATCACTTTTAAATAAAACACCCGAAATATATATTAACTAATCAACTTTTTGTAACTTTTTACGCTTCTACGAAAGTAAAGCATTATTTAAATGTGAATATAATTATAATGAAGCCACAATGATTGCGGTGTGCCGATAGCCGATGGTAATTCGAACCGAGATTAGACCACGTTTTCGCTTAGCCCCGAGGTGTCGTGGGCCCGACAGTAACCTACGGCTATTGTTCCTAATTTTGCCAGGGATGGAGTGGGATTGTGAGGTTTGGACTACTCAGTCACAACTAAAGAATAATAGTTTATCTATCAGATCATATACGTCCCTATGTCCCTATAGTCACGCTGGCTTAGTGCATGTTAGCGGACTTTACATACCATATAAATTCTAACAAATCGCTATTGTACATGCAAGTTTCCTCATGATGTTTCCCTTCACCGTTATAGTAATTAATTAAAGAAATCATATTTTGTTTGGGTATCAATTAAGTTTAGGAATAGCCTACTGTTACTGCTAAGGAAGTATAAATTATGATCGATTTTGTAATGTTTTAAACGGATTAATTTCGTCGTAATTAACAGCCAAGGGAAGTCCGTTGGTGAAAGTATTATGGTTTCTATTAAATATTATTTCCCTTTTGAATGTTTCTTATTATGTTAATAAGCATTTTTGAATAGAGTGTCGTTCGAAATTCATTGTAAAATAAAAAATAAAATAAAAAAAATATTTATAATTGTCTATTCTAAGGTAAACTTTGGCGTGTTTTACGGTTATCACTGCAAAGTATAATGAAGATTTTAGAATTATTTCTTCCGTGTTTGTTATTTAAACAAATATTGACCTTAAAATCTTTGACTTCATCACATGACGAAATATCCCCATCATTTTAAAAGAATCATAAATATAATCTAGAATTCCTGGTCCCTGAATGCGTTCCCGTACAGGTCATTCTTTCTAACTTATTACCTGGCATCGAACCACTTAGGCAAATAACACCGTGTACTGAGGTAATGGAGGGCGATGTGTTTAGTGATTTGTGCCTGTATTCTTTGTTTGCGAGGAATTTGTCGGCCGGCCGCGCGCGCTCTCACGCGCCTCGCCTTTACTGAAAACTGAGATATGCCTTTTATGAATTATTTTTTTATTATATTACCCATTATTAGTTAGCTAAGGGTAAAATCGGGTTTTAGCAAGTAGCGAAGGTATTAAGGTAGTGATATTTGAGCTAGGTATGTTGAGCAATGGATTTTGTGAAGCTTAAATAATTAGATTAATGATTTCACATCTAGTTATCTGCTTAGTATAAGATACTTATCGAAATTGTCGAATAAAAGACTGCCATAAAATCTTTAGAAATGTGGTTAATTTTGGTTCAATTGTAGGTAACTTAAGCGCAAAGGAATCACCATTAAAGCAGTTTATTAATTATTACTGTATTGTGTTCGCTCATAAACGTCACACTTTAGGGCACGGTTCTCATCTACAATCGAGAGTATCATTGAGTGAAGTTAGGCCATATAGTCAACCACGATGGCCTAGTACGGGTTTGAGAACTTTTACATACCATAGAAACTAACAGATCGCTATACTATGCAGGTTTCCTTACGATATTTTCCTTCACCGTTGAAGTTTATTAATTAAGCCGCGTATTCTCCTAGCGTTATACAAACAAACGTGAAAACGACGTATATGTTCAAATTAATATAAGTATGAATGTGGAACAGACTAAATTAGGCAATGTGTTAGTTGCCACTTGTGCATACAGTGAAACGACTCATGTTCCACGTAACAATTTACCTCTTTATACTATAAAGAAACTTGTTTTGCCAAAAAATCGATTATTGATGGACCATTATTGTGGATGTTACTGTGATATACGACCTTTATAATTTGGTAATCTATGATCGATTGAAGTTATGTCTATGGTTTGGTAGCACGGTAAGAAAAAACTTTGAATTTAGTATTATATTAGATTGAACTTTTCATCTGTGTTAGTTTAATAATAACCGAAATTAATACTGGACGGAAATGTATTTAAATTGCCACGCAAAATAAGAAATGTAACTGTTTAGTTATCATAGGCAAAACGCTGGGTAAAGTAAATTATTAACTTTTTAAAATGTTACACAACGGAGGCCACTTAAATATTTCAAAATTCGCGTTCACGTGAACCTAGAAAATGTAAAGTGAACTTTCTTTTTCAAGACAATAACAACTCCCAGTGTCGAGCAAAAACTAACGTAATCTCATTTACTGCTTGAAACCGTCTATTCACTGCTAAATTGTGTGTGCATAACATGTAATTATGAACCAATGAATTATTTATTAGCAACACAAAAATGCCATCCAAACAGTCAGCGTACAAGGTTGCGAATTACAATTCGTCTCGTTGAATTCGTTTGTGCCAGAAATTATTTTCACGTGGTTTTATTTTATTTATTGTGGATAGTGATGATCATTTTATTGATTATTGGTCATTATATACTAGGACGGATATTTCAATTTATGAGTGAATTAAAATGTGTTATTTTTCCAGGTTTTGTTAGGACCTGATGCAGCACGTTTAAAAAAACGAATAGAAATAGATACGTACTTAAACTCACGAGTTTTTCCCAGAAGGAATAGCAAAAGTGGAACCAGGACATCCATTTTTGATATTCCACCTTGTATGTTCGGTCCCACGATGTAATAGGCGAGCCTATGGGGTGCCATATTGGGCACAAATTCCTGGCATCGCATAATTTAATAACAGATTTAAGTAGTTCTTATTTTATCTTAATTGCTTAGAGCTCTGATTAAACAATTATGGTCGCAATAATTATGTAATTTTCAACTAATAATTTACAATATTTTATTGCTTTGATCTACACAGTAAAAGTTGAACTTATCGGATCCAGAAATAAAACAAACAGACTGTATTCCACGTTGGTATTAGTAATATTTTTTATCAATTTATATGGGCAATTATCAAGGCAAAAAACGAAACGTTTACATCGTTATTGTTACACGAGTCCACATTCAGTTTTGATTGATTGATGTTTAACATTCAACTTTATATCAAACGAATCTAAACTTATTAATTAAATTAAAGATATATTGTCAGACGCACGCATGAATAAAAATTAAAAATTGTTTATAATTGAATGTGATACTTGATATGACCAATTAAGTGTTGTGAGGACTTAAATAGAGCTCAAATTAAGATAACTTTACTAAAGTTTGTGTACTGAATTAATATATGAAATTAATTTGCTAATATTTGTGACATATTTGACGAAACGGAATTGGCGATATAAATAGACTACAGTCTTTTGGCGTGCCAACTGGTTTTCGTGCTGTTGTTAAAATATTAGCAACAGGTTCTCCCCTTTCACGTTTATTAATTTGTCTATTAGATTTTAGATACCTGTTTGTTGTTTATATTTAAAAAAATAATCAATGTGTTAAATAGAGAAACACTTCATAATATCTTGCCTGACAGCCACACATTTGGACGCCAAAGGACTTACACCATCTATGCTAATATGATAATTGATGAAGTCTGATGATATTTAAATCGGCTAAACTGGGGTTATGTATAACCATACTTTTAGTATTAATACCCCCTTATTCCACATAAACGTTAAAATGAATTACGATCTCGGACATATTAACGTGAATTTGATAATAAATAGCTATTTTGATGTCTATGAATATTTTTTTTAAGTCAGCTCACATTAACGACATTTCCAAACTGCGAGTCCTTATGAATAAAGAATAATTGATACGTTCAAAAAGCCTTCATCCAACCCTGCACTGCAATCGAGCATACAGCACAAAAACGTACCTCATGGACCTGACCAAAAAACGCCTCAACTAAAACGTCAACTGGATAAAATCTTTGTCATAAAGAGGTTGAGGTTTTTTGGTGAATAAAACATATTTGTAGGAGCTATGGGAGCGATGACCGACGATTAGCCGCACCGACCGTTTTTGTAAGCGTCGCGACGCGGACGGCTCGCATCGCAGGATGTTGAGACGTGACTTATTTGTGAACACCCTGCTCAGTACTCACTGTTTAGTGTTATTCCGTCTATAATCACTTTTGAATGATTTGTGGATGTCACAGGTGTGTTATAAATCATTTTTATTTCTGCATGTTACATTTTAACCGTGACTTAATCCCATATTGTAGTTTACATCGAAACAGGTGGTAATAAACACATGGAACAGATTTGAGGGTGATAAATTATTGCTTGTGATATTTTGCATTTGGAATCTCGGAGAAAAATATAATTAATTCCGTCACTTACAAATTGATTAAGTCTGTACTTATTTATGATGATGATCGAAAGAATTCCTAAGAGTTAGCTCTTAATTAGTCAATATGTTGAGAGGATTTATCTTGACCCTTTTTTGATGTACCTATATAAATAAAAGCTATAATCGTTTTAGATTGGAATTAAAAATACGCAATATATTACAAACTGGTTCTTAGTCCTAAAATATTACTCTTTCGGTACTTTAACTGGCACCGTTTATTAACCTCTTTAAAAACAAAACGTTACCCATTAGCAGGTTTACCACTTAAACGAAAAAGAAATCGGAACAAGCGCGCATCGGAGTGGTCTGCCAATGATTACGTAATCACTGGTGATGATATCTAATCTCGACTGGTGCAGAATATATTCGAAAGATTTTTTTGCACTGCCACATGAGGCCTTAATTGATACGCGACTACCAATCGGGACAAAGTTGATACATCCTCGGGTCGCGGGATAAAACTGGAAGCGGAACTGTGACTGACCTAGGTATTACAAAACATTAGAAAACTAAATGAACAGGACAAACACACCCACCAAAACACCTGCATTACGCAAACCATCACAAGGTTTCAGAGCTTCGTGGGCGAATCGTGGCGAGTGGCGCCCACTACCAGCCTCCATTAAATTTAAATATTGGCGGCAAGTATATCGCTGAGCGGGAATTATTGTGCTATTCCGTTTTACGTACGTCGTAAGCTGTAAACTCGCGGTTTTATTTGTATTTCGCATCGATAAAATCATTTTAGTATTCAGAAGCGGAATGGAGACGTCGCGTTGTAAAATTGCAAGATTTGCTTTTTATTTTGTAAAATGGAACGTCATTTATTTAGCCATTGTGTGCTTTGTAGGGTTTTGCTGATATGTGTAATGGGGCTTTGTTAGGTTTATTAGATTTGTCAAAAATATGGTTGATATTCGCTTCATGTCCTGCTTGGGATTGTCCTTGGAGATTCAATAGTATGGCAATGATGTCACCTTTATTCGCATTCGTTTTTTGTCACCTTTTTAAGAACAAATAAATAAAAAATCTACTCTCTATAATGCTTCTTTAAAACATAACTTATATTTAGAAGGACGTAAAGTATACTTGCCGTAACCGATTATTTATTAAACATATCCTCGGTATTTCTCATGATGTAAATAAACAAATATGTGGCTGTCTAAGCCGCGGACCTTGCTTGGCAGTAACAATGAATAACAAGTGAATAAATAATACATTCACGAACTTAGTCACAACTCACATCCGAGTTGTTAGCACGTTGCTCATGTCGCGGGCCGCAGGACATCTTGATTCTATCGTGTTATATGTTGAATATGTGTAAATAATAGGATCTACTAAATGTTAAATCTTGAAAGTTGAAACCCATATATAGTTTACCCGCCTTGTTGCGGAGCGAGGTCGACAATAATTTATTTCCAACTCTTCGTATTTAATTTTGTGTTTGATTTCGTTGGGTTAAAAAAAGTTAGATATTCCCAGAGACTCACCGAGTTTCAATGCTCGGTGTCAAAAAATCGAATTAATCCCGCACTACACTCTTCCGTAATCTCCACATTACTTGTGCACTTTTATAGAACTCTATTGAATAAATTTCATTTTACTGTATGCAATAAAACTTTAAAATGCAGCAAATTGCTGAAAATACAATGATAGTTATATGTAATTCCTACGATTTTCCTGCCAAAACCCCAGTCTTTTGGTATTCTATAAGCATAATATGCATAAAAATTTGAAATTTGCAACAAAATAACATGATAATACATGACTATTGATTACAAATATTGTATTTATTTGTAATGCACGTGTGTGACAATGATACGTGTTGACCACAGGAATGCAAATGTATCATTATATCGTTACGTCATTACTAAGAAGTAGATATTAGGAATACAAATATTCCAGCCATTTTATTATTCACGTCTTCAGGGACAGAAAAATACAAAGTGGACTGTCCAATCCTGGGAATCGAACCTAAAACTATGCAACACATATTATAGGGTTGTGGGATAAATGAGACTTATAAAACCTTTCGCCATACTCTATGTTATATTTAAAAACACCAACATTAAGTAACTTTAAAAACAACTTTGGCATTAAAAACATAAATCGTGCTCATTAAACAGACATCCTCGGCAAAGCGGGCGAAACAAACAATAAAAAAAACCGACCACACTATTCTCATGCCAATTTCATAGATTCGCTATTAATCGTGCATAGAGTACATAATGCCTAGAGGGAGCGCTGTCATACATTTTCAGTTCAGTTTTTGGTCATAATTTTAACAGCACTGCTATATTATGAAAGAGTAAGTTTCTCCGTCTACGTGAAATTGAACTTCTTATTTTTTTTTTTTATTGCATTGAATGGCGAGACGAGCAAGCCGTTCGCCTCATGGTAAGCGATGCGACCGCTCATGAACAGTAGCAATATTCCACTGCGCTCGCCATCCTGAGACATAAGATGTTAAGTCTCAATATGTCCAGTAGTTGCTCTGGCTACAATGTCCTTCAATCCGAAACACAACAGTGCATTTAAGCAGTGTTGTTTCACGGGAGAAATAGACATTGTGGTGGTACCTACCCAGATGGCCTCTCACATATGAGAGACCTACCACCAGTTGAGACATTTAACAACAAATAGCTGTTAATGCTGTTGGTAACCGAATGAATATTATTTAGTTCTTAGCCGAATACGAAGTAGTCCCGAGTCGATTTTGAATGGAATTCAATAGCGCTAAAAAAATTCTTAGAATTTTCTTGTGTTTACTGTCAAATGGCTATGGCTGAGCACCACTATTTTTGTCTACGTTTTTGAAGTTCGGGTGCTCCTTCTAGACAATATTTTACTCTAAGTAATTGCGCTTATAGGGAGTTGTCGCTGCTTTGCGCGGCTGGTTGGCATTTGTAGCGGTGACGTCATATGTCATGATTCAACTTGGGCCTTGGCTAACAATGTATTTTACAACACCATTGATTTAAAAGGATTTAGATAAGTAATTTGTCGTATATTTTATTTGTTTTTGTTTCAAGCAATAACTGTCGGACGACATGGTAATATAAATTTGAAACCAATTTCTGGTGGTTAGACGAATTTTCCTTACCTACCTAATGATATATGTTTCTTTTGCGTGAACGATTATAGTAAGTAAGATCGTAATTTCTTTCCAGTAGGAAAAGCTAAAATTGTGCTTCCTAAGTCAGAAATAAATGGAAATAAGCTTTCCGTTATAATAGTTATAACATTTTACTCTGATGATGTATTAATTAAGTCTTTTAATAAACGATGCAGATTAATCTCGCAGCCCACGACATAGTTTGGAAGTATAAAAAAGAATTTGATAAATATTCGCTAACACAAAAGTCTCAGATTCTTATCGAACGTATTTTATTTAAATCCGGTATTTCGAAATCTTTACAAGGTTTGTAGCTGACAGCGACCAGTTTTATTTTATTGTTTGAATATAAACCTTAATGGAGGTCTTGTCACTTCCAGTTTTTTTTAAGGTACCTAAATGTGCATTTATATAATACCTAGTTTCTAGTAACCCGTGTAAGTTTATCCGTTATCAAGTAGACTGTCACAGGCTAGTCATCTCTCATCAGTCTTCGATAGAGAACCAATTTGGACTGCAATTTAGTAACTATAAGATTCATTGTAATCATTTTATAGTGTTTGGATAAAATAAAATTAAATCTAATGACAAAAAAATGAAACTCAAAATGCGAATTAATAATAATGACTGTTTAAAATACTTCGAAATACTTTTAAAATAATGATCATCATCTGTAGCCTGCTTCTAAATAAAAGCTGTTACTACGGCGAATATTCCAAATCTTTTTACGTTCGATTTTTAATTAGATAAAATGGTAGATCTGAATAAAGAGTCTTAGAGATGACTATACATCTTCCTTGCAGCTAATCTCTCATCGATTGTCCGATCTCATAACTCGATAATAGTCGGTAGCGTAGCTTCCACGAACGTGGAATGACTATGAAAATTATATTTCAAACTTAATTTATTGATTTGAGATATTTTTAATTATATCTGAGTGGTCTACCTTTTTTTTACATAATGCAGAGAATTTTTGTTAGTAGACTGTTCTTTTTATAAAGTAGGTATATATTAAGTATATACACGTATTTATGCCAATTTTTAGGTAATAACTAACGTATATTTACTTGGCAGTTGGCTGTACCGAGATCCAAAGTAGAGAATCATTGAAGAACATATTCCGACAATATTTTGTTTGGATTTTTGACACAGAAATGTCTTTCCTATAATATCTGTAGGCACCTAACACTTTAATATGTTTACTAATTGATATATCGCCTGTTTGATTGAATAATCCATAGCTAGTGTTAATTTCTGTATAAACAGAAAGCACTCAAAATACTGCTATTCGTTCCTAACACATCCGTACGAGTGATGCTTCAAAAGTAAATGCTATTATGACATGTCTCCTTTGCAATATTAACGGGAGATTTCTGCGTATTCTTAGATTTTGAAATCAGATGTCACGCGAGGATCAAGTCTTACTACTACAAGACTTATGGGAATATATGTACATATATATAATTATTTCTAGAAGGAGTAGGTAAATTTGTATCCAGGATAGGGGCGAGCCTATCGCCATATCGGGCACAAATTTAGGGCTGATAAGGAATAAAATAAATCCCATTTCACTCTGCCCAAACCCCGATTTAAATCCGAGACCTCAGCTGTGCAATCCGTAGCATAACTATGCCACCGAGACATTCCTTTATTGAAATATGATTAATTTAAATTTACGTTCAAAAAGAATTTTATGTTAGTTATTAATATTAAAACAATTAAATTAATTCAATTGTAATAATGGTCATACCCCATAACACACTATACAATTCTGTAATCAGCTGTAACCGATTAAGTTAAGAAAAGGTATTTTATTACATAGAAAATCTTTCAAATGTATGTTTTATGTAAAAGTTAACGCAAAAATTATTTTTAAACCTTCTGAATGACCGATACCTTTAAATACCGGTCATGGTACGTTTGTTTAACAGTTGTTTTTTATTGCGCAGGCGTGGATATCGCGAAACACACAGCCTAGGTACAATTCATGATACCTATCTTACTTTTTTCGTTTTTAAAACACTCGTGTGACTATGCAAAAGGAAAAAGATTTAAGTTGCTCGCGCCAGGCGTAGGCCAGATACTATTGTATTAATACGATAAACCATTATTAAATAAAAAGAAAAAATATAATGGAACGCAAGCGAAATGTGAGGCAACGACGTTGCATTCAAGTTTGATTTTAATATTTTATTTTGTAACAATATTACTATTATTATATCAGTAGGCATTAGTTTGGCTGAGTTGTATTGGAATGTCTTAAATTATACTCATTACCAGATGACTTGTTCGCTCTTTTTCAAATAACATGGTTTGAAAAACTTGGCAGTATGATTACGTACATTTTTGCGATTAGTAAAATATTTATTAAAAACATTGAGGTAGTATATTATCTCAATGATAAAAAACTTAAAAATTCTCTGAAAAATTTCTCTATCTCTTCTCTGTAAGCTTTGAAAACCTGTAGGTGGTCCATTACTTCTAGTAAACTTTCATTGAAATATTAGGTATCTTTTGGAATGATCATAACCACAATCATAACTATAATAGACATTTTGAAAACTTTGTTACGAAAGTGTTTGTCTCGCATAACCTAAGCATCGTATATTTGCGACAGTATGAACAAATCGATAATTGATATGAATAATGAAACATAAATATATATCTTTTTAAGTGCCAACATCCAGCACCCAACACCCAATAGGCACATATATTATATTTGTGAAACAATATTTTATTTTATCCTTGGATAAAAATATTGAATATTATATCTAAATGAATGTGAAAGAGGGTTATCAAGTGATAAAGCAAATTCGATATTCTAATGCGGTACAGAAATGAACGCTATGTATAGGTATGTTTCAATTTGTCACCACGTCCAATTTCTGTTATGTTACGACGTTACTGGAAACTAGTTTCGCTTTATTGGTTTAGAATGTTACCTTGTGTCCTGGATCTAGGTCGATAGCTACTTCGAAACCCGTAGGGTGTTGGTCAATCTGATATTCTATATAACTGTGTGACAAGTTAGATATTATTTCATACAGAATGACATAACTTATTTCGAAGATTCATTGATCTTTATAATCAGGTACCGTTCCGATCCTTTGAGTAACAGCCTCATACTATGTGACCTTAAAAACAGAGTTATTTAGAATTAAAATCTTTTTTACCAATCAACCACATTTGTTATTTAAATTGGTGCGTTCAGACAAACTCTTGAAAGCTGCAGTATTTCAAGTTGGCTCCGGTATGTATATTAATTTAATTTGCATAGTGCCACGCTAGTTTCCCACAGGAGTTGGCAGAGACTCACTTTCCACTTTCTACGATCCTAGCAGCTACCACAGTTTCTTCACTTCTTTAACTTTTCATATTTAATGTGGATACCACTGACATAAAATTTTCGTAGATTAGGTATCGATACGCGAAAACTCTGTACATACTACATGTGACTGAAGGAAGAATATACCTAATTATTTTTAATTCAGTAATTACAAAGGAATAAACTAAGTAAGTAATTGAAATGAACATCATCAATTAAATGTGAAATTGAGGAAAAAATAGTAATGAAAGGTAATATAACTTTAATTACTATTTACACATTAACACGAAACGGATTGCACGATATATCGATACAATATTACGGTAATAACTATTACATATTCTTATTACACGTTCCGCAAAACCTCAAACTTCAAAGGGTCTAAACATTTCGACATTGGCTCCAAAGCCAAGCTCTAAATGATCTTGCATACGCGCATTTTATTGTCGGCCGTGCGAGCCAAGTCAACAATGTTCGCGATTCAAGAAGCAACTTTACCACACTATGTATATGGCGCTAGTCATACAAACCCATCACTATTTGTTCTAAAACCCTTAGTTCCACCATTTCTCCGACCGCACGTACTAAGTTTGCCGAATGAGAAATAGCCTTTGTTACGGTGAAAGCAGGAAGTTATGCAAGTATTAATGCCGGTGTAATTACGTATACATTATACATTTGTCTTTTGTCTGCGAGGCTGTTAAATAGTTGCCTAGTGTAGACTAGCATTGACCTGGGAGAAAGGTATTGTAACTATCAGCAGGGTCGCGATAACGGTGTAGTGTTCGATGTGGTATATTTATGGATTATGATAAGTATATAAATATAAAAAGTATAGTTTTAAATACACATATTTGTGGCTAATTTAGTAAAATTTTAACTCTAATAAGGAAGGTAATGGGTTGTATATTCGAGTTGAGACCTTTTGTGTGGCCTACCTTATAAAATAATCACTTAGTATGAAGTGATTGCATTACTGCCTACTCTTTTCACAGATGCAGCCTTCATTGTTTATTGTGTAATATTATCTACTTTTAAAAATAATTTTGTGTCGTTATTTTTTCAAGAATAATCAAATTAAGCATAATTTATGAAGTACCACTTAAGAAATTACGTAAGGCATCCTTACAATAGATTTAGTCGTTTATTACTACTGTCCACATATGGGATTTTATGTCCGTTATAACAAATAAAATTAAACTTCTTATAAGGCAAGCGATTGCATTACCGCATGGTCTAATATTTACATCCCGTATATAAGAGCAGTTTTCTCATAAACCTGGCCTTTTATAAATTTCCAATAAAAGCAAAAAGCTTTACCTATTCATAGCTATTGAAGAACGTAAGCACAATTAGCTATTACATTGCTTGCTATGAGGATGATCGTGGAGATCGAACGTCAATTCAAAGGGTAATGAATGATGCCTTGAAGTCGCTATTTATATTATATCGTAATGGTAATTCCATGCAGTCATTTCAGGCTTAGGAATGATTGCTGTAATATATCACGTTTTAGAAATTTGCGAATTATTAGATTAAGTGTCTAAGCCAGGTGTAAGCGTTTTGTTGTCACATTACTGTAATGTGACCACACTTTTAACGAATTGGTTGCAGCTTTAAGTAAAAATGTGTCAATCAAGGATGTTATAAAGTTGATAACTAGTTATATTATTTGAGTTATGTCTAGTCTTGGTTTCTATTTGTAGTAGGCATTGCAGACACGGGAAAAAGATATACAATGATGTCAATTTCTGCGTCAAAGGTCTTCGCCGACTCAATTTATAACGCATACTTTTTAGTTGATCAGTGTGTCGATTCTTTCGCGTAAAGGCGGCCATTTATTGAAGTCATCGATTTAACTTGACCACAATCGATCATTTCACTCGATCGCGTCTCCCCACATGTTTTTCATCGTGTTTTTATTGATGACATGGCTTGGTGCTTTTTTCCCTTGCAATGTCTTGTCATGTGGTCGACTGCAGATTGACTTGTAGGCTTATGCTTTTGAAATGAAAAAAAAAACATGTGCGTGTGTTTTGTTATTATTTCTCTACTTCTATTTATGGTGTGAAATAGAAACAAAATGAAGCAATCATTTCGACAGCCTCCGTGGCGCAGTTGGTTAGACGCCGCCTGTGAAACGAGAGGCCGCGGGTTCGATCCCCGCATCGAGAGAAATGTTTGTGCGGCCCACAAATATTTCTTCCGGGTCTGGGTGTTTGTGAGACCGAAAAGTCTCTCGTAGTTCCTGATACCCACGACACAAGACTCCATCTTAGTGTGGGGTCAGTACCCCAAGCAGGAACATTTTGAAGTATCGTATAGTAATAGTATCGTGACAATGATTATTATTTAATTATTCCTGCTACCACTTTTCATACATTTGTATAGTAAACTATCGCTAGACTATACGATTACCATACTATAGTGTCGTAAACGTTTCCCGCTGCCATAATTTAGTTCCAAATACGCTCACAATGGCGCTGTTCAAATTCCCATACAAAATTTTACTATTACGATTACTATACAGGGTATATCAAGACTGCTACCGAAACGAAGCCGGGTGGTAGTTTTAGTGGCTACAAACACAATGCAATTAAAAATTTCGCATAGAAACGCGACAATTATTTTTTATGATTTTTTAAATATCGTCGTTTTTGGGTGGTAAATCCATAGTTTTTGCTAAAATAATAATTTAAACTCTTTTACACCTTAGAGTATTTATAAATAAAAGGGCATACACTATTATTTAGGAAAAAAATGTATTTACCACCCAAATATAGCCATAGGAAAAAAAATAACAAAAAAAAATTGTCGCTTTTTTTGCAACTTTTTCTGTTGCATTGTGTCTGAAGTCGCTTAAACTACCACCCGGCTTCGTTTTCGGTAGCAGTCTTGATATACCCTGTATGTACTATAGATAACGTGACCATACGTCCCGCTTTGGGCGGGACAGTCCCGCTTTCAGGAAGTCTGTCCCGGTGTCCCCAGCAAGGCCGACATAGTCCCGCTCTTGCAAACAGACCAAACGATAATTTAAAATGTATTTCCCGCTCGAAATGCTTTACCGAACTACTACTAAAAACAGTGGGGTCTAATTATTCCAGCATTTTCGTAAATACAATCTTGATTTATAAAACTTCTCCACAATTATTGAGTACGTTATGTGTCTGCCAAGAAGTACCTATCGAAATGTTTTCCCACATTAACAAAATATGGACAAGTGATAAAAACAGCTAAGTGCCGCAGTAATGAAAGCTATTTTGATTACAAAATTCAGTTTTTTAGAAAATTTAGGTTTTCACACTCATATAAAAACCTGTAAAAACGTTATTATTATTATTATTTCATTCCGCAGATGTCCCGCTCTGGCTCAAAAAATAAATGGTCACGTTAACTATAGAGCCAAATGTTCCTGCTTGGGGCACAGGACTATGTATGTGACTGTTGGGTGTTATTATTATTTATTATTATTTAAAAATATATTTTAATGTAAGAACTTAAACAACAAACGCAAATTTAAATAGCGTTAGTATTTATGCAAGCGTTTTGTAGCGTTCTTGTTTTAAAGAAGGCAGGAATTTGCGAAATAATATTAAAAGGTCAATGTATGTTGTTTCCTCTCACATTTACGGATATGGTTACAATGTGGGTGTGTTGTGTAGGATGGTGATGGTATCAATGTCGTTTTTATGTACAAATGTCGTATGAAAATATTTTGTATTTAAAATTGTTAAAATACAGTATTCAATTTAGTTGAGGTTTATTTACGTCAACGTTTGTTTCAAAGATCTTCGTGGAAAGGAACGTAACGTTATGGCGATTGGCGATGTCAAACAAACAGCTGAGCGGAAAAAACGTCAAAAAACTGCGGCGAGTACGATGAAAACACGTCAGTTTTAACATCTTTATTATTTGCCAGCGATTAAATAATATTCCCATTTGCATTTAATTATACACCGCGTGTGATACTAACGAGATTTTAATTCAGTTAAGTGCCGTGTTTCGAGAATTATCTGAGATCGATACAGGTATATTATGTCGTCAATAATTTATTAAATTTAATTGAAAACGACGGTGTTATGAATGAAAAGTGTAGTGCGATCATATTGTATCAAAATTGTTTTGTTTCAGGTGGTTATAGCTATGGGGAACAATAAAAAGAGTGTATTTAAAATTATTATACTATTAGTAGTTTTGCCAAGTGTCATAAACAGTGTGAAGCCTCCTGCAATTAATTCGGGCATACTCACTCCATCTAAACAAGTTGGTGACTGTCACGCTTGCCGAACATTTATCGAATCGTTCAAAAAAGGCCTAGAAAGGACAGCGAGAGGCAAATATGAGGGTGGCGATGCTGCCTGGGAAGAAGAAAAACTAAAGAAATCATACAAACGAAGCGAAATGCGGCTCATAGATATACAAGACGGCATTTGTAAGGATACTAAGCATTCAGGTCAGTGTCACCTTATGGCAGAAAAGCTGAAGAATTTATTGAACAGTGGTGGGCTCAAGATCCTGATGAATCCGATGATTTATACACATACATCTGTATTGAAAATATGAAAGTGTGTTGCCCAGAACATCATTATGGTAAGGACTGTACCCCATGCCCAGGAGATCATGAGAACCTGTGCAATGGTCATGGAAAATGTAGAGGAGATGGTACTCGTAAAGGAAATGGTACATGCCTCTGTGATACTGGATATACAGGAGATAATTGTGATCAGTGTACAATTAATTATTATGTATCAAATAAAGATGAAAAATCGGTGACATGTTGGCCGTGCCATGTGTCCTGCTCAGGAGGATGCCGTCAAGGAACTCAGAAAGACTGCGTGGCTTGTAAGACTGGCTTTGTATTTGATGTGGATGAAGGCTGCATAGATGTTAATGAATGTGATGATATTAACCAATGTTCAAAGGACCAGTTTTGCATGAACTCTCTTGGTTCTTTTACATGTATGTCTTGTGACAAGTCATGTGCTGGTTGCTACAGCGATGGACCTGACGGCTGCAGAAAATGTGCTAAAGGTTTTTCTAAGAAAGGAGAATTTTGCATAGAGGACAGGGAAGATGAGTATCAGTCTGAAAAACTAGCAACAACAAGGTGAGGAAACATAAATTAGTTTAATTCAATTTGCATCAAAGTTTTTTGTTTAATGTTTTCATAATTTTTGCAGAAATGACGAGTTATAAAGAATTACAGGAATTGGTCATGGGTAGTTGAGTAGGTAAATTGTAATTCCTTTTTTTTGGTTGTGGGGTACTAATTTATATAATATGCAAATTTATTTGTCTCATTACAAATCTTACAATTAAAATATATAATTATTTTCTGTTATGACATACTTAATTATTATCTGCTAACAATGAAATATTCTAAAATCAATTCATTTGGGTTTCTATGATCAAAAGTATTTATTATATGTTTGCTTTTATTTTACTTTTGTGTATTATCTTCAATAGTGTTTTCATAAATATTTGCCATATATATACACAGCCTGTTATTATTATATGCTTTTTATGTTATATTATATATGGTGTTGGGTCTCATAGGGGCACTTAAATACTTATTTAAAAAGTGTTTCTCTTATAGGTATATGACTTATGTAGGCCTCATCATCGCAACAATTATCCTACTACCGAAGTCTACAACTCTAGGAGGTTTTGTTGGCGCTATGGTGTTTGCTTACATTGTGGGAGCTGAGTACTACTGCATGATCAACGGTCATACTGGCCTAGTGGACTTGAAGGAGTTTGATTTAATGCAGATATTCCGTACATAATAACTTTGTAATTTATAATTGTGTCAGTGGTAGATGTAAGATAATTTAATATTTATTGTAAAATACTTTTAGAAGTATGCTCAATTGTATTTAAGTCTAGATTTTGTTCTCAATTAAATTTCTAAGTGATAAGAATAGTATTCAAGCCTATGTGAGGTTGGGAAGCAATATTGGTTTGTAGGAAAGAATTATCCCACAATTGGTTAAAAATATGTCTATGTGAAATGCATTTCAAGCATCTTTTAGGATTTATCTGAAGCCAATCTTGGAATCAATGGCAATACCCATTCATACATACCAATAGATCTGCTTCTGGTCATTTTCTCCTAACGGAAATACGTAATCTTATTAGGCGTGTAAATAATTAATTTATGCGGAATTTATAGGAAGAACTGGGGGAACTTTCAACGGTAAGAAATTGCCGGGTTATTTATATTTAATTAGTGATATGCGTTAGCAATAAGTGTATGAAATTATATATTTCTGTTTTTTTACCGTGTTAACGCGTTGTCTATGCCACCGATAAAGACATGAGTTCATATTATGATCATTAGCAACTTCTTTGATACCACTACTGGGTAAAAGGCTCTCCTCAATTTTCATACCTTTTTTTCACGTAATATGTAAATAATGTTTTTATACATACATATGTCCCACTGCAGGGCACGGTCCTCCTCTACAATCGAGAGTACGATTGAGAGTGGTTAGGCCATATAGTCCACCTCGCTGGCCTAATGCGGATTGACGGACATTTACATACCATAGAAATTCTAATAAATCACTATGGTATGTAGGTTTCCTCACGATGTTTTCCTTCACCTTTTTAGTGCGCCGTAATTAAGTATCAATACACACATGGCTCGGAAAAATCAGATGTGTGCCCTGGGATTCGAACCCGCGACCACCGTGAACATGTTGGCAGCTGCGTTTGGTCCGTTTACTAAAAGGCCACCACGCAATTTCGATTATTAGATTTTAGGTTTTTTAAATTGGTTTCAAATCTAGGAAGATATATTTTTCATACCTTTTAACCCAGGAATTCAACTTCGGTTCCGTTTGATGAAAGTCTATTTTTTTTAGTTTTCACACTTTCCCCCTTATTTGGATTTGCATAAAAGTGCTATGTTGAGCCATCAAGGTTATTGTAATATAAATAGTCAAGAAAAGCAACAACGCATGTAACTTGCATCTGAATTGGCGACGCACTGAGAACATTAGAGTATGTCTGCCGCATATCTGTTATATCAAAACCACGCCAAGGCTATCTGGGATATGATGTAAAAAATCGTGATGTTACTGCTTTCTTATGGGAAATCGCGTGATGCATCGCTGTACTTGACTTTTTTATTTACTGTAAAACATAACAGTATTTTATAAAAACTGGAATGTATGCATAAACGTAAGGATGAGTTATGAAGTAAACTTATAAGTATTTGAGACAAATGCTTACGTACAATGAAAATTCAAATCCGAGAAATTAAGTAATGATGCTAATTGAGATTACAGAATTATTTCTGATTATAAATAAACACGCGGGATCAAATCTCAAATGACATCGCTAACGTTTCGGAGTCATGTGTATTGATAGTCAATCACCACGCACTACAACGGTGAAGGAAAACATCGTGAGAAAACCTGCATACAACAGCGATTTGTAAAACAATCTATGATGTGTAAACTTCGCCAATCCGCACTATGGCACAGTGGTGGACTATATGGAATATCCCCTCTTAGGCGTGCTCTTGATTGTGGAGGAGGCCCGTGCCCTGCAGTGGGACGTATATGGGCTGTTACAGATAGTGAAACAATTAGATTTGTGATTAGGTATGATTCTGATGTGAAAGGCCGCTGGAGCAGGTATCACCGCAATGTTTATTTTCCGGCCAGAAAGCAGTATAAATGCACTGTTATGTTCAGGTTTGAAGGACATTGTGGCAAGAGTAACTACATACATATTGAGACTTACCATCTTATATTTCAAGATGGCGAGCGCAGTGGAATGCCAAGCATTGCTTTTCAATTCATGGTGTGTGGTTTTGCTTCTGTCCATGAGCTGTCGTATCGTTTACCATCAGGCGAATGGTATGTTTGACTGGCCATTCAATGCAATAATAAAAAAAATATAGGCCGTGTCATCGGACTTGAATCCTACTCATTTTGTATTAATCTTGAATGAAGTTTTATAGAGTTCGTTCTCTCTATCGTATCCATAATTTTACCTCATTTAGTTTTATTAAGTTTATTTATTAAGAAAAGTCAGAAATAATATCGTGACATTAAAAGGCAATCGAAGTTATTAAATATAAACTGTTATTTTAATACCCATAATTTCTAGAATGAGATAAAGTACTAAGACATAAAGAATTTAATTATACTTAATTATATTTATATTGATAAATAAAATAGTAAAACTTGACTTTGTTATTCATTTAAATTATTAACATTTACCGGTTCTCATTTTATCGATAAATGATTCCGGTTAGATGAAATGTTTTTACGCCCTTATAGAGACAGTTTTAAAATATATTTTATTTAATTATCGAATGTTGTCTCTTTTGAACAACTTTTGAGCATAGTTGGAGTAAAGAAAAAAATAACATTGAGTAACTGAACTTGGTTTTAAATCTCTTTGTGAATAATATAGTGTTTTTCAGTTCAGTTTTTATATGATGGCAAACAGTGCCGATGACGACAATTCAGCCAATGTCAAATGTGCGATGACAACTCGTGTGTTTTGATAGAGTGAATTCAGCTGTAAATTCCAGTGTTCGTTTGTCTTAACTGTTGTTATTGTATCGACACTAAACTAAATGTATTAATTATAGTGTTTTTACTTTAAAGAGATTCAAATGTACAATTTTAATGTCAATATTTTCATATTGTCAATATTGCGATTGCGTCCTTTTAGGGTGTTTTGGTTGTATGATATAAAATAATGTTTGTGCTTAATTATTCTTAAGCAACCTACATTTTTTAAGGTTATCGTTTTTAGGATTGTTTTATTTGATGATGTTTTGGCCGCATTAATATAAGGATGGCTAATTGCGTTGATAGCATTGTTTTCGTGTTTTTGAATTATGTGTAACGTTGGAATGTACCGGTAAAACTAGTTCATCATGTGATTTATATTAAATTCAACATTTCGAAAGTTTTAATATTATTTTCTCATTTGAAACTATTTTGATTGTGCAGTTAAGCTACATAAATTTTATTGCTAGGGATGTGACTTTTAGATATAAAATAAAAACTGAAGATTAGCGTCAAAAACTAGGGATAAAAATACGAAAACGGCACTTACTGTAGTATTGATATTTTAAAATTTAATTAAGAATCTTATAATAAGTATTGTAACTCTAATTAATTTTATTATTTTAATTCAAGTGGCCAAGATAACTAAATATTAAGCGACTTAAATGTTTATAGCCTTTTGTTGTTCTGTAGTTACTGTCAGGCCGTATTTTAACACTTGTTTATTATTTATTGTGTTATCGGAATGTGAATTAAATTCGTAATAAAGAGTTTTGTTTATGAAGCAAATAATGTTTTTTATTTAAGGTGTAAATGCCCGTCATCCCTAGACTTCGTAATTTTATAAGAGCTGAAAGTTTGGCTGTATGAGCCTCCAAAGCCTTTTATAGAAATATCATACGACCAGTAATTATGAAAATTTAATTGTGTTGGTTGTGGTAGATATTATGTTAAATGTGTCTGGGAAGAAAGAGCTATGCTTTAATAATGCGTTATTATTAGGTAAAAGGGGACTGCCTCAGTGGCGTACTTGTTCGAAACGCAGGTAGGACAAAGCAATATTGGATATTTCTATTAATTACCAGACTGCAGTCTGGAATTTGTATCCAATATGGTGATAGGCTCACCGCCTATCATTTCGTGGGATGGAAAATACAAGGCGAAATGTTGGTGTTCTGGTTGCACCTCTGCACTATCCCTTCTGGGATAAAGTCGTGAGCTTATGTTAGTTAGAGGTAATTTTATGCCCTTTTAAAAGAACTGAGGACCTGAGAATTTGGTTTCGCTTCCAGGTTCTGCGGTAATCTTACGGGGAGGTCATGACAATAGAACTATAGAATTGCTTTGCCTATGAGGTCCATTTAAATCACGGGCTAATTTTCCGAGCCTACCGCGTAAAAATCTAATAAAACCTCCACCACACTATTGTTATTCTGTGCTATAGTGCTCATTACTGGAGTTCACCCAAATTCAGCGTAAACCAGTGATGGCCGGTGTCGTGTCAGTGCGATTTACATGCAGACACGCCTATCGACTCGATATTGTGTGATGACCGTGACACAGTTTTGTTAGCTCGCTGCTCGCGGTGCAAACCATTAAGCTATGAACGCATACCGATTATAGTTTTTTGATGATTTTTTCTGATTTAATTGGTTGTGTAACTTGTTAGAATAATAACTGTAGTATAATATAGCCCACACGGTAAATTTATATTTATAGATATAATTGTTTGTTTATCTTTGATTTATTTTCTGTACATTTTAATATGTAACAGTAACTACATATTTTCTATAGACTCATATATTATTTTCTTGCATTTACTCGTTTAAATTTTCATAGATTTTCAAACATTAATCATGATTAGCAGCCAGCGAATAAATTCGTTTTTACCGACATCATTCATTTAATATTTACATAACCATTTTAAATTAAAGCTATATATATCACTACATAGTCTAAAATTTATAATATGTATGCTTAGATCTTTTAAACTACGCAACGGATTTTAATGCGTTTTTTTTAAAATAGAATGTTTCAAGAGGCAGGTTTATATGCATAATATCTACATATGCAGAGTGTCCCAGTTTGTAGGAAAAATAACATGTATCTGGAGAGGAAACAAACAACATGTGCACTCAGGCGAAGGTGGGGCGGGCCGCTAGTTTATTATAAATCGCTTCAGCATATGCCTTGGGTTCCGAAACGTCAATCACAAGCGCACAGCCCACGCACGTTATGTCAGCTTAAAACATTTTGTAGTGTTTCGAAAGTGTAACCGAATTGATGACGGCATCGACATAAACATTACACTTTTACACTCGTATCTGTACTGTACTGTATCGGCCCATATACGTCCCACTGCAGGGCACCGGCCTACTCTATAATCGAGAATTTCATTGAGAGTGGTTAGGCCATAGATTTCACCATGCTGGCATATTGCGGGTTGGCGGACTTACATACCATAGATCAATTTTTCAAATCGGTGTGGTGTGCAGGTTCCCTCTCGATGTTTCCTTCACCGTTGTAGTGCAATTAACTATCAATATACATTTACTTACGCTCGTATATTTAATTAAATTGTTACTTATCAAAGGTTTCGCTGACCTGTCTTTTATCTCAGTTTCTCCCAGCTTTTAAAGGGTAGGAAGTTTAGTGAAATGTTGGCATTAGAGTAATTTTTCATTAGATCATGAAAAATTCTATGTATAAAAGTCAGACTTAAAGTACTATTGCCTCGTAAAATGTAGGAATTTCAATATATCTAAAATTAAAATTACCTGATACTTACTGATTATTATTCATATTCATTTTCACCTAGAGGAAGTCTGCTTATAGGCCTTCAAAGGTTTTTACAGTGAACTTCTTGCGAAATTAGTCAGAAATAAGCGACTTCCTAAGACCTTTGTCTGGCCATCAATCCATTTTGTCTTGCCACAGCAAATTAATGATGATACAAATTGTCTATATTCCATTGATACCCTATATAATGATACTGCGTCATCACAAACAGTGAAGTCATTTTGTCATGATGATATAAAAATAAAACTCATTACGCGTACTTTAACATTGACAAGGATGATTTATTGATATTCGTTTTTCCGTGTATGCCTTTGATGATTTTCCTTAAGCAGAAATATCGTCTGGCAACGCTATTTTCCTTTAGCTCTGCAAATCTTAAAATTTGCAAGTAAATTTCATAGTCAATACGTTCTCGCTATTTTTAGAAAATAAATTTGCTAAAAATAGCGAGAACGTATTGACTATGAAATTTTTGATTGCATTAAACTTGCCATTTCTTTACCAGTCCATTTCCATGAGTACGTAAAAGAACTTATTTGTCCTTGAACTTATACGTTATCCCAGCCGGTGATAGAGTCTGCTCTTGCGGCTGAGTCTCCTCCATTTCGCCCGACCTTCTGCATTCTCAATAGTAAAGCCTGACCTCATATCTTTCTTGACGACATCTAGCCAACGGTTCTTTGGCTTAACCCAAGGTCGGGCAATGTTGAAGCTCAGGCACACATTGCCGTACTTTTACTGGTGGTAGGTCTCTCATATGTGAGAGGCCGCCTGGTACCACCGCAATGTCTATTTCTCCCGTCGAACAGCAGTTTAAATGTACTGTTGTGTTCCGGATTGAAGGACATTGTAGCCAGAGTAACTACTGGACTTATTGAGACTTAACATCTTATGTCTCAGAATGGCGCGCTCATTGGAATGCCAAGCACTGCTTTGTAATTCATGGTGTTGTGTGGTTTTGGTTATGTTCATGAGCAGTCGTATCGCTTACCATCAGGCGATGCTCGGCTCGCCATTTAATGCAATAATATTTTTTAGCTAAGAACCCTAAATCAGCAATGTAAACATCCGTTAAATCGACATGTTAGAGCATTATCTCGCCTTTCATCATCCATAAAACGTGACAAGTTACATCAATCGATTACCGAGTCGTTGTATTACCAACATTGTAATACAATGCGGCGTTTTAATGTCGCGTAATGATGGTAACTGTACCGCGTAGTAACAAACGGTACAACACATATTCGCGGCTCACTGGCTGTCATAAATTTATCGAGATATCTCTGGAACGTTTAACACTCAACTGAGATAGAGACTTAGGATTAAAGTTTTTCCTAAAATATATTGAAACTTAAGATCTTTTATCTCAGGATGGCGAGCGCAGTGGAATGTCAAAGCTAGTGAAGATTAAGCAGGTTAAACATAATTTTGCGTAAAATCTAAACTGCCTGAGTGGTTTAGAGGTAATGAAAAACTTGGTGGGGACTCGAAATTTCCCGTAAGGTATGCCCATAGACGGATGATTTCGGAAGCTGAAGTATACATAAATGTAATGTCTCATCGACAGCCAGTATGTTATATGATAGAAAGGCAAATTAGAATTAATTAATCTGTCTGTCATCACCTTAAATAGGTCTTAAGGTAGCATACTTTAGAGACTGGTAATTGCCGTCGATAATACCTAGGTACTGAATATATCTAGGTGACTAATTTATGTTGTGGTACTTACTTGCTTGCTAGTTTACCAGTGCTTGATACTTTTGCTCATACATACGTCTTGACTGTAGATGTTGTCTTGAATAATTTATACAGGCCTTTTCTGTACAATGTCGAAGATTACTGTTCACAGTACTTCACATCTTATTATACAATACAACACGTTCGCAGTAGAAATCAATGAAAGGTAAAGAAGTCTAATAACTGTGCGGGTTTTTCTATAATTTCATTATGAAAAATTCCCATGCGGTGCACAATGGAAATTATCAAAACTACTTTCATTTGTGTCGTTTTGTCTCAGCTTTTTTAGTTCTTTTGAAAGCTCTTATGTTTCTAGTGATTTGTATGTCGATTAACTATGTTTACAGTTAATAGATATTTATTAAACATGGAATGCAACTTCCAATTGTAAAGGTTTTATTTTGATATAATGACTACTTTGGAATTGCAAAGATGTTTTTGTAAATAACAATGAACAAAAATCTTGTTAAATTGTAACCAGTTACTAATCTAGGTGTAGGGTAAATGAATTTGTTAATCTATTTGGTCATATGATTTGCATATTGTAGATGTTGCAATGAGTTGAAGATATAAAAGGAAATTAGTTCCAAAATAAAAAAAAAGTATATTGTTTAAAAAACGACGTCTTCATTATAGTAGTTGTTCTTTGATTCTTGCTGTATAATTCAAAATTATGAATTAACATTAAAAAAAACGAAGTCGAATTAACCTTTTTTTTTGCAGTTGGTTAAAATAAAAAAAAGTATAGTGAAGGTTTCCACTCACTTCAACTGGTATTAAGTAACAAAAGGCTGGAGGTATTGTAAATACGGATATGAAAGGCGCTGTGGTAATATAAAGTTTATATTTATATGTAAATTATAAAATAATGGCGGATAAGTCATATGTGTAGGCCTACCCATAACTATTAATCTCAGTATTATTTTTAGTGAATACTAAGATTTTCGCTTTAACGTCTCATCTGAATCTAATTTTCAAAGTCTATGGCGCAATTCGAGAAAACATATTTTTAATTGCTTTGGTTCCGCAAGTGAGCAAACAGGTACACTGATGGTAAGTGATCACTGTCACCCATTAATGATGAATGAGGAGGAGAAGGAAAGAGAAGGCATATTGGGTATCCGACAATCTCACTCACTGTAGTGTATTGATAAATTCATACTCTTAGCATCTGTCGTCTCGAACTATACACTACGCGAACCAAGGGTGAGTGAGATAGATATAGAAGGAGATAGATCATAGACGTGGAGGACGGAACGGGGTGTGAAGACGTGGTGTATAGCAAACGAGCCGATAAATATTAATAATTGTATTCTACTACAATGTTACACATATTAACCGTAAATAGTGACTATTACTCTCACCAAACGAAATGCGACGCAAAGCGGTCGTTTCACGTTGATCTCCTGTGAGACAGTGGTACCGCCCTGGACGAGCCTGCCCATACATGCTGAGTCATGACTGACAACAGTGTGGCTCTACCACTTCAAAGGACAGTGTTATATATATGTTTATATTTTTATTAAACAACCGCTTACTATAAAAGCTTATTTATTACTGTTTTCCGTAAACTTTTATTTTCACAAATTGGCGGGAAAGTGTCATAGAGCACCAGCGACCATAGACACATTACTTCTTTATATTAATTTTTATTTACAGTTATATTTAGACGAGTATTTTAATAGCCTACTCGTCGAGCATCTAAATCCCGATTTCAGGAACACAGGCAACAAATTAAAAAGATACGATCTCCGTCACATTTCAACACTAGTCTAGTGGAAAGGAACGGGCATGCGTTTGTTAAACGTCCACTTAGCTGGAGATGTTCGCGGAAGGAGAACTGGTTAGACTAGTTCCAGTTATAGTGCTTGAAGCGTCGACTAGGTGCGTGCAGTTTAATGTTACATCATATACTATGTTGCTGTTAGTTTTGTCAACTAGCCAAGCAAAAAATAGCGGGAATTGGTTCGAATAACTACATTACAATTCTACATGTGTCATTTAAAGTTGATATCTGCTGTATTCATCTGAGTATGTATGTTATGTTTTTATAATAATGTCAATTAAGTTTTTCTTTGATTTACTTCTTACAATGTGTAATAAGGAGCTAGCTACCTAATTAATATTCAATGTCTATGAGTGTGTCAGTAAAACTTATTTTCCGGAAATTGGTTTAGGCTTGATCACACGTAATATTTTAACAGTTGATACACTACTATTTTTATTCAAGGCTTGAAATTAGCAAATTATTATGAGTTAATTGGTTGCGTGTACAATACAATTTAAGTAAGGGAATAGCGTTTCATATAAAACCACGGATTCCAACGTAAATTCAAGTTGGTGTAATCATTGTTCTACATTTCGACCATATTGTATTTTCTACGTAGAATTTTCCACGGTAAAATCCCATTAGAGATGTACATAAAGCTTATTTCATAGTCATGTGACATCACATTTTAATTTTTTCAACATCAACTGATGAAACCATTCAATATCACACTACAATATATAATAACACATCAGGCAATTAAACCCTTATTTAAGCACCCATAAACACCAGCCAAGTTGGGCAACCAAGTCCGAAACCGCACAAACAACTTGACATAATTACAACGCCTTATAAGCCGGTGGCTTGACTCAGTGCGTAGGCTCCACTAAGATTAGAACGCGGAACTCGCCTCGCGTGTATGAAATGAGCTGATATTTCATAGCAAGATTTTGATAAATATTGCCTTCCTGTGAGCCTGGCATCTATGTAAGTGATTATCCTGTTCTTACATCGCATATCGCATATAGCAGTAGTATAGTCAGAGGGCTTACTTTATACACCGACATGAAGTTCGAATAATAAATAAACAATAAATACACCCAACATATACATAGTCTTGACAATATATACATAGTCTTAACCCCACATTAAGATCAATTAAGTCTTGTGTCGTGGGTATTAGAAACTACGAGAGACTTTGCGGTGTCACAAACACCCAGACCAGACACAAATATTTGTGGGCCACACAAACATTTGTGTTGGTGCGGAGGTCGAACCCGCGACCTATTGTTTCGCAGCCAGCGTCTAATCAACTGAGCTACAGATTCGGTCAAAAAAATGTTCGGACCTTAAACTTCAACATAAAATAAAAGTTTTTCCCTGCTAAAAATCAATACTATTCTCTATTATTATCATTCAATTCGAACTTAGTCTACGACTAGCGGCCCGGCCCAGCTTCGCCCGGGTACAAATAGATTTCTGTACAATAATATGTACGTATTATACATATAAACCTTCCTCTTGAGTCACTCTATCTATTAAAACCGCATCAAAATCCGTTGCGTAGTTTTAAAGATTTAAGCATACAAAGGTCCATACACATATTATAACATAATATGTGTATTTATTATTTGTATTACTTGAAATATTATAAAATTAATTGTACTTATTTGCAACACTTTTCCTTTCTAAGCAAGTTCTATCCTTTACACTTTAGACTGCCCTTTATTTATCCTATTTTTAAATCCATCCCATGGTTGTCTGTAAGACATTGCCTTTCGGCGATAAGACCGCCAATTGTACTTTTTACATTTGTGATTTCTGTTTGTATTTGTTTTACTTTTGTGTGCAATAAAGTGTAAATAAATAAATAAATAAATAAGGTCCCTTTGTATGCTATAGGGACAAAGAAAGCGACTTTGTTTTATACTATGTAGTGATTACGACGTACGATACAGGATTCGAATATTTTGTAAAGTATTTATACAGTTTTACGTTCGATTTACGAACATTCGTTGTCGTGTTGGAGTACAGAGTAACTCCCCAGGATCGAATGCATGCAATTTAATTGACATTGAGCATTTAAATCCAGTGAGCCAGTGGAGGGGGTAAATTGTTTTTAATTGATTCATTGGTGGTAGGTCTCTCATCTGTGAGAGGCCGCCTGGATGGTACCACTGCAATGTCTATTTCTCCCGCCAAACAGCAGTGTAAATGTCCTGCTGTGTTTCAGTTTGAAGGACGTTGTAGCCAGAGGAACTACTGGACATATTGAGACTTAACGTCTTATGTTTCAGGATAGCGAGCGTTGAAGAATGTCAAACATTGCTTTGTAATTTTTAAAACATGCTGTCTTTTGGTTATGCTGGTCGTATCTTTACTATTTATGCCATTTATTGCAATAAAAAAAGTACAAGGAAATTACGTATCGTAAAAATGTTGTATTTCTTTGTAACAATCTTTATGTCAAGACTAAACAGTATACAACATGACTAAACAGTAATCTACTCATAGAAACGGTCATGTTTGTGATGTAATAATTTCCAGTTATTGTTTATTATGCTGATCGCACAGCAGCGGCTCGGAAGCGTTAACTACTGTTTAATTAATCATTCTCTGTAAACGCATCAACACGGTAAAAAATTCTTACAAAGAGGGACTTTTCTTGTCTTTGAATATTCTTAGCGCTATGTAGGATGAATTGGATCGAATTGTCGCCGGGGTCTGTTTTTTTAAATTTCATATCACTTGTATGCTAATATGAATGCAGATCATAGAGCACCTGGCTATGTATACAAGTGAAATAAATGATTTATGGTTATTACCGGACATTATTTAATATGGAATATGTCAAAAATAGAAACAATATAATACAAAGGCATCTTATGTAAATTTATATCCAATTAGATATACTGCATATAATAGCAAGCAGTTTTTAAAACATCGCGTAATAAGACACCGCGATCGTTTAGTATCATGTTCCTTTGCCATTAATTTCAGAAAAAAGCGCGCATGCAAGTTCATTATCTCGCAAAAAGTGTAGGGTAATGGTGGTAATAAAAATATGTTTTCCACACATCATTGTAAAAAAATAAAGACGCTCTCTCAAGGTTAAGCGAACACTTTCCATCTCAAAGGTATTGCTTATTTACATATTTTCTAAATGATTGTCCTTATTGCGGTGTAACAAGGTTTGTTTTTGTTTGATTTGTGGTGTATTTACTTTACCGCTCGGAACCGGCCGAGTAATGTCAAAAGAGTCACATTGGTGGGACCTTCGAGCGCTCCTGGGAACACGAGTAAAAAGTTTGACTTCAAACAATATAATGGGATGTAGGGTGACCAGGATCGTATGGTTTCCCTCATATTTAAGGGGTCAATATAAGACAATTATTTTTTGTTTTTGTTTGTTTTGACATAGACAATACTGTGCTTTTAAGTGTTTCATATGAGTTTCGACTAATGCAATACATGTAAATATTACATTACTATAAAATAATGATGCCTTGATGCTATTTTTATTTTTTGAGAAGTAAATACCATCAACTTATTATGCATTACAAACTCACGATAATAATTGTGAAATGATATGCTGATGCAGATGCCTTTTAGATTGATAGCATCAAATTAAATCCTATATAATACGTACGTACCTTGAAAAGGAAGATGAAATAATTGAGATTCTACAAATGTTAAATACATTTTTTTATTACTTTTTAATGTAAAGAGTGTTTCTTATTTTGTTTTTTATTGCCATTTTTTTATATCCTTATTCTGTATCAGCTCATATACGTCCCACTGCAGGGCACGGCAGTGGCCTAACCACAGGCTATGGCCTAACCACTCTCAATCGAGAATACGATTGAGAGTGGTTAGGCCATGTAGTCCATATTTCCTTATTAATTTGCACTTATTGATTTGTCCTTTATTGTTAGTCTGTTTATTGAATGTAAAACGTTATTAATGTAAGCTTGTTACAAAGAATAAAAAAATTCTTTATTTCTTCTCTTTTTTCAATAATAACGTAGAATTACAAATGATTAAAACGTGCTCTGATAAAAAAATTCTTAACTATTCGTAATGAAAACAAAGGAATTTATATAACAAATTAGCCATAAATTTTAGTATGCATGCAAACTATCTCGACGTAAGAATTCCCACAAGTAACGTGGACTTGGTAACACATAACTTAAACGCAAGCCCAGACCCAGCTCCATCTGCATTCTGTTGGTTTACAATTTAGAACCCATTTCGGTTCGTAGAATGGTTAGATGTTTCTTATTTCCCCTCCTTTATTATTAAGGATGATCTCACACACGAAAATATCCAGTTTTGCACAAAATAAGGTTGTTGGAAGAATTTGAATGGATCTCTCGGGAAGCCTTAATCAATGTTTAAAAATAGAACCTTTTTCGTGGATCCTTTTTTTCGTAATATCTTGATTATGATGAGGATTTTTAGTACTTTGGCGGTATCTTAAATATGATGGATAGTTTAGGAATAACTAGTATATGTTGTAAAGAATAATGTTCCTTACGTATTCTTAAAAGACACATATTTTGTATTGAATGTTGCTCCAGAATGGTGGTGGGTATGTTTCATAGTATGTTTGGTCTACTTCGAGGTCTAAAACTGGAATTACAAATAGTAAAAAAAGAATATGACATGATATATTATAATAACGCAATAAACATTAATTTTAAATACCCAAAAGACATCTATGATAATTATAAAAAATAAGTAGTGCCAAAGTGGTAATGAAGACTGCAGAGATTATTCTTTAAAATAAAATTCCTTTGCAGTCTTATCTCCGACAGATTCAAAACCAAGGCAATGAAGAACGTCCCCGAGGCACCGATGTTTCTGCCCTTACTTTAGATAAACTATAATTATTAAAGGTCAACTGTCAGCTTTTTGCATTCGTTATTCAGTCAGCCTAAAAGGGTTTCTTTATTCTGTTAAAGATTTTAAATTACCATCTTACTGTGATTTAACTATACTATGTAGACTTGCTAATGTTTAGACAGAACATTACAGATCACAAGAAGATGTTGTTTTAATGAGAATATTCTAAATATCTGTGTAGCTACATTAAGTTGGTAGAACACCTTTGATGAGGTATTTAATTCCGGTAAACATATTTGAATTCCGAATTACTGGGATAAAAGATGTGAACAATGTTAATAATTCAAATATCGAATGGCGATAAAATGCGGTCATTGACCTTAGTTCTCCTGTACGTGAGAAAAAAACACAGCTAACTGGTTGTAGTAGATGTAACAACTATTTATTGTCATATCAAGATGTTTAGCAAGTTGCCGCAAGTCTTACAACACATTGGTAAATTTTTAACGAACTTCTAAAAAAAGTTCATAATTCTGTTCATGTTTATTTATTCATATTTATTTGTATTTTTTTATGGAGTTACTTATTTACTTTCATAATTGTTATCATTTGGAATTGATCTTGTCCTATTCTTATATCCATCCAAAGGTTGTCTGGAAGAAATCGTCTAGGGCGATAAGACCGCCAACTGTACTTTTTAATTTTATTTGTTAAGTATTGTATTATTTTGTTATTTTGTGTGCAGTAAAGAATAAATAAAATATATGTACCTACAAAATTCGTTTGCAATCTGGTCTGTCTAAACCTTCCAATGTCTACAATCGGCATACATTACTGGCGCATTGAATGACAGAAGAATTAAGGTATTTTTCTTTTTTCCAGATAACGAACCCGAGGGTCTTCATGCCGCCCTTGTTAAGGGCGCGCTGCACGGGAGACGTCGAATAAATCGAGGTGATTACACCTTTTTTGGATTTATGGTATCTTTCGCAAAACAAATAGTTTGTATTGTGTATTGATGCGGGTATTATGGGGCGGAGCCGATTCAAAGACTATCTGATAGGTAATCTATGCTTATACATTCGGGGGATATCTGGGTAGGTACCATCGCAATGTCTATTTCTCCCGTCAAACATCAGTTTAAATGCACTGTTGTGTTTCGGATTAAAGGACTTTGTAGCCAGAGTGACTACTGGACATATTGAGACTTTACATCTTATGTCTCAGGATAGCGAGCACAGTGGAATGCCAAGCATTGCTTTGTAATTCAAGGTGTTGTTTGGTTTTGCTACTGTTCATGAGCGGTCGTATCGCTTACCATCAGGCGAACGGCATGCTCGTCTCGCCATTCACAGCAATAAAAAATATATAAATATTTAATTATTCTCTTCTAATAGAAAAAATGATAATTGGTATGTTACTACAATTTGAGCTGAGAATATTCTCTTTAGAAACACAATTAAGCAGTTATTTACGAAAAGAACTTATAAAATATTAATGTTTGCAAACAACCTCTACGACTTAAATCTTGATTTCTAGTTTTGAGGTAACCAATATTAAGTTTCCGCAGAGACAGATGCCAGTGGCTAATCTGTATAAAAATAGAATAACACGAAGAAAGGGGCCATTAATTAGCCACACAGAGGCTGCAACAAGACCTCGCGGTATCACCTGGCACCGGCATAAATTGAACATCAGATAAATAAATATTATTTTTAAAAGCATAATTCAGCTTCTATATTGCATCCAATAAAACGGCGGGAGATTAGCTGATTGTCATCTCTATTTACTGAGAAAAACAACATTATTTTCCGCAAAAACACACGGAAAAATCATCCTTATTTGTCGGTGATAAAGTTTACACTGGTTCCTGAGTTATCGTTGGTAGTTATCGAGTAAAAAGAACTTGTGATGTGGCCAAGAGACAATATAGAATAGGCGGCCATGTTGGTTGTCTATGGCAAGGGATTTATGGTGCGAGCGCAGCTGTAATTTCGCGAGCTTTATGTTTTTTTCTCGATTGTACAGACATTTTTTGTTGGAGATTTTAATAAATATTTTTAAATGAATAGGTACTTTGTGTTGTGCCGTGTAGGTACGCGGTACCGGGAATGCGTGCTGAGCTAAAAATAAATTCCTATATTAACATACCCTAACATAATGGTTTATTGTTTTGGTATGCAATATGCGTAGTCTTTCTGTCCTTAATTTATCAATAATGATCCAATTATATCCAGATATAGATTTGAACAAAAAGGATAAGGTAATGTTATTATGCCGACTGAATCTATTAAGGATGATCAGAACACATAACGTAGGTAAATATAGGCAATTTGATATAGTTTGGAAATGTTAATTTTATTTAATGAGGTATTTATTTTTAAACAAGATTTTAAAACGTTACGTACGTTGCATTAATTGTAAAAAATTTGATGATTAATTTATGAAGATTGACTTGGTGGCGTAGTTCTACTACGGTACGGTTACAAAGCTGAGGTCTCAAGTTCGAATCCCGGGTCGGACAAAGTTTTTCTATTCGTTATCAGCCCGCGGAGTCAGAAATTTGTGTCCAATTTGGCGATAAGCTCGGCCCTTACCATATCGTGAGACGGAACATACATGCCGAAATTTGAGTGTCCTGGTTGCACCTCTGCCTAAGCCAATTAATTGAAAATTTGGAGTTAATTTTATCTGTGACAGATGATCTATCCAAGCCAAATGACCGATAAAACATAACGTATTTACGGATAATTGATAGGCACGCGTCTACTTTTTCCCTAACCAATAAGCCAATGACAAGTTTTTTATCAATTTAAATGGATTTTCTCATTTGTCATTAACTGCCATGTGCAATAAAAAGTTTATGCGCCAAGAAAAAAAGATGGCGTTGTAAAAATAGACACGGGCATTATTTTTCGCAATCCTGCGTCCGTTTAGTTTTTGCGCGCTAATGTTCAAACGCCCGAGCGTGGTGGAACGCGCGTAAAAACCTTATAATAACATGCAATTTTTGCGCTTGTGCATGTAAAATGACAGTTTTTCTGTCCGCACTTATTTCTTTGGGTTTTATAAAAAATTGAATCTAAACGGGCCCTAGATTATGTTGGGTTTTAAATATATAGTGACCTTGCTTGGTATTTTGACAGAGGTAAATAAAATCGTTTACTTGAACTGATCAAATTGTAAAAATATATTTTACAAATGCCACCAATTATCAAAATAAGCTTGTGATTTCTTGATAAAATAAAATTGTAACCCACATATATCCAACTCCTTAAGTAACAAAGTGAGACAAAGGGGGTAGAGATGTCCTTTGTTTCCTTATAAGACAGTAATTAGGTGTACTGCTATTACGATATCTATGATACGACATATAGTAATTTCTATGGTATATGCTATAATATGGTCTAACCCTCTCAAACGTACTCTTGATTGAAGAGGAGGCTCGTGTCCTGCAGTGAGACGTATATGGTCTGATGCAGTACTATTGAAACCAACAAGCGATAGTTACTCACCATTCAATCTGAGTTTCCTGTCAAAAATCCTTACACCAAGTTTAAAAAAAAACTGGGCCAGTGCATCGCGTGAGACGCAGCACTCAGCCCATCAAGTATACGATAATTTGACATAACAACGTGTCACGTCGACCGCAACATGAAATAATTACGTTGTAATACCGAAATTACTCGTAATACAAGTAATAACAGAGAGTGATACGTCAGAATTCTTAGTTTGCATTTGCTGGTGATCTTGGTAATATAATTGGTTATAATTGCATTGAGAGTCACGTTTCGCGACTACTGTCGTGTTCTTTGAAAATTATTCGATGATTACAGGGGCTCTGAAATGACATGTGTCATTTTCGAATTACAAGAATGTTTTTAAATGCCAATACGGTGGTTCGCGGAAAAAAGGGGAAAATAAATGGTTGGCAGCACAGGAATTAAATATAGTCGACTTTGGTGGTTTAATCGATGATTGTAACGATGTTTACTTTTTTAATTTTCGTGAAATACATAATATTTATCGCTTATATAACGCTCACGACTGTCGAGGCCTCGTTCGATGCATGACATAATGTTGGCGCGTCTAATATCAAGTATCAGCCTCGCACAGGGCCTTCTTTGCATAACTGTCAGGTGCCATCTCTGAACGTTTTTGCGTTAATCTCAATACTTATTTGGGTGTGTGTGGGTTTGAATGCGAAGGTTGGATTTAAGAAAGTGTAGGATTGGTCAAAGGAAGGTCGAATTAAAAGGAAATATATTTGGGCGTGATGGGTGAAAGAAAAGAAAGAAAGAAAAATAGTTTTATTTGCCACGAGCATTAAAACGACGTACAAAAACAGATATACAGAGGTCTATATATAAAAAAATAAAACAATAAGAAATAAAGAAGAAGTTCGCACGTCGTGGCTGTGACAAGTAGGTGATCACTCAGCAATTATGTTGCGCTGCGGTGCAGGCCGTAGCACAACGCTGATTTTCGGTGATCACCTTGGATGACGTGCAGACGCAAGCTAACGCAAACTTAAGCCTATTATAAAAAAAAAAACTAAACATTAACCTAAACCTTAATAATTATCCTAATATAAATGTACCATAATGTCTCTAGGTCAGAGGGTCATTCTTTTGGCAACCTGTCCGGCTGTCTTACAGAATGGCACGGGCACGCGCTCCCGGCCCCTCGAGCCACCATTGTCGCACTCCACTTCCCAATCCGCGACTTTGGCGTCCCCCTTCCTCCCCACTACTGGTGGCAGGATTTTTGTATTGAGTCATATTTTTCACTCAATGCTGAATCCGAGCGGGTTGGTACCACCGTCTGGTCTATTTCTACCGCTAAGTAGAAATGCGTTCCGGTAGAAGGGCTGGACAGCCGTTCCCTCATCCGTTCCTTCCTCTTCGATAATAGGTGTTGGTTGTTGCAAGCGATGCTCGTTGATGTGGTTGGGTGTCGGAGTGGGCGCTCGGGTGGGGGTGCTGGTGTGGAGTACAGGGAGACCCGGTGGGAACGGTCACCGCCGGCCGCCTGCCGGTTAGTAGCCGACCTGAACCCGGGGATACACAACTGTCTAACTCCCTCCCCGGGAAGCTGTCCCGCCAACCGGCGAAAATCCCGTTGCGCAGTCGTCGTGCCAGAGTGGGAGACTGGAGTGGATCCCGGCGACTGCACGCGGGGGGGCATCGGGGGCCCTTCCGTGCTTCACGCTGGCTCCTCCTAATGCCGCGTGCCCGCTTTACACTATATCCTCCCTTCTCGAGTATCGTCTTGGTTCAACCACGCTTATCCTTACCCTATCCCACTCTCTTTAAAATATGCGAAGGCACAATCGAAGCAGGCTCTCCACGGCGGGAAATTTATCCACATTTTCTGTGGACTTCTGTAATGTCAGGGGTCTACATAGCAACCTCGACGCCGTCCACCACCATCTAGAGACGGCGCGGCCTGCCCTGCTCTTTTTAACGGAGACGCAAATATCCGCCCCTGACGATGTATCGTACTTAAATTACCCCGGTTACGTTTTGGAACATCGATTCCTACGTAAAGCCGGGGTGTGCGTCTTCGTCAGGGGTGATATCTGTTGTCACCGCCTTCGGGGCCTCGAGCGTCAGGACCTGTCTTTATTGTGGCTACGAGTAGAATTCAGGGGTAGGACCCGAGTCTACGCATGCCTGTACAGGTCCCACGCCAGTGATACGGGATCTAGTCAATTATTTGAGAGCGTCCAAGTGGGGACTGACCAGATTCTCGAGCAGTTCCCTTCCGCGGAGGTGGTGGTCCTCGGTGATTTCAACGCTCATCACAAAGAGTGGTTGGGATCCAAGACCACTGATCTCCCCGGTCGGGCTGTCTATGAGATGGCCTTGGCTTATGGTCTCTCGCAGCTGGTAACACAGCCCACCCGTGTTCCAGACGTTGAGAGCCATGAGCCCTCTTTGTTGGATCTTCTGCTGACGACCCACCCGGACGGATACAGGATAGCGGTTGATGCTCCCCTAGGATCATCTGACCACTGCCTGGTCCGTTCATGTGCTCCTGGAGTGGGTCCCAGCCGCTCTTCGACGACTGGAACTCGCACAGTTTGGCGGTACATGTCAGCAGATTGGGATGGACTGCGAGAATTCTTTGCGTCCTACCCTTGGGGGCGGCTTTGTTTCTCCTCCGATGATCCTGACGCCTGTGCGGACTGCGTCGCGGATACGATTAGCTTGGGTATGGAAACTTTCATACCCAGCTCGAAAATACCCGCAGGGCGTCGCAGCCGGCCTTGGTACAATAGTGCCTGTGCTGTTGCTGCGCGCCTAAAGCAGTCCGCATACACGGTGTGGCAAGACGCAAGGAGGCGTCGGGATCCAAATTCAAAGGAGGAGAAACGGAAATTCAACGCCGCCTCTAGATCCAACAAGAGAGCCTTAGCTAAGGCCAAGGCGGAGCACATCCGCAGAATTGGCGAGCGACTCCAGAGCTATCCCTCTGGGAGTCGTGCTTTTTGGTCGCTCGCTAAGGCTGTGGAGGGTAATTTCTGCCTGTCCAGTCTCCCACCACTGCGCAAGTCCGATAACAGTTTGGCCCACAGTGCAAAGGAGAAGGCCGATCTCTTGGCCCAATTCTTTGCCTCGAACTCGACTTTGGATGACGGGGGCGCCACACCGCCGAACATCCCGCGTTGTGAGAGCCTCCTATCTGACATAAAAATCACCCAGCGTGCTGTCAGACGGGAGCTCAAGCTTCTAGACGTCCATAAGTCGAGTGGGCCAGACGGTATCCCCGCAGTGGTTCTTAAAACGTGCGCCCCTGAGTTGACACCCGTGCTCACGCGCCTTTATCGTCTTTCCTATAAAGCCAACCGGGTTCCGGCTTCGTGGAAGGTCGCCAATGTACACCCTGTCCCCAAAAAGGGTGACCGTTCGGACCCTTCGAGTTACAGGCCGATTGCTGTCACATCCCTACTCTCCAAGGTTTTGGAGCGAGTTATCAACACTCAGCTCCTGAGGTATCTTGAGGATCGCCAGTTGATTAGTGACCGCCAGTACGGTTTCCGTCATGGTCGCTCGGCTGGTGACCTTCTTGTGTACCTCACGCACCGTTGGGCGGAAGCTTTGGAGAGTGGGGGTGAGGCGATTGCGGTCGGCCTTGACATTGCGAAGGCGTTCGACCGAGTGTGGCATCGCGCCCTTCTGGCAAAGCTACCTGCGTATGGAATTCCTGAGGGGCTCTGCAAATGGATCGCCAGCTTTTTGGATGGTCGGAGCATAAAAGTCGTAGTGGACGGCTGTTGCTCCGAGACCAAGACCATTAATGCTGGTGTTCCACAAGGCTCGGTGCTATCGCCGACACTCTTTATCCTGCATATCAATGACATGTTGTCTATTGATGGCATGCATTGTTATGCAGATGATAGTACGAGTGACGCGCGGTACATCGGCCAACGGAGCCACTCTCGGGATTCCATTATGGAAAGACGGTTTCAACTTGTGTCTGAAGTCGAGAGCTCTCTGGGGCGGGCCTCCGAATGGGGTGAATTGAACCTAGTTCAATTTAACCCTTCGAAGACACAAGTTTGCGTGTTCACTGCGAAGAAGGACCCCTTTGTCATGGCGCCGCAATTCCAAGGAGTTACTCTCCAAGGATCCGAGAGTATTGGAATCCTTGGCATCGAAATATCAAGCAAGGTCGAGTTTAGGAGTCATTTGGAGGACAAAGCCAAACTGGCGAGCAAGAAGTTGGGAATCCTGAACAGAGCCAAGCGGTACTTTACGTCGGGTCATAGATTGACACTTTACAAAAAATACCAGCTCGACCCACTTGACTCCTTGCAGCGACGAGCTTGTCGAATTGTCAATGATCCCGATCTCACGGACAAATTGGAACCGTTAGGACTGCGGAGAGACTTCGGATCTCTCTGTGTGTTCTATCGTTTGTTCCATGGGGAGGGCTCCGAAGAGTTGTTTGAGATGGTACCACCGTCGCCTATGTACCATCGCACCACACGTTTCCGCAGTAGAGTTCATTCCCACCACCTGGAGGCGTACCGCTCCCGAACGGTACGTTTCCAGCGTTCTTTTCTACCACGTACGTGCAAGCTCTGGAATGAACTCCCTGCATCGGTGTTTCCTCAGCGCTATGACCTGTCCTTCTTCAAACGAGGTTTAAGGAGAGTACTATCCTTGAGGTAGGCAGCGACTTTGTTGTGCTGGTCCCCTGGCACTACGGAGGTCCATGAGCAGCGGTAGCCGCTTACCATCAGGCGGGCCGCTTGCTCGTCTGCCTACTAGGCAATAAAAAAAAAAAAAAAAAAACCTTAAAAATATTACAAAAGCTTTACCAAAATATTAAAAACTAAAAAAACTATAAATTAATAATCAAAACATTAAATGTAATGGGTGCTTGTTTCAAGTTGTAAAAATTCATTAAATTCGAAATTGTTCCGATTTGTAAAAAATTCTATGTTACGTAAAGTCCGCAAACCCGCACTAGGTCAGCGTGGTGGACTATATGCCCTCACCTTCTCAATCGTATGCTCGATTGTAGAAGAGGCCCGTGCCCTGCAGTAGGACGTAAATAGGTTGGTAAAGGATGCTTTTTTGCCATAGACATACTTAAAAGCATATATAAAGTAGTTTAGATATTATGGAATGGAAAATTTTGTGTTTTAATAAATATCTATGACTAATTTAAAACAATAGGTAATAATACTTTCAGAACTATTTTTTGTTTGTTGCGGTGAATGGCGAGACGAGCATGCCGTTCGCCTGATGGTAAGCGATACGACCGCTCATGAACAGTAGCAAAACCAAACAACACCTTGAATAACAAAGCAATGCTTGAATGGGTAAAAAATAACAAAAAAAATGTCGTTTTTTTTTGCAACTTTTTCTGTTGCATTGTGTCTGAAGTCGCTTAAACTACCACCCGGCTTCGTTTTCGGTAGCAGTCTTGATATACCCTGTATATACAATATACTACATAATGCACGATAAGTGTTTTTTTTTATACTGGCCTGGCATAGTGGCGTCATTGCACCTGATGGAAAGTGCCAATGCCGCCCAGGCAGAGTATCCATTGGCATCGGACGGCAGTCCCATGCCAATAGAAACAATTATGCCGGCCTGCTAAGGTGCCTCTTCACACCTCTTCTCTTCTTCTTGATTTAATGTATTATGCTATTAGTGTAATTTTCTTAAATAAAAAAGTAATTGAAATAAAGCTGAAGCAAAGGTTATTTCATCATAATTATCAGTTAACATAACATTTCCACTGCAAAATATTGACCGTCCCAAATATTTCAATTGGACTTTCTCAAACCTTATTTAGGATTTAACGCTATAACATTTCAAATATATTTTTTAAACTATGCTGTGTTTCAAAACCATGTATACTATTTTAAATTTAGTCTCACTATTTTAAAGTTATTTTTTATTTATTATTATTGTCTCGTATAATCTTATCAATTTTCATACTTATTAATTGATCCATCAAAATATTCAACGGAACCCGCTAAGTAAAATAACTTCACGCTTACCATTTTTCTGTGAGTCGACCGAACAGAGCTAATATTTGTGTTCGATTTGTTGATTCTACATTGCTGGACGAGTTTGGAATGGTAAAACAAGTAAAGCTGGCATTTTGTTGGGAGGCGTGCGCGCATCCTAATGGAAAAGACATCAACGCGACGCGCCCGTTGAAATCTTTTGCATACGATGACTTAAATAGACTTTTCTAGATTATTTTTATTCTAAATATATATGAAGTTGAATAAATAAGGATAAAAAGTATATTTTCAATTCAGATTAAACTAGAAATGGCTTGCTTCTGATTTAATCTCATTGGTAGTTTATTAAAATGTATTCGCTCATTGGCTCGCGTGGTGGACATAATCAATGATTACTTTTTAAAATAATATAGAACCTGTAAGTTATCTATCACACCTCTACACACACACACCTCTGACTTTTCGGAGTCATGTGTGTATTGATAGTCAATCACCACGCACTAAAACGGCGAAGGAAAACATCGTGAGGAAACCTGCATACCATAGCGAATCATAAAAATTATATGGTATGTAAGTCCACCAACCCGCACTAGGCCAGCGTGGTGGACTATATGGCCTAACCACTCTCAATCGGTAGTCGATTGTAGAGGAGGCCCGTGCCCTGCAGTGGGACGTATATGGGCTGATACAGAAGTTATCTATATTTCTAATAGCCAATGTGTGTATGTTATAAATAGCGCGATTTTTTTTTAATTTTCTTGATTGGTTGGTAAATACAGACAAAGGTTTTGATAAAATAATAACCTAAACCCTTCTGTACCATTGCGCCTTAAGAGCAAATGGGTGTACATTATTATTTTAGGAAAAACTATGTATGTATCATCCTAATACGACAATAGGCAAAATATTCGAAATAAATCAACACTTTATTTCTTGAGAATTTTTTTGTTGCATTGTGCATAAAGTCATGAATATCTGTATTCGTTTATAGTCGCAGTCTGAACATACCCGGTATCGTGAGGTGTAATATTTGGTCTTCTATAACTTGCTTATTCAACAGGACGCAAATATCAATTTATGGGCCACCATCATCGTAGTCATAAACCAATGATAAACCATATCCATCGCTTAATACAACCCTCACCCCAAAAATTTATAGTAACTTGCACTATCTTGGACCCAAAGACCTCCTACGTTTCTCAAGTCTCATACTCCTATACTTTTACTCAAACACTTCCAAGAGGCCTGTCAAACGCACAATGGCGGTAATCAAACGCGTAGTAATGAAATGAGTTAATACAAGGCGCGCGTGAGCTCGGGGTCAAGTGCGACCGCGTGCGTGACTGCGAATGTGCGACGTGGGTGATGTCTTCATACGTCGTGTAGTGTTTTATAATATAAAATTACTGGTTTCTTAGATTTACGCGAATGTTACACATTGAAATAAAACTATTATTTACGGATTTTATCACGGATTTGGTTTAATTTTTACATATTTTGAGTTCCCGTTTCGATTACTTCACACATCGACGCTCAACGAAGTCTGCAGTTGCTGAGCACATAGATGAAGGCTCCAAGCATTTTTTTTATTGCAATTAATCACGAGACTAGCAAGCCGTTCGCCTGATGGTAAGCGATACGACCGCTCATAAACAGGAGCAACATTCCACTGCGCTCGCCATCCTGAGACATAAGATGTTAAGTCTCAATATGTCCAGTAGTTACTCTGGCTACAATGTCCTTCAATCCGAAACACAACAGTGCACTTACGCAGTGTTGTTTCACGGGAGAAATAGACATTGCGGTGGTACCTACCCAGATGGCCTCTCACATATGAGAGACCTACCACCAGTAATTACGTGCAATACCTTCATTTTGACCCAAGTCCTCGCTAAAGAACACCGTTTCCTGCACAGGATGTTTCGCGAGGCTATTGAAATTAAAAAACATCCAAATTTCAATAGGGAAGATGGCTTGAAGCTTGCACAAGCATGGGATCCAATTCTACACTTAATTAAATCGGAACCCAAAAGACCAACTGCCAGACCTCAAGACACAGTGAGCTCCTTCTGCGTGGATCGGAACGCGAATACAGATTAGTTATTTAACTTAACTTTTTAATTTAATATTTCAAAATTAAGGGTAGTTAAATTGTAACAGTCGCTGAGCGGGTGACTAATACCTCGGTCCGCCCCGTGACCACGAAAGCTGTAAAGTAATCGAAACGTCGGGAACTCAAAAAATGTAAAAATTAAACCAAATCCGCGATAAAATCCGTAAATAATAGTTTTATTTCAATAAAATTACTGTTTAGTAAGTTTACTGGTGGTAGGTCTCTCATATGTGAGAGGCTGCCTGGGTGGGTACCACCACATTGTCTATTTCTCCCGTCAAACAGCAGTGTTCATGCACTGTTGTGTTTCGGATTGAAGGACATTGTAGCCAGAGCAACTACTGGACATATTGAGACTTAACATCTTATTTATTTTATTTTATTTATTGGGACAGCAAACAGTTACATGTACATGTCTTATTAAACCTAGTCTTAATTTAAGAAGTTATGAAACTCACATAACCCACACCATTGTCCACGGATTGACATAATGTGGTATTGTAATATTTGCAAACAGAAAGACTACTACTATTATAACGTCGCTTCAGACAACTTATGTATAAGATAACCAATAGGTTATCTACTCAATATGCGCATCAAAGTGTAACCTTGCATCTAATAATACACCTAAATCTCTTACCAAAGTTGTCTTATTTAGGACTACACTGTCGGGAGTAATTAAAGTTAATTTTATTTATGTTTTTTGTGAAAGATATAGCATGGCATTTATCTATATTAAGGAATAGCTTATTATTTTGACAGTGTGTGTATAGTCTGTCCTGCAATAATAGGCAATCTTTGAGGTTATGCAATCTTTAAATATCTTTAAGTCATCTGCATACATTAGAAATCTACAGTTAAGGAAAGAATGTTTAATATCATTAATGAATAATACAAAAAGAAGTGGTCCCAATATGGAACCCTGCGGGACTCCCGACGAGGCGGTAATTGATTCAGATTCAAATCCATTGATGACAACTTTCTGAGTTCTGTTGTATATATACGAAGCAAACCAACGGAGCAAGTTACCACGTATACCGTTATAGGCTATTTTCTGTAACAGTAGTGTGTGATCCACTTTATCGAAGGCCTTCTTGAAATCTGTATACACAGTGTCAACTTGTATCCTACGATCCATATTTTCAAAGAGATAATTGGTGAAAATCATAGGATTTGTTATTGTAGATCGTTAAGTTACAAAACCATGTTGTTCCCTAATAATCTGCTGATGTGACAGAGGATATAGAGCATTATGTACCAGACGTTCAAACAGCTTAGCCAGAGTAGACAATATAGAAATGGGGCGATAGTTTTCTACATTGGCCTTCACACCTCCTTTAAAGACGGGCGTAATAAAAGCTCTTTTGCACGTCGTAGGAATGATCCCTTCGCGTAGACATTTGTTAAATATCTACGCCTGTGAAACGAGAGGCCGCGGGTTCGATCCCCGCACCGAGAGAAATGTTTGTGCGGCCCACAAATATTTCTTCCGGGTCTGGGTGTTTGTGAGACCGAAAAGTCTCTCGTAGTTCCTGATACCCACGACACAAGACTCGATCTTAGTGTGGGGTCAGGACTATGTATGTGACTGTTGGGTGTTATTTATTTATTTATTTATTTATATAATATGTAAGGCTGTCGATATACTATTTGCGGTCACTATGAGAAGCTTAGGTGGCAGGCCATCAGGACCGGCTCCCTTAGTAGCATCCAATGATTGTAACCCTTTGAGTACAGTCTGTTTAGACAGATAAATGTCCGATATAAGTGAAAAATTGCTCAAATCTTTAACGGGTGGTTCCCATGTCTTTGGGTATTAACACGAATTCTCATAAACAGAACTAAAGTATGCTGAGAATAGGTTGCATATTGTGGAAGGATTGTTAGAGGATACGCTTTTAAAACACATATCCGTAGTATAGTTGGACTTGTTTTTTTTGTTGGATATATACGACCAGAATGTTTTAATGTTTTTGGGTATGCTGTCCTCAACCGTTTTAACGTAATCACGGTAACATTTTAAGCATTCCCGTTGGAAGAGCTGATCAAAATATATGCGTAACATATTGAATGCGGGCCGCTAAATACCAAACATGTAGGACCTGTGCCTTATATTAATTTAAATATATAGATATTATATAGATATGTTTGGTACTTGGCGACCCGCCTTCAATATGTTACGTATATATTTTGATTTGTTGCCTTGTCAAGTCATTAAGCAAATTAATCAACATTCACAAGTACAATGAAATAAATAAATTTTTTTTGTTGTTAGTGGTTTTTTGTTTTGAAGTCGGTTTTTATTTTTTTATTAAAATTTTTAATTATTTGTATCTTTTTAGTGTTGATAGGCATTTCAATGAAGAAGAGTTGGTCCCACAAAGAATATGTTCTTTCCGATGACAATGAAATCGCTAAAATCGGCTAAAAGCTGCCGAAGATATTGGAGAATGGAATATTCACGTTTATTATTTTTTTCTCCCCCGCCCCTCCCTTCGCCCCTACCCCCATTTCCCTCCACCACTGTAGCTAAGCTTTTGTACTATAAAAAAGAACCATTGGAATCCTACTGAATTTCGAGGAGTTCTATTCTCCAGGTCCGAACATGATCATCAGATCTTTATGTGTTCTTCCTGGGATCAACCTGTCAATACGTTATGGTTTCTTAGTGGTTTCTTAGATTTATGCGAATGTTACACATTGAAATAAAACTATTATTTACGGATTTTATCGCGAATTTAGTTTAATTTTTTACATTTTTAACTTCCCTATGATCACGGCACCTCTTCAAGAAGTTCAAGGATGATATACATCTTGCGCGCTTGGTCTTCGAATTCTCCAACCGGCGTATTTTATTTGCAATGTTCAGTCCGTACTGGCTTACATAATGGTTTCTTAGATTTAAGCGAATGTTACACATTGAAATAAAACTATTATTTACTTTATACTATTATTATTTATTACTATTATTTGTCAATACGTTCTTTCCAATTAAAAAGAAATCACTAAAATCGGTTAAAAGCTGCCGAACATATTGGTATTTACGTGTATATAAATTTTATCAAACCCCTTTTCCCCCCTCTCACTGTAACTTAACTTTTACAATGAACCTAATGCAAAAAGAACCATTGGAATCCTACTTCATTTTGAGGAGTTTCCCTCTCCAGGTCCGAAGATATTCATCAGATCTTTGCCATATTTTTATGGGACCAAATGACAAGCACCAGCTTTCAACCAAAGAAAGAATAGTCAAAATTGGTTCACACAGTACAGAGAAAGGTAACAAACAAAAAAAGCAACATACAGTCGAATTGAGAACCTCCTCCTTTTTTTTGATTTCGATTAAAAATGGTCGCTGTCACCTACATACCTTGTAAAGATTTGAAATTTCGGATTAAAATAAAATACGTTCGATAAAAATCTGAGACTTTTGTGATATCGAATATTTATCAATTTCTTTTTATTCAGGATGTATATAGCGATGGTGATTCTGTTAAGATCGGTGTTTTTGTTTGAAACTGACCAAATCTATGATGATTAATGTATGTAAAAGCGTATAACCTGTTATTAACTTTGTTATGTGTAATGCTATGCTTTTTACGATCTTTCCAAATACGTACACAAAAACACAAGTTAATAATACAAGTTTGTTACAAGTGTGGGAATACTTACAACCGGCTGTTAAGGGTATGAATTTAATTGAATTTATTTATTATATTAATTTTTATTTATTATATTTGAGAAACTTTAAAATTATACTTTGTTAAAACCTTTTTATTATTTATTGCAATGAATAGCGAGACGAGCACTCATGGACCTACTGTCCAAAACCAAACAAGACCATTAATTAAGAAGCAATGCTTTGCATTCCATAAGACGTTAGTCTCATTATGTCCAGTAGTTACTCTAGCTACAATGTCCTTCAAACCGGAACACCAAAGTGCACTTACACTGTTGTTTGTCGGGAGATATAGACATTGCGATGATCCCAACCCAGTCAGAATCTGACATATGAGGCACCTACCACTAGTAAACAAACATAAAATCAATCTTTACCATAAATAACTATTCGTTAAAGGCTTAAGTCCTATATAAATATGTCAATTAAAAGAGGATTAATAGGCTGTTTACTCTTTACGCTGCTATCAGAAATGGCTCAGCATGAATAGGCAGGCTTACCCGGGACCCTATCACTGCCTCACATGATATCGACGTAAAAATACATCTTGCTGTCTCGTTTTGAACGAAAAGAGTGAGCGAGATTGCCGTGTGCCTTTCCTCTATTCATCATTTTTTTATTCCGTTCCCCTCCCAATTCGATGGATTAGTAATATTTATGTTATGGGTGCTCAATGGCAGCAGTACTCATTTATCATCAGGCGACCCAATTGCTCTTTTGCTGGACCCATTGGAAAAAAGTAAGTACACAAAAAGTAACCGAAAATGAAGAACATTTAATAAACGAACGTAGAAAGTATAATACATACATACATTTTTCCCAGAAGGGATGGCAGAGGGGCAACTACTGAATGTGGGTTTGAGCCTATCGCCATATCGAGTACCAATTCCTGAGTCCAGGCAGATCAGATACTATCTAGTAAATAGAAAAATCCAATATAATTTTGCCCGACCCGGGATTCGAACCTGAGACCACAGCTATGCAATCATACCATAGTATTGCGCCAGTCGATAGTTTCTAACTTTCGTAGAATCACTTCGCAAAACATTTGGCAAGAACCCAACATAGATATGGAGGCTTAAGCAAACCGCAATGGGTGATGTATTTTTTCCCGGCAGCATGGCGTCACCAAACTGACTCAGTTTCCGGCCACGCGGTTATTTTAAGACGATTCGCGTGGACACGTGACCTTCGTTTGTTCTCTGTATATCTGTATGTCGGATTTCTTGTGTCGATGTGACTGATCTTATGTTTTAGTGTCGTATTTGTGCTGTGATTTGTATGAATTGATCGTAGGTCTCTCATATGTGAGAGGCCGCCTGGGTAGTCCACAATGTCTATTTCTCCCGTCAAACAGTAGGATTGAAAGACATTGTAGCCAGAGTAACTACTGGACATATTAAGACTTAACATATTATGTCTTAGGATGGCGAGTGCAGTGGAATGCCAAGCATTTGTAATTCGAGGTGTTGTCTGATTTTGCTATTGTTTATGAGTGGTCGTATCGCTTACCATCAGGCGAACGGCATGCTAGTCTTGCAATTCAAAGCAAATAAAAATGGGCCCAAGATTTCACGTTGGGTTGTTTAGTACTTCGTACTTAAAATGCTCATTACTCATTCTTGTTTTCCCAAAATAGTAGGTACTGGGGAGGTTGATGACTTAGGACAGCCGAGTTTATTTTACCCCAAAAATGTTTTAGTGGGTAAGCCTATCACCAGGCCTGCATTTACTTGAATTTACAAAACATATATGTTGGGAATGTCTATCTTATATTAAAAAGAGCATAAAATTTATTTTTTGTTTGTGTTGAATAGGTTCTGTAACTGCTGGACCGATTTGAAAAATTCCTTCACCATTACAATCCTACATTATCCTTGAAGAACATAGGCTATAGAATATTTTCAAAAAAGTGTGCTGTGTGCTATGCCGCTAATTAGTAATAACTATAGTCATACGATACTAATTGAATAGGATAGGGTAGGGAGATGTCAACATCTTATCACGAAGGCTTAATCTACTATACACTCTATTAGGAAAACAGAAATACCGAATGAACAGTCACGCCATTTAGAATTTGCAAATATTCTCTTCGGGATAAAATATAACGTGAGAGGATGATCTTTCGTAGTTTCTCGAATATCTATATAGTTTTACGTGCGCGGTTAAGTGACAGTGTGTGATGATATATTTACTGGAAATGAACCCGTAACCTTCGTGTCGCAGCCGGTTGAGAGATTGTCGCGTCGCGGACGTCATCGGGCTTGTAATATTCAATAAATATTTTTGATATTCAACAACTCACACAAAAGTAAAAAGTAAAGACATAAACATCTGCTCCATACTCTTAACAATTTAAACGCAAGTCTAATTTATAAAGAAAATAAATAATTACAAAACACACAATTAATAGGACATTTTGGATCTAAATTAAATCTAAATTGCGTACATGCGTTTTTAATTTAATTCATTAAACTTAATCATCTAATTTTGTATCTCGATGCGAAGGGATCAATTTTGTAGCGTAACACACTTTTCACTTACACTCGATTGTGAAATTTATTTGAATTTACATAAGGTTGAAAATAAGGTTTACTTGTTGTGAATTAAGTCTTTTTTTTTGTGGAGCGTTGGATGTAATTATGCAATAAATTGGCAGTTACCGCTCTTGCAAATAGTGGGATGCGTGCGCATCTGAGTTAGCACATTGTAAGAGAAAAATGCAAATAAAATCTCCGCTTTCACGAGTTGAAAGTTACTACTTTTTTAGTTCAGTAATTTAACGAAGCATTCATGATTTAATTGTACATTTGTTTTCTTATTACACAGTCATATAATAAGTTAACATAATTGAAGAAGTTATTAGAAAAAGATAAAGTGCGAGGAAAATTGATATTATTTCTTTGTTTTTATTTCGTCCAATTCTTTATCATCAACATTATCGAATGGTGTATTATTATAGCTGGTTTCTTTCCCAAAATTACGGGATTCTTATCTTATCTTATCTTCAATTCTTATCCAGGTATACAGTTAAATTTTCATTCTCGTTACTCTTTTTGGACGGACGATCTGACTAAGGTTGCAGGAAGTCGCTGGATGCAGGCCGCTTCCAACAGGTCATTGTGGAGATCCTTGGGGGAGGCCTATGTTCAGCAGTGGACTTCCTGTGGCTGATATGATGATGATGATGATGATGATGACTCTTTTTAGTATTTTTAGCTATTCCTTATAATTAATATGATTGCCGCCTACTTGAAACAATTCACCCCGTATATCTGGCAAGGGATCATTATTTTTAAATCCCTAAAGCTAATACAACAACAAGTTAAGTTAGCTGCATTGTTTACTAGCGCTAGTGACTCGCGCCAGTGGCCGCGGGCGTGACCCGCCTTGCAATAGCTGCGGTTGTTGCCGTGTTTGTACGTGACGCCTATACTCGATTGTTTTCACTATGGCCTTTGGTTCGTACTAGCGATTACCCGTGACTTTACGTGTTATGGATCTTGCATTTCAATCCAGGCGCTTCCGAGGGCTTGGGTAGGCTGAAAAAGTGTTTTTTTTGCGGCATTATTCAAATAAACTGTTTTATTGGTTATGATCAATGATAACGTAATTTCAATCAGTAATTGTTCTTGGACTGCGAATAAACACGTATCTCAATTATCCATAGATGCTGATTGAAGCAAGGAAAAGAAAGAACAGTATAAACCCTTTGTACCTTTGAACAGTAGAAAACCTTTGTAACATTGTATAATATATTATATTTTGATCAAGATACCCACATATTCCCAGATCTTCACGTATAAAAAAACAGTACCATACTGTGCATACTTGAAAAATGGATATTATATATTCTCATCGCTTAATATTAGCTCTTTCGGTTTAGACATTACGATGGATTTATTCAGTTTTTTTAAATATAAATGTGTACTATAATACTCCATTTAGGCGACTCCATCACACAGGTCATGCACGCAACTCAATCGGCAGGAGCGCGACATGTTTTTATGTAATGCATGTGAACCTGCGTATGCGCAGTTATTTCCGCGCCGCGCCGTACCGCGTGGCATCACGCGCCCCGCGACGACGCTAGTGATGTGACCGCGTATACGAATCGTGGGATATTCGTATCCGCTAAGGAGATCAGCCGACGTTCATCCCACATGAATTACCAATAAAAATAGAGATATAAAACTAAAATAAAACATGCAAATATGTAGTAAGAAGCGCGTACAAAAAAAAATTATGCAATAAGGCATATTATAAAATTTCGGAATATTTAGACGATAACAAGGCTTGGGAATAGAATAAAATTAAATGAATGTGTAGTATCTCGGAGCGTAAGTTTTGGTGTGCTCTATAATATATCATTTAAATCAAGTAACTTGTCAAATTTGCCATTATTTTCCTGTGTAAGTGATTGGGTATGTCATGCTCGCTTAAAGGTCTGTGCTTGCGGTGGCGTTGTGTGCCAGGTCGGTCACTTCCCTGCAACATGGTTGAGGAGGCCGATGGCTGGCACATGCGTCATACTCGTGAACGGGTGCTGCTTGCGTAGACTGGTCTATCCGATTTGCTTACATTGTAATGGATTGATTGATGGATTACATAAGGCTTTCGCAATTATTCACTGCTTTGGCGAAAAAGAGTATACTGATTCTTCGTTCTGGGCGACTTCACTCAGCCATAGTAATTATAATATAATAATATTCATATCAAAAATATTTATTGTAAAGCAACATATTATTATTAAACTGCTCTGATTTAAACCAACTTGTAAATTTTGTAAAAATTCACTACATTGTAAACTGGTTTTGAAAAGAGCAACACTAGAGTTTCTTGCCCGTTCTTCTCTAGTGAAAACAGCTTTCCGAACCGGGTGGTAGATAAAAAAATGACTGAATCTAAATGGTGTTGAACATTTTAATGGATTCAATAAATTATTTTCATTTTCATTTCATTTTCATTTTCATACAGCCTCTGTGGCGCGCCGCGGGTTCCATTCCCGCACCGAGAGAAATGTTTGTGCGGCCCTCGAATACTTCTTTCGAGTCTGGGTGTTTGGGAGACCGAAAGACCGACTCGTAGTTCCCGATACCCACGACACAAGACTCGATTTTAGTGTGAGGTTGTTTGTGACTGTTGGGTGATATTTATTTATTCATTATTGGTAACGTTATTTGTTCCAATATACCTACTTTAGATGCGAATTTTAAATTTATGTAGGCTATCGGCGTATACGAACATTCGTGGTCCCTAGAAGTTCCATCACTACACCCCCACTTCTCACTCGCCACACACTTTCGTAGAAGCCATAAAGTAAGATTTAATTGAAATGACGAGTTTTTTGTAAATACGCGGCTACTTTGGCGAGTAAAAAACATAAGTACGTTTATTGGAAACTTATAACGTTTTTGTAATTATAAAAAAGCTATGTTTGTATTGTTGTTTAATTGGTTTTATAATTGCATCACGTTTCAGTATCGATTTAATTAGTATAATATAAGTCGGTGTTTATAGATACGTGTATTTAAATAGCACTGGTATGGTGGTAGGTTTCTCATATGTGAGAGGCCTGGATAGGTACAACCGCAATGTCTATTTCTCCAGCCAAACGTGTATATGCACTGTTTTGTTCCGGGTTTGAAGGGCATTATAGCCAGAGTAACTACTGGACATATTGAACCTAACATCTTATGTGTTAAAATGGCGAGTGCAGTGGCAAGCATTGCTTTATAATTTAGGGTTTTGTTTGGTTTTGCTACCATCCATGAGCGGTCGTATCGTTTGCCATTAGCGAATGACATGCTCGTCTCTCCACTCATCGAAATAAGAAAAAATACATTGAATTCAGAAGATGACACATTTTTTATGGTCATTTTAAACAACAAGAAATCCTGATAATTTTTACTTTTGCTTAATTTTATAATAGTGTTTTTTTTTAATTTGTTGTTACTGACCGCATCTTTATTTTGTCTCTTTGAGCCGAAAGTCTAATCACAGATTCACATTAAAAAAAAGTCCGTGCCAAATCATAATCTGTGTCTGGCCACGTCTCCATAGGTGGTCCCCGTTGAATTTTCTTTTACGGCTTTTAAAGTTTTGAGTGCGTGTCTATGAATTTATATGTATGTTTTTGTGTTATGTAAATTGGCGGAAAACGAGTAATGATTTAACCATAATACGGATATCAAATAAATAGGTTTAAAAAACATTTAGAATTTAATAAAGAGGTTCTAAATTTGATTGATGGTACTCAGCCAGCCTTCATGTATGTATTTAAAAAAAATCGAATAACATTGAAACCTTTGCCTAATTATGCTTTCTCGATACTTGAGTGGATTATACGCATCACAGAACAATAAATATGTTGACAACAATCAGTACCAAAATTTTTTTAAAAATACTGTATAGTTCATAACCATTTATTTTAAATGCTATTTATCAGAATATTCTTTTTACGTAAATAATTAATAATTTGAAGTAGGCAGAACATGCTTTATAAAAACACAAAACATCAATGATTTACAATGAATTTAGTGCATAACGAGAGTTGTTTCTTAGTAGCCCGTATTTAATTGACGCAATAAACTTTTATTTTCACCCAAATTCTATTCTTATTTATGAGTAAAATTAAATTTGAAACAACCTTTTTTGTTGTTCTTGGGCGAGGATAGTCTATTAATTTGAAATTTATTGCAATAGTAAAAATGGGATTCATCTTTTTTCGTCCATTTTTTATAGACCGCGAAGTAATTTGGTAGTTGTTTTTTCTAAATTGAGTATGTTCATATTTTTATTAGATATCAAACGAGTTGGAACCAGTTTTTGATGTTGCAGCAGCTAGGCTGTTAAAGTAAAATGTCTTTTGCCAAATGTATGGCAAAAAAAATATATTATCGTTATGGCGGGAATTTTGACAGTTTTGTAGCTTTACTTGTAATTATGTCAACCCTTTGCCTTCCCAACAAACGGGAGAAGGTTTTAAAAAATATATGTAATTATGTCAATACGAATTATTCTTTGTGTTTAAGTCATTGTTTAAGTATTATAATTTGATAAAAAAATAATATTAACTCTTTAAGTTTATTATTTTGATATCTCGGATACGGGAGCTGGCCATTTAAATATGTAGACAAAAATGTTCCGGCAGTTTGTCATCGATGAGAATGGCGTTTTTTATTCTCAAGAACTGAACAGTAAAGTATATATGTATTTGATATTCAAAGCGTAGACTGATGTGTTGGCGTATGTATGACAAATTGTACGGTGCGTGGACGGAATAGAGAGCCTTTGACAAAATGATTGACAAGTTTGGCATTTATTTGCATGCAAGTGCCATTGTGTGTGCGAATTTATCATGAATTTGCAGTTGCAAGAATTTTTGCCAAGAGATACAACTTATGATAGGTTTTTCCGAAGTTGTGTTTCTTTGGCCTTTGAATATCAAGTTCATAGTTGTTATGGTAATTTCGCAGAAACTTTTAACCAATAAATCTTTTTTATGGTGACTTTTATATCGGTTTGGTATTTTCTTTAATCAAAATAAGGTGATTTGCAAATAAAATAAGGGAAAATAATATTGCAAAATATATTACAGCGCATAGGATTAATAATAATTGTTGAAATTCATAATTAATTGTAATTGTATAATGCAATTTACAAATGAAAATTTGAACCGTAATCAAATTTTTTGCTAAATAGTACAACATTTATACTGTTCCATTCTTTTCAAATAAGCTCAAATACCAATACTATACCAATTACATTTCAAATCAATGTATAATAGTACAATAACAAATAAAAAACGGGCCCGTTATATTACTGTTGTCGAGTAGACAGGGGCACAATGAGATACGCCCCTCGTCTTTTTGTACGTCGACATGTGTTTTCATATCAGATCATCTTAATTATGCATCCGTAGCAGTGTTTGTTTTTTGTTGTTATGAAGTGTTAAGACGAAGGTGGTCGATAGCTTGTTATAATCTGACTAAACTAAAAGGTACTGTTTAACGTTTTGTACTTTTCAACTTTGCAGAGGCGTAATTCATACAATTTCAATAACATTTTATTTTTGGAAAAAAATCTTAAAATTTTCTTTGTTACGCCTGTATAAAGTCTTTGTAACTTGAAAAGTATGAAACGTCAAACGGTACTTATTAGTTTAGTCGTATAGAAAATGTATAGAGGCGTCAGTTACTAACTTAGTTCTGATGTCATGAAGGGGATATAGAAAGTTGATATCGATCTCTGTGATCATAAGTCTTACAGAAAAATATTATAAAAACAAAATAAGATACTATGTATAAAATTACGTAATAAGTGAATTGTTGTAACTGGAAATCTAACTCAGCACTCTATTGATCCGAATGCAGTTGCGTTGTAAACAAAACGAACAAGGTGATAGTTTCTAAAACAAAATAGTTTTATTGATTGATAAACTACTTTGGTGGCTGAGGTCTCGGGTTCGAACCTCGAGTCGGGCAAAGTGATACTGGATTTTTCTCACCCTGGAGTGAGGAATTGGTGCTGGTATGGCTATAGGCTGGCCCCCTGTCACGTCATGGGACGGAACATACAAGGGAAAATGTGGGTGTCCAGGCACCTCTGCCTACCTCTTACAGTAAAAAAGCCTGAGTTTATGAATGTACGCACGAGTATGTATGATTGATAAAATTAAATATAGTTTTAAAATAACTTTGGTTTTATAGAGGTAAATATTTATTAGTAAGCGGATGTTATGGCGTTGCATATAGTACGTAGACTACGTATTCACTGTCTTATATACTCACGTATGTACTCACTTATAATATGTTGAAAGCGACTCGTTTATTTCCTCTTGCGAGTATGAGTCACTCACGAGTATTACTCAGTGTATGAGCTGTGCATTACAATTAAATAACTTTAGAAAATCTTGAGGAAAATTTTGTAGAGCGAAAAAAACTGCAATCATTGTTTTCAATCCACATTACTACCAACTTCGTGGTAAATGAGATTAGAAATTAAACAAACTTTTTGAAAACATCATTTGTCCACAGTTTTATCTGTCATAAGATTTGAAACTCGTTGTAAATGTAAGGTAACCTAGTTTTAAAGTTAGGGCAGAACAAAATAATGATCCATTGACCAGTTCATTGTGTTTGGAGGGCCTTATCCATTTATTTATTTTATTTTATTTTCTTTGCATCGCCAACGTAGCGGTAGGTGACCATGGCATGCAATAAAATAAGTATTTATTTAATAATGACAATTAATGTAAGAAAATATTCTATCCTCTATTTAAATTGAGTAAAAATCTTCCACTCAGCCACGAAAGTTGTCTCTTAGAAAAATAAACTAGGAAGGAATATGTTATCTAAAAATATTATTTTGTTTGTTTCAGCAACAAGTCGACAATGTGACGAAGTGGCTACTTATCCATATCTTCGTGATTTCCCACATTTTGAGAGTGTTTGAAAAAATAATTTATCAGGTAAATAAAAGTATTACGTAAGCCATTATTTCTCCGTTAGTATTAGTTAAAATATCTATAAATTAATACAAAAATGACAAAAGGGATATAGTTGTAGAATTGTAAAAATTTAGTGCACTAAAAAGATTACTAATATTAAAAACGAACTTTGCTCTTTTAATTAGCACCTTTTAAACAATACAATATAAAAATGTATGAGTTCCAGTTAATTTGTATATAGTAATGTTTTAAAAAGGTTTTATGTTCCCGAAATGAATACGTTTTCTTTTTAGTCTTCTGATACTGCATTTTCTGCTATTTTCTAATGAAAGCTATTTGTGAAAATTCAACTTTCTAATACATTATTTTTATCTAACACATTCCCGCAATAGTCTCATTCTTAGTAATTAGCTTCAAATCGATGCGCATGTGAGAAAATGTAGAGAAGTATGCGGCGTAGAGATAATGCGGTCATAGTAATGGTCCTATTACGTGTTTTATTGCGCTAAGATGTTCAAATTGCACCAATCAGAGCGGCCGATTATTGATTTATTGACAGGATGTGGTTTATATTTAATTGAGTAACAGTCTTCTACGTTTTTTTAAATTGTTGCCGTTTGAGCCAGAAGCCTATCCAAGAGAATGTATACTTAGAATATATTTTACCAACAGCCTATTGGCCTAGTCGGTTAGACGCCGCCTGTGAAACAAGAGGCCGCGGGTTCGGTTCACGTACCGGGAGAAGTGTGTGCGGCCCACAAATAGTTCTTTCGGTTTGGGTGTCTGTGAGACGGTAAAGTCTCTCGTAGTTCCTGATACCCACGACACAAGACTCGATCTTAGTGCGAGGTCAGGACTATGTGTGTGACTGTTGGGTGTTATTTATTTATTATTGTGAATACGGAAATCGGGACTACAACATCAGAGTGAAATGTGAACTCCTATGTCTGAAAAAATATATACCCATTTAGGGTTTGTAACATTTACATTGAAAGAGTTCAAAAACTTATGTTTTCAATCGTTGACAACCGTTAAGGCAGCGCGGCAATTGGTTTATAATATCGAATGTTCTGTGCCGGGAAGTTATTGGTTTGGTACCCATGCTGATAAATATTTAAATAAATATTTAGCATCAGTTAAAACTAAAAAATATAGTCTTGCAATATAGTTCATATCATCGCCATTGGTGTGTAGCGTGTTACAATTTCCAATGACGTCACAGTTGCATGTGCAACGTCGATCTTGCTATTCAAGAACAAGTAAAACAACTTTCAGACTCGCAAGTACATGTGTGAATGAAAAAGATTTTTATTTATAGACGAGTAAGCGACTCGTTATTTAATTAACACAGCCAAGTGACATTTTATTATGCCTCTATTTGAAATATTATTTTACGGATTTTATCGTGTATTTGATTTAATTTTTAACTCTTTTTAAATTCCCGACGACGCGACGCAACGTTTCGATCGAATTGCATACAAATAACTTTTTAAATTACCCTTGTAATGCACATAATTGTTAAATAAAAGAAGCTAGTTTTCGTAGTATTCACTGATCGGATGAAACCCACAGTTCGTCCCGTGACCACGAAAGCTGCAAGTAATCGAAACTTCTGGAAATAAAATGAAAATTAAAACAGTGTCAATGTGTAACATTCGGGTATATTTAAGAAACCTTTACTTGAATAGCTTCTTGTATTTTCGAAATTATTGATATTTTGAGAGTGTGGTAATTAGTAACTTAAAATTGGAGTAGTTCACTTTCCACAATATCACTCCAGTGACATTTGGGCTAATTTATTGGTCGGGGACCCATTGGTCTGCCCAAGTATCCCTCCTTTACGCTACGATGGTGTCCCATTCTCTCTATATGGCCAAGCCTTAGATGAGGGGTTCTTCATATAACCAATAATGGGCCATCAAATCTTCGATTTTGGCATTTTTTGCGGATTCGCCACGTACCATCCCCTGACTTATACTAAGATAATAAATACTTAGTAAGGCAATTGAAAATAACTTTATAGATATATACAAGTACATCTAAAGTAATAAACACTGCGTCCATAGTTTACCATTATTGCAAAACTCACTTCACTAATCACTTTGGCTTTGTGTGTATTATTATTATTATTCTCTTCATGTTTATATTGTTATTCACTTGGTTTCTTTGTCTGTATGTTTTTTTTTTATCTCTGTTTTTTATTAACTTTCATTGTAAATTGCTGCTATCTGATTCGTAATAGTGAAAATCTATAATTGGCTTTCTGTTAACTTAAAAGAAATGTATTTATTTATTTATTTAATCCTTTATTGCACAAAAATAAAAATACAGTGAAGAAACAACACAATAATAATAGTACAAGAGGCGGCCTTATCACTCTAGGTAATTTCTTCCAGGCAACCTTTATTATACTTTATTTGTATACTTTATTTGTAGCTGTTGATTTTCCAAATAAAATAAAATAAAATAAAAACTTTATAAAGTTACTAAAACCTAAAACTCACTTACAAATAAATAAATAAATAATAAATAACACCCAACAGTCACATACATAGTCCTGACCCTACAGTAAGATCGAGTCTTGTGCCGCAGGTATCAGGAACTACGAGAGATTTTTCGGTCTCACAAACATCCAGACCCGAAAGAAATATTTGTGGGCCGCACAAGCATTTCTCTCGGTGCGGGGATCGAACCCGCGGCCTCTCGTTTCACAGGCGGCGTCTAACCGACTGCGCCACGGAGGCTGTCAAATAATTATTCTATGAAATCTGCGTAAGATATTCCTGATGCATCAGTTAGGTAATCTATCAATTCGATTAGTATAGATCTAATAGAGCAAAACAAGGCGTTTATTCACGGTCTCATGTTTCTAAATACCACGTCTGTATATTCTATAGACAATCTAAGCTGGATTGCTTGTTCCTGCGAGGCTACAAGTTGGGATATAAAGTACCCCGGGATTTACGTGGCCTATCCACGACTAACAATGTAAGAAAAACTATAGGACACTCTTCCTTGACTTCGGTTTGCTTTTAGTCGAGTAGTTGTGGTACTATTTGTTTGAAAGTCACTTTTATCTCGATTAATTCAATGTAAAAAATATTTAGATTTTTTAAAATGAGTTTTCATTGTTTTTCTTTATTCAAAAATGTATTTATTATTTATTTTTTTAATCCTTTTTTGCAGTATAAAGAGATACTATTTAGAAATTACACAATAAAAATAATAGTAAAAGTAGCGGCTTTATCAAACTAGCCAATTTCTTTCAGGCAATCCATGTATCTGCCTATCGCGCTTTATTTCTATATACAGACAGGCGCCAAGTGAGCGCCAATTAACCCGATCTTATGAATACGAGTATCATAGATTATGTTTGTTTATTTTTGTGAATTGGTTTGTTGTATTTTTATATGCAAAAGAACTAAACTATCTATCATTTGCAACACGGGATAAATTTATTACGCAGAAAATATTTTAATTGCTAAATGTACTGGTGGTAGGTCTCTCATATGTGAGAAGCCATCTGGGTAGGTACCACCGCAATGTCTATTTCTCCCGTGAAACAACACTGCTTAAATGCACTGTTGTGTTTCGGATTGAAGGACATTGTAGCCAGAGCAACTACTGGACATATTGAGACTTAACATCTTATGTCTCAGGATGGCGAGCGCAGTGGAATATTGCTACTGTTCATGAGCGGTCGTATCGCTTACCATCAGGCGAACGGCTTGCTCGTCTCGCCATTCAATGCAAAAAAAAAAAACTGGATCAGCCCATATACGTCCCACTGCAGGGCAAAGGGTCTACTCTACAATCGAGAGTACGATTGAGAGTGGTTAGGCCATATAGTCCACCACGCTGGCTTAGTGCGGGTTGGCGGACCTACATACCATATAATTCTTATGAATTGCTATGGTATGCAGGTTTCCTCACGATGTTTTCCTTCACCGTTTTAGTGCGTGGTGATTGACTATCAATACACACATGACTCCGAAAAGTCAGAGGTGTGCCCTGGGATTTGAACCCGCGACCACCGTGAACATGTTGGCAGCCGCGTCTGGTGCGTTTACCAACAGGCCACTACGCACTTCATTGCTAATAATATCAATTAAATTTCTACTTTACTGTAGTGTATTAATACTTCCATGTCAATAGATGAGATGCCAATTATTAAACCCAAACATATAGCGCAGTCAAATACCTAGTATTGGATGAAGCTATCCTCAGCATTTAATTACGAGATGCAATCGAGTTCCCCTAGTACTTAAACGTCTGACATCACCTATCTCTATAATCCGACAAAAACATCATGCAATAACCGCTTTTATTACAATGGTATTAAGATCTAACCTCCACCAGTTTTATATCAAACAGAACTTTTAACAAGCCGTTGGATGCACTCTAGAAATTATCTGGCATCGACTCGTTACGGACGACACTTCAATACAGTTGAGACTTCGTATCAGATATACCACGTTGGATTTTTTTTGTTTAAAAGGTTCTTTACTCGCGTCCAGTTTTGCAACTTGATTTTGCGTTGGGACTCGCTTGTATTCTAGTTTTTAGGATAGTAAATGTATCCAAGTGTATTGAATTTATGCACTACAATGCAAGAAAAAGCTGGGTCAACCCGGGTGGTACTGAGATCAGAATAATGCCAGATGTTAGGTATCAGTTGAACCACAGATTAGTATTATATACAGAGATAGATGCGCAACTCTTTTTTTTTTACCTGATTTTGCCACCAGAGGGCGTGCTAAGCAAACGCGAGAAATTTCAAAGGAGATCGGTCGATTTCCTAAGGAAATTGGGCCTAGTAGTGAAAACTTAACGGACACAAATGCCAAATGCCATGACCTTTAAATATAATATTATAAACTACCAGAAGTGGTTTTACATTATTTAATAAAATTAGGTATCCGCTTTGCACAAAGTCACGATCAATAATAATCCAAAGACATTCAAACTACTGTCACATGTGTTTCGTCTTCTCTTGAGAGGGTGCGTGCCAACGAGGTAACATCCACGGAGTTCACATATAACACGGCCTCTCCTGACACCCTGGCGTCCCGACAGGCTTAGTCGTCGTCGACCAAAGATGTAGAAATCAACCGAAGTAATGATCCAACGCCATCGGCAAGTTCCTTTTCTTGCAAAGACGTTGAAACCAGGCGTGGCAAAGGCCTAGTTGTTCAGTCAAACGTTGAGGATGGGCCAGCCCCATTGGAATCTATTTATTTAGATTCAAACACTCATCATCCACACCATGATTAGTCTCTGAAACCAAAGTCCAAATTACTTCAGAGCTCCATTGCTACATGTAACAAAGTAAATTTGTTAGAGATTGTCATAAAAGTCAAACCAGTCAGAAAGTCAAAGTCAAATAAGTTTATACAAGCTAAAACATTCAACATATAAAAGTCTAAACATATGCACATACACAGGTCCTCGGTATGGGCCCCTACCGAGGAAATACTTAAATCTACACTAGGGGTCAGGGTGCATTTAATCCCCCTAGCGACTCTCCGAACACGGAAAGCTTTCACACCGAGGGAAAAGGAGGCTGTACTCCCTCGATGACTCTCCGAACACGGAAAGCTTTCACGCCGAGGGAAAAGGAGGCTGTACTCCCTCGACGACTCTCCGAACACGGAAAGCTTTCACACCGAGGGAAAAGGAGGCTGTACTCCCTCGATGACTCTCCGAACACGGAAAGCTTTCACGCCGAGGGAAAAGGAGGCTGTACTCCCTCGACGACTCTCCGAACACGGAAAGCTTTTAAAAGGAACAAACCAAGGTACCAGCTTCAATCTAAGACAGGTACTTAAAGAGTGAACACACACCTTCAAAGAATATTGCACACGTCTCAGGGGTCCATTCACCTTTCCATGGAATCATATACTGAGCAGCCGCATAAGTAGACTTTCCATATGATCCAGCAAGTAACTTTAACTCATATCGGTGATTAGAGAGGGTTTTCACTACCCTATAGGGCCCCCGCATGCCAGAATCCAATTTACCCTGAGATTGAGCAAACTTGACAACAAACACCAGGTCACCCTTCTGGAATTCACGAGGAGGCTTCCGGCGCTCATTGACCATTATGTCTTGACGAGTCTGATTGTTTTTCAACCGTTCGGCCGTCCTTTGTCTGAGCATTTCCCGTTTTGCTTCCCGGTTGCCTTTGGTTAAATTCAATGCCACATCTCGCACCAACGTTCGGATTGCAGGCGTTGCGCTTTCATGGCCAATTAAAAGGTTAAGAGGAGAAGTCTGCGTAGTTTTCTGCTTTGTTAGGTTAAGAATGAGCTGTAAATGCCATAGTTCTTCAGCCCACTCAGCTTTTTGATGATTGACCGCAATACGAAGCATATTCAAGACCGTACGGATGTAACGTTCAACCTGTCCGTTTGCATGATGCATTTCAGGAGTTATGAAGTGAAGCTGTACACCAAGGACCTTCATCCATGAAGTGAAGCCCGTCGACTCAAACATGCGTCCCCTATCTGATACAACTAACTTAGGAGTACCAAACAACGATAACACAATTTTAAATACTCGTTTCAGTTCATTTAAATCTTGTCGACATATAGGTGTCAAGAGACAATATTTTGTGAACGCATCTACCACAAGCATGACAAACTTATAACCCTTGGACATAGGGAGAGGCCCGAGAACATCAACATGTAAGGTTTCAAAGGGAACTTCGGATTTTTCCCAGGATGTAATTGGCTGTAAAGGTGCTCGCGGTACACGCTTGTGGGCGACACATGTTAAACAATGAGAAGTATATTTAGTGACAAACTTTCTAAGACTAGGGAACCAAAAATGTCTTAAAATTAGATCCACTACCTTATCTGCGCCTACATGGCCATGCTCATCATGAAAGATGCGGAGGAGGCTCAAACGGTTACCTTTAGGTATAAAGCAAAGTAGCCTCGGGTCTTCACCCGTCGGCATATATCGGTAATATAATATGTCATTGTGTACTTCATACCTTGACGCATCCAATTGACCTTGTTCAAGCAATCGAATCATATTTGAGTCTCCTCATCACCTGCTTGAGCAATTTGAGCCCAATTACGTGGGCGTTCGACATTGTTAACATTACATGGGTTTCTACTTAAATAGTCCACGTGCGGCATCATGGTGCCCTTTCGGTAAAGAATGGTGAAATTAAAATCTTGTAGATAAATCCACCATCTCGCCACACGCGGTAACAAGTCTTTCTTATTTTGGGTGGATTTTAAGGCATTACAATCCGTTACCACCAGAAACTGAATACCAATGAGATAGTGCCTGAAATGCTTTAATGCATTTACTACCGCAAGGGTTTCGAGTTCATAGGAATGGTATTTCGGTTCAGCACCTTTTGTGACCTGACTATAATAGGCCACAACACGCCGACTACCATCCCTATGAACCTGTTGTAGAACCGCACCATACCCAAGACTACTTGCATCCGTATGAACTTCCGTAGGTAAACTTGGATCGAATATCGCAAGTACGGGTGCACCAGTTAAATTTTTAATAATTTCTTGACGTACAGTTTCATGTTCCGCAGTCCAGTGAAACTGCACGTCCTTACAAGTCAGGCGCGCAATGCAAGCAGTTCTGGTGGAATACTCTGGGATGTATTTTCGAAAATACCCCGCCAACCCAAGAAACTGTCTAACCTGTTTAACATTCTGTGGTGCAATGGAATCTGAAAGAGCCTGGACCTTACCAGTAGCGGGTCGCACTTCACCGTTAGATATCACCCGCCCCAGGTATTCTACTTCTGTGCACAAAAAGAAACATTTGTTCAGATTTAACGAGAACCCAGCTTCCGTCAATGTTTGTAGTACTCCCCGCAAAGTTTGCAATCCCTCTTCAACGGAAGAAGACAAGATCAAACAATCGTCGATGTATACCAGAACTTTCCCATCAGTGATGAATTTCTGCAAAGTTTTACTAATAATGCGCTGGTATACAATCGGCGCGTTTGCTAACCCAAATGGCATTTTTACGTACTCATAATGGGCCTCTGGCGTCACGAAGCCGGTGAGTGGTATGGATTCTTCATCAAGCTTTATTTGATGGAACCCAGTCGCCATGTCCAAAGTCGTAAAGTAGGTGCTTTTACCCAAACGGTCAATGTGGTCATCAATTAGGGGTAGCGGAAATCGATCTTTTACCGTTCGGGCATTTAACGCACGGAAATCGACACACATCCGGTCAGAGCCGTCCTTTTTCTTAACAAGCAACACTGGGCTTGCATAAGGCGACTCTGACTCACGAATGATACCCTTCGAAAGTAAATCTTGAATAATTCGACGTACCTTCAACTTTTCGTCATATGACATCTTGTACGGTCTATAATGAACTGGTGTATCGTCCTTTAGACGAATGCTCATGGTACCTGTTGTAACCGTGGAAGTGGCCGTACCTGAAATCATGTGTTCGGAGAACTCGTCCAAGATCCTATTGAGATCAACCAAATGAGGACCGCTTAAACTGGTTTTATACGAGCGTTGTCGGTTATCATGCACAGAAGAAACAGCACATTCAGGAGCCCGTATGATTCTCTGCAAGTCCTTGGTACGTACATATGTGACGCCCTCCCGATTCAGCACATCGGTGCCAATAATGACTGGAGCATTCATACACTCACTAGGGACAACCAAGAAGTCCACATCTAATGAAACGTCTTCCAGCTGAACCACGAGAGAGACGTAAAAATTAACATGCGTAATTAACTTACCTACGCCTTTTATTTGTCGACTGGTGGGTTTCTTGGTACAAGAAAGATGATTTACTACCACTGAAGAGATAAGCGACACCCCTATAGCACCACTATCTATAAGTATGTCAACTGGAATTCCATTGATGACACCAACAACGACGTCTTTTTGTTTTTGAGCTGAGTAACTTGAGCAAAAGTTGACTTTACCTGAATCCGCACGCTTCCTTACAAAGCAATCACGTATGTGATGGCCTTGTTTTTTGCAGTATGCACATGAGACGAATCGATCAATCTTAGCAGCGGTCGGTTTTAGGGCCGGCTCAGTTGCAGAACCAGTGGCAGCAAGTTTCGACTTCTTAGAACATTGCAACTGTTTGTGTCCCAACTTACCACATAAATAACATTTAACGCCTATTCCAATTCCCGGAGTCGGTCGGTTGGTAACTGTCGTTTTCTCGGTACCACTTTGCGCAATCGGATAGCGCATAGCACGAGCATCTGCATTTTCCGATTTTGAGAAGGTAGCCAAATAACCTACCAGGTCCCGCGGAGCTAAATTTGCGTTCATAGCCGCTGCTTTAACTTGGGGATCCGTAACACCCCGAAGCACAATATCGGTGATTAGGTCATCACTAAGGCCCTTAACAACCCACAACTGAAGTAATGATTTTCGTGCATATTCAGCATAAGTACGAAAACCATTAGAATTAGTGGACATTACCTCATACAAGATTGTTGCCCGATCTACCTTTTTGGTACATAAACATCTAAAGTCCTCTTTAAAGTTGGTCCATGAACGGTCGTTGGTAACCCACTCATCCAACCATGACCTTGCATCACCTTTCAAACACTTACCAACACGAGCGAGGCACTCGCGTTCATCCCACCGATTTGCAACCTTGGCCCGATCAACTTCCTCAAACCAGGAATCCACGTCATGTATATTAGGGTTAAAATTAGACACATAATAGCTATGTGTACTTACCGATTTCAATGATTGAATCGCTTCGACAATCTGTTCTGTTCCGCTCGGGTTGCGTGACTCAGTAGAGGCTAATCGACCTGATAAATGCGAATCATACGCTTGCGACTCTAAAGCCTGAAGACGCGACATTATAGTGTGCCAGGATTCATAACCACTAAACTCACGATTATCGTTTCGCCGATTACTATCACAGCGGTAATGGTTGTGGCCACTACTGCGCCCGTAGTCACAACTCCGGCTACGATCGCGACTGCTCTTGCGACTGCTATTATGATCTCGGCGCGTGTGACGTTCACCACGACGTTCATTGCGGCTTCGGCTACGGCTGCGACTACAAGTAAAGTGTCGTTTTCTTACCGGAGGGGTATACCCTCTACTTGAACTGCGCGAACGATGTCTCACCAAGCGTTCGCCGCGCGAGCGGCTGGTAGTAGAATAACACCGGTCACGAGATCGGGATCGACCCATTTTCTACTACAGCAATACAAAACAAGCTTACCAGAGATTATCAATCGCAACCTTGTGTTTCACGGACACTCAAACAAAATAACCAACTGACTTTTGAAAATTTCAAAGTGGACGTAGTGAGCAATCCCACTTCTGATATAAACTACCAGAAGTGGTTTTACATTATTTAATAAAATTAGGTATCCGCTTTGCACAAAGTCACGATCAATAATAATCCAAAGACATTCAAACTACTGTCACATGTGTTTCGTCTTCTCTTGAGAGGGTGCGTGCCAACGAGGTAACATCCACGGAGTTCACATATAACAATATAGTCTTTTTGAGCTACGATATGGGGTATTTAAGATATATTATCCTCTTAAAGTTTTACAAAAACTACCATATTCTACTATCTTCACATATATCTTATTTGGACAATATTTTATAGTTTCTGTAACTTTGTAAATGATTTCGTTTAATAATATTGTAAAATGTATTACATAATTATAAACACGTTAAATACTTTTCGATATAGAATTGATAAAGAAAGCATTTCTGGGGGTAGAAATATCCGTTTCAAAAGAAGGTAAGTCATTCTAAAAAGGGAATGAGGACGGTAAATATGTTGGTATTGATAAAAGGAAACACATTTTTATAATAAAAAGTTCTATTGAACTTGTTCCTAAACAATATCTCATGTACCTTACCAGGTAACAATACATTGTCGAGGTGCTTTGCAGGAGGTGTGATATTATTTTGGTACCTAGCCCAACCAAGGTACCACATAATAGTCATCACATGTGCACAGCATCCCACTGTCCTTTTGATTGCAATGCAATTACAATAATGTTGTATTATTGCATTGTGGCCATTTTGAGAGCTGTCGATCTGAATATAAAGAAAACATATTTTTGTTCTGTCCTAACCGATAACGCATTAAGTGGTCTGGCATATTATTTATCTCATTAAAATTGATTGATGTAGAATTCTTTATAATTGTAAACTTGTCTTGTAGATGTTTGAACTAAAATAATATTATTAATATTATACAGGGTATATCAAGACTGCTACCGAAAACGAAGCCGGGTGGTAGTTTAAGCGACTTCAGACACAATGCAACAGAAAAAGTTGCAAAAAACAGCGACAATTCTTTTTTGTTATTTTTTTCCTATGACCATTTTTAGGTTGTAAATACATTTTTTTCCTAAAATAATAGTGTATATCCTTTTATTTATAAATAATCTATGGTATAAAAGTGTTAAAATTTTTATTTTCGCAAAAACTATGGCTTTACCACCCAAAAATTACGATATTTAAAAAAACATAAAAAATAATTGTCGCGTTTCTTTGCGAAAATTTTGGTTGCATTGTGTTTGTAGTCACTAAAACTACCACCCGGCTTCGTTTTCGGTAGCAGTCTTGAGATACCCGGTAGAGCTTTTCCCTCATAAAATCCAATGAGGTATTGCGTAGATGCACTGAGCAAGCTCTGCTATTTTGGGAATATAATAATTATAATCTTTTATAGAGTAGCCAAGCGTTGTCGTAAATAATAAACTTAAAATAACCAACACCACAAAAGCACATTCCTTTCGCGACCAAGCACAAAGCATAGAATTTGACATACACTAATTATAAGACAGATGTCAATTCTGATAATATTGCAAACAATGCAAAAAGTGGCAGAATATTTTATGATATCCTCTTTTTTTTACAAAATCTGATCCCGACGGTGTAGGATAAAAAGAAATTGAGAAATTAATCTAAAAAATACGCCTGATTTTTAGTCATACTTAATTTCTTGTCCGTAGTTGGACCAAATCGACTGATCTCCTTTGTTATGTCATTTTGTGTCTTTCATAACCTCCTGCAATTTTAACCAATATCAAGATGACATTTATAAAATTACAGAACTTTATAATATTATCATACAAACCATATTTGTTGGTTTAGTGGCACACTACCGCCATTTAAACTACTTACACGATAATTTCCCGTTGAAATGATCGTTTTAACCATTTGTATAGCAAAAAAAAAAAAAATATTTGCATAGGGCTCCCCCAAGGATCTCTAACTGACGGAAGCGGCCTGCTTCCAGCATCTATGTTCTGGAAATGGAATTTCTGTAGCTGTAGAGAGAGAGAGCGACATGGAGGTAGAGGCATCAGTTTACTTGTTTTTTCTGTGGCCAATTTTATATAACTATCTGGAAGACTGCGACTAGATAGTATAGCTCTATCTAAGAGCATCCTAGTTTCATTTAGCAGCGTAGTTAGTAAAAAATTCCGATGAATTGAGAGCTTGCTCCTTTTTTTGAAGTCGGTTAAAATTGCTTGATTCTTTACAAATAATTAGTAGAAGGTAGAAAAACATTCATTATTAATTAGTTGTAATTGGAGTAAAATCTTTGATATTCAATGCAGGGCAATGTTTTTGCATGTTTAAAAAGACACAAATTCGTGTATTGACTCAGAAACAGAAAATAAATATCGTTATTATTCGGTGCAAATCGCAGACGATTTAAATGTTTAAAATGTTATGCAATTACATACTTTTGAAAGTAGGTCAAAAGGGTATTTATGTATTTAGTTGGTATGACCGTACAATTACTGGTAACCTTAAAACAATAATAATTAAAATTTCCTGTGTGCATTCGAAATATTTGAAGTTACTAATCATAATTAAACAAACATAATAATTATGTAGGCCTATATGTTTACTACCCATAACTAAACGCATTTCATAATAATATAATATTTTTATTATTAATTTCATAATGCCCAGTCGTAAGCGTAATGAAGAATATGTATTCGTAATTTAACTTTAAAATATTTTTTCATTATTGTCTTTCTCAATCATATGAGAAATGCTTCGGTCATCATAGATTGTCACAAAAAGCCGCAGAGGCTTATCTTCAGCCACACCTACAGCGAATTTCTATAAGTCATTATATTTCTGTGCACTTTACAATATTATAAAAAACAAACATAAATATGTCATAAGATACAAGATTGTACCATGATATAAGAAACTACAAGAGACTTTTAAGTCTCACAAACACCCAGTCCCGAAATAAATACGGATCGAATCTGGGGCATTATTTCGCAGCTGACCTTTAATAAACTTTGCTATAGAAGCTGTCGAATCAATCTTCTTCTTCTTCTTCTACCTGGCGTTATCCCAACCGATGTCAGGGTTCTCTTACCGGCAAATTCACCTTCATTTTACCCCATCTTCGGTACCTTCTATAGTAAGCCCATTGACCCTCATAAGTTGTCGGATCAATATTCAATTATTTGTCATATTTTTTATTCAATATAAAAATACGAGTTTAATCAAAACAATTACAGTCAACAAGCCACCATCTCATTCCGATTAATAAATTCACGTTTCTTTAAACGCAGTGTTTGCAAAAACGGCATTATTCATAAGGTTGTTATGTCGGCGCAGTAATCAATTAATACCGGATCGCCACCATGGAGGTATGGAGATCAGTCTCGGGTTGCGACTTTTTGTCAAAAATAACATGTAAAGGCGCCGCTTGCGATAAATTATTGTTTTTACAAAATTTGTCGCCGATTTCTTTCGTGTCCCGGTGATGTGCCATTGGTCTTTTTTGTTTATAAGATGAAGATGCGTAAAAAGCTGTACAGGTAAAAATTGAAAGATTGGTACAAGTTTGAATAATGTGATAAAATCAGTTAGTACGAATACATTACATCAATAATAATGTAAACTACGAATCGGTGTATCTCAAAGAGCGCATAATGAGTTACTTACTTCTAAATAATATAAATAAAATTACTATGTGTTCTCGAGTAGGACATTTCAAAACAAAACAATTTTTCGCTTTGATCTATTAGGAGCCTACAAAAACAAATCAATTACTTTAATGATAATATTATAAAGTAATAAGTAATTGAAATCAAAACAGAATACACACTGTTGGTTCTGTGAGTTTTGTTGGTCAGAGCTATTATTTATATATTAGTTTAATTTATTTATCTGATGTGATAATTAATATTCTAAAGACTACAAACTTTTCATAGGTCAAATCTCCGATATTATGGGGCATTCAACAGTTATTAAAAAAAGAAAAAGAATTACTAAAGGATAAATTAAATGAAATCAGTAACACAATCATCGGAACATCACGTGCGATGTCACTGCACTCAAAGCCATAATTCAACATATTCTAATCATCTAATACATTTCGTAACACAAAACATTAATACATCGCGAGAGGCGATACATCACAAATATTACAAGTGCTGCAATTAAAATGCAAATATACAAGCAGAACTAGTTTGCAATACTGTCGGCCCGTTGCTATTTATCCTAGCGATTGCCTAACATTGCCAGTTACAGAAACTGTAAGACAATCCGTGTTGTTGATTTTGATACGTTGCTAAAGTTCGTGTGTGCATGCATATATGTTTATTGTAACCCAAACGGCCTCATCTTTCTATGAATAAGGCCTTAAACAACTATACATAATCTATGAAAACTATACTATGGCCCTTAAATCACCGTGACATAGCGAAAGAACTTTGCACATGCGTGACTCGCACAATTTCAATAGCATTTTCCGTAAAACCATAGAATTGTGGTTTTATGGTAACTCACATAATAACAAAAATATATTTCGTAAAATCCTGGAATTGTGGTTAACTAAAAATGTTATTGAAATTGTGTGATTTACGCCTGTGCAAAGTTGAAAAGTATGAAACGTCAAAGTACCTATTATGTAAGTTGAATCATAGATATTCTTGTTCGATTTTCAATACATTAGAAGCATCAATAATTTTTTAAGTACCAATTTCTTGTCGTTGCCTACTAATTGGATAAACATATTTTCTGTATAGAACAATCAATCTGGAACACTTTTATTTACTATTTTGTTGAATTTTCCGACAAGAGCGACTGTGTAAGAAGCAGTAGCGTTTTAAAGGATATTGTCCCTCATGTTCTTGGTCGTTACAAGTCTCAAAACTCAATGTTTTTTGTGACCATTTCAGCACCAATCAGTCACACTTTATTTTCCTTCATTAAAGAAACATTTTTAGTCCTCACAGTGTTTGTTAAATGAATTTTACAGCCATATTGAGATACATCTTCTCATAATTGATTGCCTACATCCACAGGATAAATGGGTCTACTGCCAGTTATTATATACTTTTATTATTATTTATTAACGATATGTTATGTTTGCTTTAAAAATAGTGTAGATATTAATCGTTAGTTAAATTGGATAGAATAAAAATTGTTGTAATTAACATTAATTGATTTATTTAATTACAGAAATAATTTATCGATCGCATTTTGTTTTTCGGTAAATACAAAAATATATTTATTTAATTTTTGATATATTTTATGTGTTAATTAAAGCAGTAAATTACAATCGGAACGAATAACAAAACGCAAACGTCGCTTTGACATAAGCCCAACGTTTGGCACAGGCTGACGAGTGACGTCACCTGTCGAACAAAAGAACAAAATGAGTTGTTTTCCCATCGAACATCTGAGAGGTTCCAATCCATTTGGGTGTACCGCTAATGAACTCAAACACGTTGACAGCGGAGGATCCGGACTGACCTTGGGGTCCAAATATAGCCCGTGATGGCATAACGAGAAACATTTCTTTTTATTTTGATCTCCTTATTTTTTATTCAGTACAAGTTGCATTTAGATTGCCGTTTTGTTCGCTTTGTGTGTATTTGTGATCAATTTATCACGTGAGAAAATGTATGCGTTTTATTCGACATTTTGATAGTGTTTTTAGTTCTGAAGGGATTTTTGTGGAATAATATTATTTATTCAGAATAAACAACATTATGCGAGGAACTTTGTTGCCTCGTTAATGTAGTAAGCTGTAAATCATAAGAACATAATTTCGCATGGTCATTAAAATCTCCTGAATTATTTTGTTTATTAAGTAGTATCCTGGATGTGTCTAGGGGGGTAATCTATATTCGAACACGAAGTCCGAATATTCAGACGTTGAACGTGAACATATTATAAAATATAAGTTTTATTTAAAAAAACTTAAAAAAAAGAAAAATCAATACTAATCTCTATAAAACTAATCATTCACTTCAAACTTAGTCTAAGATTACGATGTATGATGCAGGATTAGAACATTTTGTAAAGTATTTGGACATATTCGTACAGTTTTATTAAAAAACGAGCGTATTCCCACCTCAAAGGCCGGCAACGCATCTCCATGCCCTATGGTGTTGCAGATGTCCATGGGCGGCGGTGTTCACTTACCATCAGGTGAACCGCATGCTCGGTTGCCCCCTATAATATATATATAAAAAAAAAAAAAAGATTACTGGTGGTAGGTCTCTCATATGTGAGAGGCCATCTGGGTAGGTACCACCGCAATGTCTATTTCTCCCGTGAAACAACACTGCTTAATGCACTGTTGTGTTTCGGATTGAAGGACATTGTAGCCAGAGCAACTACTGGACATATTGAGACTTAACATCTTATGTCTCAGGATGGCGAGCGCAGTGGAATGTTGCTACTGTTTATGAGCGGTCGTATCGCTTACCATCAGGCGAACGGCTTGCTCGTCTCGCCATTCACAGCAATAAAAAAAAAAAAAGATTTTCGAACATTCGTCATCGCGTCGGAGTACAAAGTAACCCCTGGTCCCTTTGTAGTATTTTTATTGATGTCACATATTTTTGTTTTCCTAACGGTCATACTTAATTGCCCACTGTTGTCTTTATGGCATACCTAACTAAACGGGTTGTTTAAATATTTAGCATCACCTTATTTGTTTATTATTTGGAAATAATAAAAGGTATTTTTGCAAGGTTTAATGAGTAACTTTTGTCTTTAAGTAAATAATGGGCTTATTAGCCAAATGTTTCTTTTCAATAATATTCGGGCAGGCTAAGAAATCGATACGTTTTGTTCATTCCGGGCTTTAGCACTAACGCCTGGACTGGTTTAGTATCAGATCTTAAGCTTTTTAAGGTTCTTTGACGGGGCTTAATTATTTTTCACCAACGACTGAGGCTATTACTTTTGCATACAATTTTTACATATGCTGAAAACTGATCTAAGTAATTCTAACCCATTACTAATATAAAATAACATTTAACCCATCATACAAAATACCATTCTAAAATATAATAACTAAAATAAAATATATTTTCACAAATAAATTACCATTAGAATTTATTCACTTAGAGTAAAACATTTGTCGCGAGACTGAGATTTATCCTTTATCTCCTCAGATATTCCAGTAGAGTATAATAAACAACATAATAATTAGATAACAGAGGTTATAACTCCGTTCCTTATCTCACATCGGGACAGGCTGTTGCGCGCGAGTGCCTATCTTATCTATAATTATGCATATGTCGAAATTATTCTGTCCTTGTATTGTTGCTTATCGCTAGGTAATTGTCGAGTTTGTTTCTAGTAGACTCTGCATTTTGCATTCAAGCATTTTCTCTTTGTTAGGAGATTTTCGAGTTTTAATCACTGTTGAATTGTGGGTTATGTCCTTTCGTATTTAGATAAGAATTCTTGGCCATTTAAAGTAAGCCTGGTTGGTGTCACTTATTTTAAGAGCGCGTTTTTATTCCATATTCCATAATTGAGCATTGAAATGGCTCTTCAAAGATTTAATACAAAGATTTGTCTTTATATTGAGTAGAATGAGTATAGAAAACCTAATGGGTTCCTGCAATACGTTTATAGTAAGTGTTGACACCATTTTCGGAATTGTTATGCATTTTATGTTCATATACATACATGATCCTTATACTCTTTTCCTGCAACGTCACACCTTTGATGAAGCAAATTGCGCAGTTTTATGTAATCAGTTACTGTGCATTTTTTGCTAAAATAAGTAAATCAGTGTACGATTTCCCTTAAACATTGCTTGATGAATCCTATACATTCTGTATTCTGTATCAGCCCATATACGTCCCACTGCAGGGCACGGGCCTACTCTACAATCGAGAGTACGACTGAGAGTGGTTAGGCCATATAGTCCAACACGCTGGCCTAGTGCGGGTTGGTGGACTTACATACCATAGATTTTTTTATAAATCGCTATGGATGGTATCCATGCATGATTTACTTTATAATCTTAGTACATCTGCGGTAAGAACTAGGTCCGTTTTAGATGTTATATTGACAAGAATGGAACGTATTACCTGCTCATTCGCTTAAGGACTCATGTTATATTATTTACAATTTAATACTACACACCAACTCAAATTAAATGATTTCTGATTAAAATTTTGCTTATGCCTTTGCTTCTTTACAAAAGTACTTCTGGTATACCTCACAAAACCAAGCAATCCAACAAGGGAACGTCAGACTGCGTTGTTTAGCAATTCGGCGCACAATACGAACCGGCTCAGAACAATCGAGACAAAGCGACGGATGGCGTATTGTGACCAGAATGTGGGCCAGGCTTACATGCAAGGACACGGCGCAGATGTTACGCTGTAATTTTTCACTTAGCAATTATAATTACAATATATCAGTCTTTAAATTAATTACTGAGGTCTTCTATTGGAGTAGATGACATCAGGCGTGAGTCCAACATGTAAATCTGAAATGGAGGTAGGTCTCTCATATGTGAGGGTCCGCTTGGGTAGTTACCACAGCAATGTCTATTTCTAACGCTAAATAGCAGTGTAAATGGATTTTATGTTCCGGTTTAAAGGACATTGTAGCCAGAGTATCTACTGGACATATTGAGGCTTCAAAAGCCAGTCGCAGCCATGTTTTGCCCTGTTGCTTAACGATGTCGTCATTACACTTAGCAACTGGTCTGTCCATATTGTTTTGGCCTCTTGGCCAATATTCTTTTACCACTTAATTCCATCTAATATTGTATTATCTAGCCAAATGTACTCCCATTTTGAGCACAGCAATGCATTTCCAAATTGATACTAAATGACAAATGAAAAAATCATAATTTCATCTAAAATTTTGTCAAATAAAAGTTTAGTCTTGAGACGAGGCAAATTCATATGTTAGTTTTTACAATATGATAGCCTTAAAACCAATTCCTAGAAGAGTTCAGGTCAAATTTCATACAAAAACTAGCTTCTGCCTTATGAGAATCGAACCTTACGCCGCAAGGTAAACAAACCGACAAATATTGTATCTTATTACATGGCCCCGCAAAAAGTGAAAGTTGCTGCCAAAAACAGCGCACACCTCAAAATTACATCATCTACATTTATGTTAATTGGTCCTTATTACGTGAGCTGTAAGGGTGGTTTTCCAATGGGCACTTATTTAACACATTTTTAACGTAATGTATGATAATATACGCTTTAGTGTTCTGTGGGCAAGTATTCGTGGTATATTAGTTGTGGCTCTGGTTACTAAATCGGTATTACGTTAGTGTATTGTTTATTTGGCCTAAATTAGTGTTTTTGTATTCAATTCAGACCTAACCAGTAACTAATCTATCTATGTAATCTTAGTAATTTTAAATACTTTAGGACTTAGCACATCGAGGAAATATTAAAAAAACCCTAATAAAAGAAATCACACACGCTCTGTACATAACAGGAAATACCTTTTTGTATAAGAGTTATGTATAAACCACATCTTATTTTGCAAAGGTATATTGGAATGGAAATGGAAGTGTCCTGGTTGCACCTCTGCCTACCCTTTCTAGGAAAAAGGCGTGAGTTATGTATGTATGTCAACAAAACACACAATTTATTGACGTTCCATTTCGTAAATCCAAAGACAAATGTTGGCGATTACACGCAAACATTTGTCCCAACGCAGATCACCTTTGGCTCCAAAACAAATGACGTCGATAGCTTACGACGGAACCTTGCAGAATATATACGTATTCGCTTGATCACTCGACACTTGACTCGCCCTCTTCGAGGTTGCATAAATGTGGAGGTTTTTAGGACATCGCAAAGGGCACGATGAGTCTAGTTATTATGTAATAACTTATAGAGATTGGTTTGTACGAATTGGCGTTGATTATAGGGTCTGATGGTTGGTTAGAAGTGTGTTTTCAGGTTATAGAGAAGGTAAATAAAAAAGACATTTATGCTGTTTAATTTTATTGCAGTGAAGTGGCTGATAATAGTAAAAAAATAACTACGTAGAACTATGTGGGTTGAAGGGAAAACGTCAATTTTTTTTACCAAACGAAGGGCGATGGAAAAACTGATGCATAGCATAAAAAGCGAGTTGGCGTAAAATTCATTGTAGCTTTGAACTAACAACCAAGTATGAAAAAGTAGGGTCGCATTAATTATGAAAATTGTTAAAACATCATATTTAAAATGAAATTGTACAGTACATAGACATGTATTTAATTTTAGTATATTAAGTAGTGACTTCATAACGTTTGCATGACGTTGGTTTAACATTAAAGGTCTCAGCCCAAACGTGACTTTAATATAGGATTTACAAGTTCTTGTTTGGTTAAAGTTCAATAAAATCATTTATTACTAAGGTTGCACGAGATGCGAGGTTAAAAGAAATAAAACGTTCCGAATATACATAAAAATTTAATTATTTTTAAATTTACAAATGTCATTTTAAACACGTTTACCTGATTTTAAGCTTTATCACAAATGAATAATGTTCATTTTGATTCGTGCATAAAACTGATATAATAATATCGAATGACGTGACCATTTGGAAATAAACAATTTGATGGCATTCCGGTTTTAATATTAGATGTCTTTTTGATTTATGCTCGCGGCTCTCTCACGGAGGGACCGTTAATTTCCTCAACATTTCTATGGATTTAATATTAAAGTAGCCCTGAGCGTATGGAAGCATTAGTTGCCGCATTTATACCTTTCCAATGCCTTAAGCTGTACTTGAGATGCCGTCAATAGCCGTATGCATATTTCAAGAGATTTTAATAACTAAAATTGATTATAGATATTTTCTTGGTGTAAAAATCCTATATTTTATATACTCATCTGTTATGCGTTGAGTATCTCTTGGGATGAAAAGTTAATGTCACTTTTTGACTCGAATACTGTGTGTTTGTAAAATTACATCCATCAAGACGTGAAAGACAGATAACATTCTGGAGATATACACCGTTCATAACAAAATAACATGTACATTTTACTGATGGCAGGTCTTTCATAAATGCGGAGACCAGGACTCAGCTGCACACACTCTCGCGCAATGTTCTGCGTGGGAAGTGGAGCGGCAGGGTCTGATCTCCCAGATTGGACGTAATCTCTCTCTGCCAGCAGTGATAAGGGCGATGCTGGAGGGAGAGTCAAAATGGAAAGCCGTGGTCGTCTTCTGTGAAGCAGTAATGCTTCATAAAGAGGCTGCGGAGCGTGATCGCGAAAGAGCCGATCCCGCTCGGAGAAGGAGACGCAACGGTGGTGGAAGAAATCGCCCTGTTTCTTCTGCGTAGTACCGTTGCGGAGTTTCTTGTGGTTGAGAGCTTTTAGCTCTAGCGCTGGGGGACCTTTGGCGTGTTCGTATTGAGGTCCCAAAGCTCCTTCAAAGTGCAGATGGAGACATGGGTTTTTAGCCAGTAAAAGTCCGGCATGTCCGGTCTATCCAGATAGTCGGGTATCCAATGCGGATTTTACCCATAAGAAAAAAAGGTCTTTCATAAATGTGAACAGGTCCCTGGGTAAGTACCACTGCAATGTCTATTTCTCCCACCAATCAGGAGTGTAAATGTACCGTTGTGTTTCGGTTTGAAGGACGTTAGCCAGAGTAATTACTGGACATATTGACACTTAACATCTTATGTCTCAGGATGGCGAGCGCAGTGGAATGTATTTGTAATTTAAAGAGTTTGGTTTTGCTACTATTCATCGTCGTATCACTTACTATCAAGCAAATGGCATGCTCAATTCAATAAAAAAAACCCTACACATTGTTAACAATAAAACTAACGCGCAATCCATATCCCTCCAAGTTATTTTAATACAGTCATGGTAAATCACAAACAACCTGTTTAAAACAATCAATTGTGCCATATGAATATGCACGTAATTCGCATCAAGACTACATGACAATGTCTGGGCGGTTTGCAATGAATCAAGGCACACAAACACAGAATATTAAGCGGCTATTACATGCGACAATCCGTCGAGTAGGAGCCGTGTCAACGCCCACTACGAGTCCGGATTGCATGCCGACTGGATCTCAAATTATATGTACAATCTGAGACAAATATCTTTGCTGATTACATCTGTTTGGTGCTGTTCCTAAGGCGGTTTTACACTAGAGTTGTATGGAGTATTGCAGATGTATTAAATGTTGGGATTATTTATTTATGAACTTTATAGTATACCAGGAAAAACAGATTTTATAACAATATTAAAAATAAGTACAATTGGCGTCCTTATTGCACTAGGTCTCGTTTGGATGGACATAAGAGGGATCAAATACGTTAAGGTCTTACTTAAGTTTATTTATATGAGAATAGAAACGTGTAAACGTGTTCATGAGAGGTGACTGTGTCTTGGCAGACGTAATGTAGGACGCCGTCCAGCTAGGTCGAGTGATTTGCGAAAGCTAGCAGATGCTGGATGCGGCAAGCCGAAGACAGGGTAAAGAGGCGTATGGCCAGTAGTGGACATAGAAAGGCGGATAATAATGATTACGCGACATAGTATAAGTATTCGACAATTTTTACTGCTTGACAACAAACAAAACGAAAACTAAACAACAATTTATAACCGACTTCAAAAAGGAGGAGCTTCTCAGTTTGTTGGAATATTTTTCTAAAATATGATATTACAAATTACAATTAAATCACACTAGAAGCATCTGCAGCAACCTAGCAGCAATTGAAAAATCAGTAAAACAATAAAATCCATTGAATTATCCGTCCGACAGTACAATCAACAGTTAATATGCATGTGTGTCATCTCAGTGGGAGATGCGCTTTGTCTCTACGCCATCTTTTATGAATGTGTTAATTAAATCAACCATACCATGATTGACCACACCTTTATATACGAGTACATAAGTCAATGTCTATACTATTTTAACAGTACATCGGTACTGTCGATCGTCTACTGTCTTTTTGCGTGCAAATGCTGCTTTCAAAATATTAGGAATAAAATTAGAAATATTATTTATGATTAACATAAACACCAAGCATTTCTCGTATATAAGTTATTCAATATAACAAAATGTGAAAAGAGAAAAATTGTTCACAATATGTTGACAACAGCACGATAATCACGGATTCGCATACCAAAAGACCGGGGACGGTCTATACATGAATCCTTTTCTTGTTCGAGTATAAAGTACCATTCTTTGGTGGAACTAATGAGGATTTTCTTCAGTACTAATGTTTGTAATTGAGAAATATTGAGGTGTTAGATGTTGTTGAAATTTAAAGTACTTATGTTGGTTTTAGGATTTCAAACGTGCTATTCCAAATATTCGATTTTATGGATATTTTCTTTTTAGACTAATGTACCAATGCAATTGAATGATAGTTGAAGGAAGTTCGATAAATAATTTACAAAGACCTTTGTTGTGCTTTGATATCAAATATCAATTACAAAAAGTTTCTTTTATTGTTTCAAAAATAAAAAAATGTTCGTCATCTTCAAAAGCCAGCAATGCATGCATAATTTTGCTATAGAGTAAATTTTTGAAGCACATCTGGAGACTTAGTTAGAAGCTAACTCTACTATTAGTCTACATATCATGTGAAAAAGAAACTTAAACAACTTATTTTTTATTCATCGTTTTTGTGTTATTTAAGATTATGCATGATAATACACAAAATATACATATAACCAAAAGTACCTATACGAAAATCTCATTATATTTAAACTTGCATAACCTTTCATCAATTATGTAAATTCCGGTTAATAAATTAACATCACATCCAAAACACGAACCCACCAGTAATGATGTCACCGAATCGTTTAAAAATGCAAACGGTCCACAGCCAAATATTATGAACAGTGACATAAGAAATTATTTTCACCCAAAGCAAGTTCTCGCGAAGCTCGTTTTTAATTCAAACATAAATTTGGAAGTTAATGCATTTGTGAAATGACATTCGACGGAGTTTTTGTATTGGACCATACCGGGAGAGCGTTCTTGCTGTGTAGATGAGCGATTAGCGGGAATCAAAATTACATATTTTTCTGGTAAATTTTTAAGTACATAATTTATGTATTTAACGAGCAAATGAGTCTCAAAAATTACATATTAAGTACCCTTTTTAATGAAGAATGATTTGATAAACAAACATACGAATCGCTTGATAGCTATTATTAACCAAGAAATTAGCAATACTTAGATATAGATGCTGTAGGAGCTAAATTGAGTGAAAGGGGAATAACAAAGGAAAGGACGGGCGTTAAACCTGCGGCAAAAGAAAAGTAATACAGTAATAATTTACGACTATTCCTTACTGAGTACCGAAGCCTTCAAAGGCAGTGCTACCCTCGTAGCGTACCCAGTGACCCTTGGGGGCTTTATTAGTAAATTTAAAGCAATCTTTACCCTATTCAATACGTCTACCAAGCTATATTACCTATATATTACCTATATGAGACTGCAACCAACATTGGGGCTTAAATACAGATGTGCAACTACACGGATATAGAATCGACACAAGACAAAGAGAAGAATGTTACACGCATCGTGACATATGAATTGAGTTGATTTAAAGGTCACTTTAAGATGAATTAAAGGTTAAGGATAACTGGAGATTATAATGCCAAATGTCGATGATATAAAGACATTTGTTTTTGTATTCCTATAAAAATCGACGTTTTATTAATTTGAACAACATAGCTTAGTAACAGGTTTGAAGAATGCAAATCTAATCAAATCTAATTATTTTTTGTTTGAAATAACCAACATATGTTCTTGGCAATCGTTTAATATCAGTATTAGAATTTCAGCGACCTTCTTCAAGAATATTTTAGGTTTGGGGTAAAAATACGTCTCTCATATGTGAGAGGCCGCTTGTAGTAGGTATGTACAAACAGTAAAGCCAGTTTGAAGGCCATTGTACCCAGAGTAACTACTGAAAATATTGAAACTTAACAGCTTAGGTCTTAGGATGAATGGAATGCCAAGTGGAATGCCAAGCATTGTTTTGTAATTCATGGTGATGATTGGTTTTGCTCTTGTCCATGAGCGGCCGTATCGCTTACCATTAGGTTAATGTCATGCTCGTCTCGCCATGCATAGCAATAAAAAAAAGTAAGTAACATAAGGTAAGGTAAGTAAAGCGTAAGTGACATCATGAAAGATATCTGTTATTACATATATTACTTCAGTCTTATTAAAGAACCCAAATCGCCATAACCACCACCAAACGCTCACCCTTAATATAAAAAGAGAAACGATAATGGCCGAGTCCGATTCAAAACTACATTCGAAGGCGGGGGGCGTTAAGGCGATACGCGATTAATAACCGGTGGCGCAAGAAAAAAGCGATAATGTCCATATTTATACATAATCGTGGGTCGGCCAAGGTAATGTAAGTAATTCGCGATACTGTGTTTGAGTTTCCTGGATTTATTGCCGGAATTGGGATGAGCAGTCGGGATTTATGTTTCTTTGGTAACGTTCTGAGGATACGCAAAAGTTATTTATGATTTATTTTAGTGGTTTAAAAAAGCCTTGAATTTGTTTTACAGTTAGCAAATTTACATTTACCAAATTTTTATACAAACTTATCAGTTTTCCTCCTTAAGTTTTAATGCACTATGATACCCCAATGTAGATGTGAATTTCTTTTTTTTTATTTATTCGTTCTTGGGAGAGGCTAATGGCAATGAAATTCCTATGACAAAATATCAGCAGGATGTAAGGATAACGAATCCAATAAATGGCTTTAATAATATCAATGTTTAAACAGGAGCAAAGTCTTAAAGTTTTCTTAGAAACCATAGATTTTTTATTAATCTGGTTGATTACGATCCTTGATTCCAATCTTCGTAACTGTAAAATCTGCATATTAATACATTCTAAGAACTGAGGCAAAAGATCATCTTTAACAAAATTATGTTTATCCGAGGTATTATTTTATTATCATATAAGTTGAGCTGTCAGCAAAGCAATAGCTTGCTGCATTTAAAAAAAACATTCTATTCTTAACTTAGCTGATAAAAATCAAGCGAGTGATGCAGCTTAAAAAAAAAAAAACAAAAAAATCCGATGATCTTAAATAATCCCAAAATGTTCAATTATTGTTAACTATAAATTACAAAAGAATCCTGCGTATAAAATTACCTCACAAGTCGCAATCCTCATTCATCCACTAAAAATAGCCTCCATTCCACGCTCGCATCTATTAAACAGCGCATTGTATGTATTGCTATAAATAACGAACAAAAAACATTTTGTCCTGCTAGATACGAAATTAACAGCAGCCTTGTACCCACCTGGAGTGAAGTTGTCAATAAACCACCTTATTTAACACAGACAGAGTGCAAACTTGCGTGGTGTACTGTATGGTGAAAGGTTAGTCGCGGCGATGTGGCTATCCTTGCACAGATATCCAGTGTTCAAAATGTTTTAATAATTGTAACCGCATTACTCCGTCCGAGTCATTAAGCCCTTGATGTATGTGTTGAATGATTTATCGCAAGCCAGTTTTTGCTATCGGTTTCGCTCTCGGTGGAACCACCAACCTTGGTGAGTTGCATTAATTCTAATGATAATTGGAACAGTAAGATTGCGTAGTTGCAGCTGTTGTAGATCCTGCCGCCTGGGCGAAATATACTTTGTCTATTAAGGTATGGGTTATGAATACTCATTTTAAAAATGGAATAGAGCTGGCAGTCTACTCATAACTTTTTAAAATTTAAATATAGAATGTTTCGAATCAGAAAAAATATTTGTATTTTTTTGTGTGCAAAGTGCTAATCTATTAATATTTGCGTGCGTCAATTAATTGTTGTTTCAAACTGGGAAACAACAAAGATATGTACGTTTAATAAAATCGGAATTTTAGGGAAACAAGCACACATCATCTTGATTTAATACCAAGGACGATCACAATATATTTGCATGTAAAACTGACCTAGTTGTAAGACAAATGTATTTTTATAATACACTTATAATGTTATCTATATGAACGGGATTAACAGTAAAAAAGGCCGTTCTTAAGCCAGCCGCATCATAAAAACAAGGACGCATGCTCTCACACCAGATTTTATTTAATATGATTCTCAAAATTACTTTCATATTTTTTGCATGTATTTGGAAGTAGTTGCAGGATCGTGACAATTCTGTGTAATATTAGTCATTAATGATGTAAAATTTTAACCTCTAGCATCTCCATGCTAGAGGTTAAAATTTTACATCATCTCTCTCCTCCGGCTCTGCTTAATCTCTTTTAATAGTACCTTCAGCAGTGGAGAAGTTCTGTATTCAACAATGGGCGTAAATTTATGACTTTTGCGCAATTCAAAAACCTAACTTCTCATTGAGGACTGACCTACGTTCGTCCTTCAAAATCACGTACGAAGTAAAAAATAATAAAAATAGACATGTTACTAAGTACGTCCTGTTTGTTCTGCCTAAACACTTCTCGGAATATAAATTAATCTGCTCAGAACTGCGACCTTCGGGGAAATATAGCGAACAATATGTCAGTGTATTCGACAGCATCCATGCTGCAGTCGCTTTAAACAATCTGCAAAACGTGTCGGATTTGATACCTACACTAAGATAAATGTTTGCGTAGCCCACTAATTATTTCAGTCCATAATTTTTCCATAAAAATCTCTTACTACTCTATACTCTGGGGTCAGGACAAATGGGTAAGGCACATTGGTTATATGTATTTATTCTTTTTCACGGCTCCGCCTGTGTAAAAAAGTTCATACGGTACAAAATATTCATTAGCCTTACGTTTTTTTTGTATATCAATGGCCTTACTCGATAAATTTACCATTTCACAATAAAAGATTATTCAATTCGAACCAGTAGTTCCTGAGATTAGCTCGTTCAAACAAAGAAACTCCTCAGCTACAATACCAGCCATATAGCACCATTCATGTGGTTGTTTGTGAATGCTCAAACAATAGCCATCACAATTAATTATCCTGCAAATCATTCGCGAAAGTCAAGAAATAATCTAAAAGGTGAATTGGCGATATCTTGGAAAGTAGATCGCGTCTCGTTGCTCGTGTTTCACCGCGGAAAAGCTGTTTTTACCGCGGCGTCAGTTTCACTCCACTTGTGACGGATATGAAAACATCTCGTTTGAGACGAAAAACGGTGTGTTAATTGTGATTTCTGTTCTGATGTATGCGTTGGGTTCAAGATCTAGGTGGGAAATGTAAATCAGATCTGGTATGGGGAATATGAATGTATTCTCTTCCGCTTTGAATATTCCAGGTGGTAATTACGAATGGTAAACTTTTTAGATTGACAGTTCAATAGCTAAATTCTGTCTGTATTTATCCCTTATTGGTAGGTGTAAGAGTTAAATCATAGGATCGATAAAGTACTTATTTATTTATTTATTTATTTAAATGCTTTATTGTACACTAAGTTAACTTAATTACAGAACATTATATTATTACATAGTGGTACAAAAGGCGGTCGTATCGCTCGAGGCAATCTCTTACCGACTACCTTGGGATGGACAGTAAGAGATGGAAAAAAAGAGAGGGCAGTCAATAGTGTACCAAAAAAAAAAAAATTGAATAAAGAAAAAATAAATTAAATAAAATCATATATGCAAAAAACGTGACATACGAATATAATTACAAATTAACAAACATAACATATACTAGATATAAAAATAAATATATAAATACATGTATATACATATACAAGTGCACAGATATCATAATAATACATACAAATACATACTTATTATACAAACAATCAATCACTTGAGTAATGTAGTAGTTAAAGGGACAGGTAGTGTTCTTTAACCATTTTCTTAAAGGACACCAATGTTCGTGCCCGTCTCACTGCATCAGGAAGTGCATTCCATAATCGGACTGCTTGTACTGTAAAAGACTTGTCCATGAAAGTCGTAGAGTGCACGGGCATTCTCAACCTCAGGTTCTCCGACGATCTCAAGGATTTTGTATGTGAATCATGAAGGAACATAAAACGATCTTTAAGATAAGAGGGAGTTAAGGGATTAAACAAGATGTTGTAGAGAAGAAAAAGAATATGAGTATTCCGACGAAGTCGTATGGGTAACCACTTGAGCTTAACACGAAACTCGGAAACATGGTCATATTTCCGAAGGCCAAATATGAACCGTATGCAAAAATTTTGGAGACGCTCAAGTTTATTAAGTTGGTCCTCGGTAAGATCAAGATAGCTGACATCGGCATAATCAAGGATGGGGAGAAGAAGTGTTTGCGCAAGTGAAATCTTCGTGGCGACGGGTAGGAAATTGTGTAACCTTCGCAAAGAGCGAGCTGAAGCAAACAACTTTCTACTTAGCTCACGAAGCTGCGGGCCCCAGGTGAGGGATTTATCTAAATACAAACCTAAATTTTTTACAGTATCACTGTAAGGAATAATGATACCATCACAGTATATAGACGGTACAAGATCCCAGTCTAGTTTTGAAATCATTCTGGGGCTGCCGACAACAATGACCTGAGTTTTGGCAGGGTTAACCTGCAACCCATTAGCTTTGCTCCAGTTACAGATGCTTTGGATGTCAACATTAATTTCCGAAATTGCATCAGCTAGCCTATTCAGGGGCGCCCGAGTGTAGATTTGGAGATCATCTGCATAAAGGTGGTAGGAGGAGCGAAGATAATTAGTTATAGAGTTGATAAAAACAGCGAAGAGTAAAGGAGATAGCACGCCGCCCTGAGGGACGCCAGCATTCACAGTGCACCATGAGGAAAAACTTTCCTCAACACAGATACGTTGCCGACGTCCATACAGGTAACTTCGAAACCAATCAACTGCCATTGGAGATATGTTAAGAGAACTCAGAATGCCAAGTAATACATCGAAATCAACGGTGTTGAAAGCATTACTGAAGTCTAGCAACGCTAAGACTGTCAGCTTGCCCTCCTCCATACCTGACCTGATGCCATCCGTAATATGAGTCAGAGTAGTGGTTGTACTATGTCCGGGACGAAATCCGGATTGGAGAGGATTTAAAATATTATTCTTAGAGAGGAAACTATTGAATTGGCTATGGATTAGGCGCTCAAGGACTTTAGACAGAAATGGTAGGATGGAAATAGGACGAAATTCGGAGAGTAGGGAAGCATTAGGTTTTTTAGGAATAGGAATGATGTGGGCTTCTTTCCAAGCGATCGGAAAGGTCCCTGAGGAGATGGAATGGTTTAGGATATGGGTAATGATAGGAAGGATTTCGTCGAGGATAGGAAGAATCATATTACGGCTGACATGGTCACTTCCCATTGCATTCGATGAGATAAGCGAAATAGTTCTCCTAACATCACAGATAACAAATTGTTTGAAAACGAAACTAGAACAATCGGGAGCCTTAAGGGTAGAAAGATGCTTTAAAGTGTTATCTTTGATCGTCCTGGGGAAACAAGACGGAGAGGAGAAATGATGGTTAAGAGAATTTAAATCTATAGATTTGGGAATAGAGTCTTGTTGAGATTTACCCACTCCCAAAGACTTAAGAAATTTCCAGACTTTAGCTGGGTCTCCGTTTTCTACATAGTTATGGATATGTCGGCGTTGGGCGATCCTACATACCTTTGTGCAGTGATTCCGTACGGCTACATATTTCAGCCAATTAGTTTCATTTGGGCGTCGGTTAAACCTGGACTTAGCGGCCGCTTTTTTGGCAAGCAACTCCTTAATTTCAGCCGTAAGCCAAGGCGTTGGTAGGTGTTTCACCTTAATAGCTTTGACGGGTGCATGTCTGTCAAACAGTGAGGTTAATTGACCATTAAAAAACTCAACTTTAGCGTCTATGCTATCTGCAAGGAACAGTGGACTCCAGTCAATGCTGTCGGCATCCTTGCGAAGGTTATCAATATTCATACCCCGAAAATTTCTTTGCAAGAGGATTTTAGGTGAGGATTTTGGAGGTCGGATACGGTAGGACAAGAATAAGAGATCATGCGAGGAGAAAGCATCGGCGGGACATTGTCCATGTTTCGCGACATGGTTTAGGGAAGAAACGAGGATGAGGTCAAGAAGAGGAAGAAAGTACCTAAATTTTTTTGTGAGAGTTTGCTGGAGCCCGGCCCTTTATCAGCCAGCTATCTACCACTGGAAACTTTAATTTGACGTAGCAAAGTCTAGGTATAAATATTTTGTAATTGATGACGATGCGACTTATAATGTGAATGATGATAATGACCTAGAAGATAAATTTAATTAAATTACTGTATTTGTTTCAGAGTTAAAATGGCGTTGTTATGGTGTGTATTGGCATGCGCGCTGACTGCGGTGCATGCGCAATCCAACTATGAGTCTCAGGCGAACAACATTGAGTACCAGGGCGACAGGCTTCCTGAGCAAACTGTACTGGATGGGAAGGTTGGTATTGATGCATCTGTTTTATCACCAAGTGCGTTTCCTTGGATCTTTATTGTCCTTGGTTTGTAGAAAGACCAGTGAGCGGTCGGCGCGATAGGGAGAGACTGCCACTTTTTGAGGTATTTAGCAATGGAGCACAGCCAAGTCGATGCTATGATGACTACCGAGTTATTAATAGATATGTGTTTTCGTTCATATTCCAGCAGTATTTCAATATCAATATTATAAAATATTGTTTTTAGTAATATAAAAGTCAGCTCATATATTTACAATTTTATAATATTAGTATTTTTGGAGTTACAATGCATCTGATGGAAACTGGAACAATAAACTTGCAAGAGACAAGATCTGTTTTAACTTTTAGTAATTTATTTATTATTAATTGACTGCCTCTGTAGTGTAGTTGTACTAGGATACGGCTACAAAGCCGAGGTCTCGGGTTCGAATCTCGGGTTGGGCAAAATTATATTGGATTTTTCTATTAATTATATCAGCCCAGAGGCAGGAATTTGTTCCCGATATGGCGATAAGCTCGCAACCTATCACATTTACATTCAAACCCCTGCCTATCCCTTCGGGGAAAAAGGCGTGATTTAACATATGCATGTAATTTATTAATCCTATTTCATTCGTTTCCACAAACTTCTTTTTTGCATAGATGTACGTCTTCTTAATCGCGTATATTGCCGTCTCTTTCGAACTATCGTCCCGAAATAGCGCTGTCCACTACGCATTACTTAGTTTTCTGAACCATTCCATACTTAAACAACAGCTATTATGCAATTAACTGAGAGAATGCGGAACTATTATGATGGTAAACACAGGTTTGCATGGAGTGCTTAGTCATTGGAGCCAACGGTACCGCTTTCATTTTCTATTCGCATCACTTCTTAATTAAATCATTTCAATGCACTTGCTATTGTTACGATACCGTTGGTTCATCTCATTTATTACCGAACGATCTGTATGTAAAAGAATTGGAGTTTTGTATTTCTTTTTTGTGATTGTTTCGGATGTGATTGTTATTCACTTTGATTATTGTGATGAGGGACATCATTTGATCGGCCTTATTCATAGACGATATTAAAACTTGTTTTAGTTATAGAATATCTTTTCTTCTCTGTTCAAAAAAAATTAAATGAATTTAAATTTTGTTCGATAGACACAAAACATTCGATAACTACTTTTTTTTATTGCAATGAATGGCGATGGTAAGCCATACGAATGCTCATCAATAGAAGCAAAATCCGTGGAAAAGACTGAATCCGTAAATAAAGGATATCTTCATTACCATAATTAACAGCAGCAGCAAGAATTTCCAGGAATAAATATAGTCTTACCCCCAAGGACTTCCTTAGCGACATGTTAGAAGCGGCCTGCATCCAGGGACGTATTGAAATCTGTATTTGTGTCACCCCGTATACACCCCACTGCAGTGCACGGGCCTCCTTTAGAATCGAGAGTACGATTGAGACGAGTCAGGCCATATAGTTGACTATGCTGGTCTAGTCTGGATTGGTAGACTTTACATAGAATTGCTACAAATGGCTTTGGTGCGCAGGTTTTCTCATGATATTTTTGTTCACCGTCATAGTGCGTGGTGATTGACTATTAATACACATGACTTCGAAAAGACTTTGACTTTTTACAAATTTCTTGTATATCTGGCAACATATTTCTAGAATATCTTACCAACTCGCCTCAACATTGTTTTTATTTGGCCGCCATACAAATGTAGGTAATGGCTCGGCCGCAATGTACCGTTCCGTGGTAAAGCTGCGTTTACGGACGTAAATAATTTAACCGCTGCCGAGGCGGTACATCAGAATGCACAGCGGATCATTCATGAGGATGCAGTAGTTTCACTTGTTGCGGACTTTATACTTTGTTATTGAGTTTTTTCTTTGAAACACAACAATTGCGGATTTAGTCTTGCTTTTGCTGTAATTTCTCAAGATTCGGTGACTGAAGTCTTTCGTGGTTATATGGTGGACTGAGATGTTTATTCGTTGCTTTAATAGGCCTCCTCCAATGATCTCTACATTGACCTGGAAGCGGCCTAGTTGTATTGGATGAGCCACAATTTAATTAGTTTAATTTCGATGTGTGATATTTGCGTACACTTTCTTATATTTTCTTTACTAGCATGGTTTAGGCCAGTGTCAGGGAGAGACTTAGCTTTATCTAATCCAGTAATAGGACTAATAATAATCTCTGGGATAATCTTTTTTTTTAGTTTAGACGACTCTAACGCTTGTTTGTAAGTGTCTGCGCAGTCCAATTAGTATTAGCGAGATGCATCTCTGTACTATCTCTCAAGTCCCAACAATTCACTTAATTATGTCGGCCCGATATTACATGTTATACTCAAATTATATTGTTTTTTTTACAATTTGCATGCGTTGCTTCTGATCCCATACTGACGTTTTGCGAACGTGGGAATTAGAGTTTAAGGTATTTGATCTGAAAACGGATAGTCTCGGCATCCTGTATCTTTGGACCGGGTAAATTTTTGTGGCCCCGGCATTTTAACTTCAGATTTCTTGGGTTTTAGATAGCTTCTCTCTTTTAATATGAAGCAATTATAATTATTAATGTTCAAACAAAGGCTTGGTTTACTAGAGTGTTTTATAAAGTCACTCTAAGTTGAGATCTGTTATGACTACATAGTTACTCAGTATAAGACTTTATGGCAAAGTGTCGAAATAAGTTTACGCCTACGTGTAATAGCCTTATAAGGAGATTACTCAAAAGTGTTAACGGTAAGATCAAGGTGGATAGACTGTGCATGATCTGTCAAGTTGGCAAGTTGTTGCTGGGAGGCACTATTTTAAACAGTAGACTTGCTGCGGCTAAATATCATGTTGATTAAATACACGATGGTAGCGTTTGGTGGTTGCATTTGAAAATTTTCACCTTCGCGAGTGAGAGACTCGACCTGTGTTTTCAAAATGCATTTGATTTTACAGGGAAGAGGTAAACATACCCATTCTGGTCCAAAGTATCTTTAATAATGGCTCTTTTAAAAAAATGGCCCAATGTTTTAAAACTAGGTCGGATTTCCTCTGCACTTCAAAAGAGTCGAGCGGTACCATATCGTTCTCAAACACGGCTAAAATTAAAACGTGTTGGGAAATAAAAAGATGACATCATTCCGTGTCGCATAAAAATATACGAGCAAGGCGAAGTGTACAACTTGTTAATGTTGCCCAAGCAGGCATGTAATGCCTTGTACGGTGCGGAGGTATGACCCCCCAGCCTTATTTGTGGCAATATAAAAACTATAATACACATATTATAATAAAATTATATCGGGACGTAGATGCCCAAAGTTCACTATAAGTTAGCCCATAATTGGGAGCAACCGGAGCGAAAAAAAATAAGCAAACTGAATATTTATTAAAGTTGTATCGAAAAAATGTGTAAAATCATAATCGGGAAGAATCCATTGAATAATAAGCAAGTTGCAAATATATAAAAATAGGTGATAGAAGTAATAGAACATAACGCAAGATGCACTACGTGACATCATTCTCCATAAGATGCATGCCTCACTTTAAAAATTAATAATATATATTAAAATCTATCCTCACTATTAGTGTCTCAGCCATTTTAATACAATTTGATGCGGTTTTGGAAGTAATGTTTTTTTGAAAGTGTTATTGTTTAGATAAAATCAAATACTGCTCAAAATCAAACCTCGCACACATCCACATTATAAATATTATTTCCAATTAAACAACATACCTTCTCCTTGCATTTGTTAATTTAAAAACGAATATTACTACCACTACAATTTAAAATATGTTTATGGAAAAGGAACAATATGGTTTACCAGAAAATAGCTCCCGTAAGTGATTCTAGGAATTATAAAAGCAAAGTAAAATGTTTTACTGAATGAACGTAATATTTTCTTTTACTTTTTATTATCTTGTAGATTGTTTAAGCTAATAATAGTCATTTAACTCGCAGATGAGGCCTCGTGCTTAGAATTCCATAATAATAGTTACTTACTCGTATTCAACGTTTACTTAAAACTATCCTTATGGATGGTATCATCATCATTCAAAGAGAATGCAGACAGTAATTTATTTAAACAATAGGTCTATAATAATTATGTAGTACTATGGTCTTAGATAGTGGAATTTTAAAATATAATTGATATTAAATTGTTCTTATAAAAATTAATTTCAACATCTTATAAATTAGCGAAGATAAAAAAAATTCTCAATTTCTAAGTGCTTTAATATTATTGGATATATTATATTATATTATATTTACGGATTTTATTGCGGATTTGGTAAAAATTTTAAATATTTTAACTTTCCAATGTCTCGATTACTTTACGGCTTTCGTAGTCTGTAAATAATATCTGATATAAAATATAGGGCCCTATAAATAACGTTCCCTGATTCGCACCTGCGCGGTAAAAATGTAGACCATTTTAATGGGTTCGATGTGGGGAAGGCATTGAGTGTGCTATCGTTACAGCGCCGCGAATCCCACTTTATGATGGATTCGAATAGATAGCTCGTAGAACGGTTGCCTTTCCATTGTACTACACGGTACGATGTTCAGATGTTGTAAACATTGAATACTACAAGTACGAACGTACGAAAAATATTTATTTTGAAATATTACAAAGTAGCACACTAGGATTTTTTATACCGGGTATCTCAAGACTGCTACCGAAAACGCTGCCGGGTGGTAGTTTTAGTGGCTACAAACACAATGCAATTAAAAATTTCGCCTAGAAACGCGACAATTTTTTTTTATGATTTTTTAAATATCGTCATTTTTGGGTGGTAAATCCATAGTTTTTGCTAAAATAATAATTTAAACTCTTTTATACCTTAGAGTATTTATAAATAAAAGGGTATATACTATTATTTTAGGAAAAAATGTATTTACCACCCAAATATGGCAATAGGAAAAAAAAACAAAAAAAAATTGTCGCTTTTTTTTTGCAACTTTTTCTGTTGCATTGTGTCTGAAGTCGCTTAAACTACCACCCGGCTTCGTTTTCGGTAGCAGTCTTGATATACCCTGTATATATATATATATTACCAATATAATCAATAAGAGGAAATATTCCTAATCGGTTTATCTGTTTATAGAGAAAGGTAGTATTCTTTTAATCGTTTTTTAAATGATGACAGTGTTTGAGCCTGCCTCACCACAACAGGAAGTGCGTTCCACAAACGAACAGCTTGAACACTGAAAGATTTATCATGATAAAAGAAATCGTTCTTTGAGATAAGAAGGAGTGATAGGATTGAACAAAATATTGTATAGAAGAGACAGTATATGAGTATTCCGACGAAGTCGTATAGGTAACCACTTGAGCTTAGCACGATACTCAGAAACATGATCATATTTGCGTAAACCAAATATAAATCTTATGCAGAAATTTTGAAGGCGCTCAAGTTTATTTAGTTGGTCCTCGGTGAGATCTAGATAGCTAACATCGGCATAATCAAGGATGGGGAGTAGGAGTGTTTGCGTAAGCGAAATCTTCGTGGCAACGGGTAGAAAGTTGTGTAACCGTCGCAAGGACTTAGCCGAGGTAAAGAGCTTCCGACTGACTTCTCGAATTTGCGGACCCCATGTGAGGCATTTATCTATGTACAGACCCAAATTTTTCACAGTATCGCTGTAAGGGATGATAACACCTTCGCAAACAACGCTTGGCAATTGGGCCCAGTCCAGTTTAGAGATTAATCTGGGGCTGCCGACAATAATGTTTTGGGTTTTACTAGGATTAACCGTCAAACCATGAGCTTTGCTCCAATTGCATATGTGCTCTATATCGAGGTTAATATCTGAAATAGCTTCTGCCATTCTGTCCAGAGGTGCCTGCGTGTAGATTTGGTGTCTTAAGTAAAAGGTGTCTTATTATTTAAAATATTAATAAGCGTTCTTCAAATTATCTATCTAGTTAAATAAATAAATAAATAACACCCAACAGTCACATACATAGTCCTGACCCCACACTACACACCACCACCCACACTAGTTGTACAAAAATAATTGTTATTGGAAATAGAAATCGTAATTAAATAAAAAATCAAAGTTTTTAATTACAATGACATGAAAGGTTGTCCAATGAATTCACAAATTATTCGATGGATGATTAAAAAAAACAAACAAAACTAGTTTTTATAATACATTTGGTCAATATTATTGATTGAACATGCGATGTTGCGTGTCGATAATACAAGTTAAGCTTTAAGCCCCGTTATTTTGCATAGGTTAGGCTATAATAGGTGCATATTCAAACTTGTTCTCTGTCGACGGTAAATGTGTAGCTGATTCTCAGATGCAATAAATTATACATAGATTGCAGTTGTTTGTGCTACCTGAGTATATATTTAATAACAATAAATTGGTATGCTGAGTTCACGTAAAGTCTAAACTCCAATTTATTGGTGTCTTTTTGGTACATCAAAAAAAGTAAAGGAAGAAATACTTATTTATCGGTATTTTTTTGAGCGATATAAGAGATATTTAATTGTTTAAAAAAGAACACAAATGATATTGTATTTTTTTTATTGAAACATGGACGTTGGCTTGAGTGATAAAATTCTTTACCAGATCTCTAGCATTAAATTAATAATTACGTAAAACTTAAAATTTTAAGCAAAAACCTACTACAACTTGAATGTAGTAGTGAAAATTACCGAGGAATATTTCCGAGTTAAACAATGACTTTGATAAGTGCAAAAACTAGTGTATTATCTATACAATTACACAGAAGTGTGGGAAAGATAAAAAAGAAGATTTTCAATTACATCCGCATACACTGTGTTTTTGGTAAAATATTATAATAATACTTTAGTGAATTACATTGTTTATTGTTGTACTTAATTAAATCGGAACCCTAAAGACCAACTGCCAGACCTCAAGACACAGTGAGCTCCTTCTGCGTGGATCGGAACGCAAGAACAGATTAGTTATTTAAATTAACGTTTTAATTTAATAATTCAAAATTAAGAGTAGTTAAATTGTAACAGTCACTGAGCGGATGACTAACACCTCAGTCCGCCCCGTGACCACGAAAGCTGTAAAGTAATCGAAACGTTGGGAATTCAAAAAATGTAAAAATCAAACCAAATCCGCGATAAAATCCGTAAATAATAGTTTTATTTCAATGTGTAACATTCGCGTAAATCTAAGAAACCATTATTGTTTATTGTTTTTGTCTATACATATTTATTCTTCAATTGATTTGTTAATATGGAAAAATAGCAACCATGTTTAAAAACATAGTCATGCCTTTTATAATATTCATTTAAGTGGAAAATTGTAATTGACTTTTTCTTTGTTTAAATATTATATTAAGTAATATACTAGTTATAAGTTCTCCTTAATAAATAAAATAAAAATGACTTTAACTTTATTCACTGAACACCAAGATGTTTCTAATTTAAACCCACGCTTTGACGGGTGTTGATGGGAACATGCACAAGCCTGAGGTAACAATTAGCAATACAGATTTATGTGACGTTTGGCAACCAAAAGAACTATTGAGATTTATAAAGGCGCAGATAAATATATGTATTTTTAGTAAACGAGTTTGATTATTTCGTAGCAAGCTGGGGTATTTTGTTATCTTGTTTTACGTATTCTGTGGTGTAATGAGTTTTATTTATTACACGGTTGTCTGATGAAAGGTTTACTTAAATATGGTTTAAGGATGGAGATATACTCTGCGGGAAGTTTTACGCTTGTAAACCAATTTGACTGAACGTGATAGACTGAACCGCCGCCGCCTGGTTATCCTGTTGATTTAAGATATTTAGGCAGTCATTATTTTATCGAAGTTTTAAGGAAAAATATTTCAATTTATAATTGAACATATTTAAACTAAATTTGATGTCATTTACAAATACACCTAAGTGCGTGGTGGCCTGTTGGTAAATGGACTACACGCGACTGCCAGAGCACACCTCTGACTTTTCGCAGTCTTCTGTGTATTGATAGTCAATCACCACGCACTAAACGGTGAAGAAAAACATCGTGAGAAAACCTGCATACCATGGCGATTTATAAAATTTCTATAGTATATAAGTCCGCCAACCCCCACTAGGCCAGCGTGGTGGACTATATGGCCTAACCACTCTCAATCGTACTGTCGATTGTAGAGAAGGCCCGTCCCTGCAGTGGGACGTTTATGGGCTGATACAGATATAAATTAACTGGCTGGATGTATTCAAGCCAAAAACGTGGTTGGTGTACGATAGGATACTAGGAAGGAAAAAGGTAGTTTATGACCGGCAATGGTGAACAATTTATACTGAAAATAATAAAGTCGATTTAAATTAACCTACTTAATATTATAAACGTATGTGCTAAGGTTGGGAACTGGTTATACATGCAATTTGTGAGTGGGTTTAGGCAGCGGGGCTGGCCTAATATGGTTAGTTCCATATTATATGCAGTTTGTTAGACTCGTGGGTATTATAAGATTAATGATTTATGCCTTTAACATGGCAGTAACTAGAGTTTTATTGTAACGTAGAAACTGTGAATGGATATTTTCCAATTTTATTTGATAATTTTATGGTCGTATATTGGTGGTAGGTCTCGTATAAATGTGAGAGGCCGCATGGTCTATTTCCCGGGTCAAACAGCTGTGTAAATGCACTGTTGTGTTTCGGTGTGAAGGACATTGTAGCCAGAGTAACTACTGGACATATTGTGATCAACATCTTATGTCTCAGGACGGCTAGCGCAGACACAATCGAGACTACGATTGAGAGCGGTTAGGCCATCGACCACCCTAGCCTAATGCGGGTTGGCTGACTGTTTGATGGCGAATATATTTTAAAAGCATAGTTTTTAGCAATTTCTTGATATCTCAGAATCGGCATAGTAAATTCCCTTATAACTTACTATAGGTCCTTATGGTATTTCTATATCAAACTTGGTTCAAATGCACATTATTAAGCGCATTCTACGAGTTATAGTTAAGGTTGACGCAATGCCCACTCCCTTTGCCTATCGAAGGTCGGCCAGCGAATAACATTTTCATTGCAAATTAAGACTAAGTAATATACTTTTAGGAATATATTGTTTTTAATCTCATTTTATGTGCGATAAAGATTAGAGAAATTGGAGTATTAATTAAGACACTTGTTACTGGAGTCTGTATAGTTTAGGAACCGATAAAGCTTAAAGTATTATAATATTATATTTATGTTGTTGCAGGTGACAAAACTAGACGATTTGAGTCCAGTTATCTTCTTGAACAGAACGAAAGCGGCTCTCAACTGCGCAGCTGGATCTATGCAGGTAATACATCATTCCTAGTACCATTTTTAATTATATTTACAGTTTGAAAAAATTATATTTGATGCATATTAAGTTAGGAAATATAAGGTCACCTAGGCTTACTGCCGTTAGTAACAATAACCAATTGCTGCAATGCTTGTTGTTTCTATTGGTACCTACAATGCTTGCATAGCAAGCATAATATAGTATCACTTTACATTGGACTATCCTGTGTGCTAGTAAAAATTCTAAATATGTAATATATTTCTCATATAATGTAATGGACAGTGTCTGTGTGGCGCAGTTGGTTAGAAGCCGGCTGTGAAAAGAGATCCCGCAGGCTCGATCCCTACACCGAGAGAAATGTTTGTGTGCCCCATGAATATATCTTTTGGGTCTGGGTGTTTGTGAGACCGAAAAGTCTCTCGAAGACACCTATGACACAAGACTTAATTGATCTTAATTTTTGGTGAGGACTGTGTATATGACTGTAAGGTGTATTTATTATTACTTTCCATTTTTGCAGATTGAATTAAAGTTCAACGAGAAATTCTACGGCATAGCGTACGCAGACTTCGACAGGTATTCAGCGTGCCAGATTGTGGGCAAGGGCGCGTTGTCTTATAAACTCGAGTTGCCGCTGAAAGGATGTGGGACCAAGCAGGTAATTATTTAACAATATTTACGCCCGAATACTGGAACGTAATTTAAATATAAGTTGTGCTTAACTACGTTAATCCCGCTTAATTGTAAGCTAAGTGTCGCTAAGTGGGCCGTGCGCTGTTCAGAGCAACTTATTATTTGATTGGCGTTCCAGCATTCGGGCGCTAGTTATTTAAATTAGCGATGACCTAGATGGCACCGGAATGAACTGAATTACTATCGCACTTAAAGATATTCAATGTCAATTGAATAGTTCTTTAGTATTAATTTTCTTAGTTATGTCTACATTAGGGAATCATTAAATTGGTTTTAACGGCTTGGAATCCATGGAACACACAATATGGCTTTTCAAAGTTACGATTGTATTCGTACAGTATTATTTATCGCTCAATCGAATGATAAAGGTAAACACATTAAGGAAATTTTCAATCAAGGATTTACAAAAGTATTTAAAAAAATTAGAAAATATTAAAAATGATAGGCTTGTTTGAATCATGAATAATAAATATATGTTTGATTTTTTTTTTCTGATCGTACGATGTACATACAAATATTTTAAAAAAGATGTAAAGGATAGTAACCTTATTTAAATAAGGGTATTATTTCAACTTTAAAACATAGGCGCCTTTTGGACCTTACATTATTTTTTTACTGACGTCACGAATACACCAATAACCAGGTTTATTCCTGATTCCAGGACCCTCTGCGAGTGTTCACAAACAACATAGTGGTGCGGTTCCACCCGGGCCTGGAGATGGACGGCGACGAGGTGATCACCATCGTGTGCCGCTACCCGCCGCCCATCGTGCCCAAACCCTCCTTCAACCCGCTCATATTCATGTACGCAATTTGTTTCCTGCAACTGGATTGAATAAATACACTAATAATTTTACTGGTGGTAGTTCTCTTTTATGTGAGAAGTCGCCAGGGTGGGTACCATCGCAATGTCTATTTCTCCCGCCAAACAGCAGTGTTATGTTTCGATTTGAAGGATATTGTAGCCAGAGTAACTATTGGACATATTGAGACTTAATCTTATGTCTCAGGATGGAGAGCGCAGTGGAATGCCAAGCATTGCTTTTAATTCAAGGTGATGTTTGGTTTTGCTACTGTCCATGAGTGGTCGTATCGCTTATCATCAGGCAAATAACATCCTCGTCTTGCCATTCATTGCAATAATAAAAAATAGACAAAGTAATAATACCAAACATCTTTTCATTTACGAAGGATTTATATTCTATAGCATCTATTTCTTTTGTATTTGATAACAACTTAACGTTGCCATTTTTTATTGATAATTATTTACATTTTAAATGTTGTTTCCTCTTTACAGTCCAGAGAAAGGTCCTCTGCCCGCCAAAGCGCCGCTAGCAGGGACTCACATTCTGATGATAATCTGCGCGATTCTGTTCCTGACGCTGCTACTCCTGGGGTTGGGTGTGTCTTACCTGTGTCTGCGCAGACGAGCGCTGCCAGTGCCGAGGAGACTCATCGATGATTCATCGGCTTCTATTATCAGCAGGGAGAGTATACAAGGTCAGTTTAGGTGTAAGATATGTAAAAAAGACTAAGAAGATAGTTGGTGTTGCTGAGAGAGTTTCTTCGGCAGTTTCTTCTTCAAAATTAAAACAAGGACTCAAAACTCTTTAAAAAATATTATATTTTAATCTTACATCGAAATGTGTCACGACGATAGACCGTGTATTTTTTTATTATTTGTACTTGAATATTTGCCAATAATTAGGTAATATAAAGAATAACGAAGTGCTAATAAAATTTCATTGACACCATAAATCAATCTTGGTGTCACCTTAGGGGCACCTAAGAGGAAACTTAGCCAAAATCCAAAGCCAAGCCTTTTCAGTATTAAAAGAAAGAAAGCAAGAAAGAAAATACATTTATTGAAGTCGCAAACTTAGGTAGGTAATAAAATAACAAAATATACAAAAAATAAAAACATGACAAAAAATACCATTATGCAACAAAATTACGTGGCTAAACTATTGCGCCGACAATGGGCCTCCCAATCAGCTTTATGCTGCAGAATGGGAAAAAGCAAACTGCAGCGCTGATTTTCAACGGGGTGCCCTGGTGAGACACGAACATCCAGTCGGTAGGCTGACAAAACATTATCATAAATATATGTCAATAATTACATTCTTTAATTTCATGAAGAATTTATTAATTAATTGTATTCATGAAGAACTAACATAATACTCTTCTTTGTTACAGAAGTAAAGATACCACGCGCCCACCCTGTATACCCAGTGGGTGGTGAAGCAGCCAGCGTAGCGTCGGACACCATTCCGTCCGACTACCCGTCCGAGACGCCAGCGAGGCGGACGCCGCGCACACCAACCAGGCCTTCATGATGGACGAGAGCTACCACAGCGAAGGTAAGGCGTCACATCCTGTAGATATTAGCCAGGTTTTGAGTGAATTGGTTAGTGGTGGAAAGGTAACTAAAGGTGTGCGTCGGACACCATTCCGTCCGACTACCCGTCCGAGAGGCCCAGCGAGGCGACGCCGCGCACACCAACCAGGCATTCATGATGGACGAGAGCTACCACAGCGTAGGTAAGGCGTCCCATCCTGTAGATATTAGCCAGGTTTTGAGTGAATTGGTTAGTGGTGGAAAGGTAACTAAAAGTGTGCGTCGGACACCATTCCGTCCGACTACCCGTCCGAGAGGCCCAGCGAGGCGGACGCCGCGCACACCAACCAGGCATTCATGATGGACGAGAGCTGCCATAGTGAAGGTAAGGCGTCACACCTGTAGATATTAGCCAGGTTTTGAATGAATTAGTTAGTGGTGGAAAGGTAACTGCAGATGAGAGCTGAATGTTGAATCAATTCTAGTGTCGGTGATGGAAGCGTTACATGGAACGGTGTTCGAAATAGTCGTAGAGAAAATATTGGCTGAGTGTTGAAGGAAATTGATGTTTGTTTAAGCGGTTTCTTATTGTAAAAGAGTTGACTAAAAGTTGAAAAGAAAATGACGGAATTAATGTCTGCAATATTTCAAGATTGTGAAATCATTATTTTTTCTTTTAATTACGCATTTCAGAATTGTATAAATTACGTTTCGAAACTGTGTGGTAAGACTTACTAGAGCCTCCATCATGTTTGAATTAATACGAAAATCATTATAATTCGGTCAGCCATTGTCATAGTGCCAACAGCGATGACGTAAGAGCCATTCATTAGCAAAGGAAAATGGGTTAAAATTGCATCAGAATTTCATTCATCGCTTGAATTAATTTATTACAAACACTTATGTGCACTTTCATTTTGTAACCTATTAAATCGTATACCGTAACGAATCGAGAAAATGCACTTTAACAAAATAATTCCATTAAGTATACATTATAATTGAAATTTCATAACAATGATATTATATCAGCTTGGTGAACTGCAGTTTTTTTATGAATTAAATTATACAATTTCTGAGCTAAGATTGATAGGAGATTTAGCCAATGTTAATAAGTATTGGAATAGATAGTAGATAGGATAAGTGGGAAGTGTTCTTTTAATCTGAAAATAATTCTCTGCTATTCCATTTATGTATAGTTCCCATCAATTGTATTAACCGGTCGTCAAATCTATTTCGTCTTCGGTCAAATTGGTTTATCCTAGCCGTGTCAGGGTTGGCACGAATCTACCGTGGACCATTTTATGTTAAGATTTACTATGCTAAATTAAATACATTAATTATAATAAATTAAACATGGCTTGAAATCAGGTTTGTCACCCTTATAAGCATCAAAATCACATCCAATCACACCATATGTACATATGTATGTTTTTATTAAGAACCTCGTTTTCAAGATTTGTTTCCAAATCGCGCCAGTTCGAATTGTTTATAAACCTGTTATGACTGTGTGTGTGTGTGTATTGAATAAATTAATCTGTATAAAGTGCGTGGTGGTCTGTTGGTAAACTGACCAGATGCGGCTGCCAACATGCTCACGGTAGTCGGGGGTCGAATCCCAGGGTACACCTCTGACTTTTCAGAGTCATGTGTGTATTGATAGTCAATCGACGCACTGTAACGGTGAAGGAAAACATCGTGAGGAAACCTGCATACCATAATGATTTATAAAAAAAAATGGTGTATAAGTCTATTAACCCGCAATAGGCCAGAGTAGTGGATTATATGGCTTAACCACTCTTAATAGTAATTTCGATTGTAGAGGAGGCACGTGCCCTGCAGTGGGACGTATATGGGCTGATACAAAATAAATTAATATTTAAAAATCGTTGCAACCAATCAAGAGTACTCCCACATTAATCTTTAACACTAGGATACGGAGAGATGCGCGAGGCGAGCGCGTCCAACGGTCGCATGGTGGCGGCGCCGCCCGCGTTTGACGTGCGCGTGCGCGTGCAGCGGCCCCCCGCGCCGCCCTCGCCGCAGTCCACCATCACCGCCACAGAGACTGATGGCGCTAGTTTAAGGTGAGCTGTGGGTTCTTTTAGGGGTTTGGAGCGTGGAATGAATAGCAAGTTTTCCAAGATGCTTTTATAGATTTCCTAAATATAGCTTTTTGGTGCCGTTTTTTATATTTATCATCACTTATTATCAGACATTATTTATTAATTTTCTTTACTTTTAGTTTCGTTGCGTCTTTTTTTTTATAAGGAACTCTTTTAATTGGTAATATCTTGACCTATTCTTGATTTTTATATCTATCTACGCTCAGATTAAATAAAAAATACCTAACAAAAACCCACAGACACACGTTAATAGAAGAGACAGCGCGTGGTCAATCAGTACGCACGGTATCACCCGTCTCGCTCCCACTGCCGGCTCGTGCGGCGCTCCTCCCCCCGCCCGAAAGACCCCCGCGCCCCCCGCGCCCGCCCGCGGTATACTCGCAAGTCGCCAGGGATAAACAGGTATGGATGTCTTCTATATTATTTTTTGTTTGTGTGTTTAACTTCATCGTAATTAATTGTGCACCTTTTTTGTCTTTGAGGGTACTTTTGAAATTTGTGGGAATTTACTTTGAGCTTAAGTAAAGGGTAGTTATGCAATTGTTTGGTTTTAGTTAGTTAGTTAGAGGAATTGGATATTAAAGTAATTATATAATTGGATTGTTTATATTTTAATTTTCGATTGAATGATCATCCTTTGATCAATAGATTATACGGTTGAAACTGTATGATGATGATGAAATAATTAATGATTTGAGGGTAGATGTTATTTTTTTATTTCACTACCAAGAATGATTTATAGATATTCTGAAGAGTTTTAATTTTTCTTCTTCTTTACAATGCACTACAGTCACCTTTCTCTTGACTAATTCACATAATTTAAAATTAAATTAGAATTTCTACAACACTAGTTTGCATGTATGTAATCGACTTTATTTATTAATTTAATTGTTTGCACGTGAAAATAATAATTAATTTGCTTACATTTTTTGTTCACATCCATATGAACGAATTAATTTTCCACAAATCACAATCAATATTTGGATCGTTTTGTAAAATAACTTTGACTTACAAAAGATTTTACAAAGTGATGCAAACTCATGTGTGTTTTAATCTAAATGACCATGTGCAGTGATGATCATAAACTTTTTCTTTTTACCACCTGCCTTTATCTTGGGCAGTCTATCTATCAAGGAAAAAACAAGTTAAATAAAGAACAGCTTGTTTTTGGTATCTGAGGGTTACTTTGCTTCGTAAAATTCCAATAATATTCGATGTTTTTAGACCCTATAACAAAGGAAAGAAGGTAGCATAATGTAGTATTTTATACTATTGGTTTATTTCCCGCGCATTCTGTTGACTGACGTCAAGCGAGGCATAGTATGACTATACTATTTCATTTGGTACCGATCTATTTTATTAATCTGTACCCATAAGAACTCTACTTACCAAGCGCAAATCATCAGAATTATAGATCAAACGTATTGAAATCTAGCTTTTCTCTCATTTCTACCTTTTGACGTCACTGCCCACGATCTTACCACTTGATCACATGACCACAACCGTTCATTTCACATCACGACTAACCAGGAGTGGTCCCGGCGTCCTCGCTCCATCGTCTCCCTCAACACTGAGATGACGGACACACACTCCGTCACCGAAGTCACTGACGGGTCTCACGCCAGGATGTTCCATATTAAGGTATTTTGCACTCATTTTGTCATTAATCTGAATTTAGATTTAAGTGATTTTTTTATTGATTTGCATGGGGCAATTTTGATATTTTTTAGTTAGGTTGATTGGATTCATATTGCTCTTATTCAGTGAATGTTCCTGATAGTTGCCACTTAATGACGTATCTTTGGCTAGCTTGATCCTTCAAACTATTGTGATCATTGATCTAAGAAATTCGCCTACCGACAAATTAGGCGGCCGTGGTGGGTATAAGCCTAAGAACCTGGTCTGCCGATGTATTTGGCTGCCTTGTTGGATATATGCCTAAATTCTACCCCATAGTGTGGGGGTTGCTGGTACATAGCAGTAGGACATACATAAGAATAGTACTAAAATAAAAGATTCATCATTTTAATGAATTTCTTACAAAAACCTTTAAGAAGGTAATGATAAAAATAGGCCCAGGAAATACATAGTTATTTTTTGAAGTGATAAAGATGATATTAATAGTGATGATGATTGTGTTGCAGAAGCCAGCGCCGCCGCCGCCGGTGATGACCGAGCGGCTGGAGACAGAGGAGCACGAGATGATGATGGAGAGCCTCGAGCCACTGCCCGAGACACCTATCATGCCAGCCAGGTAACATCTTTGGATATATTTTTTATTTTTTCTTAAACTATAGAAACTTCAACTAAAGAGGAACTTGGATGAAGTAGGAAATAAAACTCGTCAGTAATATATGGGTGAAACCATAGGAGACACTTAGCGTTATTGTGTCATGATTTACTGTACTGTATCAGCCCATTTGAGTCACACTGCAGGGCACGGTCTTCCTTTACAATGGAAAGTTCGTTTGATTTTAGTTTAATATTCTGTGTATTGTTATGATCTTTTTTCCTTTTAGTTTACTTAACGGTTTAAAAACTGTTATGAATCTTTAATCATTTGTGTTTTCTATTTCACTATGAGACTGTGAGATTAGAATTGCCATGATTTATATTTAACGATTAAATTTTTCAGGAAACCGGAGATCACATCTCATGTAGTGGACGATGTGTTCCTCCGCACGATCACTGAAAAGAAGACCATCGAAGACATCGAGCGTCATAAGCGCCTTGTTACGGAATACAAACAGGTATTATGTTATTAAATATATTGAATATTTTCTAAAACTCTACAATTTACTTGAGCAATATGTTATTTTTACTCAAGGTCTTAATTCATTAAATGTGTAAATAATCTTTTCACACAACCATAATTTTAGTTTAGCAATAGTTACTTCTTTTATTCAAGGTCTTTAAAAACGAAGATAGTCCGGCTCAAAGGACTATTATTAAAACAGAATTGGCGCCTCAACATATGTTTTTGTTCAAGTCTGTACAGATTCTATCAAATACCTAGGATTTGATTTTAAGCCCTAACTCTGTATATTGCTGTATGTTCTAGGTGCCAGCGCCTCCACCGCAGTTCGACGTGACGATCCGCAACCACACGCTGCCTGATGCTCAGTGGGAGAACTTCTCCGACATCAGCAGCGCGTCGGGACTCACGCTCACGCCCAAGATGGAGCGCGTGCCCTTCTCCTTGCCACCACAGAAGATTATCGGTAAGGGATTACGTGTTTCATGTGGCCACAGGTTCGATCCCCGCGGCGAGATAAATGTTTATTTAATCCACAGATATTTGTTTCGGACCAGGGTGTTTGTGAGACTGAAATGTCTCTTGAAAATTAAACCCACAACACTAGACTCAATCTTAGTGTGGATTCAGGATTATTTATGTGACTGTTGGGTGTATTTATTATTATTTATTAATGTTTCGAAAACTTAGTGCAAGACACTGTGAAGACTACATAGATAAAATTTGCCCCGAGTAAATACCATACATAAAAACCATAAATCTTCCGTAAAGAGTTACCAAATTCATGTGTTGATGATGATCACGATTGAAGCATATTTAAAATAAAAATATTTGATTAAAACTAACTTAAGACAAATTAAATTCAAAATATAAGCAGATAAAAAAGCCAATTTTAAGTTATTTTACTGATTTTGATGTTGAGTAGAGTAAAAGATTTATCTCATCTATTCTGTCACTTCAGGTAAAGGTGGTCCGGACCTCTTCTCCCCCGAGCTGATCAAGCAGACCAGCCACGTGTACCAGCCGCCGGCACACGACCTGCCGCTCCTGCCGGAGCTGCCGCCAGCTCGCAACCCGCTGTACCGCGAGGAAGACGATGAAGATGTACCGGAACCGGTCCCAGCGCCACCAGTGCCGCCCAACTGGACTGTGCTCACGCGAGTGCTGAAGACCGAAGCTCAGGATGAGGTAAGATTTCCTTTTTTTTCCTCCCTCATACCCGCCACTGCAACTCCTGTCAGCCAGGATCAACAGTGGCACACAAAGATTTGACACCGAGCTCCGGAGCTCGGCGAGTCTTTCAGGGACACTAGCTTGTCTTTAACCCGCATTGAAATTAAACAGAAAGAAAAACAAAAGGGGGAGTTGAAAACAAATAGTGGTCCACTTCCGCCAAGTACCAAAACTAAACACATTGAATTCAAAAGCAATGCTTGGCATTCCATTGCGCTCCTGAGACATAAGGCTCTCTCTTACTCAGGCTACGATGTCCTTCAATCCGAAACACAAAAGTGCATTTAAACTGCTGTTTGACGGGGGAAATAGACATTGCGGTGGTACGCAGTTAGCCTCTCACATATGAGAGATCGACCACCGGTAAAATATGACATTTGATGTTATAACCGTGTATAACAATACTACAGGTACTAACGGAGTCGGAGCGTAGTATCCGCCTGACTCGCTCTATGTATAATGTATGTATCGCAGGTACTATCCGAGACAGAGCGCAGTATCCGTCTGACTCGCTCGGAGCGCGTGCGTTGGCGCGAGGTGCTCACGCACGAGAGCGCGCTGCGCCGGGAGCTGGCTCGCGCGTCCGCCCGCGACGAGTTCGCGCGCATCGCCGCGGACGCGCGGTTCGCGTCGCTGTACACGCCGCGCAAGTGGGACGTTATTATACGTATACTGGCGCCGCCTGTGGATAAGCCTAAGGTTTGTGATTTAGTGAGTTGCTTGGAGTGGTTTGATAGGTATTTTTTTGCAATGTATTTGGAGTTTTTTTTTAAATTAAGCATATTGAATGATGATATGGATCTTTAGAAATAGATGAGGCATTAAAAGACATTGGTCTTGAGTAAAAAAAATAAGAATTAATTATGATAAAATATATTATGTATACCGATTTCGTGGTCTGGACGACTTCATTCACACTCAGCCGTACAAAACTTCATAAATTTTGCTAAATTGCAACTCCTGTATAATTACTGTATTGTAACCGTATTTCAAAGAGCAATGCTAGTTTCTTGTCCATTCTTCTCTGGCGATAACAGCCTTGTGAATAGGGTGGTAGTGCAAATATTTAACTGAATCTAAGTAATGTATGACATTTTATAGATTCAATAACTATTTTCATTTCGTTATTTAATTCAGTTACTTTTTGTTTAGCACTTTCCAATTATTTTCATTTTTTATCATATTATTATTATTTATTAAGTTTCATTATCTTACACAGTAAATAACACCTAGTAATCCCCTGTATAGAACCGGTACCGCAAGAAAACAGAGTGGGACTCGCGTTCCCGGCGCAGCTCTCTGCCCACGCTGTACGAGTACGACAGCGACGCCGCCTCACTGCGCGAGCCGCAGCGCTCACGACGCTCCTCCTACCGCAGCGACCACGTTGACATGAGGTATGATAGTCTGTACTAGTGTCACATCCAGTCTAGTATGGTTTTTTATTTTAATAAAAAAAAAATTGTTTTGAATGGCGAGACGAGCAAGCCGTTCGCCCTGATGGTAAGCGATACGACCGCTCATAAACAGTAGCAACATTCCACTGCGGTCGCCATCCTGAGACATAATATGTTAAGTCTCAATATGTCCAGTAGTTACTCTGGCTACAAAATGTCCTTCAATCCGAAACACAACAGTGCATTTACCCAGTGTTGTTTCACGGGAGAAATAGACATTGCGGTGGTACCTACCTAGATGGCCTCTCAAATATGAGAGACCTACCACCAGTAAATTAATTATTATTATTATTTGAATTTTTTTGCTTAAAGTTTCTCTTTCTCTAATTGCTTAGTGTTAAATGTAGCATATATGCATTCTTTACTCTTTTATTTTCCCTTTATATTACATTTTTTTCTACATTTTTATACATACAGGGTATATCAAGACTTCTACCGAAAACGAAGCCGGGTGGTAATTTAAGCGATTTCAGACACAATGCAACAGAAAAAGCTGCAAAAAAAAGCGACAATTTATTTATTGTTATTTTTTTCCTATGGCCATATTTGGGTGGTAAATACATTTTTTTCCTAAAATAATGGTGTATACCTTTTTATTTATAAATACTCTAAGGTATAAAAGAGTTTAAATTATTATTATAGCAAAAACTATGGATTTATCACCCAAAAATGACGATATATAAAAAATCATAAAAAATAATTGTCGCGAAATTTTTAGTTGCATTGTGTTTGTAGTCACTAAAACTACCACTCGGCTTCATTTTCGGTAGCAGTCTTGAGATACCCAGTATAATATAAAAAAAATGTTGTGTTAATCATAGCCGTACAGGGCTGTCAAGGATAAATAATTTCTTTCTTTCTTCTTTCTCTCAATAATATATTAATTTAAGGATTAATAGAAACATTTTTTGGCTATAATGTTTACGCTGCGTTCGTGTTAATTGATTATTTTAGTAAAAAGTATGGATTTACCCCCCAAACACGATGATATTCTAAATATTACAAAAAAAACTTGCATTGTGTTTTAGTCACTAAAATTACCACCCGTTTTCATTTTCGGTAGCAATCTTGATATACCCTTTATACAGACTGACTACGAGTCAACATACACAAAACGATTTTTCCATTATTTATCTGGACGGTTACTAATATACGGCAACTGGTAATTTCTTCTATACATTCATTTTAATATTTTATATTTTTTCTATACAGGTCGATGTCTGAGATGATGGTGGACTACGCGCGGGAACAAGCCGACACTCACTCAGAGGTATCGGCGGGCACTCAGCTCGGCCGGTACTATGACGACGACAGCGACACAGAACACCCCTTCCACCAGAGCCAGTGAGTACTCCTTCCTTACTCTCTCTCGCTCTCTCTCTCTTTCTCTCTCTTTCACACTCACACACGCACACTAGAGATGACCATCAATGATCATAGCTGTCAATTTTAATCATTAAAAAATAACCTTTAATCACATCAACTCTCTCTCACGCAAACTTTCTCTCTCACACATAACTCTCTCTCTCTTTCTCATATTTTTTAGAGTTATAGAAAGTACACTACTAGAAACAGACCACTACAAAAATTGGAGCCCTTCTTGAGTGGTTATCCAGCGACTAAGGAATATTTAATTTTTACTAACACAATTCTTTAACAAATGAATTCTATGTATTAATTTTGTAAAGTTGAAGTAATAGTCAGTTATAAAATAGCTTAATATAAAATAAATAGTCTATTTAAACTTTGGTTGTCATTGAAGGGCAATTGGAAGAAAACACACATTCTAAATAGACTTAAAAATTATAAACATTTTCACACTAATTCTTTAACTAGTGCGTTAACATCCTTTAAATAAATGATGAAAATGTATGATTTGAAGTAAAAAAAAAATAGATACTGGTTTAGGCCCTTTGAAATATTCTCTTCCATTTCTAACAATGATGAAGCTGATGACACTGATAATATGAATAATTCGTCATCAGGCCGTGGTCGGGTCACTCTCTGCACCGGTCGGTGAGTCAGCCGTCGCTGGCGCGCTCCAACACCGAGGTGGTGGAGCAGTGGACGGCGCCCGACGGTGACGTCACGCCCACGCCCGGACGCAGGGTCAGAGGTACAAACTTACCTTGATTTTCTAAACATGTTTTTAATATTTGTATAGCTTTTAATAAACTATATTTTACAGTAAAATTAAAAGCTGATATTGATGAAAATATTTATGATGATCGTAGCTTTAAAAAAGAACTGGAAAACGTTTTGTTTATTCAAGTAGCTTTTAAGTATATAATCTTTAATAATCATTGTAAGATTTGGTAGCTTTTTTGTAAAACTAATTGGAAATTTATTGATATTATTAGCGCTAATGTTGGTGATCTCTCTAATGTTGGTGATGATATAGCGTGTCTGTTTCCAGTTCATTCCAGTAAAATAATTATTTTTACAATATCATTTATTTTTTTCCTTTACCAGGTCCTCAAGGTTTGACAACGTTCACATCGTCAGAAGTCCGAACATTCCAAGCCACTTCCAGGGAGTGGCGTCAGTAAGCTTCTAAGAACAAATTAGCAAAGTTTGACGTAGTTCACACATGTGCCGCGAGATGGCGCCTAACTAAAAATGTATGCAATACCATACATTCCTGAAAAACTTAATCGACACTTAGAATGCTCAAGATATTATCGAAGTGATATTCTTCACTGCCTTTTGATGTATTTTTGTTCATTTAAGACGGTGTTTAGGACTTAACGTGACTAATAATTAAGCTATTTTTATCAAAATCACATTTTTTTTCCATAATTTGCTTCATTCAATATGCCGTCTTTAAACCATTATATATGGAATATATAATAATAGGAATTATTTAGTGCAAAATATTTTTCAATAGAATTATACGACTAACCATTGTGCCAAAATAATTTTCTTAATATCGCTTCTTAACACTGGTTTAAATTTTCATTTTATTTTTAAGCTTTTGTCAACAGTATGCATAAATGGCGTGTAAAGTATAAATAATTCGTTACCACCTCGTATAAAATAGTCGATTTGTATCGATAATCGAATAGTAAGAATGTTTTTAACGCTTTTTGGCATCACTTCTTTTATTTTGAAACACTTTCGCGTGAAACGCTGTGACCATTAAATTATCGATCTATGAAAATAAATGAAATTCAATATTTTTTATTATAGTAATAAGACGTAAAGTAAATATAAAGCCTGTTTCACGCGATATAATTTGGTTGACAATAACAAATTGGCAAGCAATTATCGTGTGGATAGCAATTGTAGCCAACTTGTAGTAAAAAAACCAGCATACAAATTCTGTACTTATTTATTATTACTTATCACAGCGATCACGTGAAACTGTTAATTTAGTTGTAAATAATTAATATTAAGTGATTGAGTATTAAAGCCTAGCATTGGAGGCAAGGCTGAATGTTTCGGATCCCTTGCCTCTGTTGCTACGTTCGAGCGGGATACAAAGGGCAAAGGGGCAAGTGCAAATTGTGCTCAACTAATGGTTGTAATTTTAGGATATTTTCTGACCCGAGTTGATACACATTTCCAGCCTTATCCATAGACATATTTTCTGACCTGAGTTTGACACTGACATTTTTGACATTTATAGCCTTATTTATAATCTGTTTGGTTATCGAATGTTTTGTCCTTTCGAACGACTATTGAATTAAGTTTGAGCGAAGAAGACAAAACATTGGATTGCCAAAATGGGTTTTAAAAGTGTCTGTGAATGAGGCCGTTAATATTTACTTATTTTTGTCTGAAAAAATAAAAAAAAAATACTAGAATGGAGAATCTAGCCTCTTGACCCTATCTCAGGCATATAATAAGAGGGATTTTGTCTAGAATCATATTTGAAAATATATTAAATAAATAAATATTAAAATAAGCGACATTCAACTCTGGTTAGAAAATAATAATAATTTCAGAAGCGTTAACGTGGTGCTAAGCGAGAAAATATTTAATATTTCTTCTTTTATATAAAATTTTGAATTTACACTGTAGGTTTAAATGCTGATTGATTGATAATGTATTTTGACATTTGTAATCAATAAACGTACCTTAACAATTACTTTTTGTTTTATTTCCGTTTTTTTATAATAATATTTTAAGAAAAAACATATCCATGTCCCACCGCAGTTCACGGGCCTCCTCTACAATTGTGAGTACAATTGAGATTGGTTTAAGAGCGTTTATACCCTGTGCGCGCTTTTTGGCTTAAAAACAGGACTTTTCAAATGAGTTAATAGCCACCAATAAACAATTTAAAGGAAAAATAATTAGTACTTATTTTAGAAAAGGTTGTCATCTAGGGATTTTGTTGGAAAACATTATAGATTGATGGATAATTTGTGAGTACTATAAGGATTACTGAACACAAGTTTCGTTATTTAGGCTTTAAATAGCAATTTAGAAGCTTAAGATATCCGAAACCACTAAATATAAGATGAAAATAAAATATTATCAGACTAATAAAACCCTTATGGAGGGATTTTGCTGAGAAAAATAATCTTTTTGTGTTTAGGTCCTGAAAAATAAAAATTTAAACAATGCGAAATTATTCAGAAACTCTCGTCAAGAACATATTTTTTTTCACCAACTTATCGTACATAATTTTTTATAGCAATTGCATATTATAATAGAAGAACATCTTATCAATAAATTACCATTTTTATATTTCAACAAAATTAGTTTTCATGTTTTCTACAAATATTTTAAAAACCTCTATAAAACACGCTGTCCGACGTGGCTCAAATCAGACCGCCGCAAGGCCTTCTAGAGGGAGGACGTATCGCTCGTCGCTCCGGCCTAGCTGCAGTCGATTTTGCCGTGCGTAGAAAAATAGCCACGCGCGGACTGCGATTACCACATCTTAGTACTTTGGTGGTAAAATATTTAATTATTTTTATTACCTACAATGATTTGTAGTGAGTATAAATTATGTTTCAGGTAATATAATGGGATGTAATTCCGAGGCTAAATTATGTAATGTATTGTAATATAATATTAAATATATTTCGTAATTGTAAGAGGCTGTAAGGCCCCTAACACTATTTATGTGTTCGAACACGAAATGGTCAATAAAACGTTCGTAGTGTCTACTGATTGAACACTGATTTGAATGCAACCTAACAATGTAATAAGAACGAAAATATGATCAGTATCTAAATTTGTATTATTCTTTGCTTGCACAGTAATATTTGTCTACTTATAATGCAAATAAAATATTTTTATGATATTATGTTACAGTTACATTTCAATTGAATATTTGAAGTGCACGGATCAAAGTTGTTTGAGCCGATTGTATAGCGAGCCGACGCGGCAGCTCTACGCACACAGCTTTGGTCGCTTATGTGTGCGTGAAATTAACGAAGAAATACCTATAGTTGACTTTGCGCGCAAGGTGTATACGCTCTTAAGCCGCAAAGTTAACCACGCTGACCTAATGCGGGTTGGCAGTCTTTACATACCATTTAAATTCATACAAATATGGTATGCAGGTTTCCACACGACTATCAATACACACTTGACGCCGAAAAGTCAGATGTGTGCCCTGGGATTTTTTGCTCTCTCAGTTAGAAATGGTAGGCCTCTGCTGAACAAAATTATTTTTCTAAGGATCTCCGTAGCGATCGATCTCTTGTTTGCAACAGTCTGATTCTAGTAAATCTAAATGATAACAACTTTACATGATAACATGTCATATATAATTAATATTAAAACAGGGCGGTGCGGGTAGAAATATAATAAATTTTCTATGACCGTCATTTGTTCGCCTTGACGCGCTCACGATGTGTAGCACAGAGTACATTTTACATACTAAGAATGTATAGCATGGTAGGCTTGTACCTCGGAGAATATTACGAAGTTTTAATTTGTTTATTAGAAATTAGACTTTCAATTAATTTAAACTTTTTATCGTAATAAAGAATACTCGAAGACTGTGCGTGATATTCTTGAAATTCAGCGTCATATGAAGCTTAATCAGGTAATTAATATTTTTTTCAATTTTTACTGACATTATGTGGGTATTATAATATGAACATATTATATGTTTACTACGTCGGTGGCGCAATTATACTACGCTATGATTGCAAGCTGAGATCTCAGGTTCGAGGCCTGGGTCGGGTAATGTGATATTGAATTTTTCTATTCATTTTCAGAGTGAGGAATTTAAGCCCGATATAGCAATAGGCTCGCCCCTATCACATCGTGGGAGGGAAAATACAAGGCGAAACGTGGGTTTCCTTGTTCTGCCTCAGCCTACGCCTTCTAGGAAAATGTGTGAGCTTATGCATGTGTGTCTTTTTTTATTGCTATTGTATACGTATATTAATTGAGTCTCAAATAAATATCATTTAATATAAAGTCTGTTTTGGTGTTTTAAATGATTTTATTGAGAATTTACAACGAAAGACAAAATGAAACGTGATGAAATACATCGTACACTGGTTGAGTTTAAAATTAATAAATTCGACAATTATTTCGCATTCATAATAATTTAATCTACAAAATTCGTTAATATTTAAAATATGAAGATAATTCGTCGTTTTAGGAACGTAAAAGCTTTGATTTTACATGGTTTTCTAATACGTATATATCATATTAATATTTTGTATCTAAAATTGCCTAAAAATTGTGCGAAATGTAAAAATTTAAGCAAAATCTTTCAAAGGATAAAATGGGACAAAGATTCCATGTTACAGGAACATGTATAGCAATCGTAAAGGTTTGTCGATATTACTGGATGTATGTATAATGGTTAAAAAAACTTAAGTTATAGATGTTCCCTGTATTGCTAATAAGTATAGAACTAACAGTCGTTATTCATTCTCAGCAGAATATAACATGTTTCGTATAGAAAAAAGGTATCCAGATCAAATAAATATTTTTTTCTTTCTAAATCTACTTTAGATCGCATAACGCTATAAGAGAGAATTATTCTTTTTCTTTTTCAATGTCTCAGATAATTTTGGGGCAAAGAGTAAGTGTTATGTGCGCTTCGACAGATATTTGTAAAACTGTAGACTAGATTATAATGTATAAGGTACTATTTTATCTAATGATTCATTTGGCATTGTCTTACTAATTATCAAACCGCCATACATATTCCCGGAACATGCCGACGACAAATGCATTATCACAACAGACGTTAAGAAAAACAATATAGTAATGTAACAGTATTAAAAGAGAGCTAAAACAGTTCACATAGTAACAATATATCTTACACCGAAGCTTAGAAATAAAATTCACTATGATATACTGTACATACTACATTGAGAAACATTAAACCGCTTTCTATATACAGTCAACAATTACACCTAGTAGGCCTTACACAGATGTAGATGAACGCGAATAAATTATCAAGTTTCTCCATTGGTACTAGATACGATATGAATCGAGTCGACAGGTCCCTCTTTGTTATTTGGCATTTACATTCAACTTTTGGCAGTCTGTTGTACTTCGTATGCGTCACTAACTCTAAACGTACAACACAGTCAATGTCCGTTGTATCCACATCATAGATTGTCTGATCCAAAAACATCGAAGTTTGGACCGTTTCTAAATATGCAATCTCTAACTAATCTAAGTTTTTACAGTGATTCGTCTTAAAGTTTGAACAATTTTATGCGATCGATTTTACTTTGTGTTAGTTCACTCAGTTTATATTTGACTGATGGAGCCCAGAGATTGACGTCTTCTGGTCACTTGTTTCCAAAATCGTTTTTCAAATTGTTTCTCCTGGAAGAATAGCAATTAACATATTATACACCGCATTTGCATTCAATATTGTATTCGACTACTGCGTCAATACAAAAAATATGAAATCCAAATGCCCTGATGCAAGTTGCAAGAACTATACTTTGAGTTTTAAATTGCTAAAATAAAAAATGGTTGCCTGTAAAGTCGGTTTTACGGGCGAAGATTTTACGTGACAACGTCTTTTTCTCGGTAGAATATTTATTGATATGAATATAATTAAATTGCACAATAGGAACAAGGAATTGAATGAAAATAAGAATTGCACAAATTTTAACTATAGAATATATTTTGTTTACTAAAACATTGTACATGTAATGACGAATCTAAGCACTCCATATTTTCACTACAGACACAGCTGACGATACTTTAACCACACGTGTGAACTTGTATTGTGACGCTTTCTTGTTTTTCCAACGCCAAGAACGTTCGAGAAAGACAAAGACAGAGACACAAGCATGCGCCGATTCAATGCGCCTAATTCTCTAGTGCTGCGCGCGCACCGTTACGTTACCGGGCGTTACACTTTTTCATAAGTGACTCCCAGCCGCAACCTAATTTAAGACGTTGTCACGTCAAAAACGATCATTGAAACAGGCACAAAAACATATATAGACGACACATTGGAAAGACAAACAAGTAGTGTGACAGATCGCTTGCAAGGTAAAATGCAATTCTATAATTTATGTAAATTACAATTCAACTAATGTGTCACTTGCAAGAATAGATCGAGGTGTTATTAGAATGTAATAAACGAGGACTAGTGCGAAGAAGTTGCAATAACTACATTCAGGTACAGTAGAGTGTAAACAAGGAGGGATTCAGCTAAAGCTTCGGGATGAAGAATGAAAAGCGCAATGATATTTTAATAAAAATATATTTTCCAGAACATTAGTTCCAATCGAAATGGACAGATTCAATTCAACAAAGTAACAAAACAAGAAATTTAGCATAATCGAAAAGCTGGATTTAAACGTTGATATCTAAATGTTAATAATAAGAACAAGCCGACATGTTTGTTCGGAGTGATCACAATAACAATACCAATAGGCAATGAATTACTTACGACTTACGTGGAGACATTAAAAACATGGTATAGTTTCGCTAAAAACTTTACGCCCTATCACGCTTTAACAATATTGTAGATACTAAAGTTTAAAATACGAAGGCAATTCATGGCTGAAATATATCAATACACTTACTACTTGCCCATTTAATTCTCGATTACGTTTACCTAGTTTAATTGAGATTGACCACGCGAGACGCCATCATCACCCTTAACTAAACCCATTAGTCCACTTTCTAAATTGTCTTCATCACTTATTTATTTAAATTTATTAGAGCCAGCATTAGCAAATTCGGAGTCACCATAAGAAGCACTAAGAGTCATTCCAATACCGCTCATTGTTTAATCATTTTGCTAAGAACACTATAGATGGAAGTTTCTTCACCAACCACATCAACCTTACTATCATTCTCGTCACTAAAACTTTTAAACTTGTCGTTACGAATAAGGAGGGAACTGCAGATGCTGATACAGTACTTGTGAAAAAACTTCCACGAACGTGTTTAAATCCAGCTGATTGGCACAGGCGGCACTAAGCGGCGGTGCGGGCGTATTCACACATAGCCATTTACAAAGCATATCTTGTAATAGCCGTTGGAGCTCACTGTCGTGCGTCGCGGCGAGAAGGGCCGGCTGCCCAACAACAGCGGCTCGCGGCGGGGGCTATCGGACGATGCGCGACGCCGGAGGAAACCCATTCTGCGACCACCAGACAGTTACGGATTGTGCAATTCTCAAATTTTGTACAATTTTGAATAGTTTTATTTGATAGGTACCAACGAAAACTAAAGTTATAAGATTGATTAATATTCAAGCTCAATTAGGTAATACTTGGAGTGCTACTTTAAAGTTAGTTTTGCTTAAATTTCAGCTGTAGTGGGTATTTTTATTTCAATCGGAAAAGGGAATTGATTATCAAATTCATGTAAAGTTTCAGTGGAATGAATTGTTTTATCAAAGTTTTATGCAGTGTCTAGTAAGATTTGTTTAGGATGTATACTCATTACTCACATCTTCCCGTTCTGGCATAGAGAGCGCGTCCGTGAACGCATCATCTGAGCTTCCGCTCGTGCCAGTTGCTCCATCTCCATAAGTTTCTCGCTTTCTGGAACTAATATTACGAGGGTGTATTTAATTTATTTCTCATTAGAAATACGTAGTAACTAGCGCGATTAATAGATCTGTATATGAAATAAGACTAAATCATTATCATCATCAACCTATACTGTTGTCCATAGGCCTCCTCCAAATTGAGCTATTTCATCGTGTTCGGCTTGTCACATGTATCCTTTCGCAAATCATCAAGTCACATGGAGTATTTGCCAGTAACTTCTCGCAAATTGTCACTCAACCTAGCTGGAGGACGTCCTATACTACGCTTAACTAGATATTCCACACACAGTGAAAAAATATTCTGAGACATAAAATTAAAATTATATGAGTTGCCTAGGATAGAAATTTCCTTTCAATGGCGATAGGATTTGCTCTTATTAAATGGATCGGTAATAAACCCGGCAAATTCTGGACCTCCTTACCTCACTTGAAACTCAATTCACTCTCCACATTATTATTTATTTAGTTAAATCTTTGTGTACACACTTATACTACTTATATAACAATAAAAAAAAAGTACAAATTGCGGTCTTATCGCTATAGCAATGTCTTCCAGACAACCATAGTTTGTTGTTAATACATATGTAGATACTGAGACCAACTATTATTCTGATATCTAACAATGATAATTATTCAGTACATTGTCCAACCCTTACCCTTCCAAGCATATACAGAACTGCGCGAAGTAGTATGCGGGACGGTGCGGCGCGGATGAGCGCGGCACAGCGTCACCGCGTCGGCGCTCGCCACGCGCCGCAGCAGGGACCGCTGGCACGCCACGCGAAACGACCAGGGGTCGGACCCGCCACCCTGGATTAACAAACAAGGGTTGAAGAGTATTGATATATCGTCTTTAAGTAATTTGTTATTTAAAAAATCGTCTATTATCCAAATAAAGTAGGCACCGTTTGACGTTTCATAAGTATACGTTTCATAAGTAAGTAGAAACAATTTTGCACATGTGTAACAAATTTTATAACATTTTCGAAATATTATTTGCATTTTATTCGAGTCCCTTCTTATTCGCGGCTCTAGTATAAAAGTACTGGGGTTCCATGTCATAGGACCGATGATGTTCAAGTATCCAAAGTATGAAATCAAATAATAAATATTCGGATCTCCACTTGTGGAACCCTATAAAACAAGAAGTCAGCTCGCAGCATACTCACCCATGACCCCTGTTCCTGTTCTGCCAGCATGTCCTTCCCCTGGTCCAAGGCCAGCCTCATCTCCGCTCGAGGACTGAGTCGCTCCTCCGGCGTCGGTGGTCTCATTGCTTCTGGTGGCTGTGAAGATGCCTCCGGTGCTTGTGCTGGCTCCGAGGCTAAAGTAAAAATTAATATTAAATTGAATAATTATTGTGTTGAGTAGCAGGTATTGAGAATTTTAGTGCTAGATTATATATGTTGCACAATATAAGACTAAACGACAAGTCGACATTTGAGTTTTCAAACTTTTGAATCCAAGAGTTCACAAGGAGTCGCATATCTTGGGCGATAAAAAAATGGTGTGTTTGTTAATGATTTTTCCAAACTAGATCAATCCATAGATGTTGCTGAAGACAAACGAACACAGAGTCTTAGTATCATTAATTATTCACATTATACATACATAGCAAGTGTAGAAGATGTTGAAGATCATGTATGTACAGTCAGCAACGTAAGTCGCTGAACATTTCACATTTTTTGATAACTTTTTTATGAATTAAAATTTGTACGTACTACTCTGTAGTCGTAAAATATAAGCAAGTAAAGTCATCTATGCCGAGAAGTGCCATACGATATTGAAAATAATTATTATTTTGGATGATAAGACAACTCCAAATCTCGTGAATGTATAGCAACTTATGTTGGTGACTGTACATAGTAAGCAAGGGCGGATCTTAAGCCAGGGGGTGGGGTCATATTATTGTCTTGTCAGAACACTAGGTACGATTTAAATAGGTACTCGAATTTGTAGTAATGATGTTTTTAAAGTTGTTACAGGCACCTTTTTACATTATTTATCGACAAACATATAATATAATGTACTTATAAATTTTACCAACAAGATAATAAACAAAGTCTGTCAATCTGGAGCCTGTCCAGGGAGGAGGGGGGTCAAGGCCCCCATGACCTCCCCCTGGATCCGCCGTTGATAGTAAGATGATACCTTGTGAGTGTTGTAGATGGGTCGTGATAGGGTTGTGTATAGTGGTGCGATCGAGTGTGGAGGGCGTGCTGGCCGAGCTGGCCGAGCCCCGGCGAGTGCCAGCACCAACACCGGCACGCGCCTCCACAAACTCTTTTGAAACTGAACACAGAAAAAATTACAATATACTAGCGGTCCGGCCGAAACAGAAGCTATTTCCCGTGATAACTATTTTAAATATTTAAACTCAACATTACTGCCGTACTTTGAACTTCCCATCCCATTTCTTTGAGTGTGAAAGAGTATCGAATATATTTCAATTCCTTGAACATACCACGCGAATCCTTGTATTATTTTGTCGGGATAAGAAGTAGCCTACGTGTTAATCTAGGGTGTCAGCTACTTTCATACCAAGTTTCGACAAATTGGTCAAGCGGTTTTAGCGTGAAAAGGTAACAAACACACAAACTTTCGCATTTATAATATTTATTTTCCTCTTCGTTTTTCTTTCTGATAAATTTCGATGCGGGTTAAAGACAAGCTAGTGTCCCTGAGAGACTCGCCGAACTCCGTAGCTCGGTGTTAATTAATTGTGTGCCAGTGTAGATCCTGGCTGACAGCAGTTGCAGTGGTGGGTGTGAGGGCGAGAAAGTCTCTCAAAATCATTACTTATTTTAATGGATGTTACCTTTATTAATTAACTATCAGTCTTTCGGTCTTGGACACGATAGAGTATGATGGCGAATTTTACCCTCGCAACTTTTTTTCTGTGATCCATTAGTATTTGTTTATGGTGTGGGTTTTACAAGACCATAAAGACCTTCGTTTTTTTTCGATATCCAGGTTCCTAAACAAGGCCTCAGTAGTATCATTAGTACTGTGTCTTTTTATTTTTATATTTGGTGGACTGAGGCATTTTTATGAGTCTTTAATACCTACAATGTCAAAGATCTTTAACAATTAACATACAGGTTTCGATGGATGTAAGATTTCGTTGTTTAATAAAATAATTCCCTTTTTAAAATTGCTCTTCTATTGATATCGGATAAACTTGTTGCATTGCTGTTCGAACTAGATTTAAGTTAATATTAAGTATGTTTTGAATCCTATATCTTGTATCTATAGTTTATGTTTAATTACTCGGCTGTACCTGAAAGTTCACTATCAGTTTATATTCTGCTAAGAGCGTGGTAAGTTATGTGTTTATAACCTAGGCTATACTACGAGTATAAAAAGTAAAATTATTCACTGACGATGTACAATAGTTTGTTTTTCCTCAATAAAATAAAAAATAGATTTCATATTCCCACGTTTCTTCTAAAACAGTTAATCTCACCAGATAGTAAGGGCGTCGAGGGCATCTCGTTGGTGGGCGTCCGGTCTGGGCTCAGCTCGGACGCGGCGCCACCATCTGCCTCCGCTCCAGCACCGGGAGCGTCGCGCGCACCCCCGCCCCCTGCTTCTGCGGACACATCCACCCTACAGCCACCCTCAATACTCCACACCGCATCAATATCCTTATGTATGATCGTACTGACCAATAAAATATGCAATACATTTCAATATGTACGTAAATACGTGGAGTGCAACTTCTACGATACCGTGCTGGGATATATTATTAATATAAAATATAAGTAACAAAATATCTTCGGACTGATTCCGTTTACCTTCACATGCTTTCAATTTAAATTTACAACTTACATTTGAGTTTAAATTTAAAGCAATCTGCTCAGTAGTAAAGGGAGTAAAATACGCATGCACAAAGTGTGGGTGCGTGTAGTGTTATTGTATTTCGGCGTGTTTTGTAATGTATCGAAAACGTCCGCCTCACCTCTGATCATTTGTCATGCTCTCCTTTTCTCTGCCAAATAGTATGCTTTGTTAATTACTTCACCAAGTCCTGTACCAACGTGTAATGTCTGTGGTGCATCAAATGTGATTACAGCTAGTTCTATCTCCTTTTATTTGTCTTTGAAGGTTTCTTTTGGATTTTCAGTTTAGTATTTGGGAATGTATGTATTAGTTTTGAGTGAAGATTTGGGTTTGTTGTGGGTTTATCCTGTGACGCATATTCGTCGACTCACCTGTTTCTAAAGCAGAGGGCGGCCGGTGCGGCGCGTCGCAGCAGTCGTCAGCATCGAGGCCACACGCGCTGCCCTGCGCCAAGCGCCGCACCAGCGGACCAGTCACAATGTGAGATTTAAACTAGCTACGGTCTACGTACGCGGTTACGGATATTGCCAATAAACTTTAAATTTACATCTAGCCTTAGGTATTTATCTGGCAAGTTACTAATAGCTAGCATTATGTTATTACATTACGATATCAAATTTAGCGACCCTGAATCGATATTCTAAGCTACCAATTTTTTGAATGTCCTGGTGTTTTATTCCTTCCTGAATCTAAAAATGAATGTTGAATGTATTATGGGTCATACAGGTTCATGCAGCGAGCATGCGACGTCCGGTATAAGTCTTTGTACGGAACTTGTATGGACATGCTAGTCGTAATACGTTTATTTGTACAAATGGAAATCTGTCAAATTTGGGTGGATGAAATGAAAATTAAAGGAAATAATCAGAAGTCAAAATCAGCATTCAATGAAAGAAAAAGTTGACTTATTAGCCAAAATGGATTTATATTGTTCTCTAAAATTTTCTCCATTTAATGTTGACGAAATTTTTTTGAAATAATTATTATCATTTCCGCCCTAATTGTGTGTGGCATTCTGACAAAATATTTTTGTTGGGTAGTATTTAATTTAAATTCTAACAAATTTGACAGACACAAGAGATACCAAATAACTAACGTCAACTCTATGGGATTATTTAGCACATATATTACAATATACTGTTCCATGTGTCAGACTAGTGCGAAGTATAGAGATATTCACCTGGTCATCAGAGTTGGTGGGGGTCGCCTTGTTGTCCTCGCTGCCGCTGTCAGAGCACTCCTCTTCTAGGAGGGGCTCTAGTCTCCTCCTAAATACATCCCTGAACGGCAGATTTTGTATTAGCTTTATTTAGTTAATATTTAAAGATATTCTCAAGATAAACGCAGAAGTTAAAGGGAAGAAAGCAATAGGTAAGTCAAATAAAATAATTCAAAAGTGTGTTGAGAATGGAAAAGATAATTAAAGTAATGGATGAAGCAATGGTAGTTGTATTTTGTGAAGACAGTTGTTATGCAGTAGGAGTATTAAAATTAAGCCCAGTGAAAACAGGTTCACTAAAAATTATGTTATTTAAAGTAGCTTTGGCTTTTGACAGGACTCATCCGAAGAAGATGACGGTGCTAACAAGTTTAAAGTATTTCTCCCAAAGAAAATAAAACAGAAAATAAGGATACCTAGGCAATAAGGGCCTTAACGTGGTAGGTCCTGTGATGGTCGGTGCCATCAGCAGCTCATCCATCATGAGTTCCGTGTCGTCATCGCCCGCGTATGATGACGATGACTTCGTAGGTGACTGGAAAGGTGAAGCATTCTCCATTCAAAAGGTTTAACATATTTTGCGGACCCTCAATTCTTTTTACGATTAATCATATGAATATATTTATTTGAAAAAAAAATGTAGTTTACTTAGTCGGTGTATATGGAATTTTGTGAGAATTTTGTTGTGTTTTTTAAATAATTAATTTATATTATGCTATTTGAATCATTATGAGTATCATAATTTAGCGTATATTTTGTTACTCTATTATTTTAAATTATTTTTTTATTCTGTTTAATTTTGTCCAGACATAGTGTGCTATCAATGTTCTTTTATTTTTAGGTAATGAAGAAATATTACTCCTACCGATAGCGTTCCGTGGTCAGAATCTGGCAGATTATCAGATAGGTCTCCTGAAGACGGCGTTCCCCAAGCTTCTTCTCCGCTGGCACCACTACCTTCTCCAGTCTCAGCAGTACCTTCCTCAGTACCAACTGTGGACTTCCATTCACTCACACCAAGGCACCTGGCGTGAAGAGTGAGATTAGGAAGTTCGTCATTAACTTTAGTAAATGTTTTGACATTTTTGTGGATGTTATCGCAAATTTTAAAGTAGGTGATTGAGTTTTATAGCAATTGTAGTGAAGAATAAAGAGATTAGCGGATAATAATGTAGTCTGAGTGATATGATTAATAGTAACTAGTGTATTGTATTATAACATAATAATAAGAGATGAATTGGATGATAATTACACTATGCTAATTGATAAAAAAAGGTATAAATTGTTGCAAGTATGCAAGTATGATAAGAATTACATTTAATTGTCTATATCAGATATCAGATTTCTACAATTGATGAAAAATATATCTATAACGCTCGCAACTCGTCATTACCTTCAGTACAACGATTTTTGTAATTTCAGTTAGACTTTGGGACAATGCTTGTGGCATAGATCTAGTTTCATAAAAATAGCAAGTGATTTATGTTTAGTTTATGTTATAAATATGATAAAATATGCGATAACATCCAAAAATTTCATATTAGTACCTATATTCAAACAGAAAACGTATCACCCAAACGTATCAAAAAATTTACAAATATATTTTCTAAAAAATCCAAACTAATTACTAAAAATTCGTTATTTTATTTTCTAATTTGGGATATTATTTCTATAAATGAAAAATATCGAAAACACTATCTAAAACCAATTTATATTTTGATAGCTAAATATTTGTAATATTCATATTTCTATCATCTATATTTCGTACATGTAAATTCTACGATTTTATCATGTACTGTTATATTTATGGAACTTTTACTAATTATAAATCTAGCATTATTACCACAAATAACTACCATGGTATTAAATTAGTAGTAATGACTATTAAATTTTGAAACTTGAACAAATTAGCTTTAAGAGTAAAAGTAATTGAAATTTTCTGAATCACCCGCGTAACTCAACGCTCCGACATCTTTCTTCGTAAATGCAGATCACACCTAATAGTTGGAAGAAAAATATTATTTCATCAACTTACCATTTTCTGTTTTTTTTTATGACAAAATATCTCATTATCTTACGATACGTGGCAAAGGAATTATCTTCATTAATTAAAAAGAAAATTATTAAAACAAAAGAATCAAAATTGGAAGTGCAAAATAATTCTTACCATTTATTTGTGCCATCGCATCCTGTCGCATTTATGATTTTCCAAATTTCTAAGCTTTTTTGGGGGGTAATGATCATTTTCCATCAGGCAAGCCGTTTAGTCATTTGCTATGCTTAAAAATGTCTCTAAATGTCTCTAGGTTTAGGGTAACTTTTGTCCCTTATTGTGGAAAAAAATATCTGCTAATATCATGTACTGTTATTGTTTGTAGCTTACAAATTAATAACTTTTTTAGACTGACCTCTCCAAAAATGAAGGTTGTTTGTGCGCTACAGAAGTGTTAGGCACGCTTTCCGTGTAGCTGAAAATATTCATTTTCTCCACTACGAAAGATCCCGCTCTGGCTGTCCATCCCATTATACCACCGGTTGTGCCTGATACTGAAAATAATTGGATTTTTATACTAGATTATAAATATTGATTACAATTTAATTTGACTTCCTAAAACAGTAGAACAATAATCTGCAGAGCAGTATTGAAGCAGCATTGTACAGTATATTTTATTTTTAAAGTGGACAGATATCTGAGTCTCTCCATAGTATATTTTACTTCATTAATTTGTAGGTGCGCGCGCACCATTCTAGAAAACCTATGTCATTGTCATTGTAAATTTGCAGTCTGTCTGGAGCTAAGCGCCGTGGTCGTGAATATGCCGGATGGGATATCTGTCCGGAATTGTCCTAGCGTTGAGTCCACGATAAAGTAAAGTAAAAAAAAGTAAAAAAATAAAGTAAATATATAAAATATTATTTACATTTACATTTTTTCTAAAATTCTTGAAAAGGTCGTTAATTCTCGTCTTATCAAATTCCTAGACTACAACAATCTAATTTCAAAAAATCAATTTGGATTTCACAAGGGCAAGTCTAAAAAAAAATAAAAATATGTTTTTAGCTCTAACGATGTAAATGGCGGACCATTATCCGTTACGATTTGTAAAGGCAAACCAAAACGAGCGAATAATTCCCTAAACTTTTCAATTACATTTTGAGCATTTGTGCTATTCATCAAAAAAGCCTCGATCCACTTACTATTGGCATCGACAATAATAAGATAATGTTTACCTTTATATTCACCGAAGTCGGCATGTAATCTTTGCCACGGACGGGAGGGGTATTGCCACGGAGTGAGGGGCGCGTGCGGCGGCATGTCTCGCTGCTGGCGGCATGCAACGCATTGCCTGCACAGCTGTTCGATCTCGGCGTCTAGCCCCGGCCAGTACACATAATTGCGGGCTATGCTTTTCATTTTTACGACACCTAAATGACCCTCATGTAATTCACGTAAAATATATTGCCTATATTTCGGCGGAATAACGACACGATAATTATACACTATGCATCCATGTTCTACAAATAAATTATTTCTACGATTAAAGTACGCTTTTTCTGACTCCACGTCAGTATTATATGGCCAACCGAATAATATATACTTATAAATTAATCGCAATACGGGATCCGTTTTAGTCGCGACCGCTATATCTTTGTAATTAATAGGAAACTCGTTCTCTAAAAACATAAGATAAGACACTGAAATGTCATTATAACTAACACTATCTGCCTTAGTGCGGGGTAACGGCAAACGAGACAAACAATCGGCTGGACTGTTTTGTGCCGAGTTCACCCACTCCACAGAAAAATCATAGGCTGCCAGACGAGCCGCATATCGCTGTAAACGGCTTGCAGCAGTTTGAGGAATACCGATTTTTTTTCCAAATATGTATGATAAGGGCTTATGGTCAGTGCGAATTATAAACGATCTGCCATATAAATAGTGGTGATTTTTAATAACACCAAAAAATATTGCGAGAGCCTCCTTATCTAATTGACTATATGATTTTTCTGATTCATTAAGACAACGTGAAGCGTAACAAACAGGTTTCTCGGAACCATCGCGATAACGATGCGCCAATACCGCACCGAGACCATATGCGCTGCTATCTACGCTCAGTACAAGGGGCAGGGCCGGATCGTAGTGTGCCAGGCACTGATCGCTACTTAATGTATTTTTTATTTCAATAAAAGCATTTTCACAATTTATATTCCACTTCCAATGGGTGTTATGTTTTAATAAATTATATAAAGGGTGCAGTACTGTGCTTAACCGTGGAACAAATTTTCCATAATAGTTTACTAACCCTAAAAATGATTTTAGTTGTGAGACATCGGTCGGACGCGGAGCTTTTAATATCGACTCAATTTTTCTTTGATCTGGATGCAGTCCGTCCTTGTCTATAACATGACCCAAATAATAAACAGCCTCTTTGAAAAATTCACATTTTTCCATTTTAATCCTAAGTCCTGCCTCTTGTAACCTTTTTAATACTTCACGAACATTCTTTATATTGTCCTCTTTCGTTAAACCCCCGATACACACGTCGTCTAAATATGTGGCAGTCATAGGCACTCCCCTTAAAATCTCATCCATTAATTTTTGAAATTTCTCAGGTATGCTACTTAATCCATATGGTGTGCGGATGTATTCGAATGTGCCCACATGCGTACTAATAGTAGTACAAGCTCGTGATTCCGGAGATAAAATCACTTGTTCGTATGCATGCGCCAAGTCAATTTTTGTAAATATTTTAGAGCCTTTAAATATGGCATAAAGTTCCTCTATACGCGGTAAAGGGTACAGTTGTCGTTTCAATTTAGGGTTAATAGTAATTTTGTAATCACCACAAATTCGAATACTTCCGCATTTCTTTACAACAGGCACTATTGGTGTTCCATATTCTGAACATTCAGTTTTACATATAGTACCTTCACTAACAAGACGCTCTAATTCTTTTTCTACGGGTACCTTTAAAGCTAACGGTAAATTGCGCGCTTTGAAAAAAATAGGTTCGTTATCCTTTAATTGTAATGAAAACATCTTTGTGCATGTACCCAAACCATCAGCAAAGACGGCGGGAAAATCCTTTTTTAAAAACATAATTACTCGATTAGTATTGTCATACAGTTGACAGGTATCGATATTGTTCAGGATTTCTATATTTTTTAGTTTAAGATGACGCAGCCACATTCGGCCGAGCAGTGGCGGCCCGCCGTTCGGTATAACATATAACGGAAGGTCTCGGGCCTCACGCCTACCCTCCATGCCCACGTAACAAACTGATACGTTAACTAAACCAATAGGTAAAATTCTACCACCTGCATATGTTTTCAACTTTAAATGACAACTAACCAATTTACAGTTTTTTAGGTACCTCTTGTAGTCGTTTTCACTGATCACCGATATTCTGCTTCCTGTATCAATTTCAAAATTTATCGGAATATCGTTAACAAGAATATTGACAATATACGGTTTATCATGACCTCCGTCTACCACAATATTATAAAAATCACTGCTTTCATATTCGGAATCCGATTCTATATAAAACTGGCGTTTTTGTTGCACTTTACGCGATTGACTGTTATTGTCTCTATTACCCGAATAACTTATTTTTTTACACATGGCCTTGAGGTGACCTTTTTCACCACACTCATCACAGTTATAGCTCCTATAACGGCACTTATCTGGAGCATGTTGTCGACCGCATCTCCAACACACATTTCGATGATTCCGCGCCGCCGGGCCCGTCACTGCCGCTACCGACACCCTCCCGGTGCCAATCCTGTGCACAGCCGACGATCCCGCAGCCGCGTCCGCTCCTGCGCCCGATGTTAATACGCCGCCTGAGCAACTCGCCTCTGCATGCCGCTCAGCAGCCTCTAACGCCAGCGCCAAGTCCACCGCCCGTTTATAATCGAGGTCTCTCTCCGCAAATAAACGACTGCGCATTACGTCACTTGAGAGTCCCGAGACGAACTGATCCCGCAGATTCTCCTCCAATTTTTCTCCAAAGTTGCATGTACTTGCGAGATGTTTTAAATGTTGTAAATATACACTGAGTTCTTCTCCTGGCCCCTGACGGCGTAAGCGAAAAATATGTCGTTCGGCAATGTCCGATCGCCTGGGTTCTAGATGTTGTTCGACGATGGTAACCAATTCTTGGAAAGTTCTGCTCTCAGGTTTGTCCGGGGCACACAGATCACACATGAGGTCGTATGTAGGTTCGCCAGCGACGGTAATCAAAGTTGCCACGTGCAATGAATCTTTAATTTCGTTTAAAAGCATAAATTGTTTTAAACGATTAATATACATTGTCCATTTTCGCGAAGACAAATCGAAACTATCAATTTTACCGTGCGGCATTGTAATTAACACACTTTTTAGATAAATTCTCGTCGCCAGTAAGATTTCGGTAGTAAAACACGAGCGGTGGTTCACAAACTGATTTATTGCGCTCGACTTACATCGGCGGTACACAAATAATTATTTGTTATTAATTACCCACAATACCCAACAATTGTCATTGTAAATTTGCAGTCTGTCTGGAGCTAAGCGCCGTGGTCGTGAATATGCCGGATGGGATATCTGTCCGGAATTGTCCCAGCGTTGAGTCCACGATAAAGTAAAGTAAAAAAAAAGTAAAAAAATAAAGTAAATATATAAAATATTATTTACATTTACATTTTTTCTAAAATTCTTGAAAAGGTCGTTAATTCTCGTCTTATCAAATTCCTAGACTACAACAATCTAATTTCAAAAAATCAATTTGGATTTCGCAAGGGCAAGTCTACGGTGAACGTCGCTCGGTTGCTCGTTGACTCCATTAATAATCACATTGAAAACGGTGAACACTCTTTGGCCGTCTTCATTGACCTTGCTAAGGCTTTCGACTCCGTATCAACGCCTTTACTACTAAGGAAACTCGAGGCTATTGGTGTAAGAGGTGTTCCGTTAAGTTGGTTTAAAAGCTATCTCTCCAACCGAATGCAATTCATCAGGGTCAACGACGTCACCAGTAGATTTCTCCCAACCACCTATGGAGTGCCGCAAGGCAGTATACTTGGCCCAACTCTTTTCATTATCTATATGAACGATATTCTTAACCTTCGTTTACCTAATACACAAATAATTTCTTATGCTGATGATACTTCTCTTTTAGTCCATGCAAAATCCTGGGAAAAAGTGTTCCAGTTGGCGGAAGCAAGCTTGCAAGAGGTCGTCTATGCTTTAAATCAAAATCTACTTACTCTCAATGTAGCTAAAACACAGGCTCTCACTTTCTTTAAAACCAGAGCTTCCAGCCCCACATGTCTTTGAGGCTTCACTCATGTAAGTCCAACTCAGCACCACCCAAAAACTGCGGATGCCCTTTCATACATCGTACACATTCCATCAAATATTTAGGAATTACTCTCGACGAAAATCTTTCCTTTAAACCTCATATCCAAGTTCTTTCCGATCGTGTAAGAAAATTTATTTGCATAATGAGGAAGTTACGAGAGTGTACTCCTCCTAATATACTCACCGTGGTCTTTCATGCTCTTTGTCAATCAATCATACAATATGGAATTCTGCTTTGGGGCGGTGCCGGCAAAAGTACACTAATTGTTTTGGAAAGAGCTCAAAGGGCGGTTGTTAAGGTGATGCTGAGGAAGCCATTCCGTTACCCAACAGATCTTCTATATAAAGAATCTTCAGTGCTTCGCGTGAGGCAACTATTTATTTTAGAGGCAGCCCTTAGTGTTCATCGAACTCTATTGCTTAGGTCAGATTATATGTCACTTGCCTCGAAGCGCGTCTTTAGCATCCCTGAACCCCCACTCAAGTCCGTTATGGCTAGGCGCTGTCCACTTTATTTACTTCCACATATTTACAATAAAGTCATAAAATTTTGCAATATCACCACTCTTTCCAACTATGCCGGCAAGTTGGTTTTAAAGAAGTGGCTAGTCTCTTTAAATTATGAAGAATCTGAAAAAATTGTATTTGGCTAATGGTACTTACTCTCTCTCTCTCTCTCTCTCTCTCTCTCTCTCTCTCTCTCTCTCTCTCTCTCTCTCTCTCTCTCTCTCTCTCTCTCTCTCTCTCACTCACGCGCACACACACACACACACACACACACACACACACACACATACATACATACATACATACTCACTCTCACATACACACATACACTCACATACTAAAAAGCTTATCAAATTGTTCCGTGTACATTTAACAGTAATCAAGTAGTAATGAATGTAATAAATTGTACTAAGATTAGAAATTGTAGAATGCAAAGTCGTCTGTTTACTCGTAACGAGGTACCTAAGATACAAGCATGCTTAGTTTGGGTACCACTGACAAAACCAATTGAATGTTACATGTTGTATAAATTAATTAATGAAAATTTACAATGACATAGGTTTTCTAGACTGGTGCGCGCGCACCTACAAATTATACCAACGGTTTGGTTACAAACCTAAGTGTTACTCTTAGATTAATATTATTTATAGACTATTGCAGCATACTTTGTTGATATTATCATCATCATCATCATCTCAGCCATAGGAAGTCCATTGATGAACAAAGGCCTCCCCCAAGGATCTCCACATCGACCTGTTAGAAGCGGCCTGTATCCAGCGACTTCCTACTAACTTAGCCAGGTCGTCCGTCCACCATTTAGGCGGGCGTCCGACATTACGCTAGCTCGTATGTGACCTACAATCTAGAACCTTTCGGCCCCAACAGCCATCAGTTTTGCGAGTTATGTGCCCGGCTCACTGCCACTTCAACTTGCTAATCCTACTTTGTTGGTATAGCTAAGCCAGTTGGCAGTTGGCAGTAGTAGTTGTACCTTGGTTGAACGTCTTGGACGTTTCAGGTTCTTGAGCAGTCAGTCTTACATTACCATCGTCAGTCTCATCAGATGGTAGCCTCTCTAGGCTGGACATTGTGCCGTACCTGCAGTTATAGAAATTCATAATTAAGCTTCAAGAAATAAGGTTGCTAATTCCATATCAAATTTGGTCAAATACAAGCCATTTCATCGGTTGATAGAAAATTTGAGTACCTTTTAAGTGTAACATACGGTAAATCTTCCGGTACATCGGGGGAATCTGGTGAATCATCTACAAGATCATCCTGGAATAAAAAATGCTGGCATTATATCTGTTGAATTACCTACATATTAAAAGCACCTTGTACTTACAGTCTTATGGACAGAATTGTAATCTGGCGTTGGTGGAACGACCGCTATGTTGGGAACAGGGGATTCAGACTTTATCGACCCGAGGCTTCCTGGCCTCGAACTTGTGCTGTGCAAATTGGTCGTCGAGGATCTCTTAAACGGCTCTACTCTCATCAAATGCGCCGCTGGATTGATCGCCGACAAGCCCATTAACATAAGAGGTCCTAACTCTAAATCTTCATCAGACCCTGCATCATTCGTATTCGCGTTTACGTCTTCAGTCTTTTTGTTTATATCCCCATTCATTTTACTGACCGCAGATATCCCCATTCTAGGAGATCTCTTCAAACCTCTCTCGATTTTGAAATCAGGTTCGTCGTCGTGTATTGAATCATCTTCCAAGAAAACTGATGATGTTTGGAGGCACGTGCCAAGATTCTCCCTTTTAGTTATTATATTCATACCTAAAACTTTGTTCAATACGTTTTCAGCCTTTTGTCTGGTAAGATGGTCTTTCCTTGCCGTTGCAGGTGATGGGTAATTTGACGATGCGAGTTTCGTTTTAGTTAATGTTATATTTTCTACACATTTAACCTCATTAAGATACTTCTCTTGAGCTATGACGCACTGAACCTGATTGGCTATATTTGAATTGGACATTCTTAAGTCATTGGAGCTAGAATTAAAGACCATAGAACTACACGTCGTATGACTAGTGGACAACGGACTATTATTTCTACTGCTAGATGACGGACTAGGCGATCTTATCGACATATCTTTTCTTAGTTCCAACTGGCTCTTAGTGTGACTTCTTGAATGGATACTTGATGTCAGGACCGGCGAATCTGTTTTAAGCTCGTACGATTTTGACTTCAGCATCCTTTGACTTTGTTCTATAGAATCTATCACTTTCATGGCTACTTTAGGCCCGTCTTCGGGACGTAATTTTATAGCACCTTTTCTTTCTAAATGGCAGATGGGTTTTGGTTTTCTATTACCACAGTTTGCGCTACACGTGCTAGTCGAACTCTTGTTCGAGTTTTGTGGAGACGCTTCTGTTTTTGGCTTGGCAGGAATCACGGGTGGTTCTTTTTGAGATATTAAGGGGCTATTTGGTTTGGACAAACATTTCTTGTGGCATTGTCTGCAAACGGGGATTGTATCTACTACTACGGGGCTTGTTCGGACCGTTATCTGAAAAATAGCATTTATTGTCAATCTGTCTGTATCTGTATCAGCCCATATACGTCCCACTGCAGGGCACGGGCCTCCTCTACAATCGAGAGTACGATTGAGAGTGGTTAGGCCATATTATTGTCAATATTAGCTCGTTAATAGTACCTACGTGTAAATTTTAGTACTTACTTGACTACCAGAGTTACTACTCTTTGAAGGACTTCTATCATTATCCTTCTTTTCATTAGGAGAAGCACCTTTGGTTTCATTATTAGCCACAAGTTCTGCGACCTCTAGAAGATTTAATTCTTTAGATCTCTTCCTTAACTCTTCTACACTCCACATCTGTAAATCACAATTCTACAGCTATTTATATAAATCTCTAAAAATGACATACTAATAATCAATATATTTAATTATTATCATGGTGATATTGACGTACGATATATAATATTTATACCACATCTTCCTAACCACCCCAGGCAACATTGTACCAACTGGGAACAAAAATTAACTGGTAGGTTTTGTTAAAAATCATGGTTTTAATTTTCGAGGTTTTTGGTCAAGCCGTTTAGGTGCGAGTAATTACGGTAAGTTTGTGAATCGAACTGAAGTTCAGCTAAGTGGTAAAAATACTCGTATCTATACGGGGTGGCCAAAAATCGTGAAAACGAATATCAAGATTTTTCACAAATGTTATTTTTATTTTTGGGTGTCTGGTATACTTTGTTTCGTTTGAACAGACTATTATTTTGCTATCACATCATAAATAACATTAACTGAATTGTAGTAATCTATTTTATGATATGCAAACTAACTTCCATGTCAGGTTCTGGTGGGTCAAGTTCCTCAGCCTCAGGCAGCTGGGTCATCCACCTCTGTAAATGTAGCGTGGATCCCCTGCTCCTGGTACTCCTAGCTCCTTCAGTAGCACTGCCACCAGCTCCCGTCTGCGTCTCCGCTGAACTCCGTCGCGTCTAGAACCATCGTCGTGTACTACTTCATTTCATTATTCAGTAAGTTAGTACTAGCTTTTGTAATTTCGATTATTGCTTGCGAGGTTATGTGGATATTTGATAAATAAATAGTGTACTTACCCTAGTTATTTAATCTCACGTGTTTAAAGTATATTTGTAATATAAAGATATAATTTCAGTATGCCAATGCGACGTGCTTAACAGCATATGATTTAAACAGTAAAGAATAAGATTTTTAAATTACAATATAATATATCTTACATACAGAAAAATGGTAGACGTTTTCGTCGTTCGTTAGCGTCGCAAAATTGTAATAAAATCAAATATCATTTCATCATTGACAAAAACCACTTTATTTACGGACAATCAGAAATATACTGCTCCGATCTAAACATAAACATCCAAATGTCATATATTTTAAGTCCATTATAATTATGTCACAAAGAATCGAGAACTATCAGTAAAACGTTTCTCTCAAAATTATTTTTTATCCCTTCATACCATCCATAAGTCTATATTAAAATTTACACACAGCCAAAGACATCGAAAATTATTGAGTCTATCTACGAATTTGTAAAAAACAAGAATCACAATATATAGACACACAAAAACCCCGGGGCTGGTTAGGTTATGTGAACATTTTGCGATGCTAGCGGTACAACACGCGTATCTAAATCCATCAAGACTGCATTTACATGGAGGTTAAAAACTAAATTAGTAAACACACAAATGAGAAGCGTTAACCAAATTGTTGTATTACATCGACTACCATTTTTCATTGTAATAATGTAATTACATACTACGCTATTGGTACGTGCGCTAAACAAGCATTGTTAGAAACACAAACTGCTATGTACTGCTACAATGATTCCAGCATGATCTGTTAGTTCGCGAAGCTGATCGCCAAATATCCACATGACCTGTACAAGTAAGGCTATGTACAGATTAACATTGTCTCCACTGTACACGATACAATAATAGTTACATTAGTTACAGTATAACTAGTTGTTCCTTCACATAATTATGTAAGAAATGAGTTAGCAGAAAGATTAAAATTAATCAGCTATCAAAGACATCACCAAATGTAAGAAGCATTTTGATTTTCATCTTAATAGAAGGACGGAAGACTTATGAAGCAAACATGTATTCGAAAAAAGTATGTAATTGTACATTTAGTCGCTACTATTGGTACCCTATAGTTACATTTTGACACTGAATTCTATTTTGGTAAAACATTGGCATACTCATTTCTATCACTCTAAAGTGAGTTGTATAATAATACCCATGTATCGCGGTTTCAGTTCTGTGAAATTCATATTTTTTTACAAGTTTCCCGAATAATCTTTTAAATGTTTTAAAATTTAGATTGTATGTATTTGAATTTTTAGCAATTTTAGTACATCATAAGTGGGTATCAGACTTATAATTACATTTTTCTATTGTAATCAAAATACCAAGATTTCTTTTAATACTGCTAATGTTCGAAAATATGTCTCTCAAAATTTTTGTTACCACAACCTTAATCTCATCTATAAGCAATTTCATAACAATCCAACAAATGTCGGCCGAGCCGCCAGCCTACACGAAGAAAGCTTTGTCGGTCCGCCACCGCAGATCGCTCACTAAAAACCAGCTATGAACAACTAGAGAACACACTGTTACGTCCCAAGGCCCAGGGACCTATCTCCGGCTGTTTCCATGGGTCCGGGGATAGCATGAGTCTGCCAATTCCGGATCTGACTCCGCGGATCAAAGTTCTAGGTATGCCGGCGGTGTCGGCCGTTCTGGCAGAGCCATTTTTGGCAACAGAGGATCGTCGGGTAAGAAGATTCGCTCCTCGACAGCGTGTTTATATGAAGGATCTACGTCTATGTCAGCCAGAGCGAGATCTGCCTCGAAAGATTCCCACCTACAAGGAGAAGTTTCCGAATAATCATCTCCACCTTCAGGAGTAAGTAGGGCACTTGGAGAAGTAGGTCGTTCATCGTTCCTTTCGATACTGGACGTTGATACAAAATGTGAAGAAAATGTTTGTGAGTCAGCTGGTGAGAGATTGGCAGACGGTGTTTCAGGTGTGGGGGCTGTCCTCCAAACCGTACTTAGAGGACCTCGAACCGGCTTGGGTGTGGGAGAATCCGAACTAGTCCTAACATCGAAGCTGACCCTGACTTCCTTTTCAGGTCGTTCTTCTACGAGCATGTTAAGGTGGGAGCGATAAGAGCTGGCCGGCAAGAGAGCGAGGCTGGAGTGTCTCTGGATGCTGGAGGCGGATACCTGGCGTTGCTGCGAGTCTAGCGTGGCCAGGGAGAACGTCAGCTGAGGGTCTGGTGAGTCCAGCGGGGACCCGAGCGGCGTGCCGGACATTGTGTGTGCTCGGTATCTGAAACAATATCACAATTTTTTGTGATATATTTTATATCTACCTTTTTTTTCGGAATTAAAAGATAGACTGTACATAACAGGTTTTTATTGTACTTTGATTTAATCTGAAATATCCTAAAGATCATATTTAGTTACTAACAACGTATCCTCGGTGTTATTTAAAAGTGCATATAGTTTCATAAAAGTCATATCAATTACTATACTCACATCTGCCGTTGCAGTAAGCTCTGCCAGACCGCCTTGAGGTCTATGGATGGGGCGCGAAGGACCACTGTCCTGGTTCGGCCGGGAGTACGAGGTGCGCAGGATACTAAAGGCGACTCGCCTCCTGCCCGCCCCAGAATCAGGCGGAATTCTGTCGCTGGAAGTACAAAAATCATTGCTATAACTTCTAATTATATTTCTGTGAGAGACTTCGTAGCTTTTGGAAATATCTAATCGTGAAAATGAATACACTAATAATGATGATGATATTAGGCGTAATTGAGTATCAATTTAAGCATGTTGTCCTTGAACATTACTCGATGATGAATATAGTGATTAATAATACTAATAAATTAGTACCTAAGCATCTAACGGAAGCTGGTTCCAAAAAGGAACATAACCATACGTCTAGATGTTTATTTTTCAATATTGTACATAGATTACCTTTCTTCCTAACATTAAACTGGGCTTCAGACACGGTTCCTAACGCAACAGGTTCCTCAGTGACGAACAGCACCCGGTCTCTAGACACCGTGGCGAAGAGAAGAAGGTCGCTGAACAACAGCGCCCAGTACGGCCTCACCGCTCGACCTTCCACCCTGGAAAGTTCTCCACCGAAGATCCACTGACGACCTGCTGTACTCAGCACGAATGGCTGTAACAAACGAAACATTGGTAGGCCTTAAATAAATTCGGGGATAATGAAGTAAGAAGCTAGTTATAAATTCGTAATAGAAGTAGTAGATGTATATATTTAAAATATTTTAGAGAGTAGCGATGTCACAGTTTTGTTGTTTATGTTTCTGGTGGTCTACTATTGTAGTGGTTTTCCTGTGTATTTTTAATGAAATATAATTAAATTAAATAGATCATTATTAATGACTTACCTTACACCTAGTGAACACGAGGCGACTCTCTAAATCAGCTACAGATAGCAACGGCTTGCCATCGCCAGCGAGTCCCATCAAACCAGAGCCCGCTGTTACATCTTGGTAGCCACTCTAAAAACATAAGGTAGTCTTAGTTATTACTAACATTACTTTAATTATTTGAAAATTCCTAACTTCTTGAGGATTTTCATTTATTATGACACTATTGTATAAAGTAGTAGATTTGACAGCCTCACTATAGTTGGTTAGATACTGGCTGTGATGCAAGAGACTGCGAATCGAACCGGAATATTTTTGTGATAAAATAATATATATATGTATTTTGAAGAATATTATTATTTCTCTTTATTTTAAGTCTTTTTTTTACATTTTTATATATATATTAAAAAACAAAATACATATAAAAATATAAAAAGTTATCCAACGATGGCGAGGCTCGAGACCCAAGCCACCGGTGGTTAGGAGCCCAAAGTGAGGAACCGCCTCACAATACGTGCCGTGTCAAGCAATACTGCCTTCTGAATCTGACTCCTGACCCAACAGCCGATTGAGAGCCTCTGTAGATGTTGGTCGAGGCTCTTTGGTATCAACCCATGAGCAGAAACGACAATCGGGACAATAATTGTTGAGTCGACATCCCACATGTCGGCAACCTCGTGTGCCAAATCTAAATATTTAGACATTTTGTCTTTTTCAGCTTTGACAAGGTTATCGTCATGCGGGATGGTGACGTCAACAAGTATAGCCCGGCGCGCCAATCGATCTATTATCACAATGTCAGGCTTATTGGCTGGAATAGTCCTGTCTGTGATAATAGATCGATCCCAATACAGCGTTGCATGACCATTTTCGAGAACTGGTTGGGGCACATACTGGTAATATGGCACTTCAGGTGTCACAAGTCCATATCGAAGGGCAATTTGCTGGTGTATGATCTTGGCTACTAGGTTATGTCTATGCAAATACTCGCCGTTAGCAAGATACGAACAACTGGAGATAACATGCCTGATAGACTCGCCAGGACGGTGGCATGCCCGACAGATGTCGACCGTACCGTCCTTCAGGATGTATTTCCTATAGTTGTTCGTCTTAATAACTTCGTCCATAATTGCAAAGACAAAACCCTCGGTTTCCCCAAAGAGGTTACCAAAGCGTAGCCAAGACACAGACGCTAGTCGGTCCACATCAGGCCCATGAAGGGCTCGATAGAACCGACCGTGCAGCTCTTTGCTCTTCCATATGTCCTCGCGATCTGAAGAATATTATAATAAAAGAATATTATATTAAAAGAATATTATAATTATTGTTGTTATAAATATTTGTTTTGCTACTGTTTATATCTCTTACCATCAAGTGAACGGCAGGGTCGTCTCGCCATTCATTGCAATGAAAAATAAATACCTGTAATTGCTCTACTATGACTTGCAACTGCTTCTTCTCCAGTTGTTCGTACGGTCCGGCGCCAGACGCAGCCGCTGCGGCCCGCATCAATCTCAGAAGTTCTCGGAACTGCTCCAAGGGCTTGTGGACTAGTGACGTGATGTCAGGCCTTCGTCGCGGGATCGGAGGGCTTGTACAGAATCGTGAGAATGCTCCGCTTGGGTCCTTTGATTTTTTTACCTGATGGAGACGAGGTTGGATGAGCAGGATTCAATGAAATTTCATGGTTTATAAGAGTCTTTTCACAGCAATCTTAATTCGGTGTTTCTGATAATTTTTCAATGATAACAATAGTAGCTCAGTAGTACATGTATTGCAATTGAAAGAGTAATTCAGTATCTTCTAAATCACAGAATTATGATTTCAAACTAATTTAAGAGCAATATTTCCTTTCAAAACTAACAATTCACTAAATCTCTATGAATATATTGGAATATAACTTTGTAATTTTTTTAAAGAAATCTTCGAAATGTCTATTATGCTTTGTGTGATCATCAATACTTTAAACTGATATAGGCTGTTGACATAATATTAAAGAACTACCAGAACACAGTCCGCTCTCTTCAATCCTAGGCAATATTTCTTATAAAGGCTAAGGAACACGGGGGTCTTCTGCAAGTACACGGCCACCACCGTCGACGTCTGGATCTCGCCGTCATCTTGCACCACTTGGTCCAATATGTCTTCTGATAGTCTGAATATCTGTCAACGGAGTAATTATTTGTAATACATTCAGAACTTGTACATTGTTTTGGACATGGAACTTCAAGTTTTATTGCCCTATAGTAATTTAGGTTTTCTTCTAGTTAGTTTATATTCGTCAGTTACAATATGTGCTATATTTAGATATTTATATTCATTTTCATTTCCTGTTATGTGTATATTACCTAATCTTAATAATTTTATAAATATATCAAATAATCCAGTACTCAGACATCCCTGTCTTAAACATCCCTGTCATCTCCTATTATTAAAAATATAATCCTAATATGTTCTCTATATTTGTTGATCAGAAATTCATTGTGCCTCATCAGGAGTTATATTAATTTCAAACATACTTGTTTTTTTTCATCAGGTTTCAACTTACCTCCTCAATATTCTGGAACAACAGCTGATGGTCGCAGGCCGCTATCAAGTCTGCTCTCTCCGCCAGGGGTGACACGAACCGGACAAGGCCGAACTGGAGGCATGTTGCGTAGTGCTGCTCCCTGGCCACCACCGCTAGAAGAGCGCGTTTCCTGCCATCCGTTGACAACCCTGGCGTCTGTGTGCGGGGTTTTGGGTTTTGTTATTTTGGTTTAAATTATTAGTGGCTGTGTGGCAGTCTTTTTATGAGGGTTTCTGCGTAAAGACGCAAAGTTACACAAGGGTGTATTTGCATGTATCAAAGTCCAATCTCCAAATAGTTATTTTATAAAAAAAGTGTTTTGGGAAAGGATGAATGTGTAATGTAAGATTCAGCTAAAAAAATTATGTGATATCACTTCTTAAAGAAATTTTGTAACATGTTCTAGAACTGAAGGAAAAATCCAAATAAATTCTACTCCGTATGATGAATATTTCTTATGTAACAAATGACAACAATAGAAATATGTACTGAACCACTAGCAATATTAAAACTACGAAGTTCATTTGTACGCAATGGATAACCGGTAGTGGCTCATTAGTATTAATTTTAATTGATAACATGTCTATGTTTTTAATTCTCCTAAATGTTTATGCCCTTATTCATAGACACTTTATGAACTTGTTTAAGTTATAGGATATTTTGTCCCTTTTGAAATCAATTAGAGCTAAGAAGACAAAACATTTGTCTAAAATCTAAATATTACTTTAACGTTGTTATTTACTACTTCTAAGTTAGCTATCATGTGCATCATTCATCCTACATTGTATACATCAACAAGTTTCTGTATCAGCCCATATACGTCCCACTGCAGGGCACGGGCCTCCTCTACAATCGACAGTACGATTGAGAGTGGTTAGGCCATATAGTCCACCACGCTGGCCTAGTGTGGGTTGGCGGACTTACATACCATAGATTTTTTTATAAATCGGCTATGGAATGCAGGTTTCCTCACGATGTTTTCCTTCACCGTTTTAGTGCGTGGTGATTGACTATCAATACACACATGACTGCGAAAAGTCAGAGGTATGCCCTGGGATTCGAACCCGCGACCACCGTGAACATGTTGGCAGTCGCGTCTAGTCCGTTTACCAACAGGCCACCACGCAAGTTTACATCAACAAGTTTACTACAAACTATTTAGAAAGGTTGTCTGGTGCATCATACAACGTGTATAGAAGCAACATATGGCACGTGATCACATTGGCATTGAGGCAAATATTTGATCATTGTTGGAACTGTTAGCAAATCAGAATTTGTGTGTGATGCAACAGGTTGCATTGTCTCGCGTAACCTAAAGGCAACATTATTTACTTGGTTTAAACTGCTCAGTATCTTTAATGAGAATTAGGGAACATCCATAAATTACGTTATACGAATTTCGTGATTTTTGACACCTTCCCAGTCCTTGTCATACCTCTCATTTATGAGCCTCCACCTACCTAGTGTGATGTCACATATTTTGTAATTTTAGACAGACAGGGTTGCAGCCATTATTATGCTATTCTTTAATATGTGTGTGTTTATTTTAAATTTAGTGTTGTGACACATAGATATAAAATAATATATTAAAAAAAATTATATCACAGAATTTATCGGAACCCTCCCCGCCCCTCATTACACAATGTCACATTTCTTTGATCCCCTTCCTCCCCCTTAACGCGTGACGTAATTTATGGATGGCTCGTTATGTGAAATCATTACATGTTTGTTTGTCGCCTGGACACGCTTTTAAACATCAGAGTTCAAGTGTTGCTTTGACGCTGCAGCATGAAGCCCAATGTTGGCGTGTTAGTTATTAAGTTTTGATTATATTTATGTTACTTTTTTTATTGTACTCGTTTTTATGGATGAATTTTTAATTAATCCTTTTGTTTTCTTTGGTGTGCAATTAAGCGTAACTAAATGTCAACCTGCACGAAACCAGGGTGTTAGGCTATATGACCTGACTCTCAAACGTACTCTCGATTGTAGAGGTGGCCCGTGCCCTGCAGTAGGACCTATGTATGCTTAAAAGTAATAAATAAAAATTCCTCAGGCTGGGTTGAGTGACTATCTTTTAAGTATAGCTGGTGTATGAGAAAGAGCAAGGACCGTGTTGATGGCATGCAGTTGACAAAGCATGTGTACATTACAAGGGTGCTATGGGTTAACGACGATGATGACGTACAATCAGCTTTACACAATTCAACATTAAACATTGGGATTGACGTACTTGACAGTTAATTAATTACTTCTTCATTATTTAAGGCAATATATCCTTTATCGTGATATACATACGTGTTGCAGTTCATCTTGGCACGCAGCTTTGTATGTCTGTGTGTTTGCAAATATTAAGTGAAGAATGAGCGACAACTGTCACAGCACTAACACTAAAATCAAAAAATCATTTTTACAAGCACAAAGCACATAATATAGCCGCCACGATGTGTTGAAATATGTATAGGAGATTGTTGATTTCCTAAATATGTATTTCTTTATTAATATTTTGCTTCGTTGAAGGTATTGTATTGTGGGTACTTGGTGTGTCGTTGACCTAAAACACGGCAATTTTCATTAAAAAAAAAAACAAAATCATAAAAATGAAAAATATGGATCGATAATGGTGGATAAAGGATAAAGGCATGGAAATGGATAAAAATGATAAATGAACAAAAATAAAAGCAAATAAATTTATTTAGACTTAGATAATTAAACATAAATCAGAAACGAAATAAAAACAACGGGAACCAATTTTTTATGCAATTACAAAGAAAATATAAACTAAAATTAAATTACCGTACAAAATAATTTTGTCCGCTTAGTGAACAGAATCGTAAGAAAAAAAAACATGATGCAGGACTATTCAATGATGTGAAACACGCAAAAAATCTAAGACAATCGACAATATAAAAGAAAAACATCAACAAAATAAATATTAACAAAAACTTCAAGCTTAAACGTAACGATTTCCCCATACGAATGAATTTCACTTAAAAACTAAAAAAGCAGTCCTCGTCTTTGAACTAATTTAGAAATAACTTATAAAAATAATATTCAATTTCAAATTTAATTATAGCGTTATACGCACACCAAATATTTGAAAAGCATTTGACATAATTTCCTTCACTAAAATATATTAAAACACAAGTATCTAAGACTAACAAGACGAGCACTGCGACACAAATTACCTAATACTACACTAAATAGTGGAATGTATTGTGAAGTCTGTACAAATAAATAACGAAAGCAATACACACTATGCATCATGTACAAAAATAACAGTTGATTTTATAAACTCCTAGAGAAATAGCAATCTACCAACCCACATCTCTCCACATACAAGCATGTGTACTATGAACTACACTACATGACTTATATCTCCAATAATTTTGAATAATTTCTAATTTCTTCAATTTATGTACAATTTACCTAAAACAATAATTCGTGACGTTACATAATTCGAAAGCCTTAGCTCTAATACTAGCACCACAACAATTTCAACTGCCAAATATAGAATTCCAAAATTAAAAATTTGAAAACGGATGACTAGTTTTAGATTTAAAAACAAATGGAATGTCAAACTATAATGCCGTTACCGACCTCTTTGGAGAACGTCACTTGAGGTAGGTGTAGTTTGCGGCGGTCTAGTGACTGGCTGGTTGAGGAGCAAGCGGTTGGCGGGCGAGCCCCTGTCGCTGGCGAGGCGAGTGCTGCCCCGCGTGGGGAGCGGGGAGGGGGCGGCGGGGTGGACTCTGGTGGCGGGATAGTCACTTGCGCCAGTCGCGGCCGGATGCCGAGCCCATTGGGCGGGACTCTTCTAAATGTCTCTAGGTTGAGCATTTGACCAGCTGATCTGTAAAGGTGGGATATCGTTAATATTATCTTGTACAAATCTAACAATTGTCATGCGTAAAGTATTTGAAGACTAGACTTTTTAATTATTTAGCATCAAAAATAAGAGCAGAGAAGTTCATAAAACTCACTTGACAAGATTCCGGACTTCTTCCTCGGAAGCTGTGACGACGTTCTTGGTGCCTACGAATACGATGTAGTCCCCTGCCCTGAGTCCCGCTCGTTCAGCTGACCCGCCTTGGGCAACCCTCTCTACTCTGGGCGGTCGTGTCCAAACGACAGTGAAACCAAATCCGCCACCAGCGCCTCGAATTAATCTGGAAAGATAGAATCAATTAGATATGTCCAGGATGAAGCAAAATATCTATATGTTAATCCCGCCATATTATAATTTTTGTTGTTTAATTTTATGATGGAGTCTTTTTTGGTTTAATTTATGGTTCTAAATATTTGAAAGTTCATAATTGGTTTGAGAATGATGTACTTAATGCGATTTTTTTTAAATTTAAATTCTTTATTGTGTAATTGTTTCTCTCTTTCTCTCCGTTTCGCTGTTTAGCTATAGGCAGTCCATTGAGACCTTCCCCAAGAATTCCCATAGCAGTTTGTGGAAAGCGGATTGCATCCAGCAACTTCGTCGATCATCATATTTGTACGTATATAATTAGAAACTCACTTCCTAGTAGTAGTAAAAGGCGTGCGTCCATTCCTCTGTGCTCTCCTGGGCGCGGCTGGGTCGTCGGGAGGATCTAACTCCAAGTAGCGCAGGAACAGGTGCTCGTCAGCTTCACGTTGCAACGCCGCGGCTACCGCCTGCGCCTGGCTGGCTGTCGTCGCCGCTGATGGAACGTTTGTGACTCCTGGAAGAAGAGGTTAGAAGTCATTTACAGACGAGTAGCAGGTAAGGATTGGAAGGAGGATGATATTTACATTGAGAACCTGTAAGTTGAACTAGTATAGAACCCAGTTCTTTCCTGTTCCTAAAAACCTAAATACCGTATTCAAAGTATATCAGATATATTATTTTGGGCTGTAATAAGTCTGAGGAGCACGGTTAATTAAATGTCATTGCTGGTTAGTCATGTCAAAACATTTAGAGTTTTCAATCATTTTATCAGTTCAAAGACATGGTCCTAGAAAGGTTATGTAAATTTTACTTAACTTAGTTTCTTAGCTTTATAAGATTTTTTATAGACCAAAAGAGTATGACAATAGAGAACCATCTAAGCAATTCCTGCCTTAGCATAAAATCCATACTAACCTTTATCAGTATGGTTTTCCTTAGTGCCGTCATTGGTGCTAGTCTCAGTGTTGTCTGTAGCCATGTTGCGAGCGTCCACGTCAGTCACGCGTTCACACCGGGCATTGGCGGTCGGAGCAGCGTTCTGTCCGCGGCCCGTGCCCTGCTGCAGGAAGTAAGTGCCACTGATGTCGCACTTAATAGCATCTTTTAGCGGGAACGAAACGCATCCTAGGAACTCGCTCCGACTGTAACAAGAGAGAAAGGAGTTGATGTAGATGATGAAGATATAAAAACAGATGATGATCTAAATGAGCAATGTGTGAACACAATTACAATGATACAAAACATATAGCAGATACAAAGCGAATGTGAGATGCAGATGTTATTATGAAATTTTAATTCACAGTTTTAAAAAACCTTATTTACAAAGACAAGATCCCATCGAGACAGAAAACGATGAAAATATAACCCATATAACTCGAGTTTTCGATGAAATGATATGATTTCACAATTTATATGAAGTTTCCATTTTATAGTCCATGGTCCATACAATGTTTTGCGGTAAGTTAATATTGTAACTGAGTAGTCTGAGTAATGTGGGCGGATTACCGCATGACTCAGCGGATTGACCGGCGGCCTTAATGCATCGTGACTATGAAACTTTTCGACCCACATATGTGGGCACGGTTAAACAAATACACATAGAATAACATGATGTAAAATTAACACGTATCTGATTTTGATTTATATCGTATATGCTCTTAATTTGAATGGGTTGAAAGCAGTTGAATATGAAATTAATGTCAGTGATAATTTACCACGAATTTAATGATTAGAAGCTAATTAACTTTAGTAATTGCACATATTAAGATCAAGTTTATGGCACAATATAAGTCGACGTGTGCGTGTGAAATGTTAGTTTGCATGACATAGTCAAGTTCTAGAAGAACTGTTCTTGACATCGCTACTATTATAGCTTGCTAAGTAATTGGTTGCGTTATTGTTTTGTAGTGTCAGTTTATTTACCTTTGTGAAACGATGATATTTTAATGAAACTTAAATTAAGTTTATGTTCCATCTGTGCTCCGTCTTGTCACTGTATTATATTATCTTCTTCATTCAGTTTGCAAGTGACATCATTTATCTCAAAAATAATCGTATTACAGTTCTTACAATCTTTTCATTCAGATACATCAATTCCAATGTCTTTATTTGCAAACACTACCACAGTTACTTCTTACTCCATTCTATTTCTACCTTACACATTAAAAATAGAATCCGTTTTCGCTTTCTCCTGATCAATATAGGCTTCAGACCTATATTTAGTGTCGGCCTCAGCTTCTATATTTAACGAGCCTAGTGTAAAAGGTGAAAGTGATTGGAGTCGCGTGAAGACGTGTGAAAATAGCTTGGCGTGCTTGCATTAGCATAGGAGTATATTTAACAAGGGGAAAGTCCGCGCGGCCTTGACCAGATGGGGTGAATTATGGCCCGATGTACTTGCCAAGTCCACTTGGCAACTTTTTGCATTGTCCAGAATTTAATGATCCCTTTATTGAAAGCATTGTGGTTATCTAATCTTTTGATGTCTTACGTTAATGTTTGTGGGGATTTATTCTTGAATTTTAGTAGAGATGTTGGTTTCTTTAAATTGTTGGACAATATCATATTGTACATATTAGTGTTTGAAGATAAAGAGTTTGCACAAAATTAAGGTCCAAACTGTTGATTTCAGTCAATTGTATTATTTGTTATGATTTATGAAAAAATGAGCAGTATTTTTGTACAAGTCATTCAGTCAGTCACATTGAGAAGTCGCGTTATAGCTGTGACAGCAAATTGCGAACAATAATATTAATCTATTCTTGATAAATCACGTTTTAATTACCTAATCAACGACAATTATAAATTTAATTTCAACACATAAATAACTTAATGATTTGTCATCGAACAACATAAATCGTATGACCTTCTTTCGTAACAACTTATTTCTTATTATTAATAGCAGTTCGATCATAGTGTACATAAAAATATTAATAATGATTTATGAGTGTGATAATTTGATATAATGAAAGGTTGGTAAATCGACCGGTCTATAAATAATCTCGATTGTATATAATGTGGGGGTTGTAGAGGCAGTTTGTGAAATTTAGGTCGTGCTGAATATCTGGAACGTCGCGACGTTTCAATTGTGGATGACATCTTGTGATACATCGGGAAGGATTGGTAGTAAACAAAGTATTAGGTACTTATAGGAAGTAATGATAAGAATAGAAATGATGAATTACAGAAATATACTTGGTGATATTGATACATAGTATTTAATTATATCCACATGTTTCGCATCACTCCAGGTGAAAATAGTACAAAATTTGAAAAAAATTAAGATTTTTTGGCCAGCTTTACCATAGAGAATTGATAGCTGAATGAACTTCGGATCGTTTCTGGAATTTACCTAAGCGGCAAAAATACACAGCTCTACGGGTCGATCAGAAGCCTGAAAACTTAAGTTGTGATTTTTGTTAAAACTACCAGATAGTTTTTTTCAAACTTGAGACAATATTACTTGGAGTTTAGGAACAGTTGGTTTAAATAGGAATTATAAAAGAAATAAAAATTTCATTGTTACTAAAATAGTAAAATCAACTAATTTTATTAAGGTTACATTAGCTTTTCCATGAACGAAATATGATAAGCGTTTCATTGTACGGATCCCAGGTGCAAATCTACGACTCGCACGAAGCCGGTTCTATATCGTCAATGCTCCAATTTGTTTTACTGGCAACGGCTCACTTCGGCAATCATGAGTCGATTATTTATCGATTGTAAAATTACTGTCGCAACCTCGTATGTGATGTGTTATTAAGCACACCTAGTATGTATGTTTGTTGAAGTTTCAAAGGATGTTCTTTAGACTGGAAAATTGTATGAAGAAAAATATATACTCATTAACTTTCAATAGTTTTAGTTCAAAAGTATGGAATTGACACATCATTTATTGTTTTTTTATATGGAGTTTTTTATTCAGTGTTGTTACTTCTGTTACTTACCAATATTAAACAAAAGAAAAAATACTTTTAAAAAAATAAGACCATTTTTGGCAAAAAATAATATCTGGGATTCTTAATTTGACTTTTAAATAAGTGTTCTCAATTCTCAATGACTTTATTTTGTTTTAAATTCCTGAATACAAATACTGAATTTCTTAGAAATCATTCTGAAAATGTTTATAGGATACCTGAATATGATAGAAGGCATCATGTAAATGATGATGATACAGATGATGTTGATACAAATAGTTTGAAACTAAACAATTGTAAAAGGCGTCTTATAATTTAAAACGAACCCAAGTCACGTGTAAACACTATTAAAAAGAGCTAAATGAACCAGTAATTTAGCTTTTGATCGTTCGGCTTTGCCGTATGAAGTTTTAATCAGTGTAATTTCCTTGCCGCCGCTTGCAAGATATTGCCGTCCCATAATTGACTTATTTTAGGTGATTGCTACCGGACTTGCTTTTAGTAATCGTTTTACTATAAGCTTGGCGGTTCTTTTATGATGACGATTTGATTGTATAACTTTCGTGTTGTGTTGTTTGGTTATCAGTAAATTTTGTACATTGAATTTTGATACGATGTTCGTTTTCTTCAAATTTCTTTTTTTGAATTGGTATTCCACCACTAGGTTTACTGATTCACAATATTTTTCTTGGTTCGAAGGTTATCTTTTGGTAGAAAGGTTCTTTGCCTATTATATTTTTCTCTTCGTCACTTTTGTTTTTGTCTTATGTCAATTTAATTTAAGTTATTGCATGTTAGTCTTTGCTTTTAGGAGTCCTCTGAACCTTGTGTAAAACATCATTACTTTACGTATGTATGTTTCGATATAAGGCTAATTGGACTGTTAGAGCACCAGTATTTTGAGTTCATATTTTTGAGATCTTTGTCTTAACAATCTTCAGTTATATTTACAGAGCCAATCAGTACATCGACGTTAATATTAACACTGAAATGTTCATCGTAAATACAACATTAACTTACATCCATCGCAAATTGCTCCTTTTTGGATCTCATTACTCGGCTTAGATCTAAATGTTTCAGAATCATCATTATTGACAGCACAAGGATACATTCAGGAAACACATAAGAGATATAAAAATCCTGTCAGTGGCACCATTTTTCCACTTACAACAAAAGTGATTGGCACTAACTCATTTTCGATCCCCTTTTTAGTTTCCAGATTTCTGTTTTAATTTGCCTTGCATATTTATTCATTCATTTATACACATTCTTATTTATAAACATCAATTATATACACACATCTATAGGGTCGTGCAAGGTCCGCCCTTAGGGTCCACATAAGCTTCTAAGCATGCAAGGGGGCCTGTTCCACAAAGCCTTTCTTCTCCTGGTGCTAACACGGTGCGTCCATGCGTACTATGTGTTTGGGGACACCAATCACTTACTAGGTCGGCTGTCATTCCTCGCTTAGAGGCGTGGTCTGGGACTGTTCGGAAACTTTATCGTGGATATCGGCTGGGAGGCTGTTTTTCCTGGTCCGGGGCTCTGGTGGGTCCCATTCCGGGAGGCTGTTCTTCCTGCAGAGCTGGACGTGGCGGTGGGCGTGCTGGTGCGAACAGTGCTGCCTCGGTGGAGGCTCCTCGCGACGCGCTTGGCTCAACCCAGCAACGGTTTGTGATACGAACGACATTACAGATTTGACAACTGAAACGATTTCGGTGTATTTCTTTAGAGTTATTTTACATGTTGTTTGTTCGGGTAATTTAATATTGCAGATGGAATGTTCTGTATTCACTGAAATGTGTGCGAGCAAAAAATGGCAATATATTTGCAATATATCTAATGGATTGGATGGATACGAGAAAAATACAGTCCGTTGAATTAATTAAATTGGAATTATGCTGGATATTTGTGTTGTGGCTTTGTATTTGAATGGAAAAAAAGAAACAGCTTTATGAAACAGTCGGGTAGGATAAAAATATGGAGTTTTTAGTCACGCAAGTGTATTTTTCTTGTATGCAGCAGTTTATTACCTTTTTAAGTTAATGTTGAAGTATTTATATATAGATGATGTATCTTACTAATAACTAAATTCATATATTCTAAGGTTTAATTGTACAATAAAGCTTAGAATATATGAATTTAGTTATTAGTAAGTATGAAATCATAAGTGAGCTATTCGCAGAAGCTTAACATGTTATGTTTGAATGCTGGAGTATAATAGTATTGTCGAAGTTTGGCTAACCAACCCACGGCTTAAGTTAAGCGCTCATATTATATCAGTACCGCTACTAGTTTGATACAGTGTACCTATTATGTTATTGTAATAATTGCCTTCCTAGGACACATACTAAAATACGTGTCTAACGGGCGTAATTAGAGACATTTTATGTCAATTTAATAATTTAAATTTTACAAAGAGAATCTTTATTAATGATCAATTTTTGAATTTAATTGACTTGAAACGTCTCTGAGTGCGGTTTATGACATTAAAATGTGATAAAAACATTTGTTTCGGTTCATGTCTCTCACTATGTAACTTTTTGAAGGCAATTATGCAATGTGCAATAGAGGTTGTTTAAAAAATCGAAAATCCCAATACCAGTTTATTTGCCGGAATTTCCAGCTTGAACCTCAAAGTGTATCATTGCTTGTTTATATTTCCACTAGACAGACAAGGCGACATTACGACCAAGGAAAAATACACCCAGAAAGGAAAACATAAACCATGTATTACCTCGGCGTCGGGTTGTATTTCTTGGAAATTGCGTGGTTAAGGGTTGAAAGTAAAAGTGAGCAAATAGGGTTGAAACATGCGACCGCCGCACCGCACTGCGCGCTAATGAATTGACTTTCTCTAAATTAATTCTTTGTTCTCTATTTTTAAATTTAATTAGGTTTTTTAATTATAGCTTTATTTTTAGGTTTGAAATTGGATTGGAAATGTGGGTGCATTTAAAATTGTAATTATGTCTAGTTAAAGTAACGAATTATGGTATTTATATTTAAATTTGATTGGTAATGTGGGTGCGTTTAAATGTAATGCTGTCTTGTTAAATTATCAAATGATAGGAGATAGTTACTTTCGCTGGTTGAAATAATTATACATGTGTGCTGGAACACAAAATATTTATCATAATCGTAAAATATCTAGACCATTGTGAAGTTGCTAGAGAGTCTGTTGAGATACAAAGTTTAGGCGTGGCAATAAGTCAAAGTTTACATTGGTCAAATTGTTATGCATTGACTGTACATTGTTTGAATTCAGAACGCGACTAAATTGCGTAAGTAATTATGGTTTTAAGCCTTTTGTACGGTGCTCAAAGTTGAATTGTACCGCTATTAATATAATAATTTGTCATAATTCCCACAAAAAAATATATTTTAAACTACATATTAAAGAACTCTTCCCAATAAATAGGGACATAAATTAGGGATAAATCTTATCTTAAGACTACTGGTGGTTTCTCATCTCATATGTGAGCGGCCGCCTGGATAGGTACCATCGCAATGTCTATTTCTCCCACCAAACCGCAGTGTATATGCACTGTTGTGTTTGCGATTTGGAGGACATTGCAGCCAGAGTAACTGGACATAATGAGACTTAACATCTAGCAACATCTGCCAAGCATCGCTTTGTAATTCATGGTGTTGCTTGGTTTTGCTACTGTCTATTGTGGTATCGTTTATCATTAGACAAATGGCCTGCTTGTCTATTTGCCATAAATAAAACATGTTATCAAGATACTAGCGGCTCGGCCCAGCTTCGCCCGGGTGCATATAGATTTCTCTACAATAATATGCACGTATTATACATATAAACGTTCCTCTTGAATCACTCTATCTATTAAAAAAAACGCATCAAAATCCGTTGCGCAGCTTTAAAGATTTAAGCATAAAAAGGGACATAGGGACATAGCGACATAGAGACAGAGAAAGTGACTTTGTTTTATACTATGTAGTGAAGACATAGGGACTTATCTATATAAATAAATATAGAGAATACAAATGCACCCAATATGTCCTACAATATAATATGAAAGTCAGCGTCGAAGGCAGTATATATTTATAAGTTACACACGAGTTTTATGTGGTATCGCGTTGTTTTCCCCACGATGCTTCCTATTACTATATTTGGATGCCTGCCAACATCACACGAGAGAACATCTCGGAGTAACTTACTCGAAGAGTTATAGTAAGTTTAGTATTCATATTATTTATAATTTTCGTATTTTGTTTCCTTTTGTCAACAGTGTAGAAGGAAAAATCATATGAATTTTCTTTTCTGTGGAATATATTTTATTTGTACTTATTGCTTGGATTGTGTGCTCCAAGTTTGCAAATCAGACCCTAGTGGGGAAATATGAACAACAAACTTTTTAATTGTATTTACTTAAAGAAAGTAGTTTTCGTAACATTCACTGAGCGGATCACTAATACCTCAGTCCGCCCCGTGATCGACCCGTGAAGTAATAGAAACGTCGGGAAGTTAAAAAATGCGAAATTAAACCAAATTCGTGATAAAATCCATATAAAATAGTTTTATTTCATAGTGTAATATTTGCGTAAATTTATTGAACCATTAATTATTGTGGCTCACTAATACAAATACGGATCACATCGAACAAAGTTTAAAAAATATCGAATTTCGAGTTATTACATTGGGTTTATTTGCTAACACTCTATCGTACAGTGTAATAATAACCAAACCAATAACCAATAATCAAAAGAAAAAAAAAAATATCCGTCAAATTAGCCTAAGTAAGTTTCCATCGGTTTGTCGGTTACGTGATTACCGCCCACCCGGTCAATTACGTTGCATAACCGCTACCCCAGCGTGACGTCATTGTTCATTGACTAACGCGCGGCCTTTGACGCAGGCATCATGCAATTTGCACATGAACGACTTTGATCTTGGGACACGTGCATGGCTTTAAGTAATTACGTTTCCCGTTGAGATGTAAATAACAACATACAATATATGGTCTTTGGAATATCTTGACAAATAGGGGGATTAAATATATATATATTTTTTTAGATATATTATGTTTACCAGCTCTCAAAAGGAAAAGTAAGTCCTAAAGCGTAGTAAAGTAAGTTCTAAGATCACAATCGTACTCTTGAATTCATAGAAATTTCATAGAGAGCAGTTGGTATATAAAATGTTTGAATTTGGCGTTTTATAATGCCTATCTCAATTAGAAAAAAAAACCTGTAAATACGTCAAAAGTCACAAAAATACTGCAGTCGAATTTCACAACGCAGTGCCAAGGCGAGAAAATGCGACGGATAATTTTCACCGAAGCACAAACACTGACGTAGCGACATACTTCCCTCAAAGTGACAATGTTGCTTTATAATCAAGGCCAACACCATCAGGCATCAAGTTTCTGTGACATCAAAATTAAAATGTACGAAATGGCACATAGTATTTTATTAGCAAATAAACCTTGAGCTGGTGCTTTAATGATCATATCAGCTTGGACAGTGACCACTGCACCGTACACGTTGAAGAAAATCCCGTCATAATATCTCACGAAAATGCTTCACATTTTGGCTTCAATCTGTGTATATTTGGTTTTACCAGGCTGGCATAGTACGGTTACCGGTAGAACTGTACTATAATTATCAACATTGGTATAATATACTGGTGGTAGGTCTCTCATATGTGAAAGCTGCCTGGGTGGATACCACCGCAATGTCTATTTCTCCCGTCAAACAGCAGTATAAATGCGCTGTTGTGTTTCAGATTGAAGGATATTGTAGCCAGAGTAACTACTGGACATATTGAGACTTAACATCTTATGTCTCAGGATGGCGAGCGCAGTGGAATTGCTTTGTAACTCAAGGTGTTGTTTGGTTGTACTACTGTTCATGAGCTGTCGTATCGCTTACCATCAGGTGAACGGCATGCTCGTCTCGCCATTCACAGCAATAAAAAAAAAATAGTCGCCTCATCCATACCTATTTACTTTCGACCCCACGTGGACTGAAATTGTTGGGAACCGCGACTTATCGAAGAGAAATGACAATTTTGCCCAGCGATGGGATAAAGATAAAAAAATAGAGATAAAAAAATTACCCTATAGCCTTTATCGATAAATGGACTATCCAACACTAAAATAAGTTTCAATCCATACCATTAGTTTCTGAGATTTACGTGTTCAAAGAAACTTTTACATATTAGTATAGATTTCAGTACACAAACATCCCATACGATATTACATCGAAACATGGAACAGTGACATCAGAGTATGTAGCGGCCATTGTGCTCACGACCGGAAGCTATAAAATGTAAATTTGAAGAGAAAAATTGTGCAAACAACTCGGGAAATGCGCTCTGCTCACCCCTTATGTAAGGAGGGTAGGGGTGTAACGTGAGCCGGGTGGGTTTACTATGGCTAGAGGAATTTATTATTTAATCCTTGCTTTTGGTTTGATGGGTGTGGGGGTGGTATTTTCTGTTACGATATTTTCTCGTGTTTATAGAAGGGTTAAATAAAAAGTTATGAAGAATATTATTATTTTTAAATATATTTTTTAATGCTCTATATTCTATTACCAAAATCTTTATGCACCTCATAAAAAAATATTATTGACTGTTTTCTAACACCGAGAAAAATAAACCTATGATCGAAAATGAATATAAGAATAACCATGAAAAATAATTTGATTTGTTATGATAACTCCTTAGTAATTAGATATAAAATATACAAATGGTTTTGTTATTAAAAATATAAAACACACTTCCTCCACGTTTAATAATTAATTTTACTAACAACAATTGAGGGTAGTTCTGTATTCACAGTAGTGTAACCCGTCGCGTACTATCCTACGGAGAGGCTATTTTCACTGGTCGCGAAATCAGTGAAATACATGTTATCTTAGATTCAGAGTATTCAGAAGTAAAAGTGTTAAAGTTAATTGTAGCTAGAACATTTTTCTGATTGATTTCGTTGCGGGTTAACGACAAGACATTCACGGAGACTCGCCGAGCTTCAATGCTCGGTGTCATTACAATGCGTGTTACTGTTGATCCTGGCTTACAGTAGTTACAGTGGTAGGTAGGTGTGAGGGCGGGACAGTCTCCAAGACCATTTAATAAAAAGTTATCAGTGGTAAATATGTTGCTGTCTTTCTACGGGTATGGTAAGTCATTTTTTTTTCATCGCTGCTTTCAATTTATATAAATTGTGCAGATTCTATTTGGGTTGGGCTACACACACCTGTTCAAAACACGGTACACATAATAAATTATACACATGAATTCCTAACTTTACATAAAAATACAAATCGTATATCTTAGGTTTCATTTAATTTAATTCGAATCATTACAATCAATTTAATAACAGCGGAAATAGTTTTGCTTTTAAAAGTTTCCCACTGCCAGCCCTGGAAATATGGAGAGTTTCGAAATTAAGGCTATTTAAAACTCCCCTTATAAAGGAGTTATGAAATAGCTTTCGGGATTTCACTCACCGATTTGTTGCAAGGGGGATGTGGGGTGAAAATCGTTCGCAAACGCAGATGCTTATGAAAGGTAAATGTACCTTGGAGGGGTTCGGTTCATTTACTGTTAGTTTGAAATAAGTTTCAATCCATATTGGATATATCGTTTTTATGTTGAAATTTCGATTTATGTACAGCCTTTGTAGCGCATAGGCGTGGTTTCGATACTCGTACCGATTTATTCGTATTAACATAAGGTGGTGGTATTTTAATTCCAATGGATACATATTACATTGACTGTGTTTAAGATACAGACAAAATCAACAAAGCTGTATGAAATGAATTCCTTTGTCTATTTACCTTTCGTAGCTTTTGAATTTAGAACACTTGAGATGGGAATTCTCAGAACAATAACTAAAGAAATAGGACGTATTGAGAAATGAAAATAAGAGCTATAACACAATTGACACCATTATATTACTGTGCTTATTTTCCTTCAAAGATAATGAAGAGAATTAAGAATTAAACGGAAATAACATGTCATTAGAAAACAACTTAAGATGTGCGTGTGATTAGAAATTGTGTTAACCTCTCAGGGATGTAATAATTCACAATAAGATGTTTAATTAGATAATTCTGTTCACATTCTTATGGGAAAAGTGAATGTGTGAAGGGTTTCTTTTCAAGGCTTGATAAGTTAATTTCTTTATTGCAATTAGATAGATTTGAATTAAAACCATTTTATTTGTAATTTATGTCATCTTTAGGTATTAAATCGCGAAATGTTATTATAGAAATGATCAAAGAGCTTGAGTAAAAAGCACTTGCACTATTGAATTATGACATAAATTAATGCTTTTAGATTGCAGCTCTTACCAAAAAGTTTTCTAAAAGTAAATATCTGTTGAATGAATTTTCAATAATTTCATATTTCGATCCGATAAGTCCACGGTTTTATCGAGTATGGAACGCTATAGCTCGAGCCAGAAAAGCGATTACACGCTCGAAAAGCGAAACATCTCAAATACAGCAACTAAGCTATACATAACTACTGTTCAACAGGCTTATGTTTGGGGGAGCGCCATTTGTGGTCATTTTACGACCATTTGGACCTGACACGGGGTTTCACGAGCATCCCCGGCTCCCTGAGAGCAAATAAAGTATTAGGTACACCGGACTTCACGGGTTGACGCCGAGTATTTATTATGTAGAAATTGTTTGACTTTATGTCGGGATAAAAGTACCAGGGGAGAAAAATTTAGAGGAAGGGCAAACATTTACGGGTTAGTTTATATTGAGAAGTATCAAGCTATTTCTGTTGCTGGTTAAAAAATTCTGAAGCTATTTGGTTCTTAATATGATAATATGTTTGGATTAAAGTATGGAAGCGCACGACCTAATTTAATTTTGTGAAAAATAGTGTCAAAAGTTGTTAAGTCTTAGGTACAACATAATTGTATTTATTGAAACGTATGAACTGAATGCTACATAATATTTAGTCAAGCAATACTCAGAATCGTTCAATCGATCAGTTAGACTAAAATAGCTACAAACATTGAATAATATAGAGGTTTGACCACCAATAAGTTGGAGGCAGCCATTTTATTTATTCGTTTAATAATGGTTTAATAAATGATACTTTTGGTTGTTTCCAGATAGTTTCATACATCTCATATTTAACCGTTTTGGGAATAGATATATTATTATTTATCAATTTGTGATATTGTAATGAAGTTATTTATTTTTGTTCTTCTTCTTGTAGTGCCTCTCCAACTAGTGAAGGTTGGCAGTCTGTCCCTTGTCTTTTATCTTTTATTTTTGTTACTGTATACCAATTACTACCCTTTCTGTCTCCTTTCTCTTATCTCCATACAAAGATTGCCTGTAATTATTACTCTCTGTTATAGATTGCCTAGTGCAATAAAGCCGCCCATTGTACTTACTTTAAATATAGCTACAATTGTTTTCGTTTTTCTTTTAGTGTATACATGTAAGTAGCATAAGATAAATAAATTTTATGACAAATCGTTTACTATACAAGCTGCTAGGCGGTGGAATTCATTACCTGTCGCAGTGAGGCGGGCAGAGTCGCTGCCCATATTCAAAAGATTGGTCAAACAACATTATCTTTCACAACTAAACTGAAGATATTGCATGTATACCGTATTTATTTATATATATTCATATATATATATATATATATATATATATATGTATATATATATATATATATATATATATATGTATATATATATATATATATATATATATATTTGTTGCTATGGTTATTTTATGCATAATGTTGATACATGTTAGTTATAATATTTATTTATGTATGTGTTTATGTATATATATTTATTTATATATGCATAAGGTACACCTCATGGTACCCCAAAACTTTCGTTCCCTCTTATCCATCGCATGGTTGGTTGTCTGTAAGAGATCGCCTCAAGCGATAAGACCGCCTTTTGTACATTTTTTTTTCTTGTCGTTTATTTCTGTATTGTTAGTTTTAGGTGTACAATGAAGTTTTAAATAAATAAATAAATCTCATCTCTGCATCTCCTAAAGGTTGACTGGTAGAAAATGCCGACGGCATTAAGTCCGCCTGTACATATTGTATAAAGTTTAAATAAATAAATAAATAAATAAAATTGATTTTCACCAATATTAACAATTTCGTAGATAGTTTGGGATCACGACTATGTATGTGACTGTTGGGTGTATCTATTACCTAGAAAGTCTCTTCAAAAAAAAGTGCTTCTTTGTTTGGTGCTATGTCTTTGGTGTATGCTTGCTAATGATACTGGCCGTTAAGAACTGCAGTTAGCGTGATCTATATAAAAATACTAAATATTCTAGAACTTGATTCACATCACGCATTTCTGCTTCTTTGGTTGTTTTTCCTGTATTTCATATAATAAAGCGTCACCCGAATCGTTCAAGGAAAACGCCTTGTCTCACGAAATCGCGACGCAATTCTTGTGCGTTGTGGATTCACATCGCGCTGATTCAAAGTGTATCACCGCTAAAGCAATATCTATCGCGTTCTGGCAGTTGATCATATTACTGTAGCTCAAAAAATACTTTGGCAGAAGGTATAACACAACCTTCTGACCCCGCAACAACCGACGAAAAAACATTATATTTATCAGATTAAAATTTGAAGGTCAATCGTGTAGGTTTCAGTGACGTGACCAAAGAACTTTTGTTTACTGCTGAATTAATTACTGCCACCGACTGATTGTGACTTATTGTTGCTGTTTTTTAGTTTTTGATACAAATAAATAGACTAATACACACACCCGACTCACACCGACTCAGATACTCATACATATCTACTTCTTTGAAAGCTATTAAATGCGGTTTCTTAGATAGGCACGTCTTCTTTTCCTTTTCCTCTTCGCACAGTATGGCGTACTGGTCATCAGTGATCCCGGATTAAGAGATATGATCCTCAGATCCAACGCTTTCCCAGGGTGATCTGAGACGATCGCATTTATTGGACCGAATACGCCATGACTTCATATAGGCTACTGGGTCGAGGTGACATTAATGTATTTCCACTTTGGTAACTAGCGTTACTGAGTAGTAAATTTAGTAACATAAAGGTCTTATAGCAAACAATGCAAAATTACTTAATGCTAAAAGAGGATTAGCAAGTGACGGTGGGTCGGGCACATAGGGCAAAGAACTTATGGCCGTTAGGGCCGAAAGATTTTGAATTGGAAGCCACTTACAGGCAAGCGCAGTGTCGGACGCTCGCTTGCAAGATGAGCGGACAACCTGGTTAAGGTTGCAGGAAGTCGCTGGATGTAGGTTACATCCAACAGCTCAATATGTAGATCCTTGGGAGAGGTTTATACTCAGCAGTGGACTTCCTGGGGTTGAAGAGAGAGCGAAAGAGAGCAAGAGGAACGGTTTAATATAATATGTGTTGCCCGGGACAGGAATTTGTACCATAGAAATAAAGTTTTAAAAGATCAATGGAAATGAAATCGGCTTGAGTGGTAATAAAGGCACCTCAGCTCATGTAGCATTCTTGGCAGATTTCTTATTATACGGTTTTACGACTACTTCAGTTGCCAGACAGTAATAAACCTGGCCAACGGCTTAACATTTTCTGAGATAAGAACGAATTGAGATTTTCACCACCACCACCACTTTAAATTTAGTTCCAAGATACCAAAATATGTATACCATAAACTTTTAAAGTGTAAAGTCTAATTTTTTTTTATTGCATTGAATGACGAGACGAGCAATCCGTTCGCCTGATGGTAAGCGATACGACCGTTCATGAACAGTAGCAACATTCCACTGCGGTCGCCATCCTGAGACATAATATGTTAAGTCTCAATATGTCCAGTAGTTACTCTGGCTACAATGTCCTTCAATCCGAAACACAACAGTGCATTTACCCAGTGTTGTTTTACGGGAGAAATATACATTGCGGTGGTACCTACTCAGATGGCCTCTCACATATGAGAGACCTACCACCAGTTTACCATTTTCTTGACTTTATAACACCTGAAAGCGAAACAAATGTTTAGGGATCATAAAACAATTTGTATCAATGCAGGAATCCAATGCAAGAACTCATGTAAAAGCCAGCTTTTAAACCAACCACGTTTAAAACCACGTAGTCTACCATTCATAGTTTGGTAGAAACATTAAATAAACCGAAGTTCTTTTATTTTTTTTATTTCTATGAATGGCGAGACGAGCGTGCCACTCGCCTTATATTCACCGCTCGTGGACAGTAGCAATACTTGGCATTCCACTGCGCTCGCCGTCCTGAGACAAAATGTTAAGTGTCAACATGTCCAGTAGTTACTTTGCAGTCAGTCTCGAAGTTTTCCTTATTTAATAAAAACTAATTTATTACAAGACTGAGCAGTAAGACACATGAGTCTAGTTGCTAATGAGCGTCCTACTTGGGAACTGGGTCAAGATTATCTACTTCGATGTCTTACTCATATGGGTGTCGTACACTTCTAGTTATTATTGAGAGAGCTTTTCTAGTTATTGGTTTTATGGTTAAGAGAAGATTTTAATTGGTAGGACATATTCTTGGATTAATTTTGTTCTAATTCTGGAATGAGGAGCGTCTACGTCATTTACTAAAAATAAAATAAAATCTTAGCAATTTATAGGTACACGCATAGTTCTGAGCACACACTAAGATCGAGTCTTGTATCTTGGGGAGAACCTACAAGAGACTTTTCAGTCTCACAATACCTCAAAAATCTTAAAAATTCATTTTAAAATGCTATTTTTTGTTTTCTTTAATTGTCTTAATAATATTTGACAAATGTTTAAATTTCTGAATAGCTCAATTATATCGAAACTTTGTGTTATATCGAAGCTGTTGTTTCTTATTTTCCTTTTGAAGTAAACAACGCTCATTATGCCCTTAAGGTATCATATTATAGTTTGGATATTGTCAAGGCAAATGTTCCCAATGCATTGGTAATACGCCAACGCAAGAGAGCCCTAGAGTCTCTTGTGTTTATTCTTTAATTATTATTGATATCAATATCTCAGCACTATCTCCTCTTTGGTAAAACCTTAGAAGTTTCATAGCACAGTCCATAGTCAGCAAGGAAAATGTCTAAATTTCAGCTCTGTCGGGTACTAGGTCGACATGCTAAACGCATAACCGTAATGACTTTGACACCCTTTCCTCTTTTGGCAAACAAGGGAAACAATCCAAATCTCAATTCTGTCAGGTACTAGGTCAGCGTTCTAAAGGATTTTGATTTTGTTATATTAAGTGGTCCATGAACTTCTCCAGATTCCAGGCTTTTTCGGTTTTTTTAATGCATTGAATGGCGAGACGAGCATGCCGTTTGCCTGATGGTAAGTGATACGACCGCTCATGAATAGTAGCAAAACCAAACAACGCCTTGAATTACAAAGTAATGCTTGGCGTTCCATTGCGCTCGCCATCCTGAGACATAAGATGTAAAGTCTCAATATGTCCAGTAGTTACTCTGGCTACAATGTCCTTCAATCCGAAACACAACAGTGCATTTACACTGCTGTTTGGGGGAATAGACATTGCAGTGCTACCTACCCAGGCAACTTCTCACATATGAGAGACCTACCACCATTTTGAATACAATCGGTTCAGTAGTTTTGTCGCATAAGTGTAACAAACATACCTAGTTTGTTTCGCTTTTATAAGTGTATCGTGAACAAGTACTATAGAGTTTGTAGAGGCATCATTGATAAGATATAAGCGGTCAGGTATCTTGGACCGCAGCCAAGATTTTCTCCAATTGATGGGTTCGTTAACGATATAACCCCAGGAAATACCATTGGAAAATCCTGCACCTTGTTATCTGGGTACTAGGAGCGTACTTTCAAAGGTAATTTAATTAATTAATTTAGTGAAGTTATTATATAAATATAGGTATACTTAATGCAACTAACTTAATTCAATAAATTGATGAAAGCCAATTTACCGCGTATGTATTCCATTTTGATTCTTCATAAACGTTTCTCTCAGGATAACTTTAGGATAGGATGAGTAAATATAATTCCTTTTAGAGGTTAGAAAATGTGAAGCATGATCGATATTAATATTCCGCGGCATTCCCGAATGAAAGGGGTGGGGGGATGCAGAAATATTATTAATCTCCAACATTTCCGCCGCTTGCTGTACGCTCATCAATCTTGTCGACTACGCGCCGCGTGCGGACACAGATTTATTCAACTTGATACATGACCTTATTAATAAACAAGCCTTCACTATGTATGTGCAAAAATATATAAAGTGAGCTAATTAGTGGCCGCTAAAGAATATTGAATTAATTATCTCGATAGGTGTAGCACATTGGAAATATGAAAACATGCATTACTAAATGCTTACCCGCACGAAACTCCTCAAATTGTGCACGTCAAATAAATATAACACAATGGACACTGACACCTCACAACACGGCACTGGGTGAAAAAATCTATGCGTATTTTTCTATGGGTGGACGCGGCAAAATCCGGACCGCGGTTCGGCGAAGCCCGTATCGCAACTGGCCAGGGTTACCGCTGGGCTGCAATCGATCGGACTGCGCATGCGCGCTACAGCCCGCGTCACACCAAACCCCAATATCTTATGTATGAGATTGGTATGTGCCAGAGGAAAAAGTGAAAAACAGTCTCCACTACTAGTGCTTTGACAATATCTAACTGCTGTTTGCTTATGCCTTGCAATGCTTTTGCGCACGTATTTTGTCAAGTTTTTCCTTGTTTCGAGTTAGCAATTACATAACTAGGCGATACTTATTCATTTTAATGAGATTATTTTTTTCCGTCATATTGTATACCAGCTTTATGGATACCAAAACAGCCAGCACAACATATAAATGTAAATTTAATATAAAACAGCCTTTCAAATAATTTAATATAAAAAAATACCGCGTACTTTTAATTAAAGCCTCTTCACTTATATATAGAGAACGTAAAAAAGTAGCGCTCCACAGCTATATTTTTATATGAAAATTTAATTATAGCCCATACACGTTCGCATAGGTAATCAGTACAAAGGAAAACGAAAATAAATCAAGGTGGTATACCCTGCGGCGGTTATTTATTCACGACCCACCTATGCCGTCTCTCCTACAAAATAGATGCGTGGAAATTATGTGACCTTTATACGGAATTTAATAACAGAATTGGAGTATAGTCAATCATCACGCACTGTAACGGTGAAAAGAAACATCTTTTTTTTTATTGCAATGTATGATGAGACGAGCAAGCCGTTCGCCTGATGGTAAACGATACGACCACTCATAAACAGTAGCACATTCCACTGCGCTCGTCATCCTGAGACATAAGATGTTAAGTCTCAATATGTCCAGTAGTTACTCTGGCTACAATGTCCTTCAATCCGAAACACAACAGTGCATTTACGCAGTGTTGTTTCACGGGAGAAATAGACATTGCGGTGGTACCTACCCAGATGGCCTCTCACATATGAGAGACCTACCACCAATATTATAGAACAAACATGCATATTGACATACACATATTGACGAAACATGCATATCAAACCGCCCTAGGCCAGCGTGGTATAACAATATAACTAACCAACCAATCTCAATCGTACTCTCGATTGTAGAAGAGGCCTGTGCTCTGCAGTGGGATGTATATGGGCTGATACAGTATAGTAGTGGAGTATACAGTACAATCTTCTGTGATAAAGAATCATGAGTGAAAGGGATGGAGAATGGAACGAATGGTATTATAAGGCGTATAGAACTAATTACCTAAATTAGTAAATGCACCCATAGGACTATATGGCCGAACCACTCTCAATCGTACTCTCGATTGTAGAGCAGGTCCGTGCCCTGCAGTGGGACGTATATGGGCTGATACGATACGAGTAAATGTACCCAACAGTCACATACATAGTCCAAATAATAGAAACCATTAAACCTTTTTTAGAAACCTGGATCTACTAATTAAAAAAACAGTCTGATTTTCGTAAAGTCAATAATCAAAAATGAAGATGCATCGATCTAAAATTTTATCCTCATAAACCTTCCACTTACACCGAATATACCAAAACATTTCTCTATATTTATCTCCAAAGTGTCGCTCAATAGGAAATTAATTAAAATCGAGTCGACGCTGGTAATAATCTTTCCTGTGGCGAAAACCGATAATGCACAGCAGGTACGGTGAGCAACAAACTGGCACAATCTCGTTACACTATTACTCCTAGATTGCTATACACCGCTGTGGATGTATTGGTTTGTAAACGAAGTTGCTATTAAACTTGGTAGTGGTTTAGATAGAGTATTCTGTGATTTTGTTTTTATTGCAGATAGCAATGATACAATGTGCTCGCATGTGAGCGTAAGCATCTTTTGATTGACTTTCGGTGATGATGAATTCAGATGATTGAGATTTTTTTCTTAATTTTGGTGAAATCGCCATTAAGCGCATCATCAAGTTTATGCTGCTGCTAGAAAAATATTAGAACAGTAACTAGTTCATCTTAGCATATTCATTGCTAAACACCCTTAAATCTATCCATAACACACCGTTCAGATTGTTTTTTTCCAACGACATCCTAGGACCTTGAAGATTTGTCCTTGAGTAAGAACAAAAATACCCAGAATTATTTCTCGAAATTTCCGCACATTTCCAATTCCCTTACAGATTGGCTGCAACCCTCCTGACTACATTAAAGTCGAACAGAATTGATCATTTAAAATTCATTCCGTAGTGGGGCACTATTCAATAGAAAATTCAGGTCAGCACGTAAGTCCCTGTAACTGGCCTATGAAAACAGTTTAAATTCACAATTGGCTTTACGCATTAATGAAATCGCCTTGCGTCGTTTCCTGGCGCGCCGAAACTCGACGTTATATAACAATTTGTTATGATGTCAATAGCGTTTAGTGTATTGAAGATTTCGAACGGTTCGTGCTTGTTATGTCTTGATATTTTGTTGATTGGGATTAATAATATTCTATTTTTGGTGACGTCTCCTGTGTGGTTTGATTTAAATCCAACATTCCAAATAGAATAATTTTTCATTTTCATGTTAAATTGAAGATATCACCTAAACATTTTGAAAAAAAAAAAAAAACTTGAAGTTACTTTTCTTCTACATAATTCTCTTGTTTTCTGAATTCCTACATTTTTCATAAATTTTCATACAATTTAATATATTCAACTAAATACAGTTTTATTGTTATTATAATAATCACTACAACTTCTTTCATCTCACCTTCCTTTTTACTCTAACCATTTCAAAAAATCATCCAAAATCTTCATTGACTTACCGATACTTCTTGTCTCTGTGCCACACAGAGATGTGCAGCATCTGATTATCGTAGATGGCAGCAGGGAGCGGCAATTTCAGATGCCTTTGGAATTCTGGCTCTCTTTTACCATACAGCACCGACGTTCTCTGGAAGATCGATCGTTGAGACGGCAGCGATTGACTTTCCGTCACACCGCTTATCACCACCTGGTGGGAAAATATTGTAAATCATGGTATTGATATGGTCCAATAAAAATCATTATTAATGATTATTTTTCCGACCCAAATATCGACCAATAGAATTGCACCATTCGACGTCACGTGGTACAACCTACATGGTATTATACTGATAATTTTTTGAAAATTTTCTCTGGTAGTTGCTATATATAAAAAACAAAACATGATCCAGTCAAATTAACCACACGTCAAACTGACAGGTTAAATTCAATTGTGAAAATTGGAGATTTTGCATGAAAATGAGTTTGAAATTAAAATTTGGGACGGAAAAATAATCCCCCAAATACCACACGAGCTTCAAAATTATCTGGCATTTCCCTCAAGGTTCCCTGCAAACAAATAAAGTCGTCAAGTTTTGACTCCTTCATTTGTTTGCAACGAACCTATCGGGAATACCCGATAATTTTGAAGCTCTTGTGGTATTATAAGTGACAATTTTGTGACGAAATTTATTTTCTAATTAAATTGTTATATTTATTTGCTTTAGGTATTTGTTATTTATTCCTAATCACCAGAATATTATTTTTATGTTTGTGACTTTTTGCCTACAGAAATATTTAAAACATGAAAAGTACTAACCTTTGCATACGCGTTGATGTCATCCGTTTTCCCTGCAAATCTTTGTAGATCTCTGCACCTTATTACTGTAAAAATATTTTTAGTAAATATATATATGTCCAAATATCTTATATAATAAGTAATATAAAATGAGGTCCGATAGTCACCACTCACCGTGCACGTCAATGACGTCATTTCTCGTCATAATTTCCAAATCTATTGTCCCTTTTAGAGCTTGAAAGCGATCGCTACTACGCTCCAAGCGATTGCTAACAACACTCCTTCTTTTCTCTTCACTACTAGATATGCTACATTCCTCAGGAGAGTACGTTAAACATCTTCTTATTGACTTATGTTCTATAATAGGAGTAAAGCCATCACTAGGAAGCACGTCTTCATCAAGTTTGCTAGTTTTATGCGCTCTCTCTTCACTTAGAACCTTCCCTGGTCTTTTGAGGTTAGGTCCAGGAGTTATAGGACTTGGGATTCCATTTTCAAGAGTCAAGCCGAACAATTCTCTTGATCTTTTATTTTGGTTGTAGTCGTGTGGCTTCAAACTGCTGTGAGATACATTTGATCTAACTGAAATGTTCATTTGCTGGGGAAAGTCATCGCAAGGTTCGATTGGGTAACACAGCGGTGAAGCAAGAGGTTCACATAACGAGACATTTGGTAGTTCTAAAGCTGGACTTGGTAGTCCAACTTCAAGGGTAAGTATTGATGATTTGGGTACGGCATCTCTTTGTTTCCATTGACTTTCGTTGCTAACTGTCGATTTCTTTCTGCGTATGCAACCTTGTCTTTTCAACCTTAAGCTAGCCCGTTCATTACTTGTAGAATATAAATCTGGAGTGGAGTCTGATGTAGTATTTCTCAAGTTTCCTCTTTCAAGTGAAGCTGTCATTGAGTGTGATCTGCTAATAGATTTATTCTCACGTCTACTGTTATTCGGTTTTGATTCCCGTTCCACAATATTTTCTGGGGTTCTTACTTCTCTTTCATTATATCCATCCCCGTCGTCAAGTAAAAAGCAACCAATTGGAAGATTTTTCAGTAACTTATCACTTACTTTATGCACAGGCATTCTTTTTGTTGGTGTTGTTTTGGGCGAAACTGAATTTTCCCTGGAAAGGTTCACATATTTTGCTTCTTTAATTAAATTAGCTTTGTTTTCTGCAAGTGGATTAATGAATATATCTTGGACTAATTCTGGTTTAGGAAAATCTTTTTCCACATTGATTTCATTTTCACCCATCTTGTTTAATATTCTTCTTTTTGATTTTACAATTTTAGTACTTTTGATAATGTCGTCAATCATCCTTTCCAGAGTGATGTCTCCCATTTGAGTTGTGGAAACAGTTGATTCAGTATTACTATTGTATTCTTTCCCTAAGATGAACTTATTTTCCATTTCAGTAGAAGTTTCTTCGTCTCTCAGCGGAATAGTAAAAGGATTTTCTACTTTAGGAAAATATTCTGTAACATCGTTGTTGAAAGCTACCCTTTGTGATTTACTGTGAGTGCTCATTGTACTGAATCTTAAAGCAGCTAACTTAACTGATAAAGGAGTAATGGAAACAGGAGAACATGCATCTCGTACTAATGCGTGGGTGTTTTTCTTATCAACGGACGGAGACTTAAATGAGCTTTCAAATTCATTAGATTTCTTTCTCGTCCTTTTTAGAGGTCGTATACACGCCGGACTTTTGTTAAAATATAGTGGGTTGTCCATAAATATATGATGTCCAAATATAGGCAAAGTAGTTTTTTCAATACTTGATTTATTAATAGTGGTAGGCTTTTCGACACAATTTATCACTAAATCTTTATCATATTCAATTTCCACTAATCCTTCACTGGCTGTCTTTGTTGTGCAGATTTTGTTGTTGACAATTGGCTTGTTAAAATTAAATGATTTTTTATCAAAATTAGTTATTGGACAGACTATATCACTTAGGTCATTCAGAGAAGGTTCTGAAGTGCTGTGGCTAAGACGTGAAGTTAATGAATTCCTATTGACATTTTTAATACGTCTTTCAGATTTGTAAACGGAACTGTCTCGATTAAATACATCGTTCATAGTATTGCTCATTTCTAGTTTCCGCTTTTTGGCTTCTCTAACTCTTCTACTATAAGTTGGCGGGGTAGGAGGTAGATCTGAAGTTATATCATCTCTTGAACCGTTTATGTAAAATTTTCTTCTATCAAAATTTTTAACAGGTGTCGAATTAGGAGTTATATTACTAACATCTTTGAGCGCGAGGCCTTCAGCCTTTTTTACAAATCCTTCTTTGAAATAATTTGGTGTATTTCCTATGTAGTTCTCATTTTCTTTGTTAACCGATTTAATCATGTTTTTTCTAACTGCATTAGAACCTAGGGATCTCCGTTGATATCTGCTAGGTTTCTTGCTTTTTTTAATGTTTTGGGCGTCCAGTGATTTACGTACTTCAGTATTGTAAGATTCATTGTGATAATCATCGCAGTTTCCGCCGTCGAGCTCATTGGTTATTCGGGTTTCTTGATTCTTCTTACCGTATACAGCCCACTTCAACATTTTGTACCTGGAATTATGTGAGTCAGGTTAATAACATGAAAACATATTGTATGAAATTATTTTTTTTCCACTACCACCTGGTTCACAAAGCTGTTTCACTAGAGAAGAATGGTCAAGAAACTCTAGACTTACTCTTTTTAAAATAAGTTTACAGTGATCATACAGGAGTTGCAATTTAGCATAATACAGAGCAGTTCATAAATTATTTATATATAAAAAAAAATATTGGATAAGTCATTTTGTACTTCTGATTATTGACTGTCTATTAAAAAGTATTAAATAAACATGATAGGGTAACGAATATCTTGAGTTAGACAAATCTTTAAAAGATGACCTAACCAGGAGTAATATCTCGGCAAAAAAAAAACTAGCAAAAAGACTCCACTGTTAATATAAGTGACGGATAATGATCCAACAGATAAATTGTCATTTGTCATCGCCGGAGTGACAGATTGCTGATGATTTGTCACGGCAGGGCTTCGTTCACCGTTCACACGGTCGTCTTTGATCTTACTCAGATGTGATTGTAAGCAACAATTTGTATTTTGTAGTTAAAGGAAAAATAAAAGTATATATATTCCCAAATTATATAGCGGTGCATTAGAATCGTTAGTATATTTTAGGTATTTTAATATGAAATGTTATTAAAAATTTTGCGAACGTTTAAAAATACAGCATGATAATTCGCGTTATGTCATAGAATTAATCACCGTAGTAATTTAATTTTCCATATACATAAACTTAAGATTGTTTTATTTTCCACAATTAACCCAAACAAAAATCTTTGAAACTCATAGATATATTTACTATCAGAACTATTATTTAATTTTGGTAAATTCATTCTTTAAGTTTACAATACAAAATGTACCTGGGCTCTGTAATAATGTTTTCTAAAATACTCGGTCATGTTTGGGATTCGATGCATATTATTCATTCAAGTTGCTACTAGGCTGTACGTTTTCGGTCCGCATTGTGGAATGTTTAATTTTTCATCAGCTACGCGATAAGGTGGAAACATGCTTATGTTTTATGTATGCAAAGGTTTAGCGTAGGCATGGTTGTAGAAAAGTAGATATGTAGATCGGCAGAGGTGATTTGAATTATCATATTTATTTTTCCTACATCTATACTCGGACGACAAAACTACGACGCATGGGATTGAAAACCATAATATTATCTCATAATATGAAACAAAATACATATAAAAAGTAATTGATTTACCCTCCGGTGGTAAAGCTCAAGACCCAAGCCACCGGCGGTTAAAGAGACAAAGTAAGGAACCACCTCACAATGCTTGCTGTGTCCAATAACACTGCCTTCTACATTTGACCACGCGGGCCTAGTGCGCGTTGGCTAATATATACATTAGTTATTTAAATCCAGAATAGGAATCATTTGTGTACGCCAGTATAGCGGGTTTTTCATCATAGTTTACGTTGTTTGCATACAAGTGGACATGATTTATAACGTTTCTCGCAATATTTTGTACTCAACTTTTTTAGTATAAAAAGTACTTTAGTAAGCATAAATAATCTTGTGTATTATTTAATAAACTTTTGTTATCAAAGTTGCAGTCTTGAAATGTAACGCGCACATTCGCGGTGGCTATGGCAACGAATGAATCACTCGGCATGCGATAACGGTAGAGCGAAGTCGTGACTCCGATTCGATTCCCGACACGGGCATTCTAATCTCATAACATGCCTGTTAGATATACTATTTTATGTTACATTTTATAAACGAAGCGAATTTGATAATAAAATTATCCAATTATTATTTTTACGGCGTCGACTGCGGTTAACAGAAAAATGCAACTTCATTATGCATTTGTCTCAGATAATTACATTTTTCATTAATTAAATGAATTAATTGACAAAAGTAGTGCTTCGTTTACTTTATAAAATTGCTGAATAACTAAAAGTGCGTGGTAGAATATAAGTATCCTGATCACCGTACACGATGTTGTAATAGCTTTAGGGCATAAAATGAGGACAATGGCATTGGTACAATTGTAGAACAATTGTCAATTATTTCTATAGCATACACACATTGATGCGTATATAAAACTCAAGCATATTTCCGTGGGTCGGAAAGTATCCGGGGGTCGGAAAGTGCTCGAATGGAGGCCGCGTAGCGGAAAGCGCAGCGTAGGACGTCCACCCACAAGATGGTCCGACGACCTGATAAAGGTCGCGGGACGTCGCTGGATGCAGGCTGCCTCCAACAGGTCTCTGTGGAAATCATTGGGGGAGGCCTATGTTCAGCAGTGGACTTCCTTTGGCTGATGGATGGATGGATGAATATCACTTCTTCCGACCTGGGATTCGAACACAAAACCTCAGCTTTGCTATCTTACCATAGTACAACTGAGGTACCAAGGAAAATCTACCTACATGCAAGATAAAGACATAATTATGAAGATATTTATTACAATCAGCATAGGTATAAAAAAACTTTCATAAAAATTATTTATTTTGCCTACGAATATTTTGCACATTAAAAAAGTTGCATACATTAATTCGCGAAATATAAATATGCACGGCGAATTGAAAAACTTTTTGAAATGGGTTAAAAATACCATTTGTATAATATTGTATAATTCTTGTAACGAATGCTCTCCAATCAAAAACATTTTGTAAAGCGCGCTTTAAATGCCGACATCAGAAGAGGCAAAATGCAACACGAAGTCAACATTTTATTAAATATTTTTTTAATGCTCTAATGCCGATGTTTTTTATTGCAGTAAATCGCGAGAAAAGTATGCCGTTCGCCTAATAGTAAGCGTTACGACTGCTCATGAACAGTAGCAAAATCAAACAGCACCTTGAATTACAAAGCAATGCTTGGCATTACATTGCGCTTGACACCTTGAGACATAAGATGTTAAGTCTTAATATGTCCAGTAGTTTAATTATCTAAAATTAAAATTATAAATATAATTGTCGCTTACCGTTAAGGAATGTATTGACATTATATTATCTGTATCAGCAGTGTTTTTGATCAATGTAAACGTTTTAGGTTTACTGATAAACTTGTGAAGCTTATAAATACCTTATCCACCTGTCGTTTTTCTATACTTACATGGGGTTACGCAATACATAATAATTTAATATGTTGCCTTATAGTTCAGCTTATAACTGTATAATTAGACCTGACGAAAAATTTTGAAGTACATTTAGTAGATTGCCGATGACAGATTTTGTAGCAATATTAACATTAAACAATTAACTGCTGAACCACTTTCGACGAAAATCGATGGCTTGAATTAAAAATACTTTAAAATAATTATCTAAATTCACAAATATTAGTTTGACAGTTCAAAATCTTTATGATGTTTTCATTTAATCACTTCATTCTACTTTCATTCAATTAATCACTTCAATTAAAATCAATATTCTCCATCTAGGTAATAAAATAGTCTATCTCATAAACATGTATTTAGTGGTTATGCTGTTCGACATAGTACGATGATTTTCTGTTTCCAATTTGCTGATATGATACATTAAAGCTCAAATAATATTATCATCAAGCCTCTGTCGTGTATATAATAACATCATATATTACTCTATCTGTCCCAATTCGATGTAATCAAACTGTACAGTCAGCGACATAAGTCGTTGAACACTTCACATTTTTTGATAAGCTTTTTATGAATTAAAATTTGTACGTACTACTCTGTAGTCGTAAAATATAACCAAGTAAAGTCATCTATGCCGAGATGTGGCATACGATATTGAAAATAATTATTATTTTGGATGATAAGACAATTCCAAATCTCGTGAATGTGTAGCGACTTATGTCGCTGACTATACATTTATAGCAATAAAGTGATATTTCGTAAACCCGTTAGTAATGTTGAACAATACGGTATGTAGGGGACCGTGTTCTTACACTTCAATTTACTGTATTGAAAGCGATGACTCGACGTTTCGGACGAAATGTGAGATCAGTGTCATCTTTATTACAGGTATTTTGCTTATTCCTTGTTTTAGTGACCATAGTGGCAAAAATAGTGTAGTGTTGTCAAGATAGCTTTTTTTAATGGCGACTCGACTTTAACAAAAAAGTTTATCAAAACGAAGACGAATTTCAGATTCATCTGATTCTATAGCCATCTTCATATAAACTATTATAAATAATACGAATACAGTACAAAAATAAAAAGAAAACTTTTTTTATAGCAATAAATGCCGAGAAGAGCATGCCGGTCGCCTGTTGGTAAGCGATGCGACAACTCATGGACAGTAGCAAAATCAAGCAACACTTTGAATTACAAAGCAATGAATTTCACTGCGCTCGCTATCCTGGGATATAAGGTTCTAAGTCTCAATATTTCCAGTAGTTACTCTGGATACAATATCGTTCAAATCGGAACGCAACAGTGCATTCACACTTTTGCTTGGCTGGAGAAATAGACATTACGATCGTACATACCCAGGCGGCCTCTCACATGTGAGAGAACTACCATCAGTAAAAGCGTGTGTAGTTTACTACAATTGCAAATAACCAACAGTAAATAGATTTTTCTCTAAGCCATTTTTTATGTCATCTTATAGTGTCTAGTGGCAGCAGTGACCTGTGAACTATAAGTTCCAGGATTCAAATTTTGTCTCCGGGATGGCAGTCGTATGCTTTTGTATATATATATGTGCAAATACACCAACAAATATTCCACAATTAGGCATTAATTCATTAGTGGCTCGAGGATAATAGATTTGATTCATTCGGTCTGCGGTCAGTCCATGTGGGTTTTCCAATTATCTGTACCTGAGAGACCACATGTTAATTATATTGTTGGTTGAACACGCATTTCAAAGCTTTGGGACGTATCCAGCGTAATTAAAGACAATTGTCCCGTGAAATTTTAATGTGGGACTTTTAAATGTCACACAAAAATAATTTGGCCTTTTTTGTTTACTGTTTTTAAAGGATATTTTTAATCTGAGGAGTTTGGTTCTCTAAATATACAACGTTGATGCGACCGATGGGCGTTTCTTTAAACTGCAAATACTAGGTACCATTTTGAAGCTCTGTACTAAAAATCAATTAAATAGGAGCAGTAGTTTAGTCATAAATGTTTTTTTTAGTTTTTGCCCCATTTGAACACGATGTAGCTTTTCTAACAGCTGATTACGCTTAACGCATGGTCATTCACCTTAAAACGATAGATCGTACTAAAATCTGCGCGTTGTTGCCGCTCTTATTTATTTTATTTTTTATTTTCTTTATTCAACAAAATCCACAGCCCTTAATACTAATATAATACAACTGGTGTGCTTATCTTACGGCTAATGATGGATTTACATTTTAAGAACATAACTTATATAATCATAGGCAGTCGAAAAGTTGTTAAAATAATACAGATAATAACAAAATATATTTTTAGGATGGGTGTGATTGTGTGTGTGTGTGTGTGTGTGTGTGTGTGTGTGTGTGTGTGTGTTTGTGTGTGTGTGTGTGTGTGTGTGCGTGTGCGTGTGTGTGTGTGTGTGTGTGTGTGTGTGTGTGTGTGTGTGTGTGTGTGTGTGTGTGTGCGCGTGTGTGTGTGTGTGCAAGTATGTGGATGTTCATATTATGTGTTTATACATTGTCTTCGTGAAGGAGTTTTACAATGTTTGTTTTAAATTTTATTTTACTATCGTGAAAAATATCTATTGATAGAAACTTCTTATTATAAACTCTTTGTAAGCGACTAACTATTGAATTCTGTGCATAATTCGTAGATGAGTGAGGGACTGCAAACAGGCTCGGATTTCGCTCTTACACAAGTCACACAATAATAAGTACACGACAATAACACGCGCCGCGCGCGACGTTGCCAATTTGTTATCTATTCGTATCTACAGGTCAATGAAATTTATTTACACAGGATGGTTGCGTTTTACTCTTATTTGGAAGCTATTTAGTTTGTTTGAAACAAACAAAATCTCATTTTTGGTATAATTAATTTTTGTGCCGTGCCAAATTGATACCAAGGACGTATAGCATACATAGTGTAATTTAGTGCCCATAGGTCGCATCAACGTTTTATAGGTTGGATTTAAGTGATTAGTTTCGATATTATAATTTGTGGAATAATAAATCGATAATACCTTTTTTTCCCAAGGGCTAAAGGATCCAAATAACCTGTCCAATTGTAAACAAACATCTAAAATACAACTAATAAAGTATTTGGGATGTATCAAAAATTCGAATTACAATTATTCGCTTCTTAGGAAACGTAAACAATAGAAATAATAAATAATAATAGAAATTGATTACCTACGTCTATTATGAAATAATAATTCATGGCCTATAGATTTGCAAAACGTTTAATGCTGCTATCTTACTGTCTTCCCTGTATGGCAAGCCTAAAACGCTCCTAATATATATTAATATTACTAATCCAGCGTCATAAATTCACCAATAAAATTTTATAATACCCATATGCTAAATCACCTAACAATAATGTACGGACTTTAACAAAAGCTAATTTCTTCTAAACTACAATTAATTCAAAATCCCTCCTTGCTTAGAGTTATTATGCGCCAATCAAGTCGACTAATCACTCGCTAATATAATCGAAATTCGCCTTTTATTATGTTAAATCGCACGGCAGACTTTTGATCCATTGTAGAAATTAAAAATGGCCGATTTCATCTCGGTTACGGTACGGGCAATAACTCATATTTCCCGCTTTACCGACCAAATTGACTGTGTAATTAGAAACTCGGCGGCAATTCATCCCGACTGGCTGTGACAAACTCACGCAGCGTTCAGAAACCAGTGTGTACACAAAAGGTTCCCCCGAAGAAATTCGCGAACTAAATACAACACCGCAAAAACAGGGCGTACATGCATTCAATACCAAATTACTATTGAATTTAAGATTTCTTCTCGAGCATTTTTTAATATCGTATACACGTCTCGACTCGCAAAATATAGGGTCCGCGAACAAAAAACGTTTCTTATTCATCCGCATAGAATTTGGTACGGTTGGTACTTTTTACAATTTTCGAACGCACATCAATATAAGGTTCAGTTTTGGCGGGAAACGTGTTTATGTGCAGTACGGAACGTGCCAAATGTCAACGATGCTGGCTGAATAGAACCGAACCAGTTATAGCGGACTTGGATTTTTAAATTTTAGAACGTTTCATAATCAAAGAAAACATGATTGTGAGTTCCACGGGGGGAGACAGGCTTGAAGCTGCGAGACGACTCGGAACAACTCGTGCCAAATCCAAATGTCTGCGTTTATTCAATGTTTTAGCTGACACACTGAGTCTGTTAAATCCCGGTTTAATTTTGTTAGATCTGGCCAGTATTACGTTATAATTGATATTTCTCAAACGAAAGCTGGTTAGCTGCCAATACTTGGTGGTTGTCACGTACCTATTGCATTTTGTGGACAAATAAGTGGAAAATAGTTCAGTAAATGTGCCAACTGCCAATGTATTTTACCACTAAATGCCAATATTCGATATTACAACCTTTATTTTAACCTTTTTAAAAACAATGTCCAATGTTCCTTGTTTAAACTGACCAGGTGTCCCAAAAGTTGCCAGTACGGTCGTTACATATTAGAATAATGAAATTCAGTATTTCGAATATGGGAACCGACAAAATTGTTATCTCCTTTGCAACTTGCGTGATTGTTTATGTTAATTTTCCCAAACTCATAGAAAACAAAACGATTTTGTCGTACCTGCGTGCTAGGTACATATTTAAAATATTTATTAATACGTAATTTAAGTCGGCCAAATGTTAGTTTGTCGGTTGGAAGGCAGGTGGCGTTCGATCATGAATTATTCACAGAACTTTCGGCAACGTCCCCACAAACGTTATGGTAAAATAATGGAATTCCAATTGGGGACAAATTGACGTGAATCATTCGTATGTGGAAAATATTACGGCATTGCCAATGTATTATCAGCTCACTTATGGCCCACTAGTTGGCACGGGCCTCCTCAACTTTAAAGGTGAATTATGCATTATTTTTTAAAGATGAGCTAGTGCGCTTAAGACTCCAAACACAAGAGTAATTCATAACTAAATATCTTGATATGCAAGTTTCCTTATGACATTTTCTTACACCGCTAAAGTCATCAACAATTGAAATCTAGCACTTACAAATTGATAGGAGTGCCGTGCATTTGACTCCCATTTTTTTTTTGTTTCTCAATCCAGTTTGTACTTAACTAAAATATCGCTATCTGTATCAATCCAAGTGGTGAAATAAGGAGTGTGCAGATGGTTTGAGATACAGAGATTGTTCACCTTGAAATGTAAATCCTTATGTGGCGTTGCGAATCAGACATTTGAAACTATAAAGCTAAAATATACAGACAGATGGGCGGTATTTCCCTTTTAAGGTGATATTAAGTGTGTTTATATTCTAATTGGATTTGGCAAATATTTGCTAGAGCGGCAAAATTCTAAAATCTTTATTGGAGCGTGAGAACAGAAAGTAAGCAGGATTTACGAGTCCAATTAAGAAATATTTACTGAGTGACAACAAAATAAGATTGCTTTTAAATTTACGAGTACAGAATGTTTAAAAGTAGATAGCTATGTACATGTTGATTTAATAAATGATATTTGTAATATAATGTTCTAATTATGTAATTAATATTTTGTGGAAATTATTATTATTTATAGACATATTTTTGCAAATGAGTCATTTTTGAATGGCTTGCTTTAATCATATTTTCTATACATTTAATATAATCGATATCGTGATGCAGCTTAATCGGAACAAACATAAAATCCAACAGAAGAAAGGCAAAGCAATTAAAATTATCTTGTTTATTCTTAGCTTCATGCCTTACCAATGTAAAAGCTCCTTAATCAGCCCACGTGACACTTGGTGTACCAAATTACGTTTCTATTTCACGCCACGCGCGTTCGGGTAAGATTGCCTCGTATCATTCAGGCTGCCTCGCTAAGCCTGTAGGTGCCTTTATAACGGAATTCACATGAAAATTATTTCGTACAATTAATCCATTCGCATTTATTACAGTCTGAGAATTTATGCTAATGTAAATTGGCTCTAAGATTTGGAGCGAACTGTATGAATTTATTTAAAGTAGATTTTGGAAAGGTAACGTTGAATAATATAGAGTTTGATAAATGTAGCAATTTGTTTTGTGTCAGCGGTTGTATGATTTATATTGTAATTGATAAATAAATACAGGGTATATCAAGACTGCTACCGAAAACGAAGCTGGGTGGTAGTTTTAGTGACTTCAGGCACAATGCAACTAAATTTTGTGCTAAAATTTGTGACGATTTTTTTTTTGTTATTTTTTTTTGTATCTTCATATTAGGATGGTAAATACATTGTTTTTTCTTAAATAATAGTGTACACCCTTTTGTTTTTAAAAACGCTGTGGTACGCAAGGCTTTAAATTAATATTTTAGCGAAAACTATGGAGTTGATACCCAAATTCGACGATATTTAAAAAAGAATAAAAAAAATTGTCACGTTTCATTGCGAAATGTTTAGTCGCATTGTGTCTGTAGTCACTAAAACTACCGACCGGCTTCGTTTTCGGTAGCACTCTTGTTATACCCGGTATAATTCACGTTTACGTTTTGTATTTTCGAGTTATAAATATTATTTATTTAAACATATAAATTAAGCTTATTATATGTGATTCAATTAACATGTATTGAGTCTACTAATAAGATTTTTTTTGGTTTAAGAATATTTATGAGAATTTCTAAACACACTTTCCTCATTTCTCTTCGCAGTTCAGAGAAACACAATACCAGTAAAGATATGAAGGAAATCAAATTGATAATTTTACTGTTACCCATATCAAAATCAATTTAAAGTTAAAACTTAACACATATAATAATATAATATACTATAATATAGCATTTACTAGCTGTATCTTAGCAGCTAGTACTAAGCTTTATCAAAATCGGCTCAGCTATAACATCACAACATAAAAAATACAACATTTATAACCTCTACACTACTACAATAAACTTAATCAAAATCGGTTCAGCTTAGAAAATACCTTAAAAAATAACTTTTATAACCACATTACATCACTAGTACAAGCAACGCTATTAATACTTAAAACAATATATTCAAAACAGCAGATGTCGGCCCCCTCATTGACGTGCGCGGGCGCCGTGCTAACTGCCTAATTACGATACAATTACAGTAATTGCATCGATCGATCCAACACGGCGACTTCTTGAAACATTAATTGTATGTTTTGCTCGGCGAAATTACTGACGATATTTATTTTTTTTTTTATTTTATTCTCGATTGATTTGAAGTTTTCTTTTAGTTTTATGATTTATTGGCTGCCAATTGTTTTTATGTAATGGTTTTAGTGATGGACAGTATTTATTGACTTCTGTATCTCAATTCCTTTTTTTAATTAGAATTTAATATTTAATTTTTGATGTTTAGTGCTGATTTACTCGATGTATACTGGGTATATCAAGACTGCTACCGAAAACGAAGCCGGGTGGTAGTTTTAGTGACTACAAACACTACAACAACAACACACAACACAACGACACAACTAAAATTTTCGCAAAAAAACGCGACAATTTTTTTTATGATTTTTTAAATATCGTAATTTTTGGGTGGTAAATCCATAGGACCATAGGAAAAAAATAACACAAAAATATCGTCGCTTTTTTTTTCAACATTTTCTGTTGCAATGTGTCTGAAGTCACTAAAACTACCACCCGGCTTCGTTTTCGGTAGCAGTCTTGAGATACCCTGTATTTCTAATAAGACTGATTATGCTAGTCATATTTTTTTGACATTTTTTTCTTTTTTTTGATATTTTTTATGTTTTTTATTGTCCATTTCCTCCTTCAAATAATGGTACTTACTAGTGATGGCCAGTGCGTTTCGTTTTTGTTTATGATTTTACCCATAACAACGCAGCTGTAGACAAAATCATAGGAAACGAAATAATCTCATTAAATTGACTTCACAATATTTATGAAGATTCAAACCGACTGATACAACCGCCACACAATTACGAAGCAACGCCTTCGATGTGTCTTTTTCACGCATTCTAATTCTTTATTCCATATTCCTATACAGGTCATGGTCTCAAAACAGATATATTTTTGTAACAGCAAAATAAGCCGTATGATCGAGTTAAAGCCACAAGCGTTTAAAAATAAGATCGGAGGCTCTCAGGACTTCCTTCCGCCGGATGTTTCTTCCACTTATACAGAGGTGCTCACCGCAACCACGGTAAACTCAATTTTGATATAAACGAATCATTTCATATTTGTTAACGGTGAAATGAAATTATGAGTGCATTTTTGTGTTTTTTTATGTCATAAGAAAATGTTATGTTATTGGTTGTCGCAGTGCATTTACATTTTAAAGTTTCCTGACTTTAATTCTTACATTGGGTTACCAAGTTGGTGTGAAAAATCGGTTTGGCAATTGTTATTTGAGTTTTCTGGAACTAGAATTGTATTTTTTTTTATTGCAACGAATGGCGAGATTTGCATGCCATTTGTCTGATAGCAAGCGGTACGACCGCTCCTGGATAGTAACAAAGCCAAACAACACATTGAATTACATAGCAATGCTTGGCATTGCACTGCTCTCGCCATTCTGAGACATAAAATTTCAAGTCTCAATATGTCCAGTAGTTACTCAGGCTATAATGTCCGTCAAACTGGGGCACAACAGTGCATTAATACTGCTGAGAAATAGAAATTGCGATAGTACCTAACAAGGCTGCCTCTCACATATGAGAGACCCACCACCAGAAAAGTAACTTACGAACCAATGCCAATTTGCTGTAACCTTGATGTATGCGAAATCGTCGAAATGTGGACTGTGATCGTATGATCTATTATTTTCTTGCCGTCAATATTTTTTTGCTCTTTGCATAATTTATTGCATAATGTTTCAAATTCAACTTTGGAGATTATGTATAGCGGTGACGCAAATCCAATTTTATTTTATTAAGGTCAGACGATCCCTTTGTAATTGCATTGTAGTGAACCCTGCTGTTTTACTCTCCCAGTATTGAGAGCAAGAGTTCTTTCTTAAGATATATCCGAAACTTATGCTGGATATCCTTCCATTATTAACTTTCAATTTAATATAAAATTAAGGTTTTAGTGTCCAGGTTTTTGTTTGTAATGCATTGCTTTGTAATTTGTGGTGTTGTTTAGTTTTGCTACTGTCCATGAGCGCTCATATCGCATACCATAAGCCGAATGGCATACTAGTCTCGTAATTCATAGCAATAAAAAAACTTACGGGTCAAGATTTAAAAAGAAATACATATGGAAAAAACCTTAATTCATGGGTTATTCTGTCCGTTTAATTAAATCACAAAATCTATTTAAGGAAATCATTAGCAATTATTCAAGTAATTTAACGTTCGCCTATTTTTAAATGTATTAATTGAATATTGCATATTTGGATCTAGCGTTTAGCTTTACACGGAATACTATTTTCATTAATATTTTATTAAGACTGCTGATTTAACACTCGCATTTTTGTTTTATTGCAATAAATGGAGAGACGAGCATGCCGTTCGCCTGATGGTAAGCGATACGACCGCTCACGAACAGTGCAAAATCAAACAACACCTTGAATTACAAAGCAATGCTTGGAATTCCACTGCGCTCGCCATCATGAGACATAAGATATTAAGTCTCAATATGTCCAGTAGTTACTCTGGCTACAATGTCCTTCAATCCGAAACACAACAGTGCATTTAAACGGCTGTTTGACGGGAGAAATAGACATTGCGGTGGTACCCACCCAGGTAGCCTCTAACATATTATGAGAGACCTACCACCAGTAAAATATGCAATTATAGTTCTTATGTACAGAATACACCAACAAGTAGAACGTGGCTCTACCAAGTCAAAGGGATCCAAGTATAAAGGTATCGAATTTGTTGTCTGGCCTTATAATTCCTGAATTTTAATAGCACTACACACTAAAGCCGCCAAGCCGCCGACACAGCCCGCCGTCACAACCCGGCGGCCTTTAATTAAAGAATCATGTCGGCGACAAGCGTCCGCGCGTTTTGCTCACCAACATGTCGGCGGCATTTAATCTGTTCAGTTGCCCGGCGACACATAACAACCTCATAAAATTGTTCATGTCACGTTGGACTGACGACATATTGCCAACCAAGTTTATCGACATAAAGTTATCGACAAGTGCGGCTTCGATTCTATTTCGCATAATACAGATTTAACGTGTTTGTGACTAATAATTTAATATTTCAAGGTATTTTGTTGGACTCGTGCAAGGAGTATTTAAATTTAATTCCACTAGGTTTTTTCCATGCAGTAGCACAACATATGTTATTCGATAACAATGTAAATTTGCTACTTTAAATAATTCATAAACTAAATATGGTTGGTTTTAACAACATAAACATAAAATGTAAGTCTGTTCTGAAAAATATATATAAATAAATAAATATACAATCAGCTAGACGCTCAAAAGTTGCCAATTGCAAAAAATCCAGCAACAGACATAATTCAAAAATTCCATTAAGATTACATCAAAAATAATATAAATATTAGAAAGTCAATAAATACCATTTCCCCGATATCCGACAAATACTGGACAATACTTAGTTAACGAAAACGTTTAAATTATGTTTTATTAATATGTTATCTACGGAATCAGTGACCATATGGCTATGACCCTATACGGTAGGGCCGCGCGCTTTTCACAACTAAATATTTCAACTTATAATTGGACGGCAGGAATCCTATTAAATCTGCCATTCGTGTTAATATATTTTAACTTTTTGTGCTGTTGGGTAATTTAAAGTTGTATCCAAACTGTATGTGCGTTTGTGTGCTTATAAGTTGAGAAGTATTAGATCGATTTGCAACATTATTTCTTTAATAAGAAAACGCTTTATGGTTATAAGTCGTATGTTTAAAGGTCTTATGTGAGGAATTTACTGTTTTTAATGTATAAGTTAACTCATTGATTGAGGAATTTTAGAGGTTAACATCATCCTATATGACGAAAGAGCCGAGCAGAAAAATGAACTTTAACATCGATAAAATTATTATATAGCTACTCATCACAAAAATTAAACAATGCAGTTCATCAAACCACTATTACCCTTTAAGACATTTTCTTTGCAACAAAATAATGCGAATTTCTGTTGGTTGTTCGTCATTATTCGCAAATCAAAAATAATAAGATTGTCTCGACATCCGTGGGCAGATGTACCGACCCCCGGAATGCCAAATCCACACCATTGTTACAACCGCTCGAAATCTTTAACAATGAATTGTCATCCAATCTGGAGCAGAAAATCTTCATGCATTGTTACCGCGAGCCTTTAGGAAGTGTGCGAAAGACGATGCACCCTAAATATAGATTGCGTTTCTTACTGCTCATTGCCAATTCACTTAAATATACCGTATTGCAAACTGGGTAAGGTTTAATTTCCAATGTGTAGCTGTAAGGGTAACTTTGCCGATTACCTTCGTTCCGATCTAGTTTTTTTTTTAAATAACATGTAAATGGTATGATTTATTTGTGACAACAATGGTTCCTTGGCGCACCGTTGTGGGAAATTTACGAGGCAATATCAAGGGGCGCGTAACTCAACTTTGATTATTGATTGTTATAATTTACAACGGGGCAGATGGTTTTTTAGCTGGGAAGGTAGGTTGAAAGGACGTCGGTAATATATAGTACATACAATTAAAAAAATATAATAAATTGGTATTATTATAAATATTACACACATAATATTAATATATTTATTCCTAAAATACATATTATTACCTTTATAGAAAATATATTGCATGTAAGCAAATTGTATACAATTTTAAAAAGTAAGTGTTTCTTACATGCATGTTAACAATACGTTTTGATTTAATTAAAAATAATATAAAAATTTACTAAACATAGTATTGACATCAAAATAATGATATTGTATTGACATTTATTATTGGTACAAGTGACTATAAAGTTTATTACTCTCAAAATGAAATTAATACGGCGACAATAAGGCACTTAATAAAAAAACTCCATCAAACCGTAATAGTGAGTTGAACAAACAATTTTATTACATCATACACAATAAAACGTAACTTGCAGTTTATTCGTTTTACATTTAACACAGCTTCTAGTCTATAATGGAGACATAAAATTTTTATTTCGTAATGATAGTAACCGTCTTTTAAAAAGTAGATTAACTCCCCTTCAAAATTCGATCATCGTCTAGGCCGTACCGTTGTTCCTTCGCCTATTATTCGCAAAAAAATGTTCGAATTTCGAATCCATTGTCAAAGTCTGAAAGAACACCTATCCTTACGTTTTCAAAATGACGGTTGCGTATTTTCTAGTCTAAGCCGGTTTAATTTTCAACGGTTTGGTTATAAAGTAAACTTGATTAATGTGTCATTCTATTGTTAACACATACTTTCACTTATTATTAAACGGGCTGTATAGCTTATGGCGTTTGAAGACAGGTGACAAGGCGGAATTAAAAATAATTCAAGTTATCTCTTATCTCTAAAATAATTAAAGATTATATGAAAAGCTTCAATAGTAATGGATATAAGGCTTAACATAAATATACATATCTGAATAGCTATATTTATAAATTAAGATTAAATATATTGTGATATCATAAATGACTTTATCTACACGAACTCTATCAAACAAATTAATTCTAGTAATTATCCTTGCTCCCGGTTTTACCTTCTAACCAAAACTTCATTCACTTTTAATGCTAAGCCATCCGAGGCGTCGTAAAATTACTAGTAATTAACTAATTAAAAGGACAATTTACAAAACCACCTTCCGATCGTGTGAAAGTAACTTTTTCAACTGATTCCAAGTCCTTAAAACCGTTGTTTGCGCTATACGTGATAGTTAAGGGTTATTGTGCCTTTTCGGGCCATAAATTAGGATAGTTTCGAGGGACCCAGGTGTCTGGCTTATCAATACAAATCAACCTTGCTTGGCCCTTGACCTCTGGGTATGGGTAACGACGGGGTAAGAAACCACTACTACTGCCTCTTGTTAGTTTATGATTTAGCATGCATGGATAGGAATTGGATTAAAATTGTATGAATAAACGAAGTATAAAATATTATTAGGTAGATTTCAAGAGCAAGATAATTTAAAAAAATGGAATATTAGGTTTAGATCCAGCGATTTAAAAGGTACGTTAGGTTGTGTTGAACTTGTTTTGTTCATTTTAGTGATGCTTATGGTATAATTCATCATTAACTATAGATATTGTAAAAATAAAGTCAGAAAGCGATAACTTACAGCACTTCTGTTTGAAAAACTGAAAATCTAACAAGTGCACAAATTAAAGACGATACGAAATCAAATAAACGAAAACATATCTTTATTACAGCAAACATAATTAATGTAACCTCACCGCCCTACTTTGTCAACCCTTTGCCAGTTTTTTGACTTGTCCCTCGCACGCCGTCATAACTTCGTGAGAACGACTTTGGAGCTTAAAAAAAGGTTCGACAAAAAAGGTTTCGAACCACCTAGCCGCTAGCGCATAAACTTGCTAATGGAACGGTTTTAGTTCTTTTTTTAAATATTTTCGACCTGAGAACCAGTTTAAAAATTCAAATCAATTCAAACTACATTTTGATACTGTTTGTAAAAAAGTTCCGTATCACTGAGATGTATAAAAAATATTGGGGCTGTACGGTCTTATTCCAGTGATTTTTATCTCGAACCCTTTTATAAAAGATCACAAAAAGTGCAAACTTCCTTGTTTTTTTAATGTTTCTTAGACATTTATTTGTTACAATAACAACAATAAATATCATTTTTTATGTTCGCTATAGGAATAAGAGACAATTAATTTTACAAAAACCTCTAATTTACCATTTTTAAATGCTAATGAAATATATCAATTCTCTCGCATACATTAGTATTTAAATTGTAGATATTTGTAGCTATGTACATCTAAGATAATCACAAAAGTTAATGAGAAAATAATTAAGACAAGAGCACTTGAACACAACAAACTATCACCGACAAAAAGTAAACAATTATCTGATGCTATCGGATCCATTATTATTCTTACCCCAAATTACGACCGTCCTGACTCAAAATGGCGGTGCTAGGACACGTGATAAAATCAAACCTGTCAATCCTTAATAAATTATTACTGCAGGACCAATTACTTTGAAGAAACATTTGCATATTTTTTACCATGAGTCTCTTTAATCAGATGCACGTTCCTTTTAATTTAAACAATTTCAATGACAATAAACTTTTTGTTGTTTGGCAACACAGGGAAGTGAAATAATTTATAATCTGTGGCATATGTCTTGCCTTTTGTTTTGCAAAGTGGAATCACTCAAAGGATGGGGACCCGCGGATTAAAAACCGCCTTAAGAAATTACTGTTAGTACAAATTGAAGTTTCACACTTTCATTTTCCTATTCTTTGCAAGACATACCTTTTATTGATTATTGACTTTTATATTTTATATATTTGTTTTATATTATGACCGACCTGAATTGCTGCATTTACACGGAATACATGTTTTTAATCTTTAGAATAATTCGACTGTAAAAATAGAGTCATCTGGCCATATGGCCTAACCACTCTCAATCGTACTCACGATTGTAGAGGAGGCCCGTGTCCTGCAGTGGGACGTATATGGGCTGATACAGAAAAATAGAGTCAGAAATTTTCATAAAATGGACAAAATCATTACTTTTTAAAAGGTCAAGAAAGAAAACCTTCTCCTATTTGATATGCAAATTGTCGATTACGATGTTTTTCCGTAAGGTCCCAAGGTAATGGCATGTACAATGTTATATTTAACATGAATGAACTATAAGCTACAGTTACAAGTTAACTGCCCCGAAGCAGCCATGTAAAAGCAACCAGAAACAATTCCAGTTCATTTACAGCGACATTTTTTATGTTAAATATAACGTTATGGAATGTTTCACGTTGTATATGGCTGTATGAAGGTAGAGCATTTGCCGGGTTGTTAAAAACAATACTTTGTTTTGTTCATATAGTGTTTTTTGATTTCTCTACTTTTTTCTTCTACTAGTTAGTAAGAAGTTACAATATTTACCATTAACTATTATTAATTACAACTAAATATAAAATCAAATTCCTTGATTAAATTTATATACATAAAATTCATGTAGACACAAAATTAAGTAAATATGAAACACACAACATATGTACATAATTCATAATATAAGGCGACTTAATCCCTTGCAATTTTTTGCACTGAATCTTTTGTGCCGAGTTATCTATTTCGAAGCTTTTCTCATAAATAATGTTTTTGATAAATTGCTGACAGGGGTTTAACAATTATTTAGGCCGTGACGTTTTTGCAAAACTTAGGATTAATGGTTTGTTTTCTTTGGAGAAATGAAACTTAAAAAAATTATTTAAACCGACTTTTATGTGAGGGCTACATTGCTTGCTTTATATATTAGAACAATTTTGCATCGCGTCAATGTATAATAAAATAATTGTGAAAGTATTATATTGATGAAATATATTTTGAAACAATGTTAATTTAAATAACGACATACTGACATTCATATCTCCTTAAAGATCTTTTTTCTAGATTTAAATAGCATCAAATTGATTGTATTATTATCATTTCTTAAGTAAAAACATTCTTCACCTGCATTTATTTAATAACAAAAACAGATTAACACAAAAAGGAGCCAGTATTAACATACTAAACTGAACGATTATATTTAATAAAAATAGAATATCGATCGATTACGCCGAACATCGCATATCGATTATGTAATCGATACATTTGGCATAAACGATTATTTCAGATAGCGTGTTACAAATCCATAAAACCTAACGACTCATGCACTAGACTGTGAAACATTCTCATCGACTTAAAAAAATCTTTAGAACTGTTTTTGAAATCGCGCAAAAAGTCCGCACACGGTCCGCTGAGCTGGGGTGCTTTATTTCGATCTGAAATCGCACCTTCTTTTCTAACGCCTGGTTTGTGTGTATTTGCGTCCCTTTCTATCGTTAATTAAGGACATGACTGACCCTTGAAGGTGAGCTGATATTTTAAAGTGCATGAGAAGTGGTTGTTGTGATCCTTTGTTTTATTGTGTTGGCCACGAGTGTGTGAGAGCTTTTCGAGGGGTTTTAACCACGATTGCTTATTGACTTTAGGCATGAAAGGCATGCTCGGCGCAGAGAGAAAAGGAATTTAATTCGCTCGGCAAAAATGTGCGTGAATATTTTTTTGGTAATTATCTTGTAATTAAATAAATTTGGATGAAGTGTTTTTACATTTTATAGTTTTACTAAGTTGGAAATGTGGTAATGATACAGTGATAATTAAACATAATTTAAAGATGGAACATCGCACAAATCGAATCAGGATAATTACATCACATAAATATACGAGAAGTAAAGTGACTGTAATCATCCAACTAATTGTCTTGATTTGTAAAATGAAATTAAAACAACAAGAAAAAATGTGTCAAACAATTAATACACAATTCCACGAATACCTCTTAGTAAGTTTTTTATGTAAACTATTTTCGACATATTTTATTGTTAGTAAGGTACACTCGTTCATTCGAATAAAACATTTCCGTGCGATGTAACCATTTTGTTCCTTAGAACACTTATGGCATTCCTTCCGCTTCATAACTCATAGGCAGCCATTTTCCCACAAAATTAACATAGCATTAATATTGATAGGACATAAATAATTTAACACATGTGCATTACAATGTCAATGAAGGGACAACGCGCAACAGTTTTTTCAGTGCGAAAAATATATTGCGAATTAAATTCACTAGTTAATTAGAGCTAGGAATCTAGACTTTTTACTATTGACAGTTATCTTCAGATGGCGATAATACGAGCGCTTATAGCTTAAGATATAATATAATGCTTAGAAAATACAGCTCATGATAAAAGCGCCGTATAAATCTCTGTAAAAAGCTAGTGTTACTGTTAGACTTCTTATACTTTATAAACTGATAAAGACTTTAGAATCTTAAATAAGAATGCTGTAAATTGGTCTCGTAATCATACATCATACAACAAATTTTCGTGCATGTTTGTTACTCTTTCACGCAAAAACTACTAAACTGATAAAGATGAAACTTTGCGGTATTGTAGCTTACTAACCAGAATATATCGAGTGATTTGGGTTTATTAAAAGGATAAATGTGAAACAAGTTGCAATTGGTCACTACATGCACCCAGCGCTTGCAGGGCGAACAGCCAGAAAAAGTAGGATGCAATACTAAAAGGATTATACATACTTTTTTAATATCATGTGAAAATTCTAAAATAATTAATGTTAAGTTCATAATATGACCATAGTGATTTATAAGAATTTCTATGGTTCGAAAGTTTGCCAATTCGCATTGGGCCAGCGTGGTGGACTATATAGCCTAACCACTCTCAATCGTACTCTCGATTGTAAAGAATTGCTCATGCCTTGCGGTGGGACGTATGGGCTGATACAGAACATAATATAAGGCTATACTTTGCTATGGTGCAGTGAGCGAGAAGCTACGCTTTATGAGAAGTTCCGGATTTGAATACCACACACGGTAATGTTTAATTATAAACATTTACGGTATCATTCAAAAACCGTTTTAACTATAGAATGGCCTGTCCCTTTCAAACACCTTTGAATTCAGTTTAAGTTAAGAATATATTATTACATCCCATAACTTAAATATAAATAAAATATACGAGTATAATATAACACCTCAAAATTATTTATTTATTTATAAACTTTAATGTACACCAGAAAAAAAAATACAATAACAGAAATTAAAACAATATTAAAAATAAGTACAATCAGCGGCCTTATTGAACTAGGCAATCTCTTCCAGGCAACCTTTGGATGGAGATAAGACACAGGAGAGAGAAAGGGCAGTCTAGGGTGTATAATGAGAAAAAAAAGTATATACCAACAAATAAACAAATTAAAAACACAAAATAAAAGTAAAACATTCATATAAATATGTACAACATACATACATAACATTTGAATGATATAAAAATAAAAAAAAATATATAATAGCTAAAATGAGTTTTTAGACATTTTATAAAATGGGCCGTAGGTATGTAATTAATAATTATTCATAAAATGTTGTCTCAGTGCAAGAATCGAAGCCGTGACCTCCCGTTTCACAACCGGCTTCTCACCCAAAGCTACGTCTGGAGGCTGTCAATTTGGATTATATCTTCCTTCATTAACGTCGAAACAAAGGTCGCTTGTTTTATTTTTGAACTCTTGAATCCTGTTTTGTTTTAGTTTTTGACCTGTCTGGTATATAAATTATGATATGACATTGAAGTGGGTTCGATGTCTGGTCAGTAAATGTCTGTTCAATCTGTCTGTTGCAAAATTGTAATTCATTAATACGCCGACTAAGATTAAATATGTGCAACCACTAATTTGTCATTCATTCGTGTAGCAACGAAGTAAAAAATGATTTTTAACAAAATGTTGATCGTATTTATATATAATTATATAAAACCAGACTGCCTTGATAATGTAGTTGTACTACGGCACGATTGCAACGCCATGGTCTCAGGTTGGAATTCCGGGTCGGGCAAAATGATATTAAATTTATTAATATGAGCCCTGAGTCAGGAATTTGTGCTTGATATGGTGACATGCTTGTCTCCTATTACTTCGTGGGAATGAGCATACAGAGCAAAACTTGGGTGTCCAGTAGCACCACTGCTTACCCCTTATGGTCAAAAGACGTGACTTTATGCATTTTGTCTAAACAGAATCATATACTCATTAATTAGTCACCTAGGAGCAAAATTACTAATTTTCGCAAAAAAAATAATGTGCTCCCTACATTATTTTAAGTGAGATTTTAAGGGTACAATGATTTCTCTTGACCCTTATCAATAATATACACATAATATATTAAAACGTCTAAAGCAACAGTTAGAAATACAATAAATAAAATAGTCACAGTAGGAAGAAAATGAGTTCAAGAAAATATTCTCAGAGCACAACAGGTGGTCGCAAGAATTGTCATGTCTAATCCCCACTCATCTTAAAATAATGGACGATCTTCTTTTTTAAGGTTATAGAGCAAACATTAAAGAGGTTTCCATTCAGAAAACATAATTATATATACGCTTTACACATATTTTCAGCAGGTATACACTTGATAATAAATAGTTTAAAATAGTCTGTATTTATTATTTGGCTTTATTTATTAATTAATATGTAAATATTACTTACAGGGTATTAGTACTTTATAATATTTATATGTATGCATTTATTATAAATTAAATTGTATATGTGACATTTCTTGTTGCCAAGGGGCAGTTTTCTCTATAGCTATACATTCTCAAACGGTTATTGCAACTCATAAAATATTCTAAGACTGCTAGAGTTTTGTCATGATTCTAATCATTTATTTGAGATAGTTTTGTGGAAAATTTCAATTACATTATAATACGTTTTAACTTCCTCGAGGAAAGTTCGTTACGATTGCCGAGAGCAAAATTGAGAAGCAGTGACTTTCAAAACGGAATAAATTTGTATATAGAGTTAAAAATACATTCAAAAACGTATACTGTTGCCATTAAACTTTTTTTTTCATAAGCAGAACACATTGTACAGTTTAAAAACAAAAACATCTACAATTTAGCTTAATATAAATAAAAATAATAAAATACCGGCACATAAGGCTCTTTGAATATTATACATAAAAGTAGATAATACACACATACAGACACATGCATACAAAGTTGCAGTGAATATCTCAATTGAATGGAGACCCGACTCACCGTATCCTTAGCTCCCGTCGCAAGAAAAGAAATCCCTATTGCACAATGACACTACTGACAAAAAACATCCAACTGTCATTTCACTTCACACAAAAAGAACACGTTCCAAAATCAAAATAATTAATAAAACACATCTAAAAATACATATTTGATGTGTATTCCATTTTGGAATTGGAATACCGTTCCATTTTCGAATAAAACCGCCGTAGGATGTGTTCGCGCAGACTCGCGTGTTTTCCCGCGCAAAGCCCGCGTTCGAATAACACAGAATTCTATTTTACCTGGGGTCCGTATGACATTTGCCACATGATGCGTGTGTCTCTTTCACTCATGCATGTTTTGTATGCACATAAGTGGGATGCGTATAGTGGTATTCAAGGCGGAACGGTCGCGAAGATGTCGCAGGGGTCTTTTTTGTACCGTTGTATTGTTTTCCCACCTTATCTTGGCGGCGGCGGAGTATCAGTGTCTCCTTGATAAGACCCATTGATAAAAATGCCATTAAAATATGTTGAATGGGAAAGTTACCTACTTTGAGTGTTTTTCGGTAGGTTACGATATTCGAGGTTTTACAAACTTTGTTAAGCAATAATTTTATAATCCTACATGATATTACTAAACATAATTTTATTATTAGCTGAATTTTGTCACCGAGTATAACTCCTTCCTACGTTAAAATCAGTAAATAATTTAATATTGAAATCTCAATTTTATACCAGGCTCCAAGTAGAAAAAGGATAAGGCCAGGTAGAAGACATAAAAATTATGTTTATTTTTGGATCCCGTGATTGTTTACCTTTAAATAAAAAATGATAGGCCGTTAGCACCATTATGCTATATCGGTTTGGTACCAGAGATTAAAATACAAAACTGATATAAGTTTGGAGTTACAGCGTAATAGTGCGTAAGGGGTAAGAATGTAAACTCATATAAAATAGAGGAGCTTACGTTCTTAGTTCTTATTCCATCCTTGTATTACGAAGTTACTCTAAAGCACCTTTGAAGGACAAAATAAATAAACACTGACGAATGTAGGTAAAGTCAACACCAATTATTTTTAAATAGTTCTTAATACCAAAAATGAATTTAAAAAAAATCCTTGGTACAGTAACAGTGACGATCTACCATCAAATTAACTTCATTTCTGTATCAGCCCATATACGTCGCACTACAGGGCATGGACTTCAGCTACAAATGAATGTACGATTTATAGACGTTAGGCCATTTAGTCCACCATGCTGGCCTAGTGCCGGTTGGCAGACTTTACATACTTTGTTGTTTGATGATTCCTTGATGTTTCCTCACGATGTTTTCCTTCACCGTGTTAATGCATGGTGATTGACTATCAATGACTCAAAATGACATGACTCCAAAAAGTCAGAGGTGTGCGCTGAGATTTTAACCCGCGACCACCGTGAACATGTTGGCAGCCGCGTCGGGTCCTTTACCAAGAGACAAGCAGGCACTTACTATATACCATACAAATTCTTCCGAATCGCTTTGGAAGTTTTCTCACGATTTTTCCTTTCAACTTTATAATTAACATCACTCGTTAGGTAAATGAACGTACATGAAAAAATATACCGATTAAGTGAGAACCTCTTCATTTTTTTAAGTCGGATAAAAGTAATAAATTCGGACTAATATCGAGTGTTGTGTCGTTGGTATTATTAGAAACAACGAGAGACTTTTCGGTCTCACCCAAGAAGCTTATGCCCAAATGGAGATTGCATTCCATATAAAACACTGAAGCACAAAAATTTTGAATGAAGTTCACATGAAGTTCATTCATTGTTACTCTAAAAAGGATAACAGGCAACAGCGACGTCATTCAAGGTCAAATTTTTGTGCTTCACTTTTATATACGGAATGCAATCTCCATTTGGGTATAAGCTTCTTGGTCTCACCAATACCCTGATCTGGAAATATGTGTATATCTGTAAATCCCAAATCTCTGAGCCCTCGGCCGTTTGTTTCATAGCCGGCGTCTAACCAACTGTGCCACAATGGCTGCATAAAATTTCAATACACTCACCTACTTTACTTACTAACCATTTAATAATCTATCACTTATACGTAAATTAACAAGTCTGAGTTAATTCTACTAAACTATATTCTATTACCGTAAACCAACAGCAAACCGTTCACGGAAAGTGTTTAATTACAGAACGGAATCGAACCCACTGACCAAGTAACGGAGGTACTGGTAACGGATGGCGGTGACTTGCGCTTGCCGTGGTCACTTGTTACCATTTGGAACGTGGGAATGTTTATGAAGATTTATATAAAGTATTTATAGCATCAGATTTATAAAATGGCACGACAAAAAAATTGAGCTGGAATCTAGACCATAACGCATTTAGTGTTTGACATATTGACAAGTCGTGAAGGTCGTAAGGTGTCTCTAAGACTTAAATTGCAAAATCAAACTCAGTATACTATATTGTTTTCATTTTGATAGTAAAGTACTAAGTATGGGTTAACCAGAAAAAATATATTGAGAACGTAAAAAAACCCTTAAAATCGTCTCATCCTGATTTTACATTACATGCGTTAATGAAGAAAACTAATAATATTTGGATTACTTTTAATCGTGATAATTTCAATGAAATAAATAAAATCTTTCTCAAGACCCTTTAAATTGTGGATACATTATTGTTGATGCATTTAAGAAACGGTGCAAATTCCGTCAGCACCACCAACTTTTTTTTTATTGCTTGGAAAGGCGAGGCGAGCCTCCAGTTCCCCTGATGGTAAGCTATACGACCGTTCATGAACAGTAGTAAAACCAAACAACACCTTGAATTACATAGCAATGCTTGGCATTCCACTGCGCCCGACAAGTCCCAATATGTCCAGTAGTTGCTCTGGCTACAATCCTTTAATCCGAAGCACAACTTTCTTGTGTTTCTTTCTTTTTCTGTTTATCAGTTTTTTTTTAAATGATTTTTTGCTATAGGTATTAACAAACATCAATATACTTCTTATTAAAATTCTTATTAACTACTCCAAAAACATTTAGGTCAGATGCCAAAGTTTGCAAGACAACAAACAAGTAATTATGCGTCGTAGGCGAGGCAGAACGTGTTCACCTGTCTTCGCCCTGTTATTATGCATTCGTAAAAACATTTTGTAATACATAAATATTAGTTGATATGAGTGTCCACTAGTGGTTCTCAAACTGTAAAAAAAGTCTTAGAAAATATAAGTGTTAGAAAATAAATTACGATGCAGCTAATGGTAAATGATGTACAAAATCCTTCTTATTTATTTATTTATAATAAATCCTTCAGTGAGATATTTTTTATCTCGTTATTAAGATCTCGCAAGTGGAAAAGCCACGCTGTTAGCCATGACTCAGCACGCATTGGCAGGCTCATCTGGTTCGGTACCACTGTCTCACAAGAGACCGTTGTGAAGGGACAGCTTTGCTGTTTCGTTCGGTGAGTGAGATTGTCGGATACCGAATACCCGTATCCTCATCCCGTACTTCTTCCTTCATGCTCTCCTCCTGATTTGAGTCTGATCTATGATGATCATCGTCCATGGTCCAAGCATTGTGGATCTTCATGGGTAGTGATCATTTACTATCAAGTGAGCTGTATGCTCATTTGCCTGACCAATGCAATAAAAAGGCTCTCCACTATGATTTAATTTGTAATTATGTAGTATATTATATTTATTAGCTGAAGTCATTGAGATAATATATGTACTAGACTGGGACACTGCAAACAAAATGTTTGTCACAAAATGAAGGGTACATTCTATTTCTATCTCTGTCACGCCTAGGAAGTAACATATCTTCCCTCTCGCTTCAATGTGTACCCGTGTGCCCGCACCATACGCAATGATTTTGTTCCCGTTGTCCGCTCTAGTATAAGACCTCAATGGCTGAAGTGGCTTAGTTGGTTGGTTTCGATAACTTATTTTTTACATTTTTAAACTTCCCGAAGTTTCGATTACTTTACAGTTTTAAATAAATCAAATCCGCTGTAAAATCTATAAATAATAGCTTGCAATGTGTAACATTTGCGTAAATATTATAAACAAAATGTTTGTGAGTCACGCTTGTAGTTTATATTAACTTTAGTAATTTATTTCTACTCTGGATGTTGTAAGACCCAAAAGTCTGGTAGTTTTTGACACCCACAACACAAGACTTGATGACGTGCTGTAGCCAGGAAAATGAACGTGACTGTTGAATATATAATGTATGTATGTATCTAGTGCGGGTTGGCGGACTTACATTATTACATACTACCATAGAAATTCTTATAAATCGCTATGGTATGGAGGTTTTCTCACGATGTTTTCCTTCACCGTTAGTGCGTGGTGATTGACTATCAATACACACATGACTTCGAAAAGTAAGAGTAGTGCTCTAGGATTTGAACCCGCGACCACTCTGAGCATGTTGGCAGCCACGACTAGTCCGTTTACCAACAGGCCACCACGCACTTATATAATGAAAGTTTATTTTATAATGTTTGGAATAGCTGTCCAGTTTGATAGCAGGTGTATAACATACGCACGCGTCGATCTCGAGACAGTATAAATATCGTCGAATAACATTCTTTATTTAAAACACGTTAATTTCTCGCTTCTGACAGCCTGTTCTAATATTCTTTGATAAACGATCTTATAAAAAATCCTTTAACTACGCCTTATAGTTAAAATGATTTGTATGTAATTTAGATGTTAAGTTCGATTTAATCATGGAGAACATAACGTCAAGAAATAGAGTACTCTTAAATTTTTAAGACTTGTGAAGTTTTCTAATGCGTAGTGAACTTGTGAGGTATACTAAGATTGAATGCTTCGAAATTCTAGAAGAATGACTTATGATTTGACAGCTTCCTTGGCGCAGTTGGTAAGATGCCGGCTGTACAACGAAAGGCCGCGGGTTCCCATCCAGAGTTATTTGTTTCAGGTCTGGGTGTTTGTGAGACCGAGAAGTCTCTTGTAGTTTTTGATACACAACACTATATATTAGTGTGGGACGATGTATGTGACTTGGGTGTATTTATTTAATTCCACTCCATCTATTTTAAAGAGGACATCTTAAAATATCGATTTACCAAAAAAAAGCTATTAAATGTAGACAACAAAAAAGTACAGACGGAAATTTATTTAATGTATTTTACATAAATATACTCAGTAGATGTTTTAAAAGGACAAAATAATACAATAATATTCTACCCCACCTAAAAACTCCAATAGATTTTGATTTAGAATTCAAAAATGTACTTAAAAAAGGAATTTATAGCTTTACTTTTTTGGGCTTTTTATCAGAAAACTCAACGGTTTTGTAAATAGCGTCACGGAGTAATTTAACAAGGATATGATTGGTCACGGCTCATATTAGGTTTCCAATGTCTAAAAATTGTAGTGTGAATAAGTCATTGATTTGTTAACTCTTATTGTTCTCCCTTCTTCAAATACTTTTGATATGTTCGGTTTATGCCTTTACATCTGCCGATAAAAAAAGTGATCTGCAATGCTAGAAGAACACTGATGTGACAAAAATTTGCTCTGAGTTTAGCAGTGACCTTCCAACTTCAATTAAGATTAATTATTTTGAGGTGCAAAATAAAAAAAAATAAAATGAATTATGCCACATGGATAAAAAATATTTTGTATACAATTATACACATACATCTGTATATCTTATATATTGTATGTGAGATTTTATTGATTTCAATCGCTAAAATCTAAGAAACTAAACCATAATTTTTAGGTCCTATTTAACCCATAGAAAAAGCTTTTATTTTTTTCTTAATGCAAAATACCTAAGTAGGATTCAAATTTGTCGCAATATGGTTTTCTCTAAGCCCACTGACTCAGGCTTTTCATTACCTGTCAGTCTACAATTTGATCAAATTAGATAATTCTGAACTAACAAAGTACCAATCTCTCCCCCAAAATTAGAACAACAGGTGTGATTATTACCCAAAGATAATATCTGTTAATTAAATTCTGTTAGCGATAAAACTACGCGCCACGGACTACAATTGGAGTCAAGCGACAAATTAGTAGAATTCTCACGTATTTTAATTATATAAGCACTGTCTACCCACCGTGACGGTAGGTGCTTACCGCCTAAACATGCAACTAACCTATACTTATATGTTTTTATTGCATTAAATGGCGAGACGATCATGCAAACCAAATAACACCATTAATTAAAAAGTACAACTTTTCGTTCTATTGCGCTCGCCATCCTGAGACATGAGATGTTAAGAGTCAATATGCCCAGTAGTTATTCTGGCTTCAATATCCTTCAAACCAGATAATTATGTAGTTTAGTTGTTGGTTCGACATTAACTTTACATAATATTAGTTGGTTGATGTACGGATAGAGTTGTAATATGAACTGAAAAATGTTAGAATTTTAAGATAGACTTTCATGTTTAACTAAACGTGAACGAAAATAAAAAAATATTGAATAATAGTGGTTCCTGTAAATTTGTTTGTAACAATATACGTTTTCGGTAGTGGTTCACAGCGACATCTACCACTTTTCACTAGAATTAAACTTCGTCGAAATATAGTAAAGAGAAAATCATTTTTAACAATAAATTTATATTTTATTTGATAACATCATCATTTTGTAAAGGTGTTATGAAATTAATATTCAGATAAAAATATAACATAAAACAAATAATTTACATACATACATAAACTCACGCCTATATCCCAGAAGAGGTAGGCAGAGGTGCCAGGACACCTACATTTCGCCTTGTATGGTTCGTCCCACAATGTGATAGGTGGCGAGCCTATCGTCATATTGGGCACATATTCCTGACTCTGGGCTGATAATGAATAGAAAAATCCAATATCACTTTGCCCAACCCGGGATTCGAACCCGAGACCTCAGTTTTGTAACCGTACCTTAGTACAACTACGCCACCGAGGCAGACAAATGAATGAACGTGCCTAATTACCAAAAATAATCTAAATTTCCATGAACACTGTCAACACTTAAACCATCGATGTGGTGTCAAAAAGACCCGTCGATATTATTAATAGGGATGACTTTACATTTATTGGAATCCCACAATTTTGAACTTTGATAGCTTAGTAATAAGGGCGAAAAAATAGATTAATATATTTGTCACATTGCTGTACAGAAAGATGCCTCCAGGGAGGCATAGTACATTGACAAATGATGATTTTCAAATGCCATAATTAACGCTGTGACGGATTTTCGTATGCGCAGCATTTCACGCTGGATTGGCTATTGGTAAATTTTTGGCTATGATGACTTGGGATTTCTGACTCCATGCGTATACATTTTGGCCAAATGTATACTATACCTAATATTTAAATAGAGCATTATTGGTCCAACATGAGAGAGATTATATTTTTATAGCTGCATACGACAGACTAATAATAATAATAGGCTGCTTGCGTGATATTTAATTTTAGTTACTCTGAAATGTTAAACGCCACCAGACTGCCTCGGTGGCGTAGTTATACAAAGCTGAGGTCTCGGGTTCGAATCCCGGGTTGGGCAAAGTGATATTGGATTTTTCTATTCATTATCAGCCCAGAGTCAGGAATTTGTGCCCGATATAGCGATAGGCTCGCCACCTATCACATCGTGGGACGGAACATACAAGGCGAAATGTGGGTCTTGGCACCTCTGCCTACCCCTTCTGGGATATAGGCGTGAGTTTATGTATGAATGTGATATTGTTAAAGACTCTAGACGCAAAGTATATTTTTTAAATAGCTGAATAACGTTGATATCGGTCACTATTACATTGTCGAGCAATCTAACTCTCATAATGAAACGGGTCAGCAAAACTGCCTCACGTCAGCTTTAGTTCAGAACATCAAACATACTTTGATGGAATCCGTATCGGGACCACCTTACTGACTAAAAAGTCTCCTATTGTTCCAACTAGTAAACAACTGTTAAACTTTATATCCTTTTTTCTACGCACTTCCGCACTCGTCGTGGGTTGATTTAATTTTATTTTTATACGTTCACAAGCGATTTGTACAAATTAGATTATCTATCGGGCAACAGATGTCGAAAGTTGAAACAGTTGTGTTTGAACTGTTACTAAATAAATTCGTCCTGAGTGATAAACTGCTTACGAGGCATGTGTGGGATTTATTCGGGGATTTTGTGATAATTTAATTTAGGATTTTGGTAAATCAAATCATCCAATATGGGAGTTCAAAGCAAATTGAATAATGTAGGGCTGCGTGATTTATGGAAATATCGTAATTTAAGCTTATAAAACCTATCGCTACTCCATAACTGATTACCTAGCCCCTTAGATTAAGGACAAAAATACAGCAAAAGGTGTTTTACATACATCAATTCACGCCTTTTATCCGAGAAAGGATGCGCAGGAGTGCTAGGATACCGACATTTCACCTTTTATATTCTGTCAAACGACGTTATAAAGCTCGTGTCTATCACCATATCCAGAACAAATTTCTGACTCCAGGCTGATAATGAATAGAAAAATTCAATATTACTTTGCCCGACCCGAGACGATCAGTTTTGTAATCGTACCCTAGTACAGTACTGCTAAAAATAAGATTATCTACAAAACTATCTTAATTCAGTCCAATTCGCACGAGTCACAATAGATGCGGAACTGTTATCTCCATCTGCCGGGGTATCGGCCTAAAATAACTGGATGCACACTAACTTTATTTGCAACGGGACACGTAGATGTCTATGTGACGGAATTTTTACTGATATTTTCCTCCTTACATAGCAGAGTAATTTGCCCTCATGGACGTCAAGGCAATAATAGAAGAAGTAGGTCCAATGGTTAATACCTCTAATTTTTAGAGGTATCAAAAGAGGTTTTACTCGTACCTTTATATAAATTGCAGATTTTATTGACAAATTTAATTTCAATGAGTAAATCTCGAATGTCAATAGAATATAGGTCCGAGCAGAGTTCATTTTGAACCAATATCTGTATCAGCCCATATACGTCCCACTGCAGGGCACGGGCCTCCTCTACAATCGAGAGTACGATTGAGAGTGGTTAGGCCATATTTGAACCAATATGATTTGAGTTAATTGGATTTGATTCTTAATTAAAGATAATATTTTTGGTTCTTTCTTTATCACGCATTAATAGAATTTGCATGCTTTAGTTTTAAAGTACCTATTACAAATTTGAATTTCGCATGGATACCAGTATTTTTATCGCTTTATAATAATTACAAAAATAATAAAACAAATGACCATTGTTAAACTATAAAGTAATTATCCCCACCCACTCACATTCATTGGACTTATGAAAATATAAATAGGTGCCTTCAAATACATAAGATAAGTATAAAGATCGCGACTTTATTAATCCTCAGGCAAATTAGCAAACCAAACTAATCAAGCCATCAAGCTGTTATTCCACCTCATATTTCGAGTGAAATTATATTGTTTGTCACGTGAACCATCAATCAAAACATTCCACTCATGCTAACTATTGTTTACCTATCGGATACATCTGAAACCGCCCGCGGGATATTTACGCCGTAGGCACAAAAATACGACAATTTAACACTCGGTACTAAGTTTATTAAGACCGAAAATTCACAATGAGTACACGTGTCAGAAATTTAACAAAATAAAGTCACAGTGTGTTCATTACACGTCGATTCATTCGGGGGTATTGTCCAGTCATTGTGCGGGGTACAATGGCGCCTACACGCTGCGCGCAGTGGGCCGTCCACACCCCCGAGCGTTGCAAAGGGTTAACGCGAATATGAACGAATCAGTGTAGCCGCGCGGTACGATTGTATTAAGTTAATGGATAGGTGATTAAAAAATTTTAATTATATTTTTTATGCTGGACTATGGTTGACTCAGTGTGAATTCGTAATTTCATTATGTACGTTATTTTAATAATATTTTTTATGAAAAATATTTTCAATTCTTTTTTTTTATTTTACTGATCGAAATAAAAATAACTAAGCACTAATTTTCTGTCGACGAGACACCCAATAATAAGTTACATACATAAATGCATGCCTTTTTCCCAGAAGGAGTAGGCAAAGGTGCAACTAGGACGTCCACATTTCGCCTAATATTTTTTTTTTAAATTTCGCCTTAAAACGGGTTCGATCCCCGCACCGACACAAATATTCGCATGATCCACAGGTATTTGTTTAGGGTCTGGGTGTATTTGAGACCGATAAGTCTTTCGTAGTTTCTGATACCCACGACACAAGACTCGATCTTAGTGTCGGGACTATGTTTGTGACTGTTGGGTGTATTTATTAATCAATAAATTAATAATTAATTAAAGTAGGTAGTAAGAATTTCTATGCTAAGTATGTAAAGTCCGCCAACCCGCACGAGGCCAGCGTGGTGGACTGTATGGCCAATCTCAACCGTACTCTAGATTGCAGAAGAGGCTCGTGCCCTGCCGTAAGATTTATATACAATACAGTACAGGTAGGTACATACATATTTTTCTTCAATAATATAGAAAAATCCACCTTTGTCATCAAAGATAAAAACAAACCAAAAAACACAAAACCCTCAACAACACATATTCCGCCATTACAATTTCACATCTGCCTTACTATTGTAATTGCAAATACTATTAATAAGTGTTTCAAGAAAAAACAAAGGTCACTAGAAGTATGTAACGAGCCCTGGTGACCTTTAGCAGGCGCGTCGCAATTAAGCCGATATACATAGGGCTAAAGCTGTAATGAATACTTTGCTGTTTTTATGCAGTTTCCAGTAGGGCGGAACTATGAAGACGTTTATATGGAATGTAGATTTTTCTAGTTATAATTATGTTTTATTGAGTTATGCTAAGAATTATTAGGCGGTAGTGTGTGTTAGATGACTTATGTTATTGTGCTTTTAAAATTTATACATATTTGATTTTACGATATTTTTTTCTTAGAGATCTTGGTTGTCCACCCTATGACCACGAAAGCTGTAATATAATCAAACGGTGCGGCGGGAAGTTAAAAACTGTAAAATTAAATTAAATACGCGATAAAATCCGCCAATAACAGTTTTATATCAGTTTGACGTTTCAGGTTACCTTCGGATTTTTACACAGAATTTTTAAAAATCTTATCTTGACGTGTCCTCTCACTGCAATGTAACTTACTCTGTGTGATGAACCTATCACACTGTACGGTGTATTTCACAGAGATTTAAGGTCTCTTCCTCTCTCTCTTTGGAACTCTAGTGCAGAAAATAGACCTCCTCCAAGGATAAGTTTAAAATTCCAAAATAAATCAAAATAAGACATGTTAAATGTTAATAAGTATCTATTGACATATTTATTTTGTTATACTATATTCTCGAAACCCTGCTGTTAATTAAAGAATCGTCAATTTATTGTTAGTATTTTTCAAAATCATTTATATCAATGACATACAATTTTAAATTGGAATAAACTACATTTTGTTTCCTTAACATACCTTTTGGGTAGATAGTTGCCTTTTAAAATCATTATGATATTAAAATATACGACTATTAAGCGCTTTTATTGCCTGTTTTATGCTTTAAAATAGGCTTAAATTGTGATGTTAATTCACACTGGTGGTAGGTCTCTCATACAGGGTATATCAAGACTGCTACCGAAAACGAAGCCGGGTGGTAGTTTAAGCGACTTCAGACACAATGCAACAGAAAAAGTTGCAAAAAAAGGCGACAATTTTGTTTTCGTTATTTTTTTCTTATGACCATATTTGGGTGGTAACTACATGTTTTCCTAAAATAATAGTGTATGCCCTATTATTTATAAATACTCTAAGGTATAAAAGAGTTTAAATTATTATTTTAGCAAAAACTATGGATTTACCACCCAAAAATGACGATATTTAAAAAATCATAAAAAATAATTGTCGCGTTTCTATGCGATTTTATTTATTGCATTGTGTTTGTAGCCACTAAAACTACCACCCGGCTTCGTTTTCGGTAGCAGTCTTGAGATACCCGGTATGTGAGAGGCCATCTGGGTAGGTACCACCGCAATGTCTATTTCTCCCGTGAAACAACACTGCGTAAATGCACTGTTGTGTTTCGGATTGAAGGACATTGTAGCCAGAGTAACTACTGGACATATTGAGACTTAACATCTTATGTCTCAGGATGGCGAGCGCAGTGGAATGTTGCTACTGTTTATGAGCGGTCGTATCGCTTACCATCAGGCGAACGGCTTGCTCGTCTCGTCATTCATTGCAATAAAAAAAAAAAAAACACTAACAAATATTATTACTCTCATGCACAAGTCACAAAAATTATTTGAAGCTCACCCCAGAAACTCTCAGAAATAAATCATTTTATAAACTAGGTAACTATAATAATAAAATAAGAAAAAAATCTTATACCCCAATCCTTACCCACGTCTTTTTTATCAAAATATCCTAAGGGTAGGGGTGATACCCAAAAAATAGAATGAATTAATTTGACAGTTATCTTTTTAGAGCAAAATCTTTTATCTGCAATCTCAGAGAACGCCCTAACGATAATCTTTATAAAAGCGTCTTTCAATTCGGTACCTTATTTATGTGTCTAAACATTCTAACTGTTATAGAATCTCAACCTTATCTGATTAAGATAGGGTTCATTTTAGGATTTTTGTAATGTGCATGACTTTTTTAGGGTTGTGATACAATTTCGATATTTATTGGAGCGATAATTTAGAATAAGCGTGAATATAGTTTGCATACGATTTGATAATTGGTACCGAATAATTTAATAATACAAATTGATTGGGGTATATACTGAAAAATTGGTACTTCTGTGGGTTTTGTCAGATTATTCTATGGTTATGTAAATTGGTAAATAGACTGCCTAGTATACTATTGTGTATAAATTATTCTTAGGATTTTATTTGTAGAAGTATAGTTAAAATCCGCAAACATTAAAATAGGATCATTTAGGATCAATAGCGACCCATACGAATTTGTCTGAGGGTTGTAAGACCGAAAAGTCCTATAATATTTGATGTGACCAAAGATTGTGTTTTTTTTATTTTTATTGCAATTAATGCCGAGACGACTCTGCCATTCGCCTTATGGTAAGCGATAAGACCGCTCATGAATAAAGCAATGCTTGGCATTCTACTCCACTCGCCATCCTGAGACATAAGTTGTTAAGTGTCAATATCTCCAGTACTTACTCTGGCTATAATATCCTTCAAACCAAAAGACAACAGTGCATTTACAATGCTGCTTGACGGGAGAAATAGACATTGCGGTGGTGCGGTACCTACAGAGGCGATCTCTCTCATATGAGCCAGGGATATGTGTCAATACTTGTTGATTTAATTCAATTTTTATACCTACTTGATGTAGGCATAACGTCTATTTCCTTTACCATTAAGAAAACAGTTTCATTTGAAAAGAGAACGATTGACATTAAATTTGTACTGTGACAATTTGTCTTCGTTAAAACTTTTTCTGCACATTGCTATGAATTAAAATTTTAATGCGATGCCATTTGCAAAGGTTACAGGCTCGTGCTAGTGCATCTGCTAACGGTTAAAACATTAACCGGTCTAGTTAACTTAAACTAACTTTTATGACTTAAAAAAAGGTTATAAATAACTTCATTCCTGTATCCATGGGGTAGATACAGGTGGTTCAGTGCCACCCGCAATTCGCCTAGCTTATTTTTGGTCCAAGATACTCGTGTTATGATAGAAAACATACCTATAGCAATTGAGATAATTTACTAGAGGGGATACTGCAAAGATAATGTTTATAACAAAAATCAACGGTAATATTTTCCTTGCTAGGTAGGTTCTATCCTTTACAATTTAGACTGTCCTCTATCCTCTACTTAAGTCCATCCCATGATTGTCTGTAAGACATTACCTTTCGGCGATAAGACCGCCAATTGTACTTCTTATGTATGTGATTTCTCTTTGTATTAGTTTTCTTTTTGTGCAATAAAGTGTAAATAAATAAATAAATAAATAAACGGTATTGTACCACTCTTTCTGTTTCTGTCTCTGTCACGCCTACGCAGTATCATCATCTTCCCTCTCGCTTCACTGGAAATCTTGTACCAGCACAATGCGCAGAGATTTTGATCCCGATGTCCACTCTATTCTAATAGCTTATAGCCATAAAAAATTCAGTCTTAGGAAACGCACATAAGTTTAATGAATGTAACGCACTGGAATAAAATATTCAGTTTTACGCTGATGTTTGATTGTGTTTTCCTTTTTTTAAACTGCTGCTGTAAAGTGCTCTGAGCCTTAGAAATGACAAAAAGGTTTAAATAAAAACCAAAATCACAATAAAATCCAAATAATCGTTTTATTTCAATAAAAACTAACAAAGTAGATTGCCCGAACTGGGAATCGAGCCTAGATCCTCACCTCCATATATTTGCTGCGACTTTAACTACACGAGACCGTAATCATCAAGTTTATTTTGTATATAATTTCTAAACTCCACAATAATTACATTACTGTTCCTACATTAGACCATATAAATTCATTAGAAGCGAGCAATCTCATTCCACTTCCCCGTGTAATTATCCGACGTTCCTCCCCATCCCGTTTCACCCCGCGCCCCACCACTACCGACCACGGGTTTAATTGATCTAATTACTTTCATTAATATCTTGTTTTATTTACTAAGTAGCGCCGTAACGTGAAAATGCATCTTAGTAGATATAATTATAGTAGATATCGAATGGGATAAGACCACAGTCTGATGATTCAATCATTTGGACGGCAATACGCTTAACATCAGATAGCTTTCGGGGCGCAGTTGTTTAAATCCCGACTGTGAAAGGATTGACCACGTATTCGATTCCCGCACCGAGAAAAATGTTTGTACGGTCCACATATTATATTTGTTTCGGCTCGGGATAATTGTAAAGACTGAAAAATCTCTCCTAGTTCCTGAACTCACGACACAAGACTTAATTGGTCTTAATGTGTGGTCAGGAGTATGTTTGTGATTGTTGTGCCATAATGAAGAAAATACTAAATAATGACTATGTGCATGGTCCTTAATACCCGTTGACATACTTAAGGCTGCACTTAGGGGGTTACTCTGTACTCCGACAATATTTTTTCATTTGCTCATTTTGCAACCACGCTCTGCTACCAACCTAAGAGAACAGAAACAATAGAGTAAAAACAATACAGCCAACCTTTATATAAAACCTATAATCATTAACACAACAATAATACAGGGTATATGAAGACTGCTACCGAAAACGAAGCCGGGTGATAGTTTAAGCGACTTCAGACACAATGCAACAGAAAATGTTGGAAAAAAAAGTGACAATTTTTTTTTGTAATTTTTTTTATATGGTCGTATTTGGGTGGTAAATACATTTTTTCGTAAAATTATAGTGTATACCCTTTTATTTATAAAGACTCTAAGGTATAAAAGAGTTTAAATGATTATTTTAGCAAAAACTATGGATTTACCACCCAAAAATGACGATATTTAAAAATTAAAAAAAAAATTGAAGTGTTTCTTAGCAAAATTTTTAGTTGCATTGTGTTTGCAGTCACTAAAACTACCACCCGGCTTTGTTTTCGGTAGCAGTCTTGAGATACCCGGTATATTTAAACTGATCCTCTTTTAACACCTATAATATAATAGAAAAGCCAAATCTAACCATATTTAAAAAGCGTTTTAGATTACATTACTTATCCCTTATTGTTTTTTTGTGCCTTATTAATTTATAATGTATAATGTATGTGGATTATTATTAATATATTTTTTTTTAGTTTAATTATGTTTATTAAAACATGTTTTCCTTATCCCCTGCAAATTCTTTTTTGTTTTTTGTGTTGGTGGTCTGGAAGAAATCGCCGCAATCACACAGCGATAAGACCGTCTTTTGTACATACATAAGTGCTTTGTGATTTATTCTTTATTGGTGTACAATAAAGTATTAATAAATAAATATAATAGCACATTTCTTATTGATTGACTAGAAGAAATAATATTTCAGATGCTTCACATAGCATTTACATTACAATTGGGGTTGAAATCACTGCTTATTCCATATTGCTTACCAATCTCGGAGTCCAATTACAAGATTACTTAACCGGACTTGTAACAATAGTTTGACCAAGACATCCTTAAAGCTTTTAACATCACCATACAATGATTTTTCGCATGCCCCCTGACCCGTTTAGCTAAATATTTTTCTTATACAATGCTAAAAAATCAAGTTTTCTTTCTGCGAATTTCCCACTTCATTTGACTGCATTGTTAACTTGAAATTTAAAGCGGTACACAAGGCGTTAGGCGGGTTACTTTACCCTTATTCTCAAGTGGTGAGCCCGTAAATTTCCCATGCCAACGATGCATTGTTGACGAAAATAAATCAACATTTACATGAAAAAAAAACAAGTTTCGCGCGGACACAAAAAAAAATGAAGGGCGAAGGAAGGCATTGTTGCGTCTTCGTTTTCGCACACGGAAGTTCCTATTTGAATGAACTTTGAGATAACAATGGTGTCACGATTACAATGGCTGTTGGAACGAGAGCAGTCATTGTGTCAGGGCAGCTGATGTTCGGATGCATATGTGTAACGGTGATTCAATCTTATGCGTTTCTTATCGCTCCAATTTTGCGTGAGTTATGTCCAACGGTTGACCTTAAGTTAGATGAGGCATTGTGCAACAGATGCTGGTAATAATAATATGGGATGAGGATAAATAACAATGGCAGAATCACCGCTGAATAGTCTTCAATTAACTCTAGAGGATATTGAATTGATTTGTACCCAGGATGATAATGAGCGTGTAAAATATGTTTATTAATTTAACAATAAATTCGCAAAAATATGATTTTTGTATGCATATCGGCAAGCCGCACCAGGGCAGCGTGGAGGTCTATATTATCTAACCACTCTCAATAGTACTCTCGATTGTAAAGGAGGCCCGTGCCCTGCAGTGGGACGTACTGATACAGATACAGACATAATATGCATATTGTCAAATCACTGATCGTGAAATGATCAAGAGTACAGAACGTATTACAGAAATCTGACATAAGTTTGCAAATATGTACTTTTAAATCATAGTTTGAAAATTTGAAACGCTGTCGAAAATTTGATGAGATTAGCTGAAAGCTAGCGTGCAAATATTTTTAAATACAATCTTCTTTTAGTCTTGAAATAGACAAAAAAAATATATCCAAAAATGTAATAAAAAATCATAAAATTGCAATTAAATAGATCCTTAGCTGGTCCGTCTTATATCACATTAAAGATCTGAAGTGCAGATTTAACCATTAATATCTACCCCTTTAGGGATGCAGTAGTGGGCTGTCTTAGTTTAATAAAAATGCCATTACCTGTCAAATGAATCTTGATGATTCTTTCAAATTTTTAATGGCTCAAAAGCACTCGAAAACATGACAGAAATGTATCATAAAATAGAACATAAAAATAAATGCGTCATTGGAGAATCGTTAGCGTCGTGAGAGCATCGCGCAGGGGGCTTGTCCCCCAAACCTCGGCGGGTCAGGGGTCAAAACAAAGTTGATTTATTTTTGAACGGACTCAGGAACTAGTATGTTTGATTTACACTGGTTTCACAGTCGGTAAGACGGGTTTATTCCGAATTAACTACTTACAATTATTTGAAAGTGATTATTATTATTCGTAATTATTGAGGCGTGAAATTAAATTCTCTCGCCCCTTGTTGTTAGAATTGAGGTATATGTTACAAATATTTATTTTATGGTAATTCAAATGGATAAAACTTCAATTATGTATTTCAACATCATTCATGTCTTCATCTGGTCATCTCTAAAAGTTGGGACAAACTATTGGGACTTGACAAAATTCATAACTAAGAGCAATATTTTTGTAAATTAAAAAATTAAAAAACAAGCCAAGCAATACGAAATACTTAATCCTCCTGGGAACCGGTTACCTTCAATCATTTACCAATGAAGCGAAAAAACATGAACCAAATTTTTTACTTCCCCAATCCATTGAAATTAATATTTCATAACAACTAACAAGGTGTTCAAGACAAATTTACATAAATGTCTTGTAACATCACAATGTTTCTTAATTTTAATTGTTACACATGCATAAAACACAATTAGAAAACAAGGGTAGAGTCCCTTCCTTATGCAAATCAGTGGTTCGCCTCTCAAGTTATTTTTAAAATCTTTAAGATCTGATTTCGGGTTTGTATTGTCTTGTTTTTGTGGATAGTTGTAGACAAAAAATCTTTTTTTCCGAAAAAAGTAGCAGTAGCTACTTTGATTTTAACTAAACTCACGCCTTTTTCCTAGATGGGGTACGCAGAAGTGCATCCAGTACAACCACATTTCACCATGTATGTTCCGTCCCACGATGTGATAGTGGGCGAGCCTTCCGCCATGTCGGGGACAACTTTCAGACTCCGACTTACGGATTTCATCGCGAATTTGGTTTATTTTTTTCGCGTAAATCTAAGAAACCATTTGCAAGCTATGATTGTTAATAAAATTAACTATAGTCTTTTGTATACAGTTCTTTATCTACATGTTTGTACGTTATTCATAGTTACAACTACTTAAATAAAATAATCATCATATCGATTGCCTACCTAGCAAAAGAATTAATGAGAGCTGGTAAATAATTACGGCATCGTCACTGTAGTTTTGTTCTCTAACTCGACATATAATGTATCTATACAATTAACTACTTCAACCGATCACCATCAGCCTATTGCAGTTCACTGCTGGAAACAGACCTGTCCCAAGGAAAGCCAAAGAGCCCGGCTTGCTGCTTTATGCATCCTATCGCTACCGTTCAACCGTTCATCAATATATTATACACTAATAAACACTATCCGTAGATACAAATAACTAAAAACAAGCGTAGGGCGTATAAAATCGATATTCAATTACATCTCCACCTGTCGATGCCAACAGTCGCATTCCCCGCATTTATTAATAACATTTCTCGCGATTAATGACTTGAGGGACATAATCGAAAAGTTATAGAAAGAATTACCGAGAATTTAAACTAAAATAGTACATTTTTAAAATAAAACTTAGGACCCAAACAAACATACGGTCCTAGTTAAGCGACTGGAGCCGTTTTTACTCGAGTTGCCGAGTCAACTCGATTTACCAAGTAAACTGGGCGCGCCGAGAAGAATCAGTATTTCATTTTACCAAATATTACTAATTTAATAAAGGTAATTAGATATTCCCGCCGTCTGCCAGATGGCGTCCCATGCTACGTTTTCCAAAACGCGTCAGGGTTGGCAGCGACTGGATGCATAAGAAGCAAGCCGGGCTCTCTCTCTGTGTGTACATTGGGAGCCGCTTATGTCCAGCAGTGGACTGCAACGGGCTGATGGTGAAGATGATTGAAACATTCTATATCTAAACAAATTGAAACTCGTAAAAAGTGTACTCGTAAGTGGTTTGCTCAAGTGACTCGAGTCACAAAATCCTACTCATCATCATCATATCAGCCACAGGAAGTCCACTGCTGAACATAGGCCTCCCCCAAGGATCTCCACAATGACCTGTTGGAAGCGGCCTGCATCCAGCAAATTCCTACAACCTTAGCCAGATCGTCCGTCCACCTTGTAGGCGGGCGTCCGACATTTCGCATTTCGCAAATCCTACTCGAGTTGTATCTATATACGGACTCGTGATGGTAAGTTGTTACCGTAGCCTATAGATGGCTGCAATACCAGAAGTGTGGATTGCACGTTGCCGACCCTCAAGAAACCTTTTAACTCCTCTTTTAATTAAGATCTCCACGCTGGGGAATAACTTGGTAAAAATTTATAATTAATCTTCAGTAATCAATGAATAGTAGAGGGAAAATAAAATAATTTTTGATTTCTTTTTCTAATGTCTTAAATAGCGATTTTGATTTGACTTAATTTAAGAGGAATTGTCAAAACAATTGTCTGAACAGTCACAGAGCGGACGTCTAATACCTTAGTCCGCCCCGTGACCACGAAAGCTGTAAAGTGATCGAAACGTCGGGAAGTTAAAAATGTAAAAAATTAAACTAAATTCGCGATAAAATCCGTAAATAATAGTTTTATTTCAATTAAGAGGAATTGCTTTTAGAACACGTTATATAAGTTTTACTTGTGAAGAAATTTCAAAGTCTATCTACTAAAATAAGCAAACTACTCAAAAAGCAATAATTATGTCTGAACCTAATAGTTTCGGTACTGAATAAACGATTTTGTTATTAAACCATTTACGAAACGAACTGGTGGTAGGACTCTCATATGTGAGAGGTCATCTGGGTAGGTACCACCGCAATGTCTATTTCTCCCGCGAAATAGCAGTGTTAAAACACTGTTGTGTTCCAGTTGGAAGAGCATTCCAGCCAGAGTCACTACTGGACATATTGAGACTTAACATCTTATGTCTCAGAATGGCGAGCGCAGTGGAATGCCATGTCTTGCTTTGTAATTAATGGTGTTGTTTCATTATGCTACTGTCCATGAGCGGTTGTATTACTAACCATGAGGCGAATGTACGTCTTCAACTTATTGCAATACAAAAAAAGAAATATTCAATCGTACTCACTCTAATAAGAAAGTAACTCGTTCCTTCAGTAACCTAGATGGATTGTTACATCTCTGAGTAAATTCTAACGTCGGGCAATTGTTTCTAGAATTGCTTTAATTCTTTTGTGCAAGCGACTTTTCCGTTTTCGACTTTTACTTTTCCTTTGTAATGCACCTCTTTACATGATGTTCCAAATGATTTATACAGAACATTTGACGAAAATTCAAATACATACCTATGAAAAATAGGCTAAGAAGAAGTTAAAAGTCATTGAGAAATTAGTAAAGTGTTGTGAATTTTGAAAAGTGATAATCATCGAGTTTATAAGAAATTTCGCAGCCGTCGTCGAATTCAATAAGTGCTTTATGACTGGCTCATTACGAAGTCATTATATGTTAATTAAATGGAAGTATCGTCTACAGAATGTGCACTAAGAAAACGTTTACACTAAACAAGTCTGTCTAGATGACATTATTTCATTCTGATAAGGTTCCATTTTTTGTAATTTTTAGATTCTGGGAAAACTGTCCAATTCGATGAAAACAAATATAAGTTCGATTTCGGCACGATTTTTATAACAAAAAAATATTTTAGTATTTCAGGCCTTTTTTTATAGAAACGCTGAAAAAATGCGCCCGTGGAGACCTTAGCTTAATAAATTAATTTCTTCAAAAGGGCAAATTTAAGAATACCCATAGCCAGCAGACCATTTATGAAAGAAGGGAAAGAGGCATCGGAATCGTTTCTCGTGACAGTTGTTGACATTCGATGTAGGCGTACATAGGTATTTAAATTCTCTACTTAACTTACACCAATATTTCATTTGAGCGATCATACATATTTTTAAATTTAGAAGAACATTTTTATTTCATAACATCAAAATTCTATATGGTCACGATCTAAACAGATAAATGACATGACAAAGGCGTTAATTCTGTCAGCCCGCGTCATTTCGGTGACAGTAGCCGGCACCCTTTAGGACCCTTGCTCACTGGACCGTGTGCGTTTTAAAATAGTAGGGAAGCATTGTTTTTGTCACAATAAAGTGTGGCGTTTGAAATTAATTCCGCAGTGGTGACACTGAGTTATTTTGTAATATTTAATTTTTGATACTTAAAATGTGCTTTTATAATGTGTTATTGTAGCGAAAAATATTTAGTTTCTAATGTTATGTATTTTAAATCCGTATGTGATGTAAGTTCCTTCTGAGTTGAATCTGCGCACTATATGGTGATCGTCCTAAGTTTGAAGGACATTGTAGCCAGAATAACTGCTGGACACATTGAAACTTAACATCTTATATCTCAGGATGGCGAGCGCAGTAAAATTCCAAGCATTGCTTTGGAATTCAGGCTGTTGATTTATTTTGCTACTGTTTATCGTTTTCCATCAGACGAACGGTATGCTCATCACGCCAACCATTGCAATAAAAAGAAACTGAAAACGAAACATTGTGCATGATTTCTAAATTTTCAAAATGTTTCTGTAAGATTTACAATTAGCATTATCACAAAATCGTTACCTTAAACAAATTCATGCAGACAAATTCTGAGCAGTTTTGCTCCTGGTTATGAGCAGACGTGGCATGACGTTTACCATCATACTCGTCGCGTCATTCCCATGAGTAAAAAAGTATAGCAGATATTAGAAAAAATTAAAAAGTTTAAGTTACAAATTAAGTCATATTGGATTTTTTGCAAAACGTATTGACATAAAAAATGTAATAAACATATTCCGATACCTTAGTTACTTATAACATAGATTAATTCAATAGTTCAACAAACTTTTTTAAACATCAACCCCAAATTAATTCACCAAAACAACCCTTTCTCTACCCACACCACTAATTAAACACAAGCCGTAAACTCCTTAAGTTTTTTAAGGATATTAACACTACGTTTAATTCTTCAATAATTACACGACCCACCGTAATAAGACCTCCGGGTTTTAACAAAGTCAAGTAATTTGAGTACTAATTCCTTTTCAATGAACGCGTGTTTTCAAATACCAATTTAACATTACCGCTCGCAAAATAAATTTCAAACATTATGCCATTGAGTTAAGGTTTGTATTAGCTTGGTTTATCCAATGAGATGTTTGCGTAAGTTTGTATGAATACGTAAAAATCAGCTGCCCATTTCTATTGAAACACAAAACATCTCCAAGTATTTTTTAAAGGAATTGGCGAGATGAAATGCGGTTGCATGGATGTTAGAATTAATTTTAGTGATGTAATATTATGGTATGTTATCGACAAAATAGCTGAAGTTTAATAATAATGGTAGAGCTCGAAGAGGTTATTTTAAAAATAGGTTGGTTTGTTGTGATTTGTAGTAGTAAAATAGATCTTTTGATATAATTTTCACGTTTCAATTTCAAATACGTGGCGATGGATGGTGGAGGTATTCAGCAGTGGACTTCCAGTTGCTGGTAGGGGGGGGGGGGGGCGCAAACATTTACTAATATTCTCTAGGTCCCTAACTCAATATAATCTTCTGTATGCACCCAAAATTATTTCTGTATGAGCCCATATACGTCCCACTTTCTGATTAATTTCGTTGCGGGTTAAAAACTAGTTAGACATTCCCGGAGACTCGGCGAGCTTCAATGCTCGGTGTCATTACATTGCGTGCCAGTGTTGATCCTGGCTCACAGGAGCTACAGTGGTGTGTGTGTGAGGGCGGGACAGTCTCCAAAAGTACATCCCACTGCACAGGCCTCCCCTACAATCGAAAGTACCATTGAAACTGGTTAGGCCATATAATCCACCACGCTGGCCTAGTGCGGGTTGGCGGATTTAACAAGCCATAGAAATTCTTACAAATCGCTAATGTTTGTATATTACCTGTCCTGGGATTCAAACCCGTGACCACCATCAACATGTTGGCGTTGGCGTCTGGTCCACTTACCACGCACTTGTTATTCAAACATGTTTATTAATATTATTCTTAAAATCAAACATAAAGATACATATACAAATATATTACATATAGAAAGGGTCTAACCAAGACTTCCGCCACCTGACAAAACAGTCCTGGATAAATATTTGTTCACTTATCGATATAGATTACATCACTAGCGCCCAGGTGCGGCGCGTGCGAGACTGTTTGCTCTCAGCTTTGTACATACATACGTACATACTTGTTACTTGTGTTTGTAGTACATCACACTAGTTATATAGAAACCTCTGGTGGTAGGTCTCTCATATGTAAGAGGCCGCCTGGGTAGGTACCACCGCAATGTCTATTTCTCCCGCCAACAGATGGGTAAATGCCCTATTGTGTCCGGTGTGAAGAATATTGTAGCCAAAGTAACTACTGGACATATTGAGATTAAACATATTATGTCTTATGGTGTCGAACGCAGTGGAGTGTCAAGCATTGCTTTGTAATTCAAGGTTTTTTTGTTTTTTTTTTTACCGTCCAATAGCGGTCGCATCGCTAACCATCAGGCGAATGCTCGTCTCGCCATTCAATGCAATAAAAAAACGTTTTAGTCAGTTTATTCAATAACGTAAAAATATTTCTCTAGTTTGTATGCTTCCTGCCTGGTTTGATGTCACTTTTATATTAGCATCGGGAGCACGTGCCAGGACATCTGTTTAACAGGCTATATTTACGTAAAGTCTGTGCACTTGTATAGGGAAACCTTATTTATTGAAGTATATATGAAAATGCAATGTATTGCTTTTAGTCACATATGATTTCGATGCAAAGATATTAAATATTAGAATACGTATTTAAGCATTTTACGAAATTTAATAAATTTGGTAAAAATAAGTCACTGAATAGTAAAAAATAAGTTATATGGGTATCTCAAGACTGCTACCGAAAACGAAGCCGGGTGGTAGTTTTAGTGACTACAAACACAATGCAACTAAAAATTTCGCAAAGAAACGCAACAATTATTTTTTATGATTTTTTAAATATCGTCATATTTGGGTGGTAAATCCATAGTTTTGCTAAAATAATAATTTTAACTCTTTTATACCTTAGAGTCTTTATAAATAAAAGGGTATACACTATTATTTTAGGAAAAAATGCATTTATCACCCAAATATGGTCATAGGAAAAAAATAACAAAAAAAATTGTCGCTTTTTTTTGCAACTTTTTCTATTGCATTGTGTCTAAAGTCGCTTAAACTACCACCCGGCTTCGTTTTCGGTAGCAGTCTTGATATACCCTGTATATTTTTTTGTTAGCTTCCTCTAAAGTTCCATATAACGAATAACTGTCCTTCTCTACTATTTTTACTCGTTTGAGAAAATACATAAAATTACATAACTTCTAATAATAACTAAATATTTAAATTAAATACATTATGAAGTGTTCATTTTCTTATTTAACAATTTCTTCTGTATACTCTCTTCTTGTGTCGGTATCAACATAAGCATGAGTTTATACGTCCCATTGCAGGACACGGGCGTCCTTTACAATAGAGAGTACGATTGAGAGTGGTAGAGCAATATAGTGCACCACTCTGGCCTATTGCGGGTTGGTGGACTTTACATATCCATAAAAATTCTTACAAATTGCTATGGTATTCGGGTTTTATCTTGATGTTTTCCTTCACTGCTACAGTGGTGATTGACTATCAATACACACGACTCCGAAAAGGTAGAGGTGTGTCCTAGAGTTCGAACCCGCGACCACCGTGAATATGTTGGCAGTCGCATTTGGTCTGTTAACCAACAGGCCACCACGCACTAAAACTATATTTCAACATTTAATTAGCTACCCCTGAATAAATAATAAAACAATATATAATAATTACCTATTATAATTTATTCCAAAAACATTGTACGTACAGAAATTAAGAAACGAAAAAATAAACTTTTATTATTAGCATTCAGCTGTCCAGTCTTAAACAAATTCTATGCGTTACACAATTTGTACTGTTTATAAATCTTTTTTGCAATAAATCTGTCAACATACCATTGTTAGAACTTAATGTAAACTTACAATACGTCGCGTCGCATCGTTTCTAATCTTACGCCATTTTATCTTCAAGCAAAAAATTTACATTGCCAATCCAATAACATGCGGCATCAAAGAAAAATATACATTTTTGAGTTTTAAAACAGCAAAAACAACTTTGCGTTGTATTTTACGTAGACAAAGTTACCTTTACTTTTGAAAACTAAATCATTCTAACATTTTATTTCAGAAATAGATTTAAAGACTGCAAATACAAAACGGTTTGCTACGAATAGCATCTCGAAAGAAAATAATTTTGTGATTGAAAAGAATCGGGGGTGGTTTATAAGATTTACAATACAGAATTGGAGCGTTTTTTTTTACTTCAAGGCGCGTGGCACAGCTGCAAGCATTGTAATGTATACGTAAGAATAATAATATAACTATTGCGACTGCAGACGTTCGTCAGAATGCAAGGGAATGTAACAAATAAGATATGAGACGTAACTTTTTTGACTTAGATATTATATTTTTTTAAATATATATTAAAGTCTAGATTATTGGTAAAGTTAAAGAGTATATTCTTAAATGATTCAATCCAATATGTATTCACTCAAGAAACTGATCACTGATCCGCAACCTATATTGTCGTGAAGTGCTCCTCTCAATTTTCAATTTGATTGATTAGTATTAGTGTTAATTGTATTACTAACGACCATAGATGTATTATAGAACATAGATCGGCAATGTGTCATTTTGAGCGCGACCAAAACTGATTTACGATTGTGTGCGTGAAGTTTCCATGTGTGCTTGACATATAGTGGTGTACCATACACTTTCGATACTATCGTATCGATATCGATATAGCTGTCGGCCTGTAGTTATGAAATAAAATGTTATGGATATATGCGACATTTTATTATATATTAACAGAAACTTATTGATGTGTTTATTTCAATACAGATTGATAAACACACAAATAAATAAAGATAAATTGTCATATTATTTGAAAACATTTTGTTTGAGATGTTTTGTATATGGGTCTTTATGTTCACCTGAACAAAAATTTTTTATTGTGATGTATACATAGTACATATACTAATTAAATTGAGAACAAAAAACACTTTTATAAAATAAAACTATAATTTACAAAGTTTTAGCATTTTCGGTTTATTTTTTTCATTTTTAATTTCCCGTCACGAAGTTTCGATTACTTTACAGCTTTCGCAGTCACAGGGTGGACTCAGTCTGCAACAAAATCCGTGATTATTACGTTTTTTTTTAAATGAGTAACATTCGCGTAAGTCTAAGAAACACATTTTTACTATATGTATATTAGAGTTAAAAAAATATGCTTATTTAAGTCAATTAATTGACTTGTAACACATTGGGAAGTGTTGGACGCCTGCTAGGCCGCGTTAGAGGTGTACGGAGGAGCTTGTAGGAAGTCGTTGGATGCAGGCAGCTTACAACAAACTGATGTAGACATTCTTGTGGAAGGCCTATGTTCATTAGTCGCATTCCTGTGGCTGAAGAAAGAGACTGTTTAATAAACAATGAAGCTTTTCTCGATCACTTCACCTAAACTAATGTTTTTCCTATGAGAATTATAAATTTTAAACCTATACCAAATGTTATGATAAATGAATAATGTTGCTTCAAGGTTTGGACGATCATACTGTGCATAGAAGTATCGCATATTTTAATTTAAATTTTTAAATTTTAATGGATGCTTTCAGCGTATTTATATGATGAAATACTATATTCTTTTCTACCGATATGTATACACGGATTTCCATTTAATTCTATAATATCGTCATAAAATAGTATTGTGCAAAAGTGGCCGATACCTGTGAAAACTTTAATTATTTCGGATTTTTACGCCTGCATGAACCACACCTTAGCACTGCACAATGCACTATAATAAATTACGTTTAATAAATATAACCAAGTACTGTAAAATTAAATAAATTATGAAAATAAGCAAATTTTGTTGCCCGCTTAGTTTAACATATTTCGACTCTGGGTCACTGCAGGTTACTTCTGTGTAAACGTATGGTCGCATCATGCATCTCGCTTTAACATATGAGTTAAATTATTCTATCTCTTTCACATTGCCGATCTATGTTTTATACTAAATCTATGCTAACGACTGAACGTCCACACGTCATGAAGGTCTCTCATTGAAAATCAGCGTTGTAGCACAGAATACTAATTGTATTTATGAAATCATTGAGAATATGTAAGTCATTATTATGGTATTTTTATTGTGTTGTATATTATATGTATTTATTTAAAGAAAATTATATTCTATTATTATAGTCTGGTATTTTATATACAAGTGTAATGACTTTTAATCATATGTTCCAACTTTGCATAATAAATATCACTATTTGCGTGCCCGAAGCGGATGACACTCGCGCTCGCAGTGGTCTCGACTGGTTTCGAATATCGTGTCGGTGAACGCTGTCTATGTGTGCGTTGATTTAGCGCGCTTTGTATGAAGCTTGACTTCTGTTAGTTTAGTATTCTGTGGTTGCAGTGCTGCTCAGGTGGTGCTGCAGTATATTAGCTAAATGAGAATTCTTCTATTCGAAATCAACTTTCGAGTTTTAATATTTACATAAATACATAAACATCACGTCTATTTTTTCGTTGGTTTCGTCTTATAAGTTCCGCCTAAGTTTATGATAGGGAGCGAGTGTGTCAGCATACCGAGCACAAATTCTAGCCTCCGGGCTAATAATGAATAGAAAAATCCAATATAATTTTGCTCGACTCGGGATTAGAACCCAAGACATCAGCGTTATAATCTTGCCGTAAATCAACTACACAAATGAGGCATACAAGTTTTTTTAATGTTTTTTTTTTATTGCAGTGAATGGCGAGACGAGCATGCCGTTCGCCTGATGGTGAACGATGCGACCGCTCATGAACAGTAGCAAAACCAAACAACACCTTGAATTACAAAGCAATGCTTGGCATTCCACTGCGCTCGCCATCCTGAGACACAAGATGTTATGTCTCAATATGTCCAGTAGTTACTCTGGCTACAATGTCCTTCAATCCGAAACACACCAGTGCATTTAAACTGCTGTTTGACGGAGAAATAGACATTGCGGTGGTAACCACCCAGGCAGCCTCTCACATATGAGAGACCTACCACCAGTAAATTATTTTGTCATAATATGTTATGTTTTCGCCAAACTAACCAAAACACTATAAATATGTGTACTTGTTTACGTCCTCAACTAATCCGTCACAGAGCGCCCGTATGCGGCCGACATAATAAGTCCGACTAGAGATACGGGCGGCAGATGCACCGTTTGATAGGTGTTGTAGTGTTAAAATAGTTTCAATGTCTATTAACGGCTTATCAGTGTATCGTGGATGTGTTAATTTTATTTATTAGGAATTGTGTAAATCGACATGAATATACAGTAGGAAGCTTAGTCCTCTGAATTCGTTGTTGGCATGCTGTTGTCAAAATATTAGGAATGGTTATTCTCTCTTCGCATTTTATTAAATTAGATATTATTACATGTATTTATGTATACTTTATTGCACACACAAAAAGACAAACAAAAATAAAACTCAAAAATAAAAAGTACAATTGGCGTTCTTAATATTTTCTTATTGCAATAAATAGTTTAGCATAGCCTAGCATTCTATTTGCCTGATAGAATGCCGGGTAACCGCTCATAGACAGTAACAAAGCTAAATATTATTAATCACAAAGCAATGCTTCGCATTCCACTTCGGTTGCCATCCTGAGACTTAGGATCTTAAGTTTTAATATATCCAGTAGTTACTCTGGCTACAATATTTTTCAAACCGAAACACAACAGTTCATTTACACTGCTGTTTGGCGAGGAAATAGACATTCCGACCTGCCCAGTTGACCTCTTATATACCAATCACCAATAAAGCATAACTTAAGTACACAGTTGTACAAACAAAAAGACTAGTTTCTTGAACACCATTTCAGCATATTGCATAAAAAGTACTAGGTAACATAAAAAGTAACTCTGTAGTGAATAGACTTCATATACCAAGCATAGCATTCATTATTTTTAATGACGCCGGGTGTTAGCAGTGTGCTTCGCGCGTTAGCTTTCCAGCTTTTGCTTAGTATCAAAAGCTTTAAACTTGAGCTTAAAGCTAATTAAAAGCTATTCCAATTTAAATGTAAACATAGTTTTTAAATTTCGAATGAACAATTAGGTCAAAGTAATTACTGCCGCCCATGGATATCAATTAGTAATGGTCTTATGTACAGACAGTTTAAAAGGACAACAGTTATCGAATGCTTTGTTTTCGAACGACTTTTGAATTCAGTTTGGCCAGGAAGACAAAAGATTCGAAATTCAAAATCGATTATAAATTTGTCTATGACTAAGTAGCAATCTAATGCGCAGCTTGTCTTAGAAAATGGGATAGGAAAGGAAAAACCATAGACTCTCACTAGTCAAACAAAACATAACCGGGGAACCATTGCTCCACGTTGGTGATTTGAATTGAAATGAAATGAAATTGGTTTATTGATCATGTAGGCAATAAAAAGCTCTTATGACGAGTCAATACATAGGTAGTACATATTCTATATTTACAAAATAATTGATTATGTCATTATATAAATTAAATATCATCATCATCATCATATCAGCCACAGGAAGTCCACTGCTGAACGTAGGCCTCTCCCAATGATCTCCACAATGACCTGTTGGAAGCGGCCTGCATCCAGCGACTTCCTGCGACCTTAGTCAGATCGTCCGTCCACCTTGTAGGCGGGCGTCCAACACTTCGCTTGCCTGTACGTGGCCTCCACTCGAGAACCTTTTGGCCCCAACGGCCATCGGTTCTACGAGCTATGTGCCCGTCCTACTGCCACTTCAACTTGCCAATCCTATGGGCTATGTCGGTAATCTTGGTTCTCCTACGGATCTCCTAATTTCTGATTCGATCTCGTAGGGAAACACCGAGCATAGCCCGCTCCATGGCTCGTTGAGTGACTTTGAGCCTTTTAATGAGGTACACAGTGAGAGGCCACGTCTCGGTGCCGTATGTCATCACTGGTAACACACAACTATCGAAGACTTTCGATTTTAGGCACTGAGGTATTTTGGACGAGAAGACGTCGCGAAGTTTCCCGAACGCTGCCCAACCGAGTTGGATTCGACTATTGACCTCTCTCTCGAAGTTAGACCTGCCTAACCGGACCACTTGTCCTTAATAGACATATTCGTCTACAACTTCGAGAGTCGAGCCCCCAACTCCAATGGGGGTGGGCACAACATGGATATTCGAGATGATCTTCGTTTTATCCATGTTCATTTTAAGACCCACCTGTTGGGAGACTCGATTAAGGTCTTCGAGCTTCTAAATATATGTAGATTTAATTTTTGGTAATCGTCTTATATATTAAAAGTCTTGGTATGCATTTGACGTCGCATTACGAGAGCATTTTTTTATAAGTATACAGGTTATATCAAGACTGTTACCGAAAACGAAGCCGGGTAGTAGTTTTAGTGACTTCAACTTTTTTACTTTTTATACATAAAAAAGAGAGATTCCAACGATTTGAGAACTTCCTTTTTTTGAAGTGACGAATTAATTATTTCATTAGTGGACAGCAATAATTCGCCAATAAAGATGAACTCATAAAGGCCATTTATTAAGCTTTGTGAAAATTATACTCAGCTAGTCTAGCGGTTAAGCCACGGAACCGCCCATCGTCCCTGTGGCGCAGAGGATAGCGCGTTGGACTTCTAATCCAAAGGTCGTGGGTTCGATCCCCACCAGGGATGCAAATCTCTCTTTTTGTAACTATGTGGAAATATTTTTCATATTTTTTAACGGACTATGTTTTTCCTTGTATGTTCCATCCCACGGTATGATGCGGGGTAAGCCTATTGCAATGCCCTTTAATTTTTATAACTAAAAATGTCGCCACTAGTGTACAACACCGCCTGGTCCGGGCTAACGTTTTAACCCAAAACACCTGCGTCCGGCGTTACGGGTCATTGGCCTGTGACATTCGGCTTCATACCAGGCGAATTTAGACATGTGATGAGGCTAATTAGATTTGTGACGTAACACTAATTTGGGTATGATTTCGCAGTGATGTGATATGACGTCGGTGTTCGAATATCAGGTCACGTCCACATTGCCACCGCTATGTCTATTTCTCCCGCCAAACAGCAGTGTAAATGCACTGTTGTTTTTCGGTTTGAAGGACGTTGTAGCCAGAGTAACTACTGGACATATTGAGACTTCATATCTTTTATCTCAGGGTGACAAGCGCAGTGGAATGCCAAGCTTGCTTTGTAATTGAAGGTGTGGTTTGATTTTAGGTACCATGGCGTCATACGAAAATACGATTTTAAAATGTATGGGAAAATAACTGTACAACATTTTTTATAGCATTTTTTAAATATATGGTTATTCTGCCCATGAAAATGTATAAATGCATGGATCCTGAAAGCTTTTTCAGTCTTCCAAAATAGAAAATATATATTAGCCTTTGCAAATCTCACCCAGCGAACTTAGAAAGCCGTCACTCTGCTAGTTTCTTTCAGAGGAATACTACTCCGGTAGAGTCGACCCATTCGTATAGCTTGGCAAGAAGAGTAAGATGCGGTAATAAACGGAATTTAAGAAAAACAATTATGGCAACACTATTAAAAATGTCATTGTATTCGCTGAATTATTTCATTTCTATACATTTTCGTACAAATTTCGTTTGTTTTGTGATTTAAAATTAAGAAAGAGACTAACAACAATAAATAAAAGTGTCTAAACATTTTCATTAATATTATATTCGATCATTGAAAAATACTCTTTTTACCAAGCCACATAAGACCAAATAATAAAAAATGCCGATCAGAAGCCACTAAGAAAAGGGTTATTAAAAGCGTCAGTTTTTGTAATATACAAAGCATATGTCACGTACGAATAAATTGTAACAAATGGAATAATTGCCTACATGTGGCTGCGTTTAAAAACCCATCAGGAGGACGCGTGCCTCCAATCATTATTAGACATATGTTTGTTTGATATGCCCGGGAATTGTGTGGTTTATGATGTTTCATTCGTCGGATATCAATTTGTAATAAAATGTATCATTTAAAGAATTATAATTTATCTAGCGGCCCGGCCCAGCTTCGCCCGGGTACAAATAGATTTCTGTAAAATAATATGTACGTATTATACATATAAACCTTCCTCTTGAATCATTCTATCTATTTAGAAAAACCGCATCAAAATCCGTTGAGTAGTTTTAAAGATTTAAGCATACAAAGAGACATAGGGACAGAGAAAGCGATTTTATGTCTCAGGCTGGTGAGCGCAGTGGAATATGGTGTTGTTTGGTGTTGCTACTGTTCATGAGCGGTCGTATCGAATCATCGTCATTCGAAGATCGTATCGTTTTTATAGAGTAATCCCTCTGGCGAACGGCATATTCGTCTCGCCATTAATAGCAAAAAAAAAGAATGTGATGATGAATTATTGGATAATTTTACTTTATTATTTTAATTTGACAATTAAAAAAAAATATTGTTATCGCCGATATTACGGATAAGCCCATCTCCGTGCCGAGCAAAAAATCTACTATAAATCTTAAAACAATTGTTAAACCTACTAAAAAAGTAGAGTCACCCGAAACAGGATTAAAACTAAAGCAGGCAGTTGACAGTATCAAAAATGCACCGAGATGGATGCAGTCGATAGTAGTTTGTGTAAATAGAACAATTTTGAAATGAAATTGGTTTATTGATCATGTAGGCAATTAAATAACTCTTATAACAAGTCAATACATAGTATTTATTCTATATTTACAATTGATTATATCATTTCATACCATTTTTCCCAAAGAGCCTGGAATATTTCTTCATGAAAGTGATACGGGGTTTCTTTTTTTTTTATATCTATATTTATTTAGGGGCTTTTAGACAAGAGTCTATGACAGCCCCATCATAGCCTAATATTATACGGGGTTTCAAAGGCACGTAGTTATCACCCGGCTTCGTTTTCGGTAGCAATCTTGATACACCTGTATATATGATAATAGCATGCGCAAGATTGTTATTAGTAAATTGTAAAACTATCGTTCGCGGGTTCGACCTCCGGGCCAAGACAAAAGTTTTATTACTCATTTAGTGAGAGATAGAGAGAAACAAAGAATAATGAGACAAACAGCGCAAAATTAATCTACAAGCTAAAATAAACATAAAAATTTTAGATATCACAAAAAATCGAGTAAAATACAATTTAAAAAATGATGGTGAACTGAATAGACTCTCCCTTTTTATGAAGCGTCTAAAAATATGTAAAAGTATATTCCGATACCGGGAATCGAACCCGAGCCTCCTGGGTGAGAGCCAGGTATCCTAGCCACTAGACCATATCGGATGATGAATATTATGACGAATTATTAAATCAGATTCACTATAAAAATGCCGATATTATTACTGCGTCATAAATAAAAATAATTAAGGACAATTTTTGTGTTTATAACTTGCCAATTATTATTATTTTAACATTCATGTGATGGGTAGGTTTTGTTTTATGTATTTAAATGAACACGAAAAGTTATTAAAAATCATTTGCCGCATAAATAAGTATATAAATTCGATGATTAGTATAATTTTCAAAAACATAATGGGTTTCATGATGCAAATATAATATGTACATACATAAATATGTGCGTCGGTTTTGTTTGAAACAGTGCTACCAGCCCAAACCAGTCGAGCCGACCTAGTCTAAAATTGACTCTACTGCTTTAACAACGTTAAAAGACACATACATACACGATCTGACGTCCACTGTAAAACGAGAGGCCGTGGGTTCGAATCCTTCATCAAAACAAATAGCCTATGGATCAATAGGTATTTTTTTCGGTTTTGTGAGGCCAAGAAATCTCGTAACTTCTGATATCCACGGCATAAGACTAAGTGTGGGTTCAGGACTATGCATGTGAGTGTTAGGTGTATTTATTATCACTACATCGTATAAAACAAAGTCGCTTTCTCTGTACGTATGTTCCTTTGTATGCTTAAATCTTTAAAACTACGCAACGGATTTTGATGTGGTTTTTGTAATAGATAGAGTGATTCAAGAGGAAGGTTTATATACTCGTCAAAACAAAATAAGGTCCACCACTATTTTTCGACATTAATTCATTTTGATCAGGATTCAAGGTTAGAAATTGTATAGTTCTATATATAATAAAACAAACTATTATTTATGTCATAAAATTATTTTAAATTCAATTTAATTAAAAACTAATTGTATTTGTAACATTTTATATCTTATAGATCTTTTTTGAAATTTATGCCTAACATTAATATTAAAATTTTAACTAATAGGTATATAAAAAGCAGTTTTTTTTTGCATTCTCATATCGGGTAAGTCCCTCTTTTTGAAATACATTCTTGGAGCCTTGAAAGCAATGTCTCCACAAGATTTTTGACTCTGTTATCAGATATTTCTTTTCAACAACTTTTTAATAAGTTTATTAGCTGCTGGTGACTATGCACATCTTCTTGAGCTGCCTTAACCCATCGTTTGAATTGATCCCAGAGTTCTTCAATCGGATTCAGGTCAGGACTGTTGGCAGGCCACGCCAAAACCTGGATATTCGCTTCGTCTAGGATCGCCAAAGTTGCTCATGCTGTGTGCGATCGAGCATTGTACTCCATCAGGATGAAACCTCCAGAGGCTGATTGTGAAAATGGAATAATATGAAGTCTGACTACTCGATCGACGTAACTTTGTGTTGTCACAGTACCCTGGTTTAGAAAAACAAGGTCAGGTTTACCTTGTAAGCTAATACCGGCCCAGACCATAACATTGGGTCCACCAAATCTATCACATTCATGAATAAAAATATCTAAAAAACGATCTCCACTTCTTCTCCATACTCGTCTCTGTCTATCATCCTTAAAAAACTTCACTTTACACTCATCCATGAAGAGCACGTTACGCCATTAGTTTTTACCAAATTTCAAATGTTGACGTGCAAATCTAAACGGCTAACACGGTGGGCTTAGGTCAGTTTAGCCCGGGCTGCTGGCCTTTTTGCAAATTGGTGGTCTTCGTGTAAACGATTTCTTATTGTTTGGTCGCTGACAATGGTACCCGCAGTCCGGTGTAAGCGATTTTGTAGAAGGCGAGCTGTAATATTCCGATTTCGACGTGCACAAAGTCGCACATAACGGTCTTCTTGGGCGCTGGTAGTACGAACTCTTCCTGAGCCACGACGCCGTGATACATTGCCCTTCTTTTGATACCAATTTCAAAGGTTTTGGACAGCTCTACGTGGATATCCCAGCTTTAAAGCCACGGAACGCTGAGAATTACCAGCTGAGATCATCGTTACGGCTCTAGAAGCAGTATTAGAGTCCATATGGCAACAAAATCGTGGCATTTTACAGAAAAATAAAAGAACTATACGCAAAACTATCAAAAACAACCGCTGCAGTCAATAGACTGAGGCTAAACTGAACTAACGTCAATCTCCAAAGTTTTTCTTGAAACTAACCACTTAAGAATATATTGTTAAAAAAGCGTTTTAACTGCACACTTGACAACAACTTCGGCTATAACTGACCGTCGTCGTTAACTCAAGCACTTAGACCATAAAAAATCTCATTCGAAAACACGGGGTACCAAAAATCTGTCTCAAACTGCAAAAAATTAAGTGGCCCTTATTTTGTTTTGACGAGTATATGTATAATACGTACATATTATTGTACAGAAATCTATTAGTACCCGGGTGAATCTGGGCCGGGCAACTAGTTTATTATAAACCATTCTAAATGCACGCCACTGACCACGCGTCAAATCATTTAACTTTACCAAAAATCTACAATAACAATAGAAATAAAGAAATGCGAAAATATTTTATTCAAATTCAATTTGATGTAATCTAATTTCTATTTCCATAAATCTGGCTTTACATGAAATTGACTATTGTCAAAAACTGGTTTTACACCCTACATTAAGAATTATATTTCGCTTTCAAAAATACAACGATGCTTGAATCGAAATGCGTGATTTTTAAGTTCTGGACTTATATTTCTCTTTTTTGCAAACGAAAAATTATTTGGTCCAAGTCTTTTGTGATATATAAACATTTAATATATCACACCTTTAAAATTAGAGCGACTAAAAAAATCTTGTTTTTGAAAAACGTTGATTTGTAACATAAGAAATGTTGTACTTATGGAAGATACATTTATGATTTAGAAGAACTTTCTGTCATTTATGCGTCAATAGGTCCTTCTTTAATAACGGGTGGATAGGTCATTTTGAGTCAAAATATGATTGAAAGCCAAATACTATGATTTTTTGGTTTAGGTCACTCTAATTCTGAAGGTACCCTATGTATATCGTTAAAATTAATGATGGATTAAATAAAATAAGTATGTTTCTTTCTGACGTTTTATCTATACAAATAAATAAAATTAAGTGTCTGTTTGTAAAGTGAAAATAAAAAAAAATGTCCAACTACATATCGTTATATACACGATACCTATAACGAAAATGACCTTAGATTTTTTTTGTCGGTCTGTTTGTTCCGGCTAATCTCTGAAATGGCTGGACGCATTTTGACGGGACTTTTTGTCAGGTAGCTGATATAATAAGGAGTAACTTAGGCTACACTATACTACTATTTTAGAACAAATCTTTTATTTTAGAAAAATAAAGTTTTTGTTAAATTCCACGCGGACGAAGTCGCGAGCTCAGCTAGTTTTAAATATAGACAAACGCTCACACATTATTATTTTGCTACTTTCAACATATATCGTGTATGATATTACTATAAATATACATCATTAAATCCAGTTTATATATCAGATATAAATCAGATATAGATATATCTTGATCGAGCCCTGGTTCCATCCATCCCTATATTACGGTGTTACCCCAACGCGCCTTATTAGAAAACAAAAGCGATAGTATTATAGTTTTTTTTTTCATTGATAACATCATTTGCGGCCACGCCACATTAATAACGGATTTAAACACTTTATATTTGGTTTTGAATGTAAACAAACTATACAATATTAATGATGTTACATTATTATCGCCCTTGTTAATGTAATTTTGGACAAAAACTGTCAACATCATTATACTGACATCTGCCGCCCGCATACGCGTAACACACTCCACAAGTATTGTGCAACACCCAATATTTGTGGAATAGGTAAAATAATTATTGTTGTGCACTGTATTGTCTATTATAGGGTTCTGTACAAGGTACCCTTATAAGTTTTATGTACTGTCATCATTGATTTTAAAACTTAGGATAGGCACTTCAGAACATTTGGAGTAACAAAAAGATAGACGTGAAAATAGCGCATTTTTTTTATTGCAATGAATAACCATGTGGCTCGAATGCATCCAGATCGCTGGGCAAATATAGTCACCCAATGGACACCTGATGGTCGACGACGCCGCGGCAGACCTAAAAAACGGTGGCCTGAACTTTCCTTAGAGCGTGAATTGTGGAGAGACATGGGGGAGACCTTTGCCAAGCAGTGGGATGAAAAAGGTTAATTAAAAAAAATGAATGACGAGTCGAGAATGCCGTTCGCCTGATAGCAATAGCAGAACCAAACAACACCTTGAATTAAAAAGCAATGCTGGCTTCCACTGCGCTCGTCATCCCGAGACATAAGATGTTAAGTCTCAATATGTCCAGTAGTTACTTTGGCGACAATGTCCTTTAATCCGAAATAATAATAATAGTACATTTACACTACTGTTCGTCGGGAGAAATAGACAATGCGGTGGTAGCTGCGCAGGTGGTCTCTCACATATTAGAGATCTACCACCAATTTGTCTCAAGCCTACATCACAAAATTAAAGGATTTAATAAAATTAAAAACTTCTTATTATCATACAGCGTAAAGATACTTATTATCTGTGTTATTATCATAAAGGTAACACAGGTTCAGACTGCTACCGAAAACAATATCAGGTGCTGGTTGTTTTAGTGATTTCAGTCACAATACAACTATACATTTTGCAAATAAAAAAAAAACTTTTGGTATTTTTTCTTATGGTCGTCGTCATCGTATTTGGATGGTTTATAAATAGTTTTTCCATGTTAAATATATTCATCGCATTTTGGTTATTTAAGTCTCTATGGAACGCAAGGGTTTGAATGATTATTTAGCAAAAACTATGGACTTACTTCACACGATGATATTTAAAATGTGGCACAAATAATCGTGTTTGTAGTTACTAAAACTACCATTCGGCTTTGTTTTGGGTAGCAGTCTTGATATGCCCTGTATAATTTTTTAAAGTAAAAATATGAATATTCACGAAAAGCCCTATACACTAAAAAATCATCACGAATAATGTCATTATGTCTATTGATTTTGGGGTGTCGTGCCGCGGGGTAAATTACATACAATTGTCATGTTTTTTACTAGTTTGTAATGGTCAGTTACTGAATTATTATTTGTTTAGTTAACGGTCTTTATATAACGCCGCCTAAATAATAATTTGTAGTAACAATAGTAGACGTTGTACTTCTCTATGATTGCAAAGCTGAGGTCTCTGGTTAGAGGAACAATTCCGCCAATACCAATCACATCGGAATACTCTCCGGACTTACCACATCAGCCGTTGACAACTCTGTTCTGAATTCAAATTCTTGTTCTATTCTTCTTAATTTAACTACCGCCACCATAGTCATTCTAAAATAGGTTGCATTACACATCGGTTATAAAAGTCACCTGTAACATTGTTATTATATTTTTAATTTATTTGGAAAACATACAGTATCTTATGCCTATATGCTACACAATTTAGTAGTCTTTGAACTAATTATAAGTATGCGCATTTAAAAATAACAAGTTGCTAAACAATTTTAAGTATTCAAATAAGACTGATCATTATAATATTACGATACTTATGCAAAACTGAGCAGTCAAGGATTCCAACCAGTGGCGAGCCAGGATACGTTTAAAAAGTGGTCGAGCTTGAATTAAATATATCAATAACTTACTATCACCAATATAAACAATAAAACAGGATACAAATTAATTTGTTTTCTTCCTCAAACGCTTCCGTGTCGCTCCCTTTTATTCCCTTTAACGTGGGAAATTCGACATCGCTTTAATTTACCGAAAGTGTCTCAAATTGTCTCAGTAAGGGCTTTTTCTTTTCGTTGATTGTAGGGCTGTATACTTGGAACCAATAATTTAACTGTTCCGCTCAATAAAATATTGGGCGAGACAAATTAAGTGACGCAATTTATTTTTTTATTTTCTTTTATATCCCAGTTTAAAAATTGATGTTTGTTTAGTTCATACTATTATTCTCGTTAATGTATGAATAAGATGTAAGTCATATCTTATCTTTTAATTAAGTATTCCTGCACCTGCTTAGGTCATCTCTACATCACCTAAAGTCGACATAATGAAAAATAATGCCACAGGTGTTTAGTCCGCCTTGTATACTTTTGTATATGAAGCTACATGAATAAATAAATAATTTAGAAAGTCTTGGGTTCGATGAAAATTTCAATTAACTCATTTGATTTAGCGACGAAATTTTGCAGGCGCTGTTCTAATCTATATCTGTATCTGTATCAGCCCATATACGTCCCACTGCAGGGCACGGGCCTACTCTACAATCGAGAATACGATTGAGAGTGGTTAGGCCATATAGTCCACCACGCTGGCCTAGTGCGGGTTGGCGGACTTACATACCATAGAAATTCTTATGAATCCCTATGGTATGCAGGTTTCCTCACGATGTTTTCCTTCACCGTTTTAGTGCGTGGTGATTGACTATCAATACACACATGACTCCGAAAAGTCAGAGGTGTGCCCTGGGATTCGAACCCGCGACCACCGTGAACATGTTGGCAGTCGCGTCTAGTCCGTTTACCAACAGGCCACCACGCACTTTATTTCTAATCTATATGGCATGTTATAATTCGACGGCCCCTTCGAAAACTCTCGAAACTGTAAATTCGACGATTCACGTTTCTCAGCATTATATCAACAAAAATTATATGGCTTGTCAGATTGTTGGAGGAAATTTTCGGTTGTTTCAATATCCTAAAATGAGATTTAAAATATAGTCTATATTTCGAAATTATGTATCACGTAAAAACCTTACTTTAAAACACAATATTTTAATATCTGAAAATAGCTTAGATAATTAAGTATTAAGTATCTCGAAGACCCTACAATAGTAATTATTTATCCGACTCTCCCAAACAAAATAACAAAACAGATTCAAAACTGTGACACATTTGGCGAGTTCTGCGAGAGAGAAAACATTAACACTATATCCATTGATTACACCAGTAAACAACGCAAATACCAATTACAGTGGATATAAAAAGCGAATGGCTTGAAAGAATGTATTTTATACGTACGGGCAAACCTCTGAGGATAAATAATTCATGGAATATGTCCTTCTTCAGGCATTTACTGCGTGAAAACATGCGGGCGGGGAATACATCAAACAAAATTAACGCGATAATTTATCGGACTATCGGACATTCTCTATATCCTATCTATCTTAAACAAAGGTTATAATAACTACCATTACTAAGTCGGTACGATTCTACACTTCATTAACCCGGCGATCGCACAGTTGGGTCTATAGTACCCACGCCTTTTGAAAATGCACGCATTTCTATAAAATATTTTTGCGACGTTGCTACACTTCTCATTAGCTGGAGCTAATGGTCTTCTCTTCCTTTCAAATATCGCCTTACAGTGGTATCGTGTATACAGCGGTGGATAGACGCGGATAAACACAAGAAAGGTAAATAAGACCCAACTATACACCTGGTGTCGTAATTTCGCGCCGTCTTTTTTTAAATGTATTATTGTCTTATTGTATTGTTTTCAGAACCTTTGTAATTATGGATCGCGAAAAACTCGAACAGCAGCGAATTTTAGCTATTATGCAAGAATCCGACTCCGAATATGAAAATTCTACATCAGAAAATGAAGAGGAAGATCATCTGAGTGTTCGCAACCAGGAATGTGACACCGATCAAGATGTATCTGACACGGACAGTGACGATGTGCCCCTTGTTGAACTATGCCATCAGCTACATTCTTCAACGTCTGAAATACAGCACAGTTTTGATACTTATTTGACTACCACCACCTCTGAAAGTCAGATATGAACATCTTATTTTTTTGGAATAGACGGGACCAAGTGGCAGCAGAGGCCTACCCGCCAAAATGTCCGAACTAGGGCGGAAAATATCATAACACAAGTGCCAGGTGTTCAACCAGTAGCTCAAAATGTCTGGAATAAACGCATATATAATACATAAGAAGAACAACAATACCACGACAAAGCGTAGCAAAAGCGGCGCAAAAGGGTAAGAGATTTTTAGGAGAACCTGATGAGGAACCACCTATGAAGATATCTAATGCAAAAAGAAGGTGTCAGGATTGTCCTGCCAAAAAACACAGGAAATCTAGAAATACTTGTCGGTGCTGTAAAAAATACATCTGCATTGAGCATGCTGTGTTGTACTGCAAGGATTGCGCAGATGAGAGAGAAACTATGACTGAATAATTATAAGACTATTATAGAAAATAGTTGTTATTCCTGCTATAAATTTCATGGTTATACTTACTATAACGTTAAAATTGTGAAAAAAGTTTGTTTTCTATTTTTTTTTACTTTAAGACAGAGGTTACCTATTTTGTTAAAGTTTTTTCATACTTTTATAAAAATGACATTAAAAACTTATATCTCGTACCAGGTTGTTTTTGTTTATCCAAAAAGTCATAAACAATAGGTTTTTCATCCAATTATTATGATATGTCAGTAAATTTATTTTAATTTTTGATGTTATGGCGTTTTTTTATATGGGTCCATTAGACCCAACCCTACTACCGTTGTGACATATTTCCACTGTGCTGACGCCGGGTTAAACGAAGATATATATTTATACATATATATCTCGTACGTAGCTATATATAAATATATACAACATAAATTGGACCGAAATATGTAATAAAATATATATATATATTTTTTTTTATTGCAATGAATGACGAGACGAGCAAGCCGTTCGCCTGATGGTAAGCGATACAACCGCTCATAAACAGTAGCAAAATTCCACTGCGCTCGTCATCCTGAGACATAAGATGTTAAGTCTCAATATGTCCAGTAGTTACTCTGGCTACAATGTCCTTCAATCCGAAACACAACAGTGCATTTACGCAGTGTTGTTTCACGGGAGAAATAGACATTGCGGTGGTACCTACCCAGATGGCCTCTCACATATGAGAGACCTACCACCAGTAATAAGACCATTTTTAAAGATAGATACATTATAGATTGTAAATGACAGTTCATGAGACTTTAATTTACAGAAGAGCAAACATATCATAGTTTTTTTTATTGCAATTAATGGAAAGATGATCAAGCCATTCGCATGATGGTAACCGATACGACTACTCAGGGACAATAGCAAAACTAAACAACACCATGAATTACGCAATGCATGGCATTCTACTGCTCTCGCAATCCTGAACCATAATATGTTAAGTAGTTAATCTGGCTACAATGTCCTTCATACACAACAGTGCATTTAATCTGGTATTACCGGAAGAAATAGACATTACTGTAGTACCTACCCAGGCGGCCACTCACATATGACCTAGCACCATTGAAAATCTACCGTGCTATAGAAAATCTTGAATGTTTATGGTATGCACGTTTCCAGTAACGTTTTCCTTCACTGTTAAAGTGCGTAGTAACTGAATATGAACACACACATGACACCGAATAATCAGTTGTGTGCCATAGGACTCAAATCCAATAGAACCGGCCACAGACATGGCAACCACTTCAGAGCCGCTACCAACAGTTCCATTTACTTAAAAAACAATATCTCCCAACATTCCGCTCGAGGTTCTCCCATGGCCTATGTTTCCATTATCCTCGCTCGGAGACAGCCACGGCACTGCCCGGCGGCCCGTGCCCTACATGTTTCTATTAAACTACTATTATTATATTCTACACCCAGCAATTTACTCATAAGCGGTCGAAAACATCGATCCATTTCTGTTTCAATTAAACCTTGGTAGGTTTTATATTTTTGTTACCTTAAAACGCTGTTAAGTAAAATCCGAACGTTATTTTATAATTCTGAAAACTTTTGATGCTATATTATTATTGATATTGCATTAGATATTGCAATAAAAAAGATAAAATAATAAATTCATTTCTACATCTATTGTTATGAAATCAAAGCCATCACTTCTAATGTTGGTTGCACACTAGGTATGAAAAGTAATAATTAAAAAAAAAATGAATTAGGTATGTCATTGGACTGCAAACATTTTAAACAATTATTCCGTATGTGTGTGTGTGTGTGTGTATTTTGGGGGTTAACGTCACTCGCGTCCGTAGGCTTTGACTCTAGTTTCCCTACACGTGGCCCCTGGGTAGTTCCAAATGAGTGACACAGTTCGTGGTGATAGGATTTTCCGCCCAGGTAGTGACCACCGTTCATAGGGCTTAAAGACCGCCATAGTGTTCCCTGCAAGGGGAACGCGTTCCGGGATCAGCCCGTGATTTTCCGGATTTTCGAGGGGCTTGAGTTCGGGCATGACGATGTACCGTGTGAGTATTATTGGTTCGCGGTCGATGGGAGGGATTTGACCCGCCAGCCAGGGAGACCCGTAGAAACGGTTGTCCGCTGTGCGCCCGCGGTACAGTACAGGGGCCCAATCGTGGTTAACCACCACGAGAGGCTGCCTCACCATGCCGCGCATAATCTTGGGTGGGTCCATCGTGCCGGTTGGTGACCGGATGTGGGGTCCCGGTGGCCCATCCCGGGAGGGTACGGGGGCCCTTCCGTCCGGCGGATCAATTCCGCTCCTGTCGATTTTTTCCATCCGGTGCTCATTCGGTCTTCTTAGTGCCCGGCCTGAAGCTCCTCGTGCCTCTTCACCGAACCCATCCCATATTTACTTCATGACAATGCGTATAAACAGAGCAGGTCCTTCAGCGGTCCATAACCCCACCACCGCGTTCACTATGGAGTTCGCCAACATCCGCGGTCTCCATACGAACCTGAATGCCGTCCACCACCATCTCGAGACGACCCGGCCTGCTTTGCTTTTCTTGACCGAGACGCAGATTCGTTGTCCGGCCGACAATTCTTACTTGCTGTACTCCGGTTATTCGCTTGAAGAAAACTTCAAGCCTAAAGCCGGGGTATGCTTGTTTGTTCGATCGGACGTCTGCTGTCGCCGTCTGCGCTGCATGGAGGACCGCTCTGTGGGTGCACGTGGATCTAGGTTCCCTGAGCCGCATCTACGTGTGCCTTTACAGGTCACACAACGGGGACGATGAGACGACTCGGCTGTTCAGATATAATAGTACATTAGGTTATATATTAAGTAGTCCTTTTATTAAATTCAATTCTAAACAACCCGAACTAAAATCATGCAAACCACAAACAAATCCATCAAAATTATCATCAAAATTCTACAAATCAATGGTCAGCCACAAAAAATCTAATATCTATGACCAAAAAGGTCATAAACAAACGGCCATCGTAAATAAACAAGATTGCATCTGTTTCCAACCCTTCACCGCGACTGGGTATTTTCATCCCAATCATGAATTTTCGGGCACGCGCCCATTGTCAACCATTTTAATTTTATTCACGTGGTTAACAAAAAGCAATTGTTCGATAAACGCTTGACCATTTAAGTAGTAGCCGCGAGCTAATTATATTGTTAAAATAATGGTATATGCGGTCGTTTTATGACAATGGCGGTCGTGATTTTCAATTTAGCCGCGTAATTATGGTCCGCTGTGTACGACCAACGGGCGAAAGATTATCAAGATAGCTACAGTAATAATCGAGGGGCCTATTCGCATGTGTGATATGATTTGGCACACTAATTTTATAGTTTTGACTGACGCAGCTGGTGGCAAAATTGTATAATATGAATTTTTATAGGTACATTACGATCAGATAAAAAAAATAAAGTACGGCATAATTTTGTCATTTCCTTGTTTTATAGTTTATCAAGTTTATTTATAATAATAAAATATTTAAGCATACAAAAAAAAATTATACGTAATTTCAATTTAATAACTCTTTAGCTCAATATCAATTATTATCGACTAAACACTGTGCGTCACACATAATGCTAAAAAGAACCATTTGCTCTTATGCCTTTCAATATTATAACTTATATATTACGTACCTAATATATCAATTACTGTGCCTATTATATGCATATTAGTTTGGCAAAATTACCATCACAACGCTTTAGAGAATATATTGAATAATATCCTATTATAAGAAAACGTATTCATTCTTTACGTATTAAAAAAATGTAAAATGATTATTTCCTTCCTTCTTGCTTCAGTAACGATCATACTTCTAAAACTAAGAAATTTCGGGAGCAATCCTTCATTATATGCCACGGATGTTCAGTCATGGTCAACCAAAAACGTATTAAAATTAATCGACCGTTTACAAAAATTTCGAAATGTAACAAACCACGAAACCAATACGGTCGCGCGACCTCCAACATACGAAACAATAATTTGGTATGCAAATATAAAATATCTTAAGTGGGATCGAAATACCCACCGCGTTGTTTACGGTTGGGCGCAGTCGGGAACAAAAGTGTTACGTTTTTACAACCGTATTTTCGGATATAGAAGCCACTAACTTAAATTAGTAAAGAACAAAAAATGTCAGAAGCTGTCTCCAATTAAAAATATTTTCCTTTTACTGGTTACTTGGTAGGCCTCTCATATGTGAGAGACTGCTTGGGTAGGTTAACCACCGCAATATTTATTTTTCTCACCAAACAGCAGTATAAATGCACTGTTATGATCCGGTATGAAGGAAATTATAGCCGTTAGCCAGAGTAACTACTGGACATATTGACTGGCGCAGCACAGTGGAACACCAAGCATGGCTTTCTAATCCATGGTGTTGTTTTTGTTTGCCACTATCGTCTATCGATGAGCGGCCGTATCGCTTACTAGCGGCCGAATGACACGCTTGTCTCGCCATTCATCTAAAAAAAAAAAAGACTATTTATAAACAATTGTGTGTCCAAATGTACAATTACATAAGAGAACAGATGTTGAAAGTGCACCAACTAATTTACATGCAAGGGTTGCCGCGTAGCCACCGCGTAGGGTTGCCACGTAGCCTTGTAGGGTTGTCACCGTTGTACCGCGTGAAGCGTGGCTCACTTTATTGTTATTGTCTTTTTAGCAATTCTAATGGCACATATTTATGGTCATAAGCCACAAATTTATTGACGATATAAACGTAAAACGCATTGTCATCGAGAACGTGCAAGCGTTTGTTGGTTTGTCGTTTTTAAGTAGTTATGATAAAATTGATGTGATATTTTGCATACAATTTATGGGGTAGATATAGGTAATTTTTTTAATATAAAGTATCCAAGTACTATTATGCAACTAAGAATGAATTCTAGGACGAATCTTGTCTCTTCCTTTGGAAGCTTATGTTTAAGAGATCAAATTTAAAAATTCAAATCTTTATCATTTTTGAAACCAATTTACATCACAATAAGGGTGGTACGTAAAACTATTTAAAACAATACTAGAAAATGAAACCCAATATTTTCAAAGTTATCACACCGTGTCGTGAGGTTGAAATTGTTTCTTAATTACATTTGCAGGTAAACTAATGGCGGCTACCCCATAAATAAGAACGTATCTAGCCAATTGAAGAAAGGGCTGCGACATGCATTCTTGACTATTACCGACACTAGAACGAAGTAAAATTTTACACGAAGTAAAATTTTATAAACTTGGAATAGATATTGTTTGGATAGTCCTGTATATCGTATATTTTGTATGATTGGATAATCTGGCAGCATTCGTTGATTTACATTTTTTATTTATTTTTATCTATAGATATATTAAAAATATGTACTATTCTTCATTTTGGTAAAGCTCTAGAAGTTAGTTGTTGGATATGATTTGCGAATTTTCTTTGGTAGAATAGATTCTTCTGACGTAATCATTTATCGATAAATATGTTACGTACACCATCGTTTTTAAGACAAAATGAGACTAAAAGGATTGAAACTCTAAAACCCTTGGTAAAAGATTACCTGTTAAATTTTCAATTCAAAACAAAATTAATTCAATAATAATATTTACTAAATGAATACTTGTTTTTTATTTCAATTAAAATAAAAAAAAATCGAAAATAATATCTCCAGTATATATTTTATCAAGACACTTTTTTCACTTGGCACTAATTATCACTATGAAATACATCACCCCTATCCAAATTTCCCTGTTCCACGGCGCCTCACACGTGCTCTTTAAGAGCTAATGCCGGTATCCACTCATTACCAGAAATACTTGAGTAGATAACATCTATATAATTATAACCACTTTGAAAGCACATACCGGAACAATGAGGTGAAATATAACTTGTGTACCTGCCCTTATACTATGTTTAAAATTACAAATTTGGCCGAATTTTATGAATGAAATATTTCGTTTTGATTCCCGTGTGTGTAAAGAAATGAAGAATATTGATGGTAAATCAAACGAAAGTAATATTGTACAAAAAAAACTTGGAAAAAGTTAAATCAATTTCTTGAATCGATTTCTCGGCCCACTTTCTACTACATTTTGTTGTACACAACAGTCACATATATATATAAAACTAATGTCTAATATAGAACAGATATAAAACTATTTTATACGGGTTTTATCGCAATTATGTTTCGATTATCTTACAGCTCTTGTGGTCAAGAGTTGGCGGTGTAAAATCAGAATACTTGAAAGAATATACATACATACATAAATGTATCCTCCTCTCGGACAATCGAAAGTACTATTGAGATTAATTATATCAGGCATCAATTCCTGACTCTGGGCCACCTCTGGGCTGATAATTAGTTGAAAAAAACGTCTTCACTTTGCCCAAGATTCGAAACAGAGATCAAAAATAAATAAATAATAAAATTGAAATTTTTACGATTTTTAATATAACATTAATATTACTGTGATATGTGATGTGATGTGAGTGCGTGGTGGCCTGTTGGTAAACGGACTAGACGCGACTGCCAACATGTTCACGGTGGTCGCGGGTTCGAATCTCAGGGCACACCTCTGACTTTTCGGAGTCATGTGTGTATTGATAGTCAATCACCACGCACTAAAACGGTGAAGGAAAACATCGTGAGGAAACCTGCATACCATAGCAATTCATAAGAATTTCTTTGGTATGTAAGTCAGCCAACCCGCACTAGGCCAGCGTGGTGGACTATATGGCCTAACCACTCTCAATCGTATTCTCGATTGTAGAGTAGGCCCGTGCCCTGCAGTGGGACGTATATGGGCTGATACAGACAGAATTACTTATAGCCCATTCACTCGGAGAAGTTTCATGTCTGATATCGGGCGAGAATCGTATGCCATTATCTTAAAGGATAGTCTCTATAATACTATCGTATTCTAATGTATGAGTAAATGTTTTCACGATGCAATTTTTTATATCCTTACAATAGGCATCTAGGCGGGAACCTCTCCTTATGTAGGTAAATGGGGCTTTAAACAACTTTATCCAGTTTGACTGTTATCACTACATACCGTTTTCAGCTAGCTTAATAATTAATGAACTAATTGAATGTGTGTGTGTACTGGTGGTAGGTCTCTCATATGTGAGAGGCCATCTGGGTAGGTACCACCGCAATGTCTATTTCTCCCGTGAAACAACACTGCGTAAATGCTCTGTTGTGTTTCGGATTTAAGGACATTGTAGCCAGAGTAACTACTGGACATATTGAGACTTAACATCTTATGTCTCAGGATGGCGAGCGCGGTGGAATTTTGCTACTGTTTATGAGCGGTCGTATCGCTTACCATCAAGCGAACGGCATGCTCGTCTAGTCATTCATTGCAATACCAAAAAAAAACTGAAATTAACATTGTTAATGATATTGACGTTGGGTGGATTCATCATGTCCGAACCAATGTCCGACCAGCCTTACAAGTTATAATGTTGCTATTCTAATTTGCTCAATATTATGATTTCTTAGGTTTACGCGAATGTTGCTATAAAGTAATCGAAACGCCGGGAAGTCAAAAATATATAAATTAAACTAAATCCGCGATAAAATCCGTAAATAAAAGTTTTATTTGAATTGTTCGATATTATTTCTTTTCTTCAGTACATTTTATTTTAGTTTGTTTTAGTATAATTGGGTGTTGAGAAATGTTAGATTTTTTGTTTTGCTAGTTATATTTTTTTCTCACAATTGGTTGTGTATACTTTTTATTAGATACGCTGGGACTGCCATATATTTTCTATTAGTATAAAACTCCCTTGAATATTGAATAAAAAATTGGGCCATACTATCACAGCGATTATAGTAACTTCCACTGAACTCAAAATTATAATAGGAACATCAATCCCATCACAATATGGACATTATTAGAAACTACACAATATCCTCCTATACAATATGATATAACACAGCCCACAGTGGTCAATCGCGCATACAATGTTTAGTATTTCATGTGGGCACATTTATATCACAACAGATGTACTCAGCGCAGTCGAGTGCACCAACACATGTGCCAAATGAGCCGTAAACGCCACCTTGTTAGGTTTATTTGCACGGAGAGAAGTGGACAATAGTTTATTTTACTGGTGGTAGTATTTCTCCCGTGAAACAGCAGTGTAAATGCACTGTTGTGTTTCGGATTGAAGGGCATTGTAGCCAGAGTAACTACTGGACATATAGAGATTTAACATCTTATGTCTCAGGATGGCGAGCGCAGTGGAATGGCAAGCATTGCTTTGTAAGTCAAGGTGTTCTTATTTTTTGCTACTGTTTATTAGCGGTCGTATCGCTTACCATCAGGCGAACGGCATGCTCTCGTCTAGCTACTCATTTCAATAAAAAAAAAACTCTTATTCATATAACTTTATGATGGATTTCGTTGCGGGTTAAAGACAAGTTAGACATTCCCGGAGACACGCCGAGCTTCAACGGTCGGTGTCATTACAATGCTTGTTTGTTGATCCTGGTTTATAGGAGTTACAGTGGTGGGTGTGAGGTTGGGGCAGTCTCTATCGTAGTTTTTATTCAATGATACGCTATATCGACAAAATATTATAATCCTACTTATATTAAGTACGTCTCAGGGCACGGGCCGCCTCCACAATCGAGAATTGAGAGTCCATAGTCAAGAATGCACATAATTTTATAATACCACTTATATAAAACCTAATGTAAGGCACTGGCCTCTTTTTCAATCGGGGTACGATTGAGAGACCTGTGGTTGGCAGTCTTTGCATAATATAAATATCTACACACTATGAAGCTTTTTTAGCACATAGGATTAGCAAACTGAAGTGGCCGTGGGCTGGCCACATTTGTCGAAGAACCGACAGGCGACAACCGCTGGAGCTAGGTGGAGTGACGACGAAGACATTGTAAAATGGCGCAACTTGGAGGAGGCCTATGTCCGGCAGTAGACAACAGTTTAGGCTGATGATTATGAAGCTTTTTTGATTTTAACTTCACGTCGGTTTTCTATTAGTGGCCACAATTCGTTCAAGCCCACGTATTTTTGCTGTAGTTATAGTGAAAGCAAATCACTTAGAAAGTATCGACTTTACTTATCAAAATATGTTTATTTTGCTTAGATAGTAGCGTATAATTATACCAAATGTTTCTTTGGTAATATAGTGACAATTGCAGTTTCACTCCTATAATTTTTTTTGCTAAAATTCTAATGCCTTATCATCCCGATCGCTCTATTATACTGTCACCCTTTAAAATACCTTGTTATTTATACAAAACTCATTTAAACGAACCCATAATAACGGGTCCTTTGTTGCGGGCCTTAGCCTGGAGCACCCTCTATGCTTGGTCACGTAAAAAATAAAACGTTGTCTATGGCAGAAGTTTCGTCATTATCTGTTTACACGACGTTTTGTCTATGCGTCTCTATTGTTGCGGACGGGTGGGATTTGAAATTGTTTGGATGGGTTCTGTAGCTATTGGTTTTTGCTTCTTTGATTTTAAAATACCGGGTATATCAAGACTGCTACCGAAAACGAAGCTGGGTGGTAGTTCTAGTGATTACAAATACAATGCAACCAAAAATTTCGCAAAGAAACGCGACAATTATTTTTAATGATTTTTTAAATATCATCATTTTTGGGTGCTAAATCCATAGTTATTGCTAAAATAATAATTTAAACCCTTTTATACCTTAGAGTATTTATAAATAAAAGGGCATACACTATTATATTAGGGAAATATACATTTACCGCCCAAATACGAACCTAGGAAAAAAATAACCAAAAAAAAAAATTGTCGCTTTTTTTTCCAACATTTTCTGTTGCATTGTGTCTAAAGTCGCTTAAACTACCACCCGGCTTCGTTTTCGGTAGCAGTCTTGATATACCCTGTATTTTGTACAAGATTTTTAAAATATAATATTGTCCATTCATGACAAACAAGAGCGGGGCCACTTCTAAAATATATTCTGTTCTAAATAAATTTTCTATACGATTTTCTTCTTGTTATGTAGCTTTTTGTAAATGTTGCATAGCTTTTACATTATACACTAACAAATAATAAGACTGTTGTTTCGTGTAGGGTTTTCTTATCAGATAGTTTAGCTACGGAATCCTAATGCCGTAATAAACAATGATTAGTATGAAATATTCTAAACGGGGGAGCATTATTGATACGTAAGGATTACATTTAATCCGCGTCAAGCGTTTAGCAAATAGTTTTTGTGTATAAAATTAATATTTAAAGCAGTACGAATTCTCTTTGGTCTAGCGGCTGTATGTGTGGGCAAACGTGAGGCTGTGTGATCGTTCCCAGGTCACATGACTCAAATTGTCATAAAATAAAATAATATTTCTCTCGACATGTTGTTTGCCTTAAAGTGACCGTACTCGGTATTGATATATTGACTACTCAATAAAAAAATGTTCATAAAATATCTTTGAAGATTTTTTTGGTACCTATATTTTTTTCCTAACATTTTTTTGTTTTACCATACAAAGAGGTTCAAACATTCAACTCTTTAACGTATTGACAATGCTAAATGCTTTAAAATGATGTGCATAAATCAGGCCTCGTAACAAATGAACAAAGTATGAGTTGCAAAAAAACTAGTTAGAAAATGCACTTGAATAGTTTTGAATACTTCTACAATGATACGCAAGTTTCTCCCCGGGTCTAAGTTTTGATAGGGGTTTTAATACTGAATGGGGTTGTTGTGTTTTGTTTTTGCTGCTATGTAGTTAGTGTTTTTAATAATTAAGGGTTACTATTAAACATTTTTAGTAACTTTTGTATAGCTTTTGTATCGAGAAAAAGACAATTTAATATAGAGGTACAAGCATCTATTTAGATTCGAAGATGTAACACATTTGCTGATGGAATGCGTCCAAAATAAAGATGAACGCGATCTACTGCTGAAGAAGTGGAAAGTAAATAGACTGGATATAGGTCTGATGCAAAATATTTTGTCAAGACCTACATCGGAGCTGGCACTAAATTTCTGTAACTTAATTACAACCTTTCAGCAGTGATCCGCGATTATGAATTGTTTAGTACAAATATTAATGATAAATATGGTAAAAAGTTATGATGGTGTTGGCATGTCTATATGGAAAAAATTTTTTGAATAAAAAATAAAATTGATTAGATTCTCTCGTCTAGTCGATTTTCGCAGGAAATTTACGGACGCAGAGAGCAAAGAAAAAAAGGTTAGCAATTTATTGATTTCTTGATTATTGCAAACAATTCACTTTTAAGATGATTGAATCGCCTGCGTGTCAATGCTCTACTCCTGACTGTGAGTACGAACAAACTGCACATCATATACTTTGGGAGTGTGATCGCTGGTCCGATGAACGCGGAATAATGTTGAACAATATGCAAATAAAATCTGGTGTTGCATACTATACGGACCTCGTGGAATCTAGGAGGAACTTCCGTGCTTTCCGGCGCTTTTGCCATACCTATTATTGGACCTTTTAGCAGCTCAAACTATAGGACCCATGTAATTTTTTATCCCGTCGTGCTTAATACATCTGGATTCTCCAGTTGTATATCTTTAAATTAAAAAGAAAAAACAGTAGCAAAAATGTCCAATCAATATGTCCAGTAGTTACTCTGGCTACAATGTCCTTCAATCCGAAACTGACAGGAGTCGCAGTGGTGGGTGTGAGGGCGGGAAAGTCTCTATTTCTCTGACTTGTTTAATAGGGCAAAAAAATATTACAAAAATGCGATACATGAAAATCATGAAATAGGGATAAATGGGTTTTTATCAATAGTATTTCTGCGCTGTTCTACCACACGTTATATGTGATCAGAATTTTCCAACTAAATCCCCACAGAGTTATTTTATTTTATTTATTCCATACATATAAATATTGTCATTTTGTAATCTGTTTTACAAGTGAATTGATTTATTTGACGAGCAATAACAATATATAATAGAGATAAGCCCGTGCTGTCATGGTCTATGAAGTTATAAGTCTAAAAACCGAAAGATAAATACCATTTGTAAGATTAATGATTATTTTGCAAATTTTTTGATGCCACCATTTGGGTACCTAATTTCCGTGCAAATAAAAATTAAGAACAGCACACGCTGCACATCTATGAAACAATTTATGAACCAAATATAGAAATAGAATAGATAACCACAAACTACACATAACCCCGCTAGATGGCAGAAAAGACCAAGAAATATTTTTTATATTTTCTCCAAAACGCAACCTATACTAATAAAATCGAAAAGTTGAATAAAATATGCCACAATAGAATTAGTTTATATTTCAAATCCAAAAAATCCTGAAATAGTTTAGCTACTAACATGTTAAATATAGCGACATCTACATTTTACTATAAAATTTAAATCATCACGATATCAGTAAACATACCAAATAGTATCCCATTACGTAACTAGGTGGCGCTAAATTAAATATAAAAAATAATGTACACTATTCCGTAACAAATCTTTCAATCAATAATTATTTATCATTTTAACATTGTTAATTACATAAAAGGCTTTTTTAATCATTTTAGTCGTATTCATATCGTTAAAAATATTAAGACCTCAAGCTAAAAAAACAGCATACAGGAAGGAAGGAAGGATATCATTTTTATCCGACTTCAAAAAAAGGAGGAGGTTCTCAATTCGACTGTATGTTGCTTTTTTTTTAACTACTCAATCAACAATACGTCATTTATTTACTTAATTTGCATAGAAAATTAAAAAAATGTTTAAATATCATAATATTTAATATCCTTTGTTGTTAAAGTGCTAACAGATAATCTACAGACCCATACAGAGACGTACTCTGCTACAACCATGGGTACACTGCCTCTTATTTTTCGTTTAGTGCATACAAAATATATAGTAATTGGAATCCCAAAAAAACTGCGGGATTCCTTGCTAAACTTCCAAAGACAACATTCCGATATCAATTCAAATTGGACCTAAAATATACTGAAGTACAGTAAAAATATACATATAAATAGCGCATGCACAAACACATAAAAATATAGACGAATTTAATACCTTCCTTCTCCAAAATAAGAAAAACATTACAATTTACATCTCCAATTTTGGGTCCCACACCCACTTCGCACACTAGCGCCCTCCTCAATCACGACGGACATTAGACACGCAAGCCGTGGGAATGAGAAGCCAGCGAGACACTCGTGCCAAATCGTGCCGTGTCTCGCTGACATTCCAACACCACCGGAAAATTCAGCGGCGAAATTAAAATTCAGCTAAATGAATTTTTAAATTAAAATTTAATGCTTAAATTTTACCATGTTTCGGAAAATTATAATTGTTGGGTTAAATATTTAAAATAATTTTATGGTTAATAGTAGTACTAATGCGGTGAAAATTAAAAATCATAGATTAATTTCGTGCTGTAAGTTCATTTTTTTTCTATTTAAAAATCATCAAAGAGTGTTCAGAATGGCCAGAGATATCGGACAACATAATTAAATTAAAAATCAGTCCCATAGATAATCTTCTTTTTAAATTCGATTAACAAAAATTATAGGAACATAATATCGTGATTTCAACGCTATAATATTCAATACTCTTCCTACTTACTTAAGAAATATCCTCCGATAGTCCTACGACAAAATAGAAACTAAATATTTCTTGGCTACGCCTTTGAAAACTTCATATTATTGTCCTATTGTGATTCTAGTCACAGTAAAATAACTGCCGTTTGTGAGGGGATTTACAAACCACGAATCTTTTCAGTTTAACAAAATTTGGACGCAAACATACGCAAACGCAATTTTCGATACGGGTATCGAACCCGTGAACTCCCGATTCACAACCGGCGTTATATCTACGTTAGTATGGCGACTACCAAGTATGCGTGTATAATTACGATAATGACATATTTTTCGTTGTATCATTTTAATGCATGACATTCTTACAAAAAATACAAAAGGCAAAAGAGTAATAAAGGACAAAAAGCTGATACCAAAATAAAATTCCTTTCCCTGATTCCTGAGGGCAAATTACCGGAGAAATAACGTCAATCTAGTCCAATTCATTTAATGGCCGTAAGGCAATGCTTACCGACGCATCAACGGAACACACACAACGCACCTTAGACCAAGGATTAAGATAGATGCGATTAGGTTCATTCAGTATCGGCCGTTTTCTATATTCTATCTATCCTTAATGAGAGATTAAAATAGCGTATATCGATACTATGTTAGTACAATTCCACGATTCATTAAATAAATATATACATACTAGTTGTGCCCGCGACTTCGTCTGCGTGGAATTTAACAAAAAAGTTAATCAGTTTATATTGATTTTTTTTTGGTTTTTGCATTTTTATTTTAATTATCAACCTTGGTAACGAAACCATACCGCGATCTAATTCTACGGTGGCGCCATCTCTTAGCGAGCGGCGGTAAACTCCCGTTACACATTTATTTTCAGTTTTTTGTATTAGCTTTATTGAAAAATTTCTTTATATACAATATTTTGTAAATGTGATATTGATTCGTTGGTGGGAGAAGTGGTGGGAGGCGCCTGCGCGACGTGACGGCCCAGTGGTGGTATGCGCGTGAGCTGCGCGCGGGCATTGCAACATTACTTTATTTTTCTAAAATAAATGTGGCCTAAGTTACTGCTTGTTATATCAGCTACCTGACAAAAAAAAGTCCCGTCAAAATCGGTCCAGCCATTTCAGAGATTAGCCGGAACAAACAGACAGACAGACAAAAAAAATTTAAATATCATTTTCGGCACAGATATCGTGTATATAACGATATGTATCTGGACATTTTTTTTTTATTTTCACTTTTAAAACAAACACTTCAATTTTATTTGTATGTATAGATTTATTTATCCTACTTACCTATCTTTAATATATGCACCATATCTATACCTCTCTATCTTTTTTATCTGAATCATGAAAAGCGTCAAAACATCTAAAAAAATCTCTTGTTATAGATACATAGATTATTGAGAATGGCTGTAAAAGAATTATCGACATGGATAGATTTTCCGACTTCGATTTACGAGAATGTTACACGTTGAAATAAAATTATTTTTTACAGATTTTATCGCCAATTTAGTTTATTTTTTACATATTTAGTACCTTGATGCGATGTTTCGCTTACTTTACATCTTTTCTCAGTACAATTACTCAGACTTAAAAAACCTTAAAAAATATTAATTTAATTAATTTTCTCTAAAACAAGTTTTTTGTTCGAAACATTGGGAAGTTCAAAATTAAACCAAATCCGCCATAATTTTATTTAAATTTACTCAAACGAATCGATCGAAAAACGAAACGAGTTATATAGAATTTTAGAGGTAGTCTAACAAAAAAGTTTTTAAAGCTTAACTACATTTTTACTTCTCAGTAACTTTTTAAACTCGATTTATTAAATGTCGTAAAATGCATTAATAAAGTCATTATAATTTTTTACATATTCATGCGCAATTTGCCACAGAACATTCCAGAAATTCCTTCAATGTCTCCCCTACTATATTTATGGATAACCTGTAAAAACTCTCACGCTAATTTCCATCGCCATCAGACCCTATGCAAGCATAGAAAGTATCAAAGTTTCCCAAAACTCGTTCTAAAACTGCCTCTTCGCACTCCATTAAGCAAACCTTCTTTAACATATTTTCTAACAACTAATAGCACGAAAAACAACTGTATTTATATTGAAGTAGGGTTTAAATCCATTTGTGCGGGAAACTGTGAAGAAATTCCCACATTATCCCATGCATGATCAAATTTGTAGTGAGACAATCGATTTTTCCACGCAATTTGACCGATTAATGACAGAATAGGTTTACTTAACGGTTGTCGAAAAGTAGGGTATGCGGAGTCATTATTCTAATTTGTGTCAATTTAAGTCTTGATTGATAGTAATTTTACAGTATTAACATTGAGGCAAATGCTGAAAATTTTAAACCGTTAATTATCCGGTACCGGTTTAGAAGTCTGTAGGTATAGGCTCATAGTTAGTCGCTATCAAGTCATGGTTAATATAACAAAAATCACAAATTCATTAAATATTTATAGTGTGATAAAATATAAGTAACTTTGTTTTGATTTCAGATTGCATTGACCACTTTGATGAAACTATAGAACAAACATATTAAACGCATTGAATTAAGATATACTTTTGAAAATCTAGTTATTCATTAATTCATACTAGGGAAACCTGCGGCTAATATGATCCATCTCTAAAGATTTCCGAGTTGTCAGAACATATTTGCATCCAGTAAAATATTACTCTGCACATTTTTTGAAAACACCATTTTCATTAGTTCATAAGACATTACTTAAAATTTCGCGAACCCTAAACATCAAAATTTCATAGGTATCATCATTTAAACATAGTTATTTACGCTACAAAAGAATAGGTTCACAATCAAAGGTCCGATAGTTGATGAAATTGGGTCGGAAGGCGGAACGCAAATGCGTTGCGATGTTTAAAAGATTTATATTATCATAGAATAGGGTTGGCATCTATACTTTATACGTAAATTTTTCTATGTAAAAAAACCGATAAATTGAGAACCTCCAACTGTTTTTGAAGTCGGTTAAAAATAGCATTGAATTGAAGAAGCCTGCCAATGTAATTGATGTAGTCGTAAAAATTCAGTATGGTGTCTCGATTATTCTGAATTTCGAAAACGATAGTACATTATAATTTGGCAATCAGTGAGAACATTTTAATTGAATAATTTATATATTCACATAATTAAACATGTTTATAAATTACATACAAAAAACACATGACATTTTTTTATTTTTTTACGGCAGAGAAAATTTTCAAAATATTTCTAAATATTCGTTTTATTAATTTTGCATTATCTAACTCGGTAGCCCTATCGTGAACTTTGCTCCGCTGCTGGGCAAGTTTACTTCCAACGATTTGAAGTAAACTTGCCCAGTGATACAAGGGCTTGGTCCTGGGATTTCAGTTATCTGATCTGCTTAAATGTCATGATATTCTTAGCCAACATACTATGATACATTGTTTAAGATATAAAATACAACGGCTGTAAATATGTGCATTCAATTTACTCCTATTTCTAAGCTGCTGTTCTTGAAAGTATTAGGAACGTTTTGGACACAAAATGTATTTTTTGGTGAGCCCAAAACCCGTTTCGCTTTTCCAAGTCTATTAACTAAAATCTATACAATTCATTTCAATATAATGATAAAAAAATGACATTCATTTAACTACTGGACATATTGAGACTTAACATCTTATGTCTCAGGATGGCGAGTGCAATGGAATGTCTAGTTTTGCTTTGTATTTCACAATGTTATTTGGGTTTGCTACTTTCTATGAGCGATCTTGTCGCTTACAATCAGTCAAATAACAAACTCGTCTCCATTCATTACAACAACAAAAATACAGCTGAAATAAGATGTAGGTAGAGTCATGCTTTATAGGCAGATTAGATCTGCCAATGAATGCTTATTTGGTCGGAGTAAAAATGCAAGAGCAACAATAATGAACTAATTGAAACGTCGCGTCGAGTCGGTAAGTTAAAAATTGTAGACCAATCAAAACCAAATCCGCAATTAGATCTGTAAATAATAGTAATTTTATTTCTATGCGAACATTTGCGTAAATCTAAGAAACCATTACGCAATTATCCCTTATCATCAGATCTATGTAAGTAGAGCAGATTCTAAATACCAGTCTCGCAATTCCTATTTTTGTCATAATACATATCACTATCTTTTCTTAAACATAATAACGCACACACACCATCTTATCTTAAAGAACGATTTATTTTTCTTCATGACTCACATTTGAGGTCCTTGAGGTCGTCCGAGAATCTTAGGCTGAGAATGCCTGTGCACACCACGACATTTATGGACAAGTCTTTTACTGTCAAAGCAGTTCGATTGTGGAACGCGCTTCCTGTTGTGGTGAGACAGGCGCAATCGCTGTCTTCATTCAAGAGGCAAATCAAAGAACATTACCTCTATCTCTCTAAATAAACAGATTTTAGTAGATAATATTATTTCCTACTTCTAATTAATTTTAAATTTGTATTTATTATATATTTATATATGTATATGTTTGTAGTATTATATATGTATGTATGTATGCTTTTTATTATGTATGTATGTATGTTATTTTGGTGTATTTTTATGTTTAGATTATATATATAGATAGTATGAGTTTTATCTAGTTTCCTCACTTTTAATTATTTATTTTACACTGCCCTCTCTTTTTCCTTCTTTTAAAACCATCCCATGGTTGTCTGTAAGACATTGCTTTAAGCGATAAGACCGCCATTTGTACTTTTTATATTTTTTTTGTTTCTGTATGTTGTATTTGTTTTATGTGTACAATAAAGATTTAAATAAATAATAAATAATAATAATAACGCAAGCGATTGCAATAAGCGGAAGGAATACATTTGCAACATCAATAAGTGGTGCGGTGGCTTTGATATTGTTGTGGCTTTGGAACCGTTCGTTGCATTCTTCAGATACTTGGCAATATATTCTGCTTCATTCAAAGGATTGACGAGTAGTATACTATTTCTACAAGAAATTATCAGAGTTTTCCCAGTTAATATCGAACTAAACTAATAGGTACCGTTTGACGTTTCATACTTTTCAAATATACGACTAAGTACAGGTGTAACTCACACAATTTCAATAAAAAATTCCGTATGATCACAATTCCATGGTTTTGTAGTTACTCTGGCTACAATGTCCTTTAATCCGAAACAATACACTGCATTTAAACTGGTGTTTGGCGGGAGAAATAAACATTACGGTGGTACCTACCCAGATGGCCTCTCACATATGAGAGACCTACCACCAGTAGTTGTTCACTATTTGTAATGTACATACATACATAAACTCACGCCTATATCCCAGAAGGGTTAGGCAGAGGTGCCAAGACACCCACATTTCGCCTTGTATGTTCCGTCCCACGATGTGATAGGTGGCGAGCCTATCGCCATATCGGGCACAAATTCCTGACTCTGGGCTGATAATTAATAGAAAAATCCAATATCACTTTGCCCAACCCGGAATTCGAACCCGAGACCTCAGCTCAGTTATTTGTAATGTTTCTCTATTATTTTTCTTACTCTTATTAGGTATGTGGTGTCCAACAAAGTGTTGTGAATCTGTTAGACTAATAAGGTAATAATGCGTACCTAATATCAAGAATAATGATTAGTTAACACTTCCTCGATTTGTTAATTAGGAATATAAAGTGGAACTGCTATTTAGCCCTACATAGCCCTTGGCCCAGTGATCGTCAATGGAAATTAACACATCCTTACGAAATTTTAGCAAATTAGTATCTATAGTAATTATTGGTAAATCGTACAGCCGCTGAATCTAATATCAAACGTGCCTTGTGAAGATAGTGAATTTCATTTTTATTTCTTTATAAAACAAATCATGAATATAAAACATCTATACAGGGTATATCAAGACTGCTACAGAAAACGAAGCCGGGTGGTAGTTTAAGCAACTTCAGACACAATGCAACAGAAAAAATTGCAAAAAAAAGCGACAATTTTTTTTTGTTATTTTTTTCCTATGACCATATTTGGGTGGTAAATACATTTTTTCCTAAAATAATAGTGTATACCCTTTTATTTATAAACAATCTAAGGTATAAAAGTGTTTAAATTATTATTTTAGCAAAAACTATGAATTTACCACCCAAAAATGACGATATTTAAAAAATCATAAAAAATAATTGTCGCGTTTCTTTGCGAAATTTTTAGTTGCAATGTGTTTGTAGTCACTAAAACTACCACCCGTCTTCGTTTTCGGTAGCAGTCTTGAGATACCCGGTATGTATAAAACAAATCATTTAACTGCTGGCCATATTGAGACTTAACATCTTATGTCTCAGAATGACGAGCGCAATGGAATGCCAAGCATTGCTTTGTAATACAAGGCGTTGTTTGGTTTTGCTACTGTTCATGAGCGGTCGTATCGCTTACAATCAGTTGAACGGCATGCTCGTCTCGCCAAACATAGCATAAATAACAGACATAAAAAAAACCGACATACAGTCGAATTGAGAACCTCCTCCTTTTTTTTGAAGTCGGTTAAAAAATACAAGCCGAAGAATACTGCTATTTCAATTTGAATTAATTATAGTTAATATCTTAGTAGTTTGAACGAAATCTATCATTTCCGACTCTTGTTACTTATAGACTCAAAATAGGTATAAATATATTAAAGTTTCTCTTGTACAATGTGAGTTAGATAAATCTAGATAGGTGTGTATCTAGGGACAAATGAAAAAAATGGATGAAAAAAATTACATTGAAGTTTTTGGTAAGGCTGAGAATGGTTGTGTTGACTCTACTCTCTACCGTTACAAAAAATAAGTTTTGCGCATTTATTTATTATTACATTTTAATTTACATCAATAATTAATTTACTTATATATCTGTATCAGCCCATATGCGTCCCACTGCAGGGCACGGGCCTCCTCTACAATCGAAAGTACGATTGAGAGTGGTTAGGCCATATAGTCCACCACGCTGGCCTAGTGCGGGTTGGCGGACTTACATACCATATAATTTTTATGATTCGCTATGGTATGCAGGTTTCCTCACGATGTTTTCCTTCACCGTTTTTAGTGCGTGGTGATTGACTATCAATACACACATGACTCCGAAAAGTCAGAGGTGTGCCCTGGGATTCGAACCCGCAACCACCGTGAACATGTTGGCAGTCGCGTCTAGTCCGTTTACCAACAGGCCACCACGCACTTTACTTATGCTAAAGATTGTTTCATTTCTAAGTATACAGGGTATATCAAGACTGCTACTGAAAACGAAGCCGGGTGGTAGTTAAATCGACTTCAGACACAATGCAACAGAAAAAGTTGCAAAAAACAGCGATAATTTTTTTTTGTTATTTTTTTTTCTATGACCATATTTGGGTGGTAAATTAATTTTTTCCTAAAATAATAGTGTATACCCTTTTATTTATAAATAATCTAAGGTATAAAAGTGTTTAAATTATTATTTTAGCAAAAACTATGGATTTACCACCCAAAAATGACGATATTTAAAAAATCATAAAAAATCATTGTCGCGTTTCTTTGCGAAATTTTTAGTTGCATTGTGTTTGTAGTCACTAAAACTACCATCCGGCTTCGTTTTCGGTAGCAGTCTTGAGATACCCGGTATACTAACAGAACAGTTTACTTTCAAGTGTACATTAAAAAAGTTCCTTTAATTTAGTAATTACTAGGGCGACATTAAGAAATAAATCTAGGTACCTTCAAAAGACCAACACAGTAATATTAATTTTCAACGCTATATCCAATAGTTATAGAAGTCTTTAGCCAATAAGTTTTTATCAAAGGCCCCAAATCTTAAATCCTTAATACCATTCTGTACTAACAATTGTAAGTGTACAATCATAACTAAGTACGGCGTGGGAACATGCATACGCCGAAAGATACGTATCCTCCGTCTCTTTCTTGCCTATAATATTAGCTATGACTGTCCTTGTCATCCAAAATTCGTGACTGTAGCATTTCGCCTTTGTAGCCGTCGGTACTTTGTGTTTGATTGACGATAATTTAAATGAATATATATTTTGGATTATATTTTATTCATCATTTGTATTGTATTTTATCTGGCCATTATCGAGCATTGCTAAAAATGAGACTCCTTTGGGATCAAAAGTTCGATGGAGTCGACTTAAGTCATAATGTTGTAGTATAGCGCGGGTTGACGGACTTCGCTTATCATTGAAAATCTTGTTAAAATTCCGAGTTTTGGTGTTATTTTTTCATCGTTTTTCTGGCATCCCAAGGTGTGCCCTGGGATTCGGACCCAAAACTAACCTCTTGTAAGCCTAAAGTAGTCCATTACTGCGTTGGTACGTAAAAAGTAACCACGCACATATCGCTTTAATTGGTCCGAATTGACTAATTGATGAACAAAACCGTCAACGTCAACATTTGTATCCAATTTATGGTAAATCAACATCATCAGCAGCCTAAAGCAGGGTTTCCTAACCTGGGGTCCGTGGACCCCTGGGGGTCCGCGGACCGTTCTCAGGGGGTCCGCAGACAACATAAAAATTACGACAACAAAAAAAAACTTTAATAAAAAAATTGATTTATGAACAAATCGCTCTTCTCAAGGTAATTTTGATCATTTTCCTACACTCTCGTCATTTTTGCTATCAACTGGCGGGGCTATGTTGCAAAAGGAGACTCAGGAAGTAATCTTTGAGCACCTGCGAGCTTTGAAGTCTTCATTTCGAGATTATTTTCCACATTCAGACCGCGGTGACAATTGGTTTATGGACCCATTCCGTGACAATGTTATAGACGTCATAGGCCTTACAACGGTTCAGGAAAATCAATTAATTGAAATAAGTTACGATATAATATAATAGGCTTTAACAAATTTTTGGCAAAATTTTAAATATGATTAAGCAGAAGCAGTTGTCGCCTTTCCCCACAGCAAATTTAAGCGAAAAGGGTTTTTAAAATACAGAAATAGACTACAACTAGAAGCAAATTTAAGGCTCCAACTGAGCAACAATGACCCAAATATTACAACTTTGGCCGCAAAACGGCAACATCAACCATCGCATTTTTACAATAATTTACATACTTACATAAACTCACGCCTTTTTCCTAGAGGGGGTAGGCAGAGGTGCCAGGACACCCACATTTCACCTTGTATGTTCTGTCCCACGATGTGGTAGGTGGCGACCCTATCACCATATCGGGCTCAACACTCTGGGCTGATAATGAATAGAAAAATCCAATATCACTTTGCCCAACCCGGGATTTTAACCCGAGACCTCAGCTTTGTAACCGTACCCTAGTACAACTACGCCACCGAGGCAGTCAAAGAAAATAAAAAAATGTAAAATAATTTATGTAAGTAATATATCCATGGATTTTTTTTGCAAATAAAAGATTTTTTTTCGTATTATTTATAGGGGTCCGCTAATCATAATAAAGTGGCGCTAGGGGTCCGCACTAGAAAAAGGTTGGGAAACCCTGGCCTAAAGCATTCCACTACTTAAAAAAATACTACTGGACATATTGAGACTTAACATCTTACGTCTCAGAATGACAAGCGCATTGGAATGCCAAGCATTGCTATGTAATTCATGGTGCTGTTCGGTTTTGCTAATGTCCATATGCGGTCATATCGCTTACCTTCAGGCGAACAGCTTGCTAGTCTCTTCAAACTATGCATAAAAAAAACATAAAACTCCCTAGATACACACCTCTAAATATTATATTTAGCTATTCTCATCCATCCGTTCGGTTCAAATGATCATGTCGTTTGTAAGTAAGATTTCCATTTAAAAAAAACCGACTTCGCAAGCGAGATCTAAACGTAGAAGATGTTGATGCCAAAATTACATATACAACCTGCCGTGCTATGCTAATAAATCATTATTAACTCATAAATATAGTGCCATTACCATAACTTAAAAATATTCGTAGGCGTGACGCAGAACATGCAACGATAAATTTCGAAAAGCGACATCTATTATCGAAAAATGTGAGCTTGGAATTATGGGTTCACAATATTGTGTTGTTGTAAATTTTATTGCGCTAAGATGGCCATAATTTAAAGTATTTTGTTGTAAAATAGTTTTGGAGTCGCCTACGCCGGGTAAGGAATGCAGTATGAATGGCTTCCACAAAAAACGAAGAAGTGACTTGATAAAATAATAGGTAACAAGTTTACCAACATATGATCGCTTTTTTACCATCGCACCACCCGTCACCGCAGTAGAGTTCATTCATACTACCTGAAAGCGTGCCGTTCCCGAATGGTTCGTTTCCAGCGTTCTTTGAAAATGAAAATGAAAATAATTAATTGAATCCATTATGATGTTCTACATCATTTATATTCAGTATTTTTTTCCACCCGGTTCGGAAAGCGGTTTTCACTAGAGTTCTTCTCTAGGGCAAGAAACTGTATTGTCTTTTCAAAACCAGTTAACAATTAATTGATTATTACAAAAGTTACAAGTGGTTTAAATCAGAGTAGATCATTAATAAATCATTTGTAACAAATTAGAAAAAAAAAACAAAAAAAAAATGGTTGCCTGTAAAGTCGGTTTTACGGGCGAAGATTTTACGTGACAACGTCTTTTTCTCGGTAGAATATTTATTGATATGAATATAATTAAATTGCACAATAGGAACAAGGAATTGAATGAAAATAAGAATTGCACAAATTTTAACTATAGAAATATATTTTGTTTACTAAAACATTGTACATGTAATGACGAATCTAAGCACTCCATATTTTCACTACAGACACAGCTGACGATACTTTAACCACACGTGTGAACTTGTATTGTGACACTTTCTTGTTTTTCCAACGCCAAGAACGTTCGAGAAAGACAAAGACAGAGACACAAGCATGCGCCGATTCAATGCGCCTAATTCTCTAGTGCTGCGCGCGCACCGTTACGTTACCGGGCGTTACACTTTTTCATAAGTGACTCCCAGCCGCAACCTAATTTAAGACGTTGTCACGTCAAAAGAACCCTCCTATCACGCACGTGCAAACTTTGGAATGAACTCCCTGCTTCGGTGTTTGCTCAGCGCTACGACACGTCCTTCTTCAAAGGTTCTTAAATAGAGTAGCGAGAGAGAAGAGAGAGCCCTTCATTGCAATAGAAGAAAATGATATCCTAAAATTATTATTGTGTTGAGTTACGCTCTGGTACTGCTTTAGCCATACTGCAGTAAGAAACTGAAGAGGGATACCCGTTGATGGCGCAATTAGCATAATAACATGCCTATAATAAATATTACTATGATTATAATTTGTCATTGTATCGCACCATAAGTATTTTTTAAATTACACTGGTGGTAGGTCTCTCATATGTGAGAGGCCATCTGGGTAGGTACCACCGCAATGTTTATTTCTCCCGTGAAACAACACTGCGTAAATGCACTGTTGTGTTTCGGATTGAAGGACATTGTAGCCAGAGTAACTACTGGACATATTGAGACTTAACATCTTATGTCTCAGGATGACGAGCACAGTGGAATGTTGCTACTGTTTATGAGCGGTCGTATCGCTTACCATCAGGCGAACGGCTTGCTCGTCTCGTCATTCATTGAATAAAAAAAAATAGTACATTCTATTTTTTTGTTGTTTTTTGTTATCATATAGGTAGATATTTAAATTAATATAAGGCATAGGTCCTACATGTTTGGTACTTGGCGGCCCGCCTTCAATATGTTCTGCATATATTTTGATTTGTTGGCTAGTCAACATGCACGAGTTCCATGAAATAAATATTATTTTTTTGCTTTGGAGTGGTAGTTATTATTTTTTGGTTTTTAGTGGATTTTAGTTTTGAAGTCGGTTTTTATAAAAAAAAATTATACCTTTATTATTTGAAACTAAACTGTAGCAATGTTAAAAGAAAAATGCTAAATTCCCATGTCTACTATTAATATAATATTTTTGGACGCAAATTTATCAGCCCATTTTTTTGTTGGATTACTAATGTGATAATTATTAATATCCAATATTTTTATAGTTTTTTTTAAATCACCGAGTGTTACGAACGCAACAATGTTACGAAAGCGTTCAACTAGTGATTGGTTTGCAGACGCCCCGGCGCGGCCCGTCTCGGAGTCTCAGCAGACCGCCTCGTTTCATCCCACCGACATTGTTTACGAGTTGCGACCGAAGACCAGTACTTTTGTGCCTTGTAGGGCGCCCATACAACAAGCATTTAAAGGATACTGTCCGACCAAGCTCATCATGACTTTTATAAAGATCAGCGTCAATTATTTTATAAGCAGTTTTTTTTATTAATGTATTGGTGTTATAAAATATCCACTTGCTAATCTAGAATTGAGGTAAAACTTTCGCTCAAACTGAATTTAAAAGTCGATCGAAATTCGAAAGTGGTAAATAATCCCATAACTAAAATAGGATTTAAAATTGTTTATGAATAATGCCGAGAGAGTGCAACAAAAAAAACAACATCAACAACAGGTACAATTTTACGTGTACAATATATGTTTACGTTACTTTTCTCTCATCTACAACAATCTAATACGAGTTACCTTCGTTGCTCGCTAAATAAAGACCCATTAATTAATTCTAATGAAACGCTAAGGGCAGATTACTGCAATTGGTGTCATGAGTCATTACTATTAGCTTGTGAAGTACAGTCACCTATATGGGGCCAGCATGGCATTTCATGTCAGATAGGTGACTGGTTACAAATTATTAGCTAAGTCACTGCAACCTAGACAAAAAGTCATGGTACGCCGAATCCAATGTTTTGGGATAAAAGCACGTAGAAAATGATTCATAAGCACTACTTTTATATTGGAATACGTAGATTATTTTATTTGACAGTCCGGGTAAGAAAATCTCTGAAGACATAGATGACATAGACACACAGGTATATAATAAATTAGGAATATTTTGTACAAAAATTAACCACGTCAGTATTTGTGTTCAAAGATACATACAAAAACTCACTCATGTTACCGGTAAGGGTAGGCAGAGGTGCTGGTAGCAACCAAAACATCCACGTTCCAACTTATGTGTTCCATCCCACGATGTGATAGGGGACGAGCCCATCGATCTATTTTAGTTCAAAAAATGTGTTGAAGTGTCCGTATAAATACTACTTGATGGTCGCCGCACCGAACACCCACCGTTGTAACCCGATCCGGTTCTTAAGGAACTGCCGTAGACCTCAAAATGTATTGTACGAACAATAAATAGAAAATTGGGTCTTAAATTATTGCTTATAGAATAATTGATTTTTTTTAAGCTCAAGTTAATTAAAATGTGAGAATTATTTTTTTGTGTGTATTTTGAGTACTGATTAGCATATTTTCTAATGTTGGGTTTTTATCGTCACATTATAGTAATGACTTCTCTTAAATAAAATCTGTATTAATACATGTATTTTTATCTAATTATTTTTTTCCTAAGTTTCCAACACTCACAACCTGATGTCTATTTCTAAGTGGATAAGTTATGCACTAGATGTAGCCACAGAATGTCGCTTATATTTAGAATGTGGTTTATAGATATCAGCTGTTACATTGAGCAGCTAATTATTGTAATCAATTTAATTAATAATACCTGTAACTCCGGATTCTCTATTTTCGTCCTCAATGAACAAAATTACAAAACAATTAACCTACAAGATTCTCATATTTAAAATTGCAAGACTCATATTAGTGATTTCAAACAGATCACCGACAAACTAACTGACAACTAAAAGACGCATTTACTTAACTTTATGAACATTCTACATTTTGCAAACCAATTGACTTGCGTCTAATCCTTTACAACAAGAAGTATAGCTTGATCTTTTAATACTAACCCTAAATACGTAGTAATTTGTATCCGGGTAGTAATATAGGTCGCGTCTAAAGCTTCTTAGTGTCACTGAGAGCGGTTTTCCGGGCCGTCCGCGGAAGGAATCCACGCCCGTCGATGCCCACAATTACTGTTAGGGTTCAATGTATAATGTTCAAATATGGAACAAAACACAGTAATTATAATCGCACTATGAAATGATAGCCAGTTCTGTTTGAACTTGGCTTTACACCCTACCGCGTGTGGAGATATGGTAATTACATTTTTTTTAATTTACTCAATAAATAATTAAAATTAGTTAGGAAAAGTAAAAGTTACTATTAAGCTTTTTAACTTTGAGGCTGTTATGATTAAGTTTAGGCTCTCAATAGGGAATATGCATGTCATTTTTTTATATTATTAATCAATTCTGTATATTATTACATTATCGGAAAAAAATATAAGTCTGAAAATATCAATCAATAAAGAACAAAAAAATAATCAAAAGTGCTATCAGTTTCGAAGCATTTAAACGCCATGTTGGCGCGAACTCGCTGTGACGTCAAAGGTCACTATATGAACAACGTAGTATTTGGATTAAGTTTCTTTGATGAATTGCTACAGAACTGTATTTCGTGACAAAATAATCCATTTTATTTAATAGTATAAAGAAAGCACAAAATAACTCATAAACAAACGTAAAACAAAAAACTAAAACTTCATAAGAACGCAACCATTGTCGTCACTTTCCTTTTCAGGCAATAGATCGCGTTTCTGAAAAAATGCGCGGCAAATTTGAAATGTCATTTTTTAAGTATTTATTTTACCGATTTAGAGTTGATAAATTTAAAAAATATCTTTAAGGTATATTTCTATGATAAATAAATATCTTTAAGGTATATGCCTTTGATTCAATCGAGACTTGGGCTGTGCTACAGTCTCTCCAGCGGTGCCATATCGACTATCGGTACAGCGAAGTGTTGAAGTGTATATACAACAACGCCACCATGTCGGCCCGAGTACAAGATCAGAGTAAGAAGGCTATTCCACTACAGAGAGGCGTGAGACAGGGAGATGTCATATCTCCGAAACTGTTCACTGCCGCGCTGGAAAATGCCTTCAAGCTCTTGCAGTGGAAAGGATTCGGCATCAACATCAACGGCGAGTATATCACTCACCTTCGGTTTGCCGACGATATTGTAGTCTTGGCAGAATCGCTAGAAGACCTTAGCACTATGCTCGAAGACCTCAATCGAGTCTCCCAACAGGTGGGTCTTAAAATGAACATGGACAAAACGAAGATCATGTCGAATGTCCATGTTGTGCCCACCCCCATCGGTGTTGGGGGCTCGACTCTTGAAGTTGTTGACGAATATGTCTATTTAGGACAAGTGGTCCGGTTAGGCAGGTCCAACTTCGAGAGAGAGGTCAATCGTCGAATCCAACTCGGTTGGGTAGCGTTCGGGAAACTACGCGACGTCTTCTCGTCCAAAATACCTCAGTGCCTTAAATCGAAAGTCTTCGATAGTTGTGTGTTGCCAGTGATGACTTACGGCACCGAGACGTGGCCTCTCACTATGGGCCTTATTAAGAAGCTCAAAGTCACTCAACGAGCTATGGAGAGGGCTATGCTCGCGGTTTCCCTACGAGATCGAATCAGAAATGAGGAGATCCGTAGGAGAACTAAAATAACCGACAAAGCCCACCGGATTAGCAAGTTGAAGTGGCAATGGGCAGGGCACATAGCGCGGAGATCTGATGACCGATGGGGTCGGAAAGTGCTCGAATGGAGGCCGCGTATCGGAAAGCGCAGCGTAGGACGTCCACCCACAAGATGGTCCGACGACCTGGTAAAGGTCGCGGGACGTCGCTGGATGCAGGCTGCCTCCAACAGGTCTCTGTGGAAATCATTGGGGGAGGCCTATGTTCAGCAGTGGACTTCCTTTGGCTGATGGATGGATGGATGGATATTTCTATATTAATAAAGATTACAAAAAAATATTTTGACTTATTTTGAAGTCTGGTGCATATTCCCTATTAGACTGCCTAAATGGCGCGATGTACATACATATGTATTGTTAAAATAGTAGAAAGCAATTAAAGCACAAAAAAGGTATTATGGCTATAAAGGTTTAATATAGCTTAATACCAAAGCCTGCAAATATGTACATACGCCTAGGCCGTTTAGTTAATTTATTAAGATTACAACTGCGTTGGAATTTGAAAGAATTTCTATGGTATGTAAAGTCCGTCAAACCGCATTAGGCCAGCGTGGTAGAGAGAATATAGCCTAACCACTCTCAATCGTACTTGGTACTCCCGATTGTAGTGGAGGCCCGTTCCCTGCAGTGGGACGTATATGGACTGATACAGGCAGCTGCAAAACAATGGTACAAAACCATTAATAAAAGAAAGTGTATGCAAATATACGGAACCGAATACGGAACCATCTAGTACATTTGACGCTTGACCGCGAGTGGCGCCAAAACAGCAGCGCGCAGTCAGTGTGAGACCGGTGCACGGAGCGCATGCGCATCAGCCATATTGTCGTTGCTATGGTGACGCGATTCCCACCAAAACATTACACGGAGAATTTGTTCAGGAATAACTTTCGTTACATTTATTGTGTCCTGTTTTGTGTTACGTTGAATGAAATGTGGTGAGTATTAACGTTTGTGACGTACGAAAATAGATTTTACTAATTGCGTTTTAAAGTACATATTGTTTTACGAATGCGCAGATTCTTTGGCTGTGCGTTTTATTTCCTTTAGGCGGTAAATATTAATTAGGAATTGCGTTTCAAAGTTTTTATTTTGGTTTAAGAGTATTTTAATTGTTAATATTTCTACGATGTATGGTTTGTTATGGCTTACGCAAAAAAACATTGTTACGATTTAAACTACAAAAACTTTAAGTAAATATGTCAACAATGTAAGATTTTATGTTTACCTACTTACTATATTGTAAAATTACTAGGATTTAATTGTATAAACTTGAATTTTATTGTTAAGTATAATTCAGTAACGTGTTTAGCGCTAACTATGATATGGTATTTCAGTCTTTTCGGTTGCTTCTGAGGTAAAAACAAACTAGTGAAAAATATTTTTTTATCCGATCGGTACGTTCCATAAATATCCCATTTCTAAGTAGAGCGTGTGCTAAGAAATGTTTATGTCACTCTTAACACTTTGTTAAGAGTGACATAAATAAAAAAAACATATTTATTAGTATCTTTTGTACTTCATAAGCCCGTAGCTACTAACCACCTACTAACTTCGCCATCTAGTATCCTCCTCCTAGCCATCTAGTAAAGAAAAAAAACATTTTCCACCTCTTTCAATCAACTTTCAATACACGAGGCTGTACTAAAATTACCTTTGCTCTTTTCTTTAACAAAAAAATAATTAAACAATGATTATAAATTACGATTCCGACTTAGAGTATATATATATAGAGGGATCGCTGGTACTTCAAAAACGTAGATAAAAATGGTGGTGCCGGGCCACCTTTTTCTGCCTTCCTATTGGCTAATATTTGAACAGGTTGTGCAACATACATAAATTACTTGAAAAAAATTTAAAAATAAATAGTTTAAGTATATTTAATTTCACTCAAACTCATTTTAAAAGGATAATAGTTAAATATAATTTCGGCTATCAAAGGAATTTATAGCAATTTATTGCTAAATAATTAATTCAATTTTCACTAATATAGTAGCGCTACCAACATTACGAACAAGAAAATATCTACGTTTTTCAAAACGTGAATGTATGACAGCGCTCCCTCTATCTACACTAATATTATAAAGAGGAAAACTTTGTTTGTTGGTTTTTTTTGTATATAAATACTCTTAGGATTCCGAGAGAATCAAATATACTCGTGTGATAACATATCTCTTCTAATTCCAAGAATAAAGTTAGTTAATAGATAGATAAGTGATATGTACGTGTCAGCGATGAAATGAAATTAAGACTAGACATTCGCATTATCTCAGGTGTTTTCCCACAAGACGCTTTAGTCACGGACAACACGGCTCTTACATAATGTGTTTATTGTAGTGGCCATTTTAACATTTAGCTCATGATTCATACACATTTTTTGCAGGTGTTAATATGATAATCTGATTGCGTAGTTAGTATACTTAATCAGTAAATAATGATACAGAAATACTTGGATTAATTAAAATAAAAATGTATTTTTTACGTATTTTATCGAGATTTTATTTTTATTTTTTAACTTCTAGGAGTTTCGGTTACTTTACAGCTTTTTTGGTCACGGGGCGGATTAAAAAATGTGAAAATTAAACCGCGATAAAATAATAGTAATAGTTTTATTTCAATGGTTAACATTTGCATAAATCTAAGAAACCATTATAATAGGACTAATTTCGATGTTGTGGGTATTTTATAAGTTTGTCTGGATGATTTTTTTCCTAACAGGTTTTGTTAACATGGGAGCCCAAAAAATCTATTTCAGCCTCTCTTCCTCTGATACTCTCTCGTCACCATATTATTTTTAGAGACCTTAATTGGATGAAATAAACATTATAAATTTTTGATGAACAGTCTCTACTTTCTTAAACAACTTGTTTTTCAAGTCTAACCCCATTTGTCCGCATCTTCAAAACATAAACAACATCACTTTATTTATAAAAACATTAAAACATCAACAAAGTAACACGTAGTCATAAAACAGCTGTTTATGTATCAACACAAGACAAGGAATAACCATAGTCCCATAAAATGTCGGCAGAAAACAGAAATATTTTTATTCTCATTAAAAACTGCAGAAATAAACATAATGAACGCACACAAATGGCGCAATTTATAGTTAACAGTAATGTAACACACATTCGACAACGCTGTGGTTAACTCATTTAGCTCACCGCAAAATACTACACAATGAAATTAACAATGTTTAGTATCAGCTACATTTCAAGTGAAAGCGTTTTAGCGTAACACTAATTCTGTAGGTATTAGACCAAAAAGATCGAAGCAGATTGTATTTATTTTTATTAATTTAACTTTACCCTTTGCATAGAAAATTCTTCGTAAGCTATTAATTATGCTGCTATAAAGACCTCCGCTGGTGTTAGAATAAGCAAGCTGTGGAATTGTTTAATATTTGACTTCTTCTTCTTTCTGTAATCCTGGATCCTTCCGTCATAGTGTCCAAAGGTATTTTAGCTAGTCGGTATAATTGTATCACATGATCGAACGTCGAATGCCATTTGATACTCTGTCTAGACGGTATGGCATTTGCGCTTACCATCAGGCGCAATCACGATGGCGTATCAGTTTAAAAAATCTAGTCCGAAATAATACTTCCGATACAAACTATTGCACCATGTTTGACTTCCTATGGGTTGAAATTAAAACAGGAACGTCATACTATTTATTGCTATCAACTTTCATCTCAAGTTTAAAGTAAGTCCGTTCATCTGACTCGAATATACTATTCCTCTAAAATCTAGTGTAATAGATGATCTGTGATCATGAGCAGCGGTGACCACTTACCACTAGGCAGCCAGAATATTCATTTTGTATTCTATAAATCAGCCTACTCTTCAGCTATCTTCTTAAATGGTTTAGGTTGAAGCTGTAGTTTACCATGCTTATCTCTTACGGACTCGCAATTTCACATAAAGAGGAATTACATGAAATAAATAATAATAAATACACACAACAGTCACATACATAGCCCTGGCTCTCCATTAAGATTAATTAAGTCTTGTTTCGCGGGTATCAGAACCTGGGAGACTTTTCGGTTTCACAAACACCCAGACCCGAAACAAATACTTGTGAGCTTCACAAACGTTTGTCACAGTGCGAGGATCAAACCCACGACGGCGTCGAACCAACAGCGCCGTGGAGGTACGACAAATCTCTTTCGTATGCTAAGATTTCTCGCGATGTTTTCCTTCATTAAAGTTTACATATTTATTGTTTACAATACAAATATAACTCCGAAAATCTGAGTCTAGATTCTCACTTACTTTTACAGCAAAGATAAATATGGGAGTTACAGTCTCTATCCTGAGGTCTCACCTCGGTGGCGTAGTTGTACCACGGTATGATTACAAAGATAGGTTTCGGGTTCGAATCCCGAATCGGGCGAACTGTCAACTGATAGTGGATTTTTCAATTCATCATCTGCCCGGAGTCAGGAATTTGTGCCCGATATGGCGATAGGTTCGCCACCTATCACATCGTGGTACGGAACAAGGCGAAAAGTGGGTGTCCTGGTCCTCTGCCTACCCCTTCTAGGAAAAAAGCGTGTGTTTATGTATGTATATGTATTGTATGTGTTTTCTTACCTCTTATTCCATTAAAATAGGATCTTAGGTATCAAAAAGCATTCTATGTTATGATTTCCACATGCAAGTCGTATATATCAAGTCACACTTTAATTTATTTAAAAGATCTCGTATGCGGAGGAGCGGGAATATCGTAAAGATGGTATCGTCTGCCGGCGTACCTTCTACATCCTTATACGTGGAGAGGCATGCAAAATGGCGGGCAACATGGGCGCCATTTGCAATTTTGTATCATTGGAGTTTCTACTAGTACCAACTTGAAGTTAAGGATATTGTATTTTCCTCGTCCATATTAAATAGGATTTACGAATAGTTGGTGTAGACGGTTAAAATACAAATTTAAGCAAATAGTTTATCACAAGATCATTGAATCACCAAGTATTGTTTCTGCTTCGCAATTTTTCCAGCAAGGAAGAGGAAACAAAATTAGAAATCCTTCCAAAAATAAATATCATATTATAATTCTATTTGAAATAAAAATAGTCAAATAATTGCTTACTATATTAAAAACCAATAAACAATTATAAGACATCAGAAGGTTTATCGCGTTTACTATATGGTTAAACAAAATAAAATAAAATGTATCTGTTTGATGAAGAAGCGTGACTGACTCAATTTCATCTCTACTTAAAAAGCTTTATTAAAATGAAGCGTTTACATCCCTGGTGGGGATCGAACCCACGACTTTTGGATTAGAAGTCCAACGCGCTATCCTCTGCGCCACAGGGACGATGGGCTGTGTTACAGTAACAACTACTCACAATTTCAAGACCTAAGCTTAACCTAAAATACAACAATACATAGGATGCAAACACCGGAAGCCCTAGGCATCTTTTCAACACATTTTCCCTTCCATTTTAAAAGGCAACGTATCTGCGGTCCTAGTTTTTTGGACATCTGCAGGCAAACGCAATATATCAAAAAATCATTTTTTTATTGCGATGAATGCCTGGACAAGCATACCATCTGCCTGATGGTAAATGACCGCTTATACACAGTAGCAAAACCAAACACCATGAATTAAAAGCAATGCTTTCTACTGCGCTCGCCACCCTGACACATAAAATACTAAGATACTCTGGTTACAATGTCCTTCAAACCGGAACACAACAGTGCATTTACACTGCTGTTTGGTGGTAGAAAGAGACATTGCGGTGGTACCTATCTAGGCTGCCTCTCACAAAAGAGAGAACTACATACCCAATGTATATTTTTCTGTGCAGTAGTCAGCTAGCATCGCGTATCATCTGTGTTTCGGATTTATGCAATAAAAATGTGCCTGTGCGGTTAATATCAATATACAAGCGTAATAATGTAATAACATGTAATTAATTACACCTACATTTAACCGCAAGTACGCCGCGTAATAGTTTATTTTTAAATACCAACATTATAATGTATCGTGAATCAACAAGTTGTAGAACTTTTATTTATACAGATGGCGATACCACGACTTTTTTGTATGTCACTTACGATTTACGAAACTTAAAAACAAACTTATTATTACATAGTTTGGATTGACGACATCGTTGGCCTAAAGCATCACATACGTGCTACAAATTGTGAGGTTATAGGTTCAATTTCCAAATCGAAAATTCAATTTTGTTTGAGTTAATTTGAGAGACAGTTAAGCCATGGCTGTTACTGTCAATAATTAATGATATTATGCAGACGACTGATCGTAAAATAATAAGCCAGATCTCTCTCTCTGTCTCTATTTTATTTTTTGAGTCTATGTATAATTATCATTCAATTGCTTAAGGGCGCTAAGACCAAATAGTTATCATGCTCTGCGGACTGAAAAAAAAATAGGAATCCCTGGTTTATCCAGTATCTTACATCTAAGACATAGTACAATGTATGTATATGACTTTTGTACAGATTTATTTATTCATAAATGTTGAGACATTACTCTAAAACTGATTTTTTATGACCACTACTTTGTACCAATTTCTTTTCCTAAAATATAGTCAACATTATTGCGTATACACGTATGTTTTTAGCATAAATCTAAAACGAACACATCTAAATATACGGCCATTATAAAATAGGATTGAGTTATAGATCATCCATTGTAGTGACGGAAAAAATCTGTGCTAAAAGAAACATGAAACAGCCGATAATGGCTTCATGATTCCCAAATAATTAATTAGCCATTCGTATCGTAGCAATACAATACAACTTAATCTTTACCTAATTAAAATGCATTATAACATATAAAAGAGAAAAATATTGTATATAAGAAAATGTGAAAAGTTAATATTTGGTACAAAATAATGTAAAAAACATTTATTAAAATTCTCAAAATAATATTTTTTTTTGCTTTGAATGGCAAGACGAGCATGCCGTTCGCCTGATGGTAAGCGATGCGACCACTCATGAACAGTAGCAAAACCAAACAATACCTTGAATTACAAAGCAATGCTTGGCATTCCACTGCGCTCGCCATCCTGAGACATAAGATGTTAAGCCTCAATATGTCCAGTAGTTACTCTGGCTACAACATCCTTCAATCCGAAACACAGTGCATTTAAACTGCTGTTTGACGGGAGAAATAGACATTGCGGTGGTACCCACCCAGACAGCCTCTCACATATCAGAGACCTACCACCAGTTAAAACATACCAGTAATAATCATATAGCGAAACTAATGGATAATTTCGTTCATGTATATACAAGTCCCTGTGGCGCAGAGGATAGCGCGTTGGACTTCTAATCCAAAGGTCGTGGGTTCGATCCCCACCAGGGATGCTTGATAAGAGCTTCTTTTTAATTTTTGTAAATATTTATTAATATTCAAAAAGAATTTTATACGTATTCAACATTTTCAGAATTAATTATTTTCATATAATATCAAACATTTATATTTATAATTTAACTTATTTTTTTTTTCAAATAAATATCTGAAATTGGTCCAATACTACGACTAAAAGCAATAAATCGTCAAAAATGTTTAAAATTAAAGAAACATTGTATAATTTATGGCCAGTAACTTTCGCGCCATTCTTGACGTTTTATTTTTTAAACGGCCATCCGGTTTGAAAATCGAAGCCGCTTTATGTCCAAGTAGTTCGGTCAGTCGGTCAATAAGTCCATTCGTCTGTCGATGCGAGGATAAAAATAAAGTTGAATCTGCTTTCGGTCAATTCCGAATGTAGAAATAAATACTTCCTACTCTGTTTTATACATGTAGGTTTACAGTTCAAACTACTCGTATTGATTGATCTTTTCCTGATTTTGCAAGTATTTATTGGAATATAAGTGTAATTGTTTATGCTATAGCTCTATTCAGAATAACACTTCGCAGGCTTATACAGTACTGTTTTTGCAATGTTTAAATTCGTATGGTTATTTATACCGGGTATCTCAAGACTGCTACCGAAAATGAAGCCGGGTGGTAGTTTTAGTGACTACAAACACAATGCAGCCAAAAATTTCGAAAAGAAACGCGACAATTATTTTTTATGATTTTTTTAATATCGTATTTTTTGGGTGGTAAATCCATAGTTTTTGTTAAAATAATAATTTAAACACTTTTATACCTTAGATTATTTATAAATAAAAGGGTATACACTATTATTTTAGGAAAAAAATGTATTTACCACCCAAATATGGTCATAGGAAAAAAATAAAAAAAAAATTACATTTTTTTTGCAACTTTTTCTGTCTTTTGTGTCTGAAGTCGCATAAACTACCACCCGGCTTCGTTTTCGGTAGCAGTCTTGATATACCCTGTATATAATGGATATTGACTTGGCTGGATATAATTTTGGAAATTCTGATACCTATAGTATGTCGCTCTCTTCACTTCTCTTACAATAATACTTGGTTACAAAATTCTTATGCGAATAAATATAATTATTTATCTCTTTCGCTGCTCAAACATATGAGTCAGTTTATTATATTAACAGTCTGTGGGTACTAACATTCAATTCAATTACAGAATGGAAATATATTATTGATTGAACTACCTAATTCAATTGTTAGAAACATCACCACCTTAATCGAAATGACCCGATTCTTTAGTTCACTTACGACGTAGTCAAATATGAGTACGCAGCCAAATCATTTTAATACCGTGAGAAGTCCGCGAAACAGTTCAAGGCCGCCATTGTTACGCGCACATTACTAAACAAAAAACTGTTGTAAATAATAATACGATAATGATCAGCCTCGACTCTATACTCGACGTTCACGAGCCCGCTCTATGGCCTGTTCCATTTTTAAAAATACGTTACGTCTGATTTGTAATTATAGGCTTCTAAATTTAAAAATGTTTTTTTAGAATATTTTTGAAGTTTGTATGTTTTCTTCATATTCACTTTTTTATATTTGTTCTATAGACAGTTTCCCAGCGAGTAAAGTCATTATTATTATTTTATATTATTTGTGCACAAAACTAACGGAACCAATTATAAGATAGGTATTTATAACATTCACATTTTTAACATAATGGAAGTTAATGTATTCGCATTATTATTTTAAATTTTGACGATTTACACAAAAGTCTAAAATAAATTCAAATTAGACGGTTGAATAAAACACATTCTCATTTAATTATATAACTATATAACTGTTGCCCATTGGGGACTTCGAGACAAACCAATGTATCATCCGCTTAATTAACAATAAAACCACAGAATTGAAAATAAACATTAATAAACAGTATTTTACAAACAATTGTTACTCCCTCTGCAGTTGCCCATCGGGGACTTTGAGACAAACCAATGTATCATCCGCTTGATTAAAAATAAAACCACAGAATTGAAAATAAACATAAATTATATACTTAAAAGGATTTTATAAACAATTGTTATTTAAATATCTCCTTTGTTTTAATATAACAAGGACTATGGAGTGCTCTAATGCGTAATTTGCTTGATAAAAGAATAGATATGAAAATAGACATAAATTATTTTTGTTATTAAAAATTACCACAAAATTTGTTCAGCCTCGTGGAAGCAAACCCAGTGGTACAGTAGCTTTACCGAAATAAAGCAAGGCTCTACTATTAATATAAAGGGCTTACATAAAGGTATTATACCAGAGTGGAGATCGGAAACAAAATCTCTGCCTATTGTGCAAGGATAGGATTCCCGTATACATGGGAATACAGTGAAGCGAGAACGAAGATGATGTACTGCGTAGGTGTGACAGAGACAGAAGTAGAAGGAAGGGCACCGTTAATTTCTGTTACAAAGATTTTGTTGTTGTGTCCCCTCTATTATAACATCTAGAAAGAAAGAAAGAAAACAGATTTATTAGAAAGAAAAAAGCAATATCTCAATAAGGCTCTACAATTTTTTTGCAATCGAAATTAAAAAACAATACTTGATTCTCAATCTGGACAAAATTTGCATACCTTCAGGTGCATTGCAGTCACTACGCCGCGCCGTGCTAGAATAATAAAATAAAATAAAAAATATTGCTTTCTAAGGATCAATTAAAGAAAAAATCTTCGAGTCCCTAAAGCTCTACCGCTTGTATATTGGATGAATTTTTTTTCCTGGATAAATTATGGATAAGGATTGTTTCATAATTAAGACTTTTAGGGAGTGTTAAATTTACAACACTAACATATTTATAGTGCACTTAATCTTGCTTTCATCCCACGCTGGTTCGTTAGAGGCATCGAAGCGTGGCCCTATCGTTTCAAAGCCGCACTCTCTACGACATTCTATCTCTTGACTGCGAGTTAGTTCCGCCACGGTAATATCAGACAGATTAAAATGAGGACATTTTTGGCGCATTTAGTGCTATTTATTTCGATATGCATATCTTTGTATTTTGACGGCTTTTCTACTTACGGGATTATTAAAAAACTACGGTATCTTTAAGTTCAAAAACAAAAGCAAATCATCTTATGTTATTTTTCATTTTAACCAGACAAATTATTAAGATTTGGATAACTGGCGTGCTAGTCGAGTATCAAATTCCCTCGTCCTTTCTTTTGACCTCCTCCATGACGCAGTTAGTTAGACACCGGTTGTGAAACGAAAGGTTGCGGATTCGAATCTCGCATCGAGACAAATATTTGTGTGATCCACAAATATTTCTTTCAGGTCTGGGTGTTTGTGAGACCGAAAAGTCTCTCGTAGTTCCTGAATCCTTATACCCACGACACAAGACTCGATTTTAATGTTCGGTCAGGACTGTGTCACTGTTGGGTGTATTATTATAACAATTATTAGTATATTAAACTTTATCTAGTAGAACTTCTTGCAAATCTCTACGCTCTAGGTTTCTCGCGATTTCCCTTCACCATTTAAACCTTAAAATATCCCTATCAATATCAAAATGCAAGGAACTCTGCGTTCAGTAGTCACATACCGTCTGCGAGCGAATTGTTTTCTTAAGGTCGCCTTTATTGATTCGACCTCAGTCACGGCGGGCCAGGGGCGGTCTCACACGAGGCCATTCATGTTATATAAATGTTTTACTATTTTGGAATAAGGCAGGTATTGTTAAGTACTAAGATTTTTTTTCTGCGTGGGTAGTTGCAAAGGATAGTGACATAAATTTTGCTCTCTACATTTTTATTTATTTTAAATATTAAAAAGTAATTATTTACATTATTTCTATGTTTAATAACAACAGTTAGACTGTCTACCTGCCGGTGATCATTGTTCATATCCTTACTCATTTCCTTTCTGGAGTTTCTGACTACTATTTTCACTGCACTGAATTTCACTAAAAAATGGAGGCTGAATTGAAAACGTCTATGGAAGGCATGAAGCAGGAATTCCACAAGAGGATGGCAGCTTTTGAATCGGACCTTCTGAAGACTACGGCCACTTCATCTGGTTCTTCCGACTTGGCTGCAGAATTTGCCACGTATAAGGCCTTTGTGACCCAGGCTCTTAATCTGCTGCAACAGCAAATAGAGGCACTGACGAACACGGTGGATACCATGGAGATGCAGAGGCGTCGTAAGATGCTGCTAATACATGGTGTTCCCGAGCAAGCTGATGAGAAGTCCGCGCAATTGGTTGTGGATGTTGTAAAGCAGCGCCTTGGCTTTGCGGACTTCAACAGCGACGACTTGCAACGCTGCCATCGGATGGGTCGACCATCCTCTTCTAACAAGCCAAGACCTCTGCTCGTAAAATTCCAGGATGTTGCTACGAGGGTTGGGGTCTGGTTCAACAAGACCAAATTAAAAGGTTCCGGAATAACTCTCTCGGAATTCCTTACGAAGAGGAGACACGATGTTTTCATGGCGGCTCGCGATAAGTTTGGTGTCACCAACGCCTGGACCCGAGACGGAAATGTTTATGTCGTGAGCGCTGGCGTCCGGCATCGTATTGTGTCGCTCAGTCTGCTGGATCAGATGAAAGTTGACACTCCAGTGAAGCCGACGCCAGTCAAGAGGACCATCGCCGCACCCAAGACTAGACGAGCGGCAACTGCCAAGAAATAGGTTTTTATTGTTCTTTCCATAATGCTTGTGGGCCAGGTAAATAATTCCCGTGTTTATTCATTCTCATTACTCAGCCTTTTCTGTTATTGTTTTTCACTTCGTCTACCTTTTTTTGGCTGGACTTTATAGTCGTTTGGCACGAGTTGAGGGGTAAAAATGGTCAGAGGTGGTAGGGATTGGGTCCCTGATTATAACGATACCACTCTTATTAAAAGGCAATGCATAGTTTTCGAGAAATTAATAAAAATAGTTCTTAACCTCAAATCACATATTACGCAAAACGGAACGTTATTATAGGCGATTGACAACTATATCGCTATTACTAAATAAGTTATATTATCTGTGGTTTAGAAATTACATGAAATGGAACGTAAAATAAAAGTAATTGCGTTAAGTGTCAATGTCATTCATTCATAAACTTCATTCCGTTTCCCCCGAGTTGCGTGAATGTGTTCTTTGAGCTCCGTGGTGATTATTGTGTGGATTTCTTCAACGACTTTGGCATATCTTCTGGACTTCGATTGTTTGCCTTCACGACCAACCTACGCTTTTACACTCGACACCTTTTACACTTTTTTTTGTTTTATTTGTTTTCAACAACACAACCCATTATGTCTGATGGTAGTTGTTAAACCGACTTTGGGTAAATTAGGTCGACTCTGTCACAAAACCGACATAGGGCACCCCGACTTCACCTAGACTTTTGGGTACCAACCCTAGAGTGTATATAAAAGCCGGAGGCGCGGAGGGAGAGCAGACCCCGCCCGCTGTAACAAAAGATAGGCATCCGTGCGAGCCGTAGCGGCTGAGGCAGGTCGCCGGAGGCGACCAGCAAGCCAAAGCTGCGCAGGCGAGCGTGGATGCCTATCCTTTGTTACGCAAGGGCGAAGGGGCTGCACTTCCCGCAGCGCCGGAGACGTTGCAGAAGCAACTTTGTTTTGAAAACAAGTGTTTTGAGGTTAGGTTACTTAAATTGCTATTTCTCAGGAATGGTGTATTGCCTTTTCACGAGAGTGGTATCGGGGGACAGTGGGCACCCCCCTCCTCCCCCTCAACCCCTACTACCCCCCATTTCGTGCCAAACGATTCTAAAGTTTTCCCCTTTTTTTTTCTTAACTTTTATTCTGTCTTTGTTGTTATTGTCCTTTTTTTATTTAGTAGTTTTATCCACCCACTTATTTATGTTAACAACATAACCTCAATTATGTTTATGTCACAATTTTACTGTTTGACAGTTTATGTCAGTTGTCAATTGTGACGCATGCATTTCGTTTAGAAACTGATTTATTTTGTATAGTTTTGTTTTAATGTAGTTATTAAATATATATATTTTATGTTGGGGAATGTTTACCTGGTTTCTCATAACTTTTAAATTTTCTATTGTTCAATATTAATTCATAATCTTTTGTGTCTTAATTAATCATTTTGTTTTGTTTTCTTCTCTTACAATGATTTTTGTTTTTAGTGATAGTGCCTTTTTCTATATTGTATTAGTACATTTAGTTTTTCAACCGGCAGATGGATGATATATATATATATATTTTTCTTTTTGACTTTCTTAATAATTTTTATTATATTTTTATATTAATTTTATTTTATATTTTAATAATATTTGTTTTTCCAATGTATGTGCAGAATAATTGTAGCAGTGACAGTGAAGAATATTTTTCTGCTTGTAGTGATGACAGTTTTCTCAGTGTTCCCTCACTTGCCGACACTCTCTCTTGCCAGTTCTCTGACGTCCCTAGGAATTTCAATGTGGTTCATATCAATGCCCAGAGTTTTCCGGCCCATTTCGCCGATATGCTGGCTAGTTTTGACTGTACTCATATTCATGCTATCCTTGTTTCAGAATCTTGGTTAAAACCTTGTCTATCTTCTTCCGCCTACTCCCTCCCAGGATTCCACCTCATCAGAAATGATCGCGCGGTAAGAGGTGGTGGTGGTGTTGCTATCTATCTCCGCACACAATTTCGCTATACCATAGTAAGTTTATCACCGCAACCCCCACCGCCCAATGCTGGCGAACATCTTTTCTTAGAGGTGGAATTCTCACTTAATAAACTTTTACTCGGTGTTTACTATTGTCCTTCGCTTCACATTAACTTCTTTTCTTCCCTTGAAACAATTCTCGAGAATTTGGTTCCTTCGTACAGTCAAACCATAATCATGAGTGACTTTAATACCTGTCTCCTTAAGAAAGATCATCGCTCTTCCTCTCTTTTGAATACTATCCAATCCTGTAATCTTTCTACTCTTCCTCTTTCAGCCACTCACCATTCCCCCAACAACACTCCTTCTCTTCTTGACCTTATCATTGTTTCCTCCCCAAAACTAGTTGCAAAACATGGACAATGTTCCGCCGACGCTTTTTCCTTTCATGATTTGCTGTTCCTTTCCTATCGTATCCGTCCACCTAAAGCCTCTCCTAAAGTCCTTCTGCAACGTAATTTTCGTGGTATAAATGTTGATAATCTTCGCAAAGATGCTGACAACATAGACTGGAGCTCGCTTCTTGACACAGATTGTGTTGACACTAAGTTGCATATTTTTAACAGCAAGTTGACTGAACTTTTTGATAGGCATGCACCTGTCAGGCCAGTTAAACTTAAACGTTTACCATCACCTTGGCTTACTATCGACATCAAAGAGTTACTCTCAAAAAAAGCATCAGCCAAAAATAGATACAATCGTCGTCTTAGCGAGTCTAACTGGTTAAAATATGTAACTATCCGGAATCACTGCAGTAAGGTGTGTAGAAATGCACAACGCCGATACATTCACAACTCAGTCGAAAACGGTGATCCAGCCAAAGTGTGGAAATTTCTAAAAACACTGGGAGTGGGTAAATCACAACAAGATTCTATTCCTAAATCCATAGATTTAAATTCCTTAAACCTTCATTTTTCTTCCTTGTCCTACTTTGATAGGACAACTAAAGATAAAACTATTAAGTATCTTTCCACCCTTCAGCCTCCCGTTTGTTCTTCCTTTATCTTTCAACAATTTGCCAGTTGTGATGTTAAGAAGACCATCAATCTTTTGTTATCGAACGCTATGGGTAGCGATTGTATTAGTCGCAACATGATTCTCACTGTCTTAGACGAAACCCTTCCTATCATTTCCCACATTCTAAACCACTCCATCTCCTCTGGGATTTTTCCCACTGCTTGGAAAGAAGCTCATATTATCCCGATTCCCAAAAAATCCAATGCCTCTCTACATTCTGAGTTTCGTCCTATTTCCATACTTCCTTTCCTTTCCAAAGTCCTAGAACGTTTGATCCATACCCAACTCAATGATTTCCTTTCCAGGCATAACCTTCTAAATCCTCTTCAATCTGGGTTTCGTCCTGGACATAGTACGACTACCACTTTGACGCACATCACGGATGACATCAGATCAGGCATGGAAGGAGGCAAGCTGACTGTGCTAGCTCTGCTGGACTTCAGCAATGCCTTTAATACTGTCGACTATGATGTATTACTTACCATGCTCCGTTCTCTTAACATATCTCCAATGGCAGTTGATTGGTTTCGTAGTTACCTGTATGGACGCCGGCAACGCATCCGTGTGGAGGAAAACTTTTCCTCCTGGTGCCCCGTATCTGCTGGCGTACCACAGGGCGGCGTGCTATCTCCTCTTCTCTTCGCTATCTTTATTAACTCCATAACCAATCTCATTCGTTCTTCCTACCACCTCTACGCTGATGATCTCCAGATCTATACTCAAGCTCCGTTAGACAAGATGACTGATGCAATTGCTAAAATCAATACCGACATTCAACACATCTGCAATTGGAGTATAGCTCATGGTTTAAAGATTAACCCCGCTAAAACCCAAGTCATTGTTGTCGGCAGCCCCAGGATGATCTCGAGGCTTAACTTGTCCCAATTACCTAGTGTCTATTGTGAAGGTGTCAAAATTCCTTTCAGTGACTCCGTCCGCAATCTGGGCATACACATAGACAAATCTTTCACCTGGGGTCCACAGCTCTCGGATATAAGCCGGAAGCTGTTTGCTTCCGCTAGGTCCTTGCGAAGGCTACGCAACTTTCTACCCGTTACCACGAAGATTACGCTTGCGCAAACCCTCCTTCTCCCCATCCTTGATTATGCCGATGTCAGCTATCTAGATCTCACCGAAGACCAACTAAATAAACTTGAGCGTCTTCAAAATTTCTGCATAAGGTTCATATTTGGTCTTCGCAAATATGACCATGTTTCTGAGTTTCGTGCTAAGCTCAAGTGGTTACCTATTCGGCTTCGTCGGAATACTCACATTCTCTCTCTTCTTTATAATATTTTGTTTAATCCTCTCACCCCATCTTATCTTAAAGAACGATTCATTTTTCTTCATGACTCCCATTCGAGATCCCTGAGGTCGTCTGAGAATCTTAAGCTGAGAATGCCTGTGCATACCACGACAGCAATGGATAATTCTTTTACTGTCAAAGCAGTTCGGTTGTGGAACGCGCTTCCTGTTGTGGTGAGGCAGGCGCAAACGCTGTCGTCATTTAAAAAACTGATTAAAGAGCACTACCTTTCCCTTTAAAGCAGACTTCACTATTACTTCTTTTTCATTAAATCATTTGGAAATTGTAGTATATTATAATTTATGTATGATTTTGTATTATTTATTTTTATGTATGTATGTATATATATTTATGTATGTATATATGGATATGTATATGTATATTAGTAATTATGTTTAAGTAGTATTATTATTTAGCTTGAAGTAATTCTTTATTTGTTACACTGCCCTCTCTCCCTCTCCTTCATTTAAATCCATCCCATGGTTGTCTGTAAGATATTGCTGTTGAGCGATAAGACCGCCATTTGTACTCTTTGTTATTATTATTTCTGTTAAGCTATGTTCTTGTTAAGTTTGTGTACAATAAAGATTTAAATAAATAAATAAATAAGATTTGTACTATCGCGTTTCGTGACTATTATATGGTGACTGCCTAAGTGGTGTAGTTGTACTATGGTACGGTTACAAAGCTGAGGACTCGGGTTCGAATCCTGGGCTGGGCAAAGTGATATTGGATTTTTCTATTCTTTATAAGCGCGGAGTCAGGTACTTGTACAAGATATAGCGATAGGCTCGCCCTCTATCATATCGTTGGATAAAACATACAAGATGAAATGTACGTGTCCTGGCACCACTGCTTATCCCTTCTGGGAAAAAGGCGTGAGTTTATATATGTATGTGATTATTATATACAACTGAAGTGTCGGACGTCCGCTTACTAAGTGGACGGATGATCTATAGGATGCAGGAAGTCGTTGGATGCAAGACGCATTCAACAGGTCGATGTGGAGATCCTTGGGCAGTGGTTTTCCTATGGCTGAGTTCAAAAAGAAAATAAATATATATTAATTTGCTATAAGAATCCTCTGAGAGAAGGTAGAGCCTTACTTGTTTAAGGTACGGTAAAGGGTTGGTTCGATCAGTTTACCACCGTAGCATAAAAAACCGTCGTGAAGAAATAGCTTTGCAGTTTGGTTTCCTTTGGTGAGTGGGACTGCTGGAGACCTCAATATTTGTTGGCAGGATATAAATTTCCGTTCGTAAATCGATCACAGGTTCCAATGGTTTTCCAGACACTTTTCCAAGGTATGACGACAAAACATGAGTAATTACTCCACAATACCGAATATAGGCTTTTAAAGTAACACATAATTATTTAATCGTCATTATTAATCGTATCAATCAATACATAGAGACATTACTATATAAAAAACACCAACTATTTAAATTGGAAATTTAATTTCATAAAATGTCTATATTCTTGACTCTTTCTCTCTATAACCCTTTCTATTTCTTTCTCTAAGCTTAACATAAATTAATACAACTAATCAATAAGTATAAGAGCTATATAAATAATGTTTTATAAGTTAAAAATATGTACGCAACGAGACTGGATAGTAGATGCAGGATTAAATATAATTTTACAAACTGGTTCGGTTTATCGAGATAAGACGACATTTCCGGTAATTTAACTTCTAGACAAGTTTCCGCGATTGTAGACATTGGTTAATGGTTATAGTCACAGTAATTACTGAGATATATACAGTATGACAAAAATCGTGTCCGGTCCAAGACGCGCATTTGGGTGCCTCAATTCTGGTAATAAAAAAATCATAAAAAATATATACACATCAATAACATTATTTTACTGGTGGTAGGCCTCTCATATGTGAAAGGTCAAAAATAGTAACAATATAACCCTAAGATATTGCAAAGATTTAAATTCCAACAACAACATCACAATTTGTAATAATTCTGAAATGTAGCGCCGCGCATTGCTAGTCATGAACGCCATAAAGGATTTTTTTTACCACATTATGAAAAACGAATGTTTTTAATAGAACATGTTAATTGTGTCTAATCACACCTTTATTGATTAGACAGAGTTTCTTGTCTCCCTATATTCAAAGTTTAATCATAAAAGTATACATTTCTAAATTCTAATTGCGAATGCGAAATTTCTATATGCAAATTGGAAAAAATTGGACACAATATCTTGTTTTATATGAAATATTCTTAATTTTTTGTGAACATATTATTATAGACACATCAATAAAATTAATTGCTATACCTGGAACATTTAATTTATACAGACTTAAGTACATGTTTTTTTATATAAAAACCTGATTCGTGTCTGTATTACCTATACGTCTCGTATTGAATTTTTTCCTGCCCACAAGGTAAATTTCGCGCAAATAGTAAGTAAATAATGTCTTATTTTGGAAGAACATATTTACCTTGGTTATATGATATACATAATATTTACTGAGATACATACATTCGATATATTGTCATGGTATCATAATGCTTCAAAAATACCATGCTTACTATGATTTGAAATGTATAAATCAAGAGGTTTTTTATTGCTATGAATAGGAAGAGAATGCCATTCGCCTAATGGTAAGCGAAACGACAGCTCATGGGCAAACAACACCATTAATTATTATTAAACCGGAACACAATAGTGCAGTTACACTGCTGTTTGGCTGAAGGAATATACATTGCGGTGGCACCCAGAAAACCTCTCCATTATATGAGAGACCAGTAAAATAAAACGTCTTATAACATTGGTTTTCAAATTGGTCTATGGTGGGTCCAGGGAGTCGGTGACAAGCTGCAAGGGGTCCATGCCAGCAAAAAAGTAATTGACCACGACAGTGGATCTAACTTTATCAGGCCGTGATTTTTATTTAAGGTGCTTGACAAATTTAAAAATCAACGACATAGGTATATTATGTTCTTTTTGTTTGTATACAATAAATAAATAAATTATACCTATTAGGTTCAACATGACACATTTTGAAATAAAACTATTATTTACGGATTTTATCGCGGATTTGGTTTAATTTTACATTTTTTGAGTTCCCGACGTTTCGATTACTTTACAGCTTTCATGGTCACGGGGCGGACTGTTATTAGGTACTGATATTACTGATTATTAAACAAGAAAAATTTAAGAAAACGAACTATGTTCCGAATTATTTAAAGTCTTAAAAACCTACTTCGAAATGTAATGTTTAAAACTTAATATCTACATTTCTTAGTAAAACAAACAAAATGCGGAGTCACAACTCTCACTGGCCGTGTTTTAGACTATTTTATGACACCGCTTCTTAAACCGAGTGAAGACTGGATGACCAAGTAAAATAATAACATTCTAAGATTTAATTCTAAAAATGGAGTTCAAGATGGCGGATTACAAATGAGGATTGAGGTACGTCATTGTCAAAATAAAACTTTGGAAAACTGATGATGAAAACTTGTAACGAACTCAATTTGAAGGCAAAGTTAATATTAAAACTTTGTATTTTTAAGTAGAGTGAATTCTGTTTCCATGATCGAGTTATTTATTTTGCTGTCCGTTTAAGATTTATAGATTAATGTATTATGTTTTAAAATCTCGAAAATCAAATCCATGGGTAACGAAACTTTCATAACTGCATCTCGACATATTTTACATTAAACACACATAAACACAGACTGTAACTTACATAGTTGTTTAAACTCGTTTAAAAAGAGTTTTATTAACACTACAACTGCATTAAATCGCCATTATTCTCACCAATCCATAGTTCATAACAATTAATATTCAGTAAACCGGTATTGGATGGTAGTGCAGTGAAAACGAAGCGCCGCGCCGCGCCGTATGTGTCGGCAGTCGGCTGCAAGGTCAGTGCAAGCGTCACAATCCTCTCGCATCCTGTATCATGTGTCTTTAGGGGAGTTTGTATTTTATTTATCGTACTTTTATACTGAATTAACAATGTTCTTGGTAAATGGATTAAATAAATACACCAAATAGTAGTTTATAGAACACCACCCACAGAAAGCCTACTGCTAAAATTAATCAAAAAAAATCCTTTTTAACAGCCGATGAAAATAAATAAACAGTAGACCTAATTACAAGTCACGTAATAGCCTTATATTTCCTTAAGCAATTTAAAGACGTTATACAAAGGATGCCTATAGGGATTCCCATAGCGTGGCGCATACGTAATCGAAGCCTTGAACTAGAAAAATAATGAACGCTTACAAGTGCTACCGTGTTGATTACATAATTAAGTTTGAGTTTTCTTTGGTTAATTTTCTTTGTGTTTAGGTTAAAATAAAATGCCACGAAAACATATTACACGGTGTTTTTTTTTTAGAAATAGAAAAAACAACAGCCTGTCCCCACACTAAGATAGAGTCTTGTGCCTAGAGTACCAGAAACTACGAGAGACTTTCCGGTCGCACAAACATTTCTTTTGAAGCAGTGATTGAACCCGCGGCCTATCGTTTCATGTGTGCCACGGAGGCTGTCAAATAGTCAACGGAACTAAAACAGAGAAATCCTTAAACATAATCAAAACTTCAACAAAGATGCGGTGGCTCCTATCTCGGCTATACCAGTATCCTACCTATACATACAGGCATAACTCTAGTAGTTCCTGATACTCACGACACAAGACTCGATCTGCGTGTGGGATCAGGACTATGTATGTGACTGTTGGGTGTATTTATTTATTTAGTTTAATAATGTATCAATTATAGAACGAGCCAAATCGTCTTATCAAATACCGAACCTAATCGCTACACTATTGCGATACTTACAGGTCAACCGTAGATAGCTAATCAGTAAACACACACATACCTAGACTGTTGAATACTGCTCACATTATTTCCATTTCATTGTGCTACTTCCGTTTCCTGATGCCATAACTGTATCGCGGTGAATGTTTTTTTTTTATAATTAATTTTTATTATATTTATTTGGCTTCCTGTTTTCTTTGGACCATGGTTTTGTAGATTTAGCAACAGTGATCGTGTTATGTGAACAAGATTATGGGTTAAACTTTTAATTCTTCATTTCATTCAACTTCTTCACCACCCAAAAAAACCTAAAATAGAACTTTCCCAAGAATTTCTAAAGCGACCTCACGAGTTTGAGGAAATAGGGCTTTATACAAAAAGGCTATTGCTGTGTCCTATATAAATATGGATAGACTATAGATAAATCTTGAATTTGTTTATTTTACTAATACGTTACATGCGCAACGAATATTCTAGGCTTACTATGCAACTTTATGACCACATCGTAACTATAATATTTTTATAATAGCCACGGTTTTAATATTCGTGGAATTTGAATGCAAAAAGTATATGAGAATGATTGTTCAGTAAACAGAAACTATGTTTTGTTACGCGACAAAAACAAGTATACCACTCAATTCGGTGAAATTTAACCAGTAGCTAAGTTAGAAGAATGATTTGCATAATTTAATTGCCTTTATATTTATTTTATTTTTTTGGCCAATGCTTTCGAGCAAGCGGCTTAAGTAGCAACTACTGCCGTCGTATACATAATTTTCAATTTATTTACCAATCATATAAACTTAAACATAATCATAAAAAAAATGCAAAACAACTGTCTACTCACATTTGAATCATATCTTTTGTATGCTGTATTTCACAGATCCAAATAAGAAATTTTCCAACGAAGGTATTTTTTGTTTGCATTTTCCTTGATAGGATTTAAAATTCTTTCGATATTATTCTGCAAGTTTCCGTCATTATACTACTAAGAGGTATTACAAGTTTCCTCCCTTATTAGTTGAGGTGGGAAATAGTTTTAATCCGCCACGCTTAACCCTGACCCAACCTGATTTAGAAGACGTATAGTTTGTATTGGATTAATGAATAATTGGTTCAAAAATATTCAAGACATTCTTAAGTATTTTATAAAATATATAATATTTCATTGAGGTACTTGACAAGGCTTCAATTGCCAAAACCATGACCTTTGACTATCCCATTTAAGCCTGACTTCAGGAATTTTCCTCCTATTTCATTTGTACTGAAATAATTGATATTGCAAAAAACCTATCAACAAAATAATAAGCAACATTATATCTTTAATAAGATTCGAAGATATTCGAAATAAACAAACAGTCGTTCGCAATCCTTATCTATAGATACGGATATAGTGAGCAGTTGCCGTTTGACCGCGGCGAAAGTCGCGCGCGCTGACCAAACCGAAATGTGCTCCGTTTATAAACGATAGTGTGTTTTTGTTATCGTATTTTAAATATTATCGTGTGGTTTTATTGTTTTTTTTTTTATGTAATTGACAGCTGATATGTGTTGTGAAGTGAATTTAATTTAGGAACCTGGCCAGTAGCGAATAAGGTATTTCTTTTGAACAAAGAATTGTTCTGTAAAAGGAAATATTTTTGTATGACGCGTTGCATCGGATTAAAATTATTTTTATTAATATGTGTAAATTAATACTTTTAATAGTAGTCACAATTCTAGGTAAATTAGTAATCAATTGTTTCTTATCGATTTATTTATCGGTCATATCGGATTCCTTAATGGGTAAATGAATCTAAATGAGAACGTCATCGAAGGATTGTAGACGGCAATTTTCTTTATTTTTATAAGTTACTCATGAGTCATGAATTTAAATTTTATGACCAATTTTTAAATCAATTTACAATCGTGCTGTGTGTTATGTTTTATTGTTTGTCCGAACAAATATTTTATAGAGCAGAAAACAGGATTTGAAATACTGGGATATTCAAAGCACGTTGTATATTGAATTTAATTAATATCAGAAAATTTTCAATGATAAATACATATATAATATTTGATGATCCAGTGGGCAATTATTAAGTGCTCGTACAATATGGCACAATATTGTGATGACAGCTACAACAAAATTCCGGAACAAATTATCCTTATCTTTTTGGCTCGGATAAGGAGTATCATAAGTGACACATATCCGTGTTTTAATAGCCACTCCCATTGATGACAGTTTCCAATACTAGATAGGTCTGTGTACTTAGGTCTTGGTGCAATTTTCTAGGTTTTTATATAGCGATTTTGTTGAAACCGATTTTGAGAGGATTATTACCAGCTTATGAACTTGAAAATTGAAACAAAATTTTATTGTATTATTCCTCGTATAAGTACTATGATTGTTTGTTGGTAGCCCCGTCAGTCTTGACCATGGTTGCAGGTTCAAATCCTAGAATTCAACTGTTACTTTTCAGTGTAATTTGTGTTCCGTGGCGTATTTCTAGTCATTGTAACACACTTTAATAGTAAAGGAAAACATCGCATAGAAAACTATACCACAGGTAACCATATGTTTAAAGTTCAGATACCATCTGTTCAAAAAAATCTACGAAATGGAAAGTCCAATCCGTATTAGACCAGTTAGGTGGACTGTGCCTTAATTCTCTCAATCGCCGTGTCAGTTACAGATGATTACTGTGTTCAACAGTAGGGGTATAAAGGTTGATATTACTATTTATTTTATACACTTACAAGGGTACTATGGGATACTAAACAAAATGTAATTGTTTTTACTTTTCAATTGAATTATTCTATTGAAATAATTTATAAATACATATAATAGATTGCTTACGGTCTTTTGGCGTGTGAATGCGTGAGTGTCATGCTATTATCAAAATATTAGCAAAACCAAACAACATCTTGAATTACACAGCAATACTAGGCACTTCACTGCGCTCTCCGTCCTGAGATAAGATGTTAATTCTCAAAATGTCCAGTAGTTACTCTGGCTACAATGTCCTTCAATCCGAAACACAACAGTGAATTTACACCGCCGCTTGGCGGGAGAAAGAGACACTGCGGTGGTACCCACCCACATGACCTCTCACATATGAGAGACCTACTATCTAACTATACTTGTTGTTTATATTAAAGGAACAATCTCAAACAATGGGTAAAGTAGAAAAGAAACTATTCCTGACATTTTGATAACAGCATGACAACCACGCATCCACATATCAAAAAACGATCTATTACTTTAAAATTGTGGATGTGACATTAAAAGCTGTGACATAATGCATTAATAGCATTTGCCTGCATTTGCAAATGCACGGCAATAAAATAGCATTATCTAGCGAAAATGTCAAGTTTGCATGATCGGAGCAATCAACCCAAATACATATCGATTAAATGCAGGAATTTCAATCAAGTTGACACTGCTGAATAAAATATAGCTAATTATTTTATTTAGTATAATGATTGGGCGGTGAATCTAGACTCCTGACTAGCATTTCCAATTCGGTAGATAGATTAGTGTAAACTTTTCGTTATGTTTTAGAGATGCAATTTTTTGATAAGTTTCACTTTAGAACATTTGAAACCGATTACTTAATAATTATTTTTGTTGATTTTTTAAAGCCTCGCACTTTTTATGGGGACCGCCTCCGTGGCACAGTGGTTAGATGCCGACTGTAAAACGAGAGGCCGCGGGTTCGAACTTCGCACATAAACTAATATTTGTGTGATCCGCTGGTATTTGTTTCGGGTCTGGGTGTTGTGAGACAGAAAAGTCTCTCATAGTTTCGGATACTAAAGACACAAGACTTGATCTTAGTGTGGGTTCAGGACTATGTATGTGACTGTTGAGTGTATTTCTCTGTATCAACCCATATACGTCCCACTGCAGGGCACGGGCCTCCTCTACAATCGACAGTACGATTGATAGTGGTTAGGCCATATAGTCCGCCACGCTGGCCTAGTGCGTGTTGGCGGACTTACATACCATAGATTTTTTTTTTATAAATCGCTATGGTATGCAGGTTTCCTCGCGATGTTTTCCTTCACCGTTTTAGTGCGGGTGATTGACTATCAGTTGAGTGTATTTATTTATTTATAATTGTATTTTATACTTAAATTGGAAGTTAGTTAAGAAGTAGGTAGTGAGATGGCCATGGGGACTTGCTACGAGACCAATGCTCATACATATGTATGTCCTACAGAATTTGATTCATATGTGGAGAAAGACTTTCGTAGCTTCTGATACCATGACACGAGACTGGAATTAATTTAAATTCCTATCTGTGTGTAGTTATTGGGTGTATTTATTATTAAATGTTTTTGCATTATTCGGGTCCTATGTTCCCTGGATGAGGCAAAGGACACAGTGACTCTTCATCCCGCGCGGTCTTGAGCTGCTTGCTTGATATCACTCCAAGAGTTTTCAACAATGTTTTTCCATGCATTTTTAATATTGTTAATAATCCGCTATCTACCCATACAGTACGTCATCCAGTCATCAACAATTATATGAGGTGTCGCAATGATTCAATGTTGTGATGACTCACAGTCATTGAAACCGACCACACTCAAGAATGCACTTACCATCTGAATAAATATTTGTAATTTAGGCTGAAGTCCGCATGCCGGTACATTTTGTCTTAGATATATTTATGCTAGGTATTATTTACATACATACATACATAAACTCACGCCTATTTCCCATTGGGGTAGGCAGAGACTATTGAGCGCCAAGTGCTACGGTCCATACATATCTCTTTCGCTTCTTCAACTGTCATTAATCTCTTCATACATGCTTGTCGGTTTCGAGGACTCCGTATTTTTCCTTTCTTCAAAAGGTCTCCTATTTGATTTTTATAGGACCGCCTCGGACGTCCTCGACCGACTCCACCATCCATTCTCGCATTATAAATCTCTTTCGTGAGTCTCCTTTCATCCATCCTTTCAATATGGCCAATATGGTATTATTTACTATGAAGATCTAGAACGAATGCTTTGTTTAGCTTTTCCCTGAGCGCTATGGCATGTTTCTTAAGTGAGTATTGAAGATCACACGGTACCAATCAACTTGGCTGTAACCTTGGCATTGCATTAGACCACAGAAAGTCCATAACACAATTCAAAAACCCCAAGGATCATCCTTAGGGTGTGTAGCCACTTATTAAGAGAAGTATATCAATGGGCTTCTTATGATATTGGAGCATGACAAATAAAATATTAACTTATTCTATAGTGAATTACAAAAACTTTTTTTTTTGGTACCGGACAAACAAAATCGAGTTAGTATGTAGAAAAAGTTACGATGATGATGATACACAATTTTCAAAATGTTCATGATCATGTTTTCAAAATATCAAAGATCAACATTTTTTTATGTATCATAATTTTAATTTATCTACCATAGTAAAGTAAAATATCACTCACGCAATCTATTAACGTGATTCAAAACTAAAATCCTAAAATCCTAGACATTAGTTTGTATTCTTCAGTTTTCAGTCAATCAGTATTCGCTCTCTTGACTGACAACTCTCGTAGTTCTTGATTTTTTGGTGGTGTTATTATTATTAATTTTGTCAATTAATCGTGTTATTAAATCTAGACCAGCATTTATTATTATTAAGACTACCTCTGATTGTTTTGTATTGTTTATTTATCTACTGACTCCAATACACACAATTTCAAGAATCTCAATCGGTTACATCACGGTTGTTAGCAGTTAAAGTTGCCACAAACCATAACCATTAATTGGCGATAAGTATTGCATATAACAGATTTGTGAGATGTTGACCGAAATTTGGACTTTCTAAAAATTGTTCACGCTGTCTGCTGCGAGAGAATGATAGTGTATATATGAAATGCAACACTCGCGTGACAAACATATGCATTACATACTAAGTTCTATATAGATTAGTATAGAGAAATCTAAGCAAATCTTTCTGCACGTTTTCTATGATACATTACCACCATTGAGATAATATACTAGGGGGGACACTATAACAAAATGTTTGTAACAAAATGAAGGGTACCGTACCGCTCCTTCTATTTCTGTCTCTGTCACGCCTACGAAGTAACATTATCTTCGCTCTCACTTCACTAGGTACCCGTGTGCACGCACAATACGCAGAGATTTTGTTCCCGATGTCCGCTCTAGTATAATACCTCAATGATTATCACTTAGCTGGCCGAGTCGCTCATTCGTGCTATTCTGAACTGGGAAAAGCAAGTCTCGACCAATTTAAAATATACTTTTGTTTTAAATTACTTTTGTTATTTTCATTTTGAGTGATAATCTGAATTCTCTCGAGTAAAACAGACGGAAATATAAAACGCAGTGACCGTGCGAATACCAGATAATTCCTTGGTTTTTTATGAGTTCATATTGTAATATTGCACGTCGCTCGTAAAGAACAACAAAAGGTTATTAAATTAATTACAGACTGACAGAATTAAAATCATTATTTTTGTTTGTTGTTTGTTTGTGGGTGTCCTGGTAGCATCTTTACCTATCCCTTCTGGAAAAAGGCGTGAGGTGACAGCCACCGCAGTTGGTTCCGGCTGTAAAACGAGAGGCCGTTGGTTCTATCCCCGCATCGAGACAAATATTTACGTAATCCACCAATATTTGTTTCGGGTCTGGGTGTTTGTGAGACCGAAAAGTCTCTCATAGTTCCTGATACCCACGACACAAGACTCGATCTTAGTGTGGGGTCAGGACTATGTATGTGGCTGTTGGGTGTATTAACTTATTTATTTATTTGTGATGCAATATTGCACGTTTAAAATATGTTCATAATGAAAACCAATGAATCGCCTCCACCTAAACTACGTTTCCGTACTTGTATTCTAATTTAACCACATCACATTAAGCTGCAAACGATTAAATACCAATTGAAACAAACACTGATCCAGTTTGCAAGTCAACGAACTCTGTAATTAATTGGCGAGTGTCCACTACAGCAACCATAGGGTACGTCACGCTGGCTTGGTGCACACAATGAGTGCAACACAACTCTTCGTTCTACATGCCGGGTATACAGCCACAAACCACACAAAGACAAGTGTGTAATTTTTTTTATAGCTTATTCTCCTAGTGCAGTATGGTCAAAATAAATATGTTGATTGATTGAGTAGATGCAATTGGTAAATATGTTTATGAATTGTGAAGTACCTATCGGTGTAAATTTTAAGGCTTTGAATAATGTGGAATTTGTGTTTAGAAAATTCTGCAGAAATTATAGATTAGACATGTCAATTAGTCACTGTCCACTGATAAGGATATATCTAAAAAACATTTAAATGGAAAACTTACATAGTAGCGACTTACAATAGTGCACACTATTTACTAAATAAATTCTCTTCATGCTTAATAATTAAGTATAATGAAACACGTCACGGTTAACAACATAACTTTTGTTTTATCTTAATTTCCTAATTTAGATCCTAACATTGTAATAACAATGTAACAATATAAAATAACCGACGATATATATACCAAGCATTATGTATAGCTACGAACCCTCTTATTATAAGTCCTGAATGCTGTGATATGAGCTGACTCAAAATCGTTATTCATAGACGTCAAAAATTACTAATCAGCTATATTTCGTTAACTTTAACATGACCGAAAGCCTTGTATAAGCAAATTTTAAGCAGAAAAATGACGGGTGTCAGCTGGACTCTTGATATTACTGTTAACTATTAAAGGAATTAAAAAATAAATAAAAACATTAATTAATAGCAAAATAAAATGTCGGACGCCCGCCTACAAGGTGGACGGACGATCTGACTAAGGTTGCAGGAAGTCGCTGGATGCAGGGGCCCTACTATATAAATCCGAAGTTCGAATCTTCGTGACGTTTTTCGTTTCGAAACCTACTCTGTAACACGAAATTCGAAACTTCGGATCGAAGAATGAATGATTCGAATATATCGGCAATCCGAACATTTACATTTTTATTTACTATATTCATCCGAAACGAAGTTCGAAACTTCGGACGAACGAAGTTTGTGACGATACGTATGTACCTACTCTGCAAATGTTCGTATTGCCGATATATTGGAATAATTCATTCTTCGATCCGAAGATTCGAACTTCGTGTTACAGAGTAGGTTTCGAAACGAAAAACGTCACGAAGTTTCGAACTTCGTTTCGGATTTATATAGTAGGGCCCCAGGCCGCTTCCAACAGGTCATTGTGGAGATCCTTGGGGGAGGCCTATGTTCAGCAGTGGACTTCCTGTGGCTGATATGATGATGATGATGATGAAAATAAAATGAATGTTTTATCATCTCTGATTTAACTAATTTACGTTTAAATGGTTGTTTATCGTTTTTTTTATGAAAAAGGAGGTTACTAGGTATATATATAAAGTGGATTGCATGCATTCCTATTTCACACGTGCAGACCCGACACCGGGGCATATACAAAACGCTTCCGTCCTTCTGTTCGTTCAGTTATCAAGGTTTCTTTTGTTCTTCCCCCTTTTATCTCTATTGAATTACATTAAAGAGTAGTACGCTTATTCGCTCTGATAGCTCAATGGATGGGGACTAACAGCGCGGACTAAGATCCGTATTGTTACTTAAAATTTTCATACTTCTACTACTCTAGCATAAAAAATAATAAGACTATATTTTACGCTTACACCAACATTATGTTATCTGTAGTTAATACATTAACTATTTATTTTATTTGGATTACCAATATAGCGTGCATTTATAAATAAAAGTAAATTACACAATACTTATATCACTTACCAAATGCCGTTACACTTATAGGTGACCAAGAATGCAATACAATAGTAAACAAATAATAAAAAAATAATTTGTATCAACCCATCGCATTCATTCCACTGCACGGGTCCCTTGTACAATCGAGAGTACGATTGAGAGTGGAAATAACAAACAAAATTAAACTAAAAAGAAAAAACAATTATCAAAGCAAAGATTTACGTATAAATTATGAATTTTCTAAGAGATAAATACAGTGTTTGTTCATAAGTCATTGGATAGTATTAACACCATTAATAATTAACAATATTATTATATATTGGGTATATTTCTGCCTTATCTTATTCATAGATCTAATTGAGAAATACGCCATCTATTGACGCTCTCGCAAAACCAACGCGTACTGTCCTACGAAGCTACAATTTCACGGTCATTACCACTTAGGTTCAAACTTCAAACCAACTGTACTAGTTCTTATCTCTGCCGTATAAGTTAAGAAATAATTTACAATTTTCATTACCGTTTGATATGGCAGCAGATATTGTTGTAACTTAGACCACCTATGACTTAAAATATATATTTTAGTCATATTTCTGTATCTGTATCAGCCCATATACGTCCCACTGCAGGGCACGGGCCTCCTCTACAATCGAGAGTACGATTGAGAGTGGTTAGGCCATATAGTCCACCACGCTGGCCTAGTGCGGGTTGGCGGACTTACATACCATAGAATTTTTTATAAATCGCTATGGTATGCAGGTTTCCTCACGATGTTTTCCTTCACTGTTTTAGTGCGTGGTGATTGACTATCAATACACACATGACTCCGAAAAGTCAGAGGTGTGCCCTGGGATTCGAACCCGCGACCACCGTGAACATGTTGGCAGTCGCGTCTAGTCCGTTTACCAACAGGCTACCACGCACTTCACTTTAAGTCATATTTAAAGTTTGTTTATTAGAGCGTCATTTTAAAAATTATTTGCCATAAAATAAAACCCTACCGGTGACCTATTTGAAATTCAAAAGAAGCCGTGATGATTTTTAAGCGAACCATGGAAAATTAATTATTTCTACAGTAAAGAGACATAGCATTCGATAATTTATTGCTCTATCTAGACAGTGTTCTTGATACCATTAGGTTCAAAACATTGCCATCACTATACTGGTATTAAAAATTAAAATAAAGACACATTACTAATACCAATATGTTTGATGGTAGAGAGTACCGTCCTTATAGCAAAAAGCTCGACACGAATTACCGAGACAGTGGACATGGGATTCAATCCATCCTTCTTTTGTCTTCCTCTAGTCTTGTGGGTATTGTTAATCTATAACCACGCATCTTGACATTGAAGGAAAACATCGAGAGAAAACCAACACACCTTAGAAGTCTCGAGAATTTCTTTGATGATAAGGAAAGTATCCTAATAGACCAGAGCGGTGGATGAGATTCTCTCGATCTTAATTCTGCAGTAAATCGAGAAGCAAAGGATGGACTAAGACAAAGGCATGATTTTTTTAAATTAACGATTTAAATGTGCGTTAAATATGCTTTCTTTTTGTCTAGATTTTGTAAATCTACGTAAATTAGTGTATTTTCTTGCCCAATATGTTCTGTTAGTCGATTATGTACATACATTCAAAATAATTAATTAAAAAAATGCCCATTCTTTCAATCCAGCGTTCTTTTTACCACGCGCACACTTTGGAATGAACTTCCTTCTGCGGTGTTTGCCGAGTGCTAACTGCTATGACTAGTCCTTCTTCAAGCAAGGCTTAAAGAAAGCACGGCAGCGACCTGGCTGTGACTCTGGCACTAGGAAGGCCTATGAGCGGCGGTGACCGCTTATCATCAGGCGGGCCACATGCATTACCATATTAGTATTATGGTCGCCTGCCTGCTAAAGGCCCAAGTAAATAAACAAGTAAATAATGCCCACCTAGTATAGGTAAAAATATCGTTGATCCCAAAACCAATACTGCTTAAAATTCATTATAGCATTTTTCATGGTTTGTTCTTAAACGTGGTCTTGCGTTATCCCGGCCGACAGATTTTTATACAATAAAGTAATTATCATCACTTGTACATTTTGCTGACAGAGCCGAATACAAAAATCTTATTGGACTGTAAAGTTCATTTCTCCCAGAACTTCAAACTTGAGTCGCAATTATGTTTATATTGAAAGTATATCGGTTTCCCTACACAAGAATTAGGTTTCATGGAGCACAAAAATCTCCGCAAAGATACTAAGTTTCATAGTGGGCATTCTCCTTTCAATGCAAAATCCCTTATCCAGCGGTGAGATTAAATTAAGTAATAAAACTCAAGCCTTTGAAGTGCGCAGTACAATGTGGCAAGTTTTTGTCGGCGCGTGAAGATGCGCACGCGCGTATCGTCTGTCACGATCTATCGTTACAAATACGTTTTTATCGGCCACGATCTCAAATTAGTCGGATTGCGTAAGTTTTAACACGAGAATTTCTTTTGTATCTGTTATCAAGGTTTTGTACGCACTGCTTTGTAGGAATTTTTAAATATTTTAGGAATGAAAATTCAATACGATAGTTTTAGAGAAATGTCTGAAATATAGATATTATTATGGTTACAATTTAGAGCTTTTAATTCTTAAATTAATATAATAGTACTATTTGGTGCTAAAAATCAATGATCAGAGGCATTTATCTCCGTTTTTTACGAAATACATTATCGCTATCATCAGGTGCTATTAATTACTATGTCAAATTCAAGTAGAAGTATTCAGAATTGTAATTTTACATTGCAAATAATACAACAGACAAAAAGTACAATGCAGACAGCACAATTGAATGTTGTACTTCATAATAGCTGGTGAGGCCAATTGCAATAAAAAGTGACATTCACGGATGACGGCAACATGCTAGAAAAAGGGTAGGTCTTGTAGAATTTAAGACAATCCCATCATAGCATTGTAGGCGTTATGCCAGCTTTGCCACAACGGAGAATAGAAGAGATAGAATCGAACCTCATTTATGTGGTCTATCTATATCTGTATCTGTTCTATATCAGCCCATGTATACTCGTATAGGGCTCGAGCCTCCTCCACAACCGTAAGTATGATTGAAAGGGATTAGGCCATATATTCCACTACGCTGGCCTAACACAGGTTAGCGGACTTTACATACCATAAAAATTTTGCTTGCGTCCTTCTTTATTCATTTGTGATCTATTATGATATGGATATTGGTTCCTTCATATTTTTGGCCTACTTTCTGTTCTTGACTACACTATCAAGGCTTAGAAATAGCGATGCACTCTCATAACTTGCTTAACATATGACCTAGCTCAACATTCCTTAGGCTCATCCACCACATCCAAGATACTAGGACAGCGTAACTTTTAAATATATGATTACCGTCACGTTTATTTGATATACCAACTTGTTCTATTTAGTCTGGGTATAATTTCCGTCATAACTGCCACGGTCTGGTGCGCGAATCAATTTCTCACGCGACTCGGTGGCGTGAAGCGAAATTAGCTGTTATTTTGTAAGCATTAGGCCCGAAACATACTACTAAAACGCCACGCCATCCAACCGGACGCGACATGTGTTTAATAAAATCAAATACACTATGAACATGCCACGCAACGTAGCATCGGGTGTTCGTAGTGTGGTTCTGGTCATAGAAAATACGAGTAGTACGATTTCATTAGTCATAACAAGCATTATGTCCTTCCTACCTTTCTTTTTTCTTCCTCAAATATCCATCCTATGGTTGTCTGGCAGAAATTGCCGTAGAGCGATAAGACCGCCATTTGTACTTTGTTATTTCGTATTGTCTTTAAACTGTTATTCCTTTTTACTATGTACTTTAAAGAATTAAATAAATATGTCGGGTCGGGTGGCGTGGCGTTTCACTAATATGTTCCGCCTTTATTTTACTATTTTTGGCTTCTCATTTCAACTGCCTTGTCGCTAATTGGGTTGGAAAAATTTACCTTATCTATGTGGCCGGTGAAACTAGAATAACTGTATTAGTGAAAAATAGCAGTGTAAATGCACTGTTGTGTACCGGTTTGAAGGGAATTGTAGGTAGAATAATTACTAGACGTATTGAGACTTGACATTTTATGTCTCAATATGGCAAGCATAGTGAAATAAATAAATATACACCAGACAGTCACATGCATAATCCTAACCCCACACTAAGATCGAGTCTAATGTGAGTATGAGGCACTACGAGAGACATTTCAGTCACATAAACACCCAGACCCAAAACAAGGGCCCTACTATATAAATCCGAAATTCGAATCTTCGTGACGTTTTTCGTTTCGAAACCTACTCTCAAACACGAAATTCGAATCTTCGGATCGAAGAATGAATGATTCGAATATATCGGCAATCCGAACATTTACATTTTTATTTACTATATTCATCCGAAACGAAGTTCGAAACTTCGGACGAACGAAGTTTGTGACGATACGAATGTACCTACTCTGTAAATGTTTGTATTGCTGATATATTGGAATAATTCATACTTCGATCCGAAGATTCGAATTTCGTGTTACAGAGTAGATTTCGAAACGAAAAACGTCACGAAGTTTCGAACTTCGTTTCGGATTTATATAGTAGGGCCCCAAATACGTGTGTTTCGCACAAATATTCTTTTCGGTAAGGGGATCGAACCCGCGGTCTCTCGTTTCACAGCCGCCCTCTAACCAACTGCGCCACGGAGACCGTCTAAATAAAGCAATCCTTTACCTACATCAATTTTAATTAATTTTCTTATGAAGAGCTAACTTTGTAACCATTATTTCGATCTAGTTTTCATATGCCCAATAAAACAGTATTATTCAATAGATATTTGGTATCATTATTCTGCCTGTGGTTAAAAATATTCAAAAACCCAATTACGTATTGCATCACGCGAAAGTTGTGCAAGTGTACATGTATTTCTGCATTTACTGCACATTGTGCTGAGAACATTGAGAGCGAAAGTGGTCTCGATTGCACTTTTTTAAAAGTAGTTCACATGTTTTATCAAGTTCATCAATTTGGAGCGCAATGTAGTCGGCGACAGTCGTAATATAAACGATATAACAAAATTCAATATGTATGTGACGCTTTCGACACTACAGAACATACACACATAAACTCACGCCTTTTTCCCAGAAGGGGTAGGCAAAGTTGATACCAGGACACCTATTTTTTTGCCTTGTATGTTCCATCCCACGAGGTGATAGGGTCGATCGTCATATCGGGCACAAATTCAGACCCCGGGCTGAAAAAAATAAAAAAATCATTATGTCCGACTAGGGATTTGAGCCCCCTACAGATCTACCTTGGCTCATAGATGGTGCTGTAACAATATGGTCATCAAGATATCCAAACGCAATTACGATACGTATAAGCCATTAGTCCAGAAAGTTATCATTCATAATTATCTTTACAAACACTCCATCGCCTTTATTTTCCCATCAATGAGTTTAAGACACGCATTACAATGTAATTTGCGTTGAGCCACTTATTAGATAACCATCTTGTAATATATTTAGAAGGTATCCCGTGGGAAAAGCGTTGTGATTACTGCTTCATAAATATCGACATGGATTTTCGGTTGGTCATTGACCTGAGAAGTAAGCATTATTGAGTGATTTTCCACATCTGAATGTGATATGACTGGGCAGGACATGTGACTCGAATGCATTAAAACCGTTGGGCCAGGCTGGCTACAAGCTGGATTCCTGAGAATGGCCGGAGAAAACGTGGAAGACTAAAAATGCGGTGGAAAGACGAGTTGGATGCATTCGAGCCAAAATGGCACGAGATTGCCGAGTACAGGGTCAAGTGGAGTGACAAAGGGGAGGCCTTTGCACAGCTGTGGGACACAGATTAGGCTATAAAAAAAAGAATGTGATATAATAGTATAATAATAATAATAATACATACACGAGATGTCATACTCTTACGAAGGCGCTGAAGCAAACAATATTGCAATAAGTATTATCAATTCTTATTTATAATTATGGTTTCTTTGATTTACGCGAAGGTTACACATAGAAATAAAACTATTACGGGGCGCTCCATCACCACGAAAGCTGTAAAGTAATCGAAACGTCCGGAAGACAAAAATGAACCAAATCCGTAAATAATAATTTCAAATTTAGGTATAATTTTTTCCGGTTTTTCCTGCAGCCATTTTTATTAGAATTTTACTTCTTCAAAACATAAATTCTAGGAGTTGGTGATTTTCTAAAATTGACATCTTGTTAATCCAATAAATGTGCATATATTACGTAGAAATAGTTTCCTACGGAGCGTCTAGCGACCTAGAGTAACAGTGGAATAAAATTTTACTTTGTGGTTAGGTAACTCCAAAAAACGCTGTACAGTGTCAGCCGAGCAAGAAAGCCGATATTGCGTGATTCTAGCTGTTATTCAATACTTTTATTGATATTTGAATACTAAGGAAGTATTTTTTATGCTTTTACTAAATTAAATATCAGGTTATGTATATTAGATATATAATATATTATGTAACAACGTCTTAGCTAGAATATGAATTATTCATAATTATGTATTTATTTTATTCCTTTTATCCACCAAATAATCTTAACAACTAAACTAATATTAAACATTAGATAAAAAAAAATGGCGGTCGTATCGCTCGAGGCAATCTCTTACCGACTACTACAGGATGTGCTATGAGAAAGAAAAAAGAGAAGACAGTCTTAAGTGTAAAAGCAAATGTGTAAAATAATATTTATCTGCATATTAATACGACGCCGCTGTCGATAAAATTCAGAATTACTAGCACTCATAAAATTAACAACAGATTCACTCTCCTCGCACACTTTCTAAATACGAACAAATAAATTAGCAATAAAAAATATGTGTAATTTTCCTATACAATAAAAAGCTAAAAACCATAAATATTAACGCACATAGACAAATAATAAACTAGATTATAATTCAATTATCCCCACTACACATCATCTCGTGACTACAACTTTTCCTACCGCTAATTAATCACTGGAGACGAGATAAAATTATCTTATCTATCACTTTATAATTATACTGTATCTTTTTTGTTGTAGACGTCGGTACGAGCGTTTCTCCCGGGCTCCCGGTGGCGTAGTCTCAATACGCGGCGTAGTCCCTGCTGGTCCCGTTCGTAGCGGGTGTAGTCCTGTTCGTAGCAGGCGTAGTCTCGGTCGTAGAGGCGTAGTCCCGCCCGTGGCTTTCTTGTACTGTCACGCGATGGGCGGATGGCAGCTGATTTTCTTGGCCCTTGTTGGCCTGGCTGTAGCACAAGGCCCCGAAAAACGTAAGTATTTCTTAAAATTTTATTTACTAATTATTTGTATTGACTTTTTATAAGTGATGAAAGTTCACTAAATTAAGCGTATTTACTTTTTTATTATACGCGAAGATACGGATATCTAATAATGTCAAATGACTAGCTTATAAATATACTTACTCGATTTTTTATACAACAGAAATAATTTTAATTTATATTTTGCAAAATAATCGATTGATTTCATGTTCTCGATTGTTCCACGGTGATTTTAATCGAATTCTTTTGTCTAAAACATTTGCGAGAAACGTGGAAGTGTACAAATAATTTGTTTTCTCACGAAACATCACAAAGGAATCGTTTAGTTCCTTATTTCTATTTGCTATTATACTTTAGAGGTAGGAAATTGTTTTAATTAGAATAAGGAAGTAAATGATACTAAAATGTAACCTATTTCTCGAAAGTAAAATAGACTTTATTATTACAAGGTATATCTAGACTGCATCCGAAAACCAAGCCGGGTGTTAATTTTAGTGACTACAGTGAAATTTAAAAATTGGATTTTTTTTTTGTTTTTTATTAATTGTCATCGTGTTTGGGTTGTAAATCCAGAGTTTATGCAAAAATAATAAAAAGGGGAATTAAATATTATTTTAGGAAAACATATGTATTACCAACCAAAGAGGACGATAGAAAAATAATTACAACAAATATTCCTCCCTTTTTTGCAAATTGTTTAGGTGTATTGTTTCTGACCTTATGTACAATGTACTCTGTGACTAAATCTACCACCCAGCTTTTTTGTGACGGTCAGGACATACCCTGTATGGTGAGATTTTCTACAATTTTGATAAATAAATACTTCCCAAATTAATAAGGGTAAGCAGAAAGTAGAAAATGAATCGTGTTACACGTCCACTTTTATCTTATCTCTTATTTCAAAACATTAAGCACACAGTTTTGAAATCTCCAAATGAACGTGATTGGTAGTTTCAAATCGTGACATGTTTGCGAAATGCTATAAAATATTAACAGAAAAAATATATTTTGAAGATAATTTAGATTGTATAGATATTTGAAATCAGATTTTTCAATTTAAGGTAAAACTAAAAACATTATATACTCAATAAAACAAAGACAACAAAAATTTTTTATGTTCTGTTATTTGAGTAAGCATTATATCAATGGCTTATTCCGTAAAAATACAGCCTTATATTATTACGCAAACACATACATTGAGATATTATACTAGAGGGGACACCGCAAACAAAATAATAATAATAATATAATAATAACACCCAACAGTCACATACATAGTCCTGACCCCACATTAAGATCGAATCTTGTGTCGTGGGTATCAGGAACTACGAGAGACTTTTCGGTCTCACAAACACCCAGACCCGAGAGAAATATTTGTGGGCCGCACTAACATTTCTCTCGGTGCGGGGATCGAACCCGCGGCCTCTCGTTTCACAGGCGGTGTCTTACCGCCTGCGCCACGGAGGCTGTCATATGAAGTCATATCAAATGAAGGGTGCTATCTATTTCTGTCTCTGTCACACCTACGAAGTAACATATCTTCCCTCTCGCTTCAATGTGTACCCGTGTGCATGCACCATACGCAGAGATTTTGTTCCCGATGTCCGCTTTATTATAATACCTCAATGAACACATACAATTTAGTTCAACAATTTACCAAAATTTTGATATTGTTCGCACAAAATCCCTTTGCAAACACAAAAAACACCAGGCAAACAAAATGTAGTCCGCGAATTGGGACATGAAATCGTTGAGTAAACACAAAACAGGGCGTGTAGAGCCTCGCCCGACATGTGTTAGAATTGTTGTTTGGTAATCGCTCACGTCAGTAATCAGTCAGCAAACTAAAGAATTAAAGCCTGTTGCGTATAAACCCAAAGTAATTTGACCCTTATTATGGTTCTGTTATATTTTGTTATGCACTAAACTTGCATGCCGTAGTAACTTATGTGTTAAAATAATAAAAAAAAAATGTTAAACGATGGCCGAATTTCTCTTAATCGGATTATTATTATTAATTATTAGTTTCGCTTAAATGATTTGTTATTTGTATAAGAGGCCCGTGCCTGCAATGGAACTTAGAGTTGATACATTTTATAGATATAAAAATGAAACAAACTATAACAAACATTAAAGCTTTGTTTTAAAACTGCATGTGTCACAGTTCATTAACCATTAATCCTAAAAATCTTTTAAACAATGCATTATCAGAGATAAGTAGTGACACACACAGGCATAGAACCATAAAAAATATAATCTTTTGAGTCAACAGATTTTTGGATGTAACACATTTGTTCCTCAATTATAGCTCATAATATATTTTGATAACGTAATTCTTCACAAATCTATACTATTTTATAAAGCTGAAGAGTTTGTTTGTTAACGCTAATCGCAGGAACTGTTGGTTCGATTTGAAAAACATTTTTGTTTTGGATAGGTTTTTCAATCAAGCATTTTGGAAATGCTTGATTGCATTATAACAGAAAGTGTAGAAAAAGATAAGGAAAACCGTTCAAAGAAAAATCTATGGCATCAAGTTAATTGAATCTAAAATCTAAATTCTAATAGATTGTGCGATTTTCACAGTCTTATTCATAATATACTGAAGGGCCTATCCTTAATTTTTAAATCAAGGCACTGTTATTAATATTAGGCAATATATGGCTTGGATTAAAGCATGAAGGTATAGAAAGAAGTCCTTAGATTAGTCGCCAATTCAGTGTTTGATCTGTCCTTAGTTTCTGATGTTTAAGTACTACCTACTGGTATTGCACAAACAATACTGCCTAACCATAAGGACATAACCTATTACAGAATCTGTATCAGCCCATACACGTCCCACTGCAAGGCATGGGCCTCCTCTACAATCGAGAGTACGATTGAGGGTGGTTAAGCCATATAGTCCCCCACGCTGGCCTAGTGCGGGTTGGTGGACTTAAATACCATAAACATTCTTATAAAACGCTATGGTATGCAGGTTTCCTCACTATGTCAAGTCCTAAGATCAAATGCCATCGCATTTTATATTTTATTCAGAGCAAACGAAAGTGTCTATAGTTCCGTTGTCGAAATGGTCCATAACAACCGTTAGGACATGGCGTGACGACTTGTGCGTCTGCCTTCACTATACCATGGATCGCCGATTACTAAAGATATCATAGTATTTGTTTCATCCGAATATGAAGTTAGTAATAATTGTTTCTTAGATTTACGTGAATGTTACACATTGAAATACTATTTTTTACGGATTTAGTCGTGGATTTGATTTAACTTTTACATTTTTTAACTTCCCGACGTTTCAATTACATTACAGCTTTCCCAATCCGCGATAAAAATCCGAAAATAATAGTGTTATTTCAAGTCACCAATAAGCAAACATACAATTCTTTTTGTAAATAATAGGTACCTTTGATTGCATTATCTGCTGATCATAACTTGTAACATAATAGTTCTTCACTTTAAAAAAACTTTTAATAGTAGCTCGCCTCAACTTCAACTGAATACAATAATTGCCTTTCCGCTCCTCGTCCTTTAGTACATCTTGGTAAAGGGAAAAGTTTAGTAATATAATAGCAGATATCGCCCTACAACTTATCCTGAGTCCATTCAGACTTCCTTTTACAATTTCGTCATATTGTAGATGTTTACGTGGAAAATTAAGTAACTACCGGAGAAAATTTTATCCCATTTGAAAATATAGGATATGGATAATTTGTTCATTTTTAATACATTACATTTTTATTATTTTTATTTTATTTGGTTTACATAAAAATAGTATACAAACGAAATGGTTACTGCATTACTGCTTTATTTGCAGGTTTATTTCTCATTAAAATAGAAAACATTGGGTTATAATTTAAATATATAAAAATATACATACATAAATACAAACATAATCTGTCAAAGTAACTTTCTGTCAAATTAATTTATGTTCTTCGATAACAGTTCTCGAACTCTTACATCGAACGCATAACAGTTAGTGGCCGCTCTAATATCGAGTAAAATTTTCATAACACTTCTAAAAATATTTTTTATTGTGATATTCTGATTGTTATGATATAATATGAAAGTAGCACCATACAATGCAGCAACGGTGTTTTCATGTGTATTTGCATACGGTAAACGCATCGAAACTGTACCTACATTCCCCGATGCAATGTTGATGACTGCTAAACTATCAAAACATAATATTTAGATAATTTTACATCGTTAATTATAGTTATCGTAGTTTAGATTCTCTTCGGTAAATTCATATAAATACAGACTATGCGGCATAAAATACTTTACTGAAATAATTTTGATTTATACTTGATTACCTTTTACAAAATTGTCAAATGAGGATATGATGTAATTTAACGAGGTTTTGGTTTCAAATGTTCACATGAAATATTAGGCATTACTGCTTCTAGAAGCGGCCAAAATCGTAATACCTCTACAATACAGTCCAATGTGTCTGGTTTCATAGACCGTAGCAAAACCAAACAACACCACGAGTTACAAAGCAATGCTTAGCATTCCACTGCGCTCACCATCTTGAGATATAAGAGATTAAATCTCAAAATGTCCGGTAGTTATTCTGGCTACAAAAACCTTCAAACCACATCGTAAATATTCATATATTTTATAACAAATCAATAACTTTTTAGATCTAAGTATTTCGATACAGATTTGCACTTTTAACCGATTTAGAATCGACAGGTGGATACGTATAAATAGTTCACGTTTCGTGTACAACTCTAAATTATGACAAAGCAATAAAGTATAGAGCCACAAAGTTATCTGACCCGGTGAGAGAGTCGCTGTAATCGAATTTGGTGTTGCCATTAAAAATAGATATTGCAATAAAAGGGGTAAAGTAAGATTTTTCAATCCAATCAATAGTGTCGAGAAAATGACCAGTTTCATCTGCATATTATTTTTCCTTCACACGATTTCTAACAAATCGCTCCCCAAAACCCTTAAAAAAGTGTATCTGTATTCTCCTCCACAATCGAGAGTACGATTGCGGGGGGTTAGGCCATATCACAAGCCATATAGCCCACCACGCTGGCCTCATGCGGGTTGGTGGACTTACATACCATAGAAATTCTAATAAATCGCTATGGTATGCAGGTTTCCTCACGATGTTTTCCTTCACCGTTATAGCGCGTTTTTATCAATACAAGCATGGCTCCGAAAAGTCAGAAGTGTGACCTGAGATTCCAACCCGCAACCAGCGTGAACAAGTTGGCTGCCGCGTCTGGTCCATTAACAACAGGCCACCACGCACGTAACGTAAAATGAGACGAGTAAGATACATTTTAGTTTATGATATGTACTTACATATTATATTCTACTAGTACGTACATAATTCTGTTTTCGTGGAATTTATTTTATAAAGCTGACAACACAAACCTTTGGTGGCAGCTACGCGTTAATACAATTTTTCGAAGGGTATTATTGATGTCGGAAGACGCTTTTCATCCTACGTAAAATTTAATACCTGAAGTATAACGTTCCTAGCATCACTTTTTAAAGCTTTCGGCATTTTTCACTAGTTATAAATAATGCAGGAAAAATAAATACACTGAGTAAACAACCAATGGCGGATATGTCAGCGACTGGCAGCTAGATTGACAATTTCAAATGACGTCTTTGTTTCCAGTTTTGGCCACCGGGCCAGATAACTTTGTGGCTCTATAATATATTTTTTATCCAGCCGCCATATTGCACAGATCGTTTTTGTAGGTTGCGCACGAATGTAAATGATCACGGTACGGTTGGGAAAGTGTCATGAGCTGTTCATAATAGATGTTGCAAATGTCTTAATGTTGTGATTATGTCTGCTCGTAAATCTATTGGAGATTGAGTGTCAAATTTATATGTGAAATCGTTGGTTAGAAATCATTTGTCAAACGATTTCCAGCTGTTCTTTTTTGGAGTGTACTTTATGATTTTAGTATAGAAATATCGCATAATATTTTAATTAGGATCACGATCTTTCGCCATCCCAACCAAATCACTAACCAAATATTTATAGTTTAAATATTCCACAAAATAGGTTCTAGAAATCGAAATTAGAAACTTCATAGTTCACTGCCCATTTATGCTGTGACTAGACAAAAACGAGGATACTTAGATATTCTTGCCTCTTTTCATGACTATTAATTTCAATCTTTGTATTTATGTACTCAAATAATATCCTTAACTAACAGAAAAACAAAATTGGTGTAGATACTTATATAAAAACTAAATCACAGCGCAAAATGCCAAAATTCCTTCACAACATTGACAAAATCATCAATATTAAAATTCATAAGGCGAGCACAGTTAAAGTAGAACCTTGATAGGTACTAAAACATGTAACCTTCACTGGTATTGTCAGACGTGCCATAAAATAGACAAACACTACCGCGATTACAAGAGGCAAACAATCTTATCTTAAAATAGTTGTGAACTGTTGAACATTATGTATGGCGAAGGTTATTAACAAGTGTATCAGGGAGCCTACACAAAAATCACTTTTCTGTTGTCGTGAAAGCATGCGGAAAATCAAGTTATGGAAATGTCATTTGGTAACCAGAATTCACGTGACTGCCAAATGTCTTTTCCATATATTTTAATCTTACTCTTGTTCACGCCAATACTGGTGGTAGGTCTCTCATATGTGAGAGGCTGCCTGGGTGGGTACCACCGCAATGTCTATTTCTCCCGTCAAACAGCAGTTTAAATGCACTGTTGTGTTTCGGATTGAAGGACATTGTAACCAGAGTAACTACTGGACATATTGAGACTGAACATCGTATTTCTCAGGATGCCGAGCGCACTGGAATGCCACGCTTGGCTTTGTATTTCATGGTGTTGTTTGGTTTTGCTACTGTCCATTAGCGGTCGTACCTCTTGGCATTAGACGAATGACATACTCGTCCCGCCATTTATTGCAATAAAAATATTGAAATACGAAGAATAACACTATATATCGAATATCGTGTTTCGTAGTAGCACCCTTGTTATGTTAACCTTGACTATTTCAGGCTTTAGAACCGTCATTTTATAATTCAGTAATTATAGTTTAATAATTATAATAATAACAATAATAACAAGTTTAATAATTATAATAATAATCCTGAATAGGCCAGGATCCAATCACAAGACACGTGTTTCCTATAAGATACTCACTATACTATTCTCCGACACGGATTTCGAATGTTCAAAACTTCAAACCCGTGATATATTTCTCTGGTTCGAACTTAGACATCCACGTATATGTTTAAAAAAATCAACTTCTATAAATACTACCCTGTATGAAACTACTCTTAGCACTTCGAACTTAGTCTAAGACTATGTCGTATTGTAGAGGAAAGATGTATAGTATTAAGGCATATTCGTACAGTTATGTACGGCGCGGCGTCCGAATATTCGTCGTCGTGTCAAATATAGAATAATTCCAGACGTCTCTCGGTGAATTATGTATGTTATAAGGATTGTACTACTCTTAGTTGCGCACCACTAACTGAATAGGGTATTTGACTCCAATGTTGTTATTGTATTTATCAACACGTATCCATAGCTATGGTCCAACAAACAAAGAAATTTATAAATACAGTCAGAATTAAACTTGTAACGTTTTAAATCTTGTGGTGGGAGTAACAGAAAAGAAATGCAAAACCAAGATAGTGACGTCACTAGGGTTATTATACATTACAGTGGGCGCGTGTGAAAGACACAGCAAGATGTTCCCACTACACCCCTACTCTTTAATTTTAGCTACTTTAATACTTTTTTGACAGCAAGGCTTTATTTTTAAAGTATTTGTGTTTGTAAGCGAAATAATACCAAAAATCGATACTAGTCAAATACCCTATTAGTTGTGTGAATTACCTACACTGTATTTACTTACTGTAGAGACTTTGTCTTCCAGTAAGATTAGCACGTCTAGCCTCTTTATCAATGTTTACTGATGGTTCTGTAGACTTTATGTTGTGCTAAACAAAGCTCTAAGGACGATGGCCTGCTTGAACGGGGAGTCATGACCTTATTATAGCCTATTATTGCTATATTATATCGAAAATCTTACAACAAAGTAGCTGTTAATTGAATTTATTTTTAATAAATATTAGAGTTATTTGTTTAATTTTACATAATTAAGAAAGATTTAAAAATCATCATGTTACTTTGATATTAATCCTAATTTTCTTTCCTTTGGAAGAAAAAAAAGTGATAACAAAAATACTACCCACTATCTTACAAATCATTTTGTAACTAACGGTTTAATATGTAGTTGATAAATATAATGTAAAACCTAAAAATTGCGTTAAAATTTAAATAACGATTATTATTTTGTCCTATGAACGCAATTATTTTTATTTAATTACGAACACACACGACAAAAATTTTTCAATTTCCGGTTAAATCCCCTCTAGTAAATTGTTATTAAAAAGAATGACATAAGAAAATGACGGCCAGTTTACATTCGAATTTGGTGTGAAAATCTTCCTACAGTACATTAATAAAAGTTATTGTAGTGTTAAATTCACGTTGATGTGTAGTTTCTAAACTCTATTGGATTTTTGGTGCAAAAGCCTTCATTGTGTTATTATAAACGCAAATTAATTGTTCGTTATACATTGCGAGGTGTATTAATAAAAGTTCCTTAATGTTTTAGGAAGGACCGGCAATGTATGCAACGTGGACATGGACTGCCCTGACAACGCGTTTTGCCGGCTCAACAGCTACTGCGTGTGCAAGGATGGCTTCGTGTACGCCGCAGTCAACAGCACGCATAAGGGCTGCTTGAAAGGTGGGTAAATGATACAATAACCATCCAAACCTTACAAGTTCCACTAAAGGTCTCATCTAAAATGGAGAAGTCTCTGGTCCACTATACTGTAATTACAAGATGTTGTAAAGGTTACAGTTAGTATCATCATTCAAATACTATGTCGGGTGAATGGGGTAAAGGGCCACCTCGAACGGTCTTGATCTGCCTACTTGATAACGCTCCAAGACTTTCCGACACTTTTGGCTTCGTCGATTACAGTGCGTCACCAGGTTTGTTTGGGACGGCCATGGGGAATTAAATTCATCGCCTGTTTAGGCGGTTTGTATATTACATTCATATTATACGGTACTGTAGGCTATGAAGCGAAACTATAGCCAAGCATGTGTTAAATAGATTTGATGCGCAAATATAATTCATATTTTAAATTGCAGCTACCCTCATTGGCAAAGCGTTATGATTTTTTAATTTTTCAACTGTACGATAGATTTAAATAAGAAGTAGGTACTTGGGATTTTGGTTACTAACCCTTAGGTCCCCTCTACACGATGGGCCATCGCGATGACCACTATAATGGCCCATCGTGTGGCGGGTGTAGTGGCGTCTGTGTCTGTTTTTCCGGCGCACATCAAAGGTAGTGGGCGATCACAACTGTTGTCGCCATCCTATAGTTGCGTTTCCGTCATTCACGTGGCCATTGATGGCCAACTCGCTACTCCAGCGCTGGCCCATCGTATAAAGGGGCTATAAAAGTTCATTTCATATGCTTTGTGCATTTTTAAACGTTATTTTTGCTTGCAGAGGCTCGCATCGGTGAGGAGTGTGTGCAGCACATACAGTGTCACTCGACGATGGGCGTTCACTCTGAGTGCACCAATAACGTGTGTGCCTGCTCACCCACCGCGCATTTGGAAGACGACAGATGCTATGAAACTGCTGGTAAGTGTAATATACCATCATATTGTCCCTATAAATGGGTGGTGTCCAAAAATGGTTTTTGGCTTAGGAATTGTGGCACCCATGTGCCTAAATTCTTATAACTAAGACTCACGCAATATAAACTACGCTATTGTTGTTGACTACGTTATTATGTCGAGTGTAGCTACATTTTTGATGTTGTATTCTCGTGTGTCCACCCAAGCTTTATATCCTTCTTTAATAAAGAAGCTCCAACAAAGGATAAAAAATAAAAGCTACATGAATTCATGTAGCATTATTTACTATTATGCGATACGTGGTCCTGCAAACTTAACGATAAGTTATACTTTTACGAGTATTTTTGCAATAGGGCCATAATTAATTCTGTTATTTTCTAACACAAAAAAATAACATGCTGTGAAACGTTATCCTATCTTGTTTATTTCAATTCGGATAGTACCTAAAATATCCCGAAGCTTCGGAACTCGTAAACTGTACATTGTCCAAAACCTATAGTTTTAGTTGAACTAATACTTATATCATGGCCGCCCATAATTGTTGCTATTTATGTAGAGATCTGAGAGATCTAAATAAAAAAAAATATTCGCTTCATGTTGCAATAAATCAATTTACCTACTTATTCTTCACACTCGTCGATCTCCATCAGCTCAAAAAGGATTTTAGAACGACAAATGTATATGGCATGACGTTTTAATAGATCTGCTTCCATTTTCGTCTTGATTTCCTATTAGTTGATGCAACTAGTTAGGTCATGTTAATTAAGAAAGTATTGCAAATAAACGATTTAAAATACTCTTATGGTATTTAAATTTTTTTGCCAGTATCCTATTTAGGTCCCTATTTTTCTGACTTTCGTATAAATAATTAAAAATTACAGCTACTAAAAAATCATGACGCATAATAATAGTACGCTAACGCACACATTGTTAGGGACGCAGCAACAGCTACTTCGACGTCTATTTCATTCAACGTTGCGAACGTAACCGTGAAAATACCGCGAACAACGTAGTGTTTATTTTCTCTATGCCGCGAACCATTGCGAGTGTAGAGTCGTTGTTAAATTCGCGGCGGGTTCGCGCCGCGAAATTGCGCCGTGATCCGCGTCCTAAGTGTAAAGCGGCTTTACGATAGCCTCCGTGGCGCAGTTCGTAAGACGCTGGATGTGAAACGTGAGGCCGCAGGTTCGATCCCCGCACTGAGACAAATATTTTTGTGAGCCACAGGTACTTGTTTCCGGGTGAGACCGAAAAGTCTCTCGTAGTTTCTGATACCAACAACACTTGACTCGATCTTAATATGAGGTCAGAACTACGTATGTGAATGTTGGCTCTATTTTATTTAAATGTTAGAACGCAATTTCGGCATCACACATCCACTACCAAATCCAGTCCGATGATAAATGGCGTTTAATAATGATTGTTTTATGTTGTGCAGTGATTGGCGAGCGATGTGTCGTGGATCAGAATTGTTTCCTTGGCGAGCGCGGGCCGGAGCGCCAGGCGTACTGCGTGCGAGGATACTGCACCTGCCAGCTGCAGTTCAGCCCCAGAGACAACGGGACTAGGTATGTGCATATCTGCATTGTATATAATATATATAGAGTATATAGACTGCAACCGAAAACGAAGCCGGCTGGTAGTTCTAGTGACTAAAAATTTTGCATACAAAACGTTAATTTTTTATCGTGTTTGAAATATCTTCGTTTGGCTGGCTGGTTTAAAATAAAAATTTAAACACTTGCGAACCATAGCGTCTTAAACAATAAGAGTGTACATTATTATTTGTGGAAAAGACGATATGTTATTACCACCCAAATACGACAGAAAAATCGTCGATTTTAGTCGCAACCCGAATCCCGGGTTCAGCAAAGTGATGTTGGATTTTTCTATTCATTATCAGCCCAGAGTAAGGAATTTGTGCCCGATATTGTGATAGGCTCGCCACCTATCACATTGTGGGACGGAACATACAAGGCGAAATGCGGGTGTCCTGGCACCTCTGCCTACCCCTTCTGGGATACAGGCGTGAGTTTATGTATGTATGTAAAAATTAGTTGAATAATTAGTGGGCCTCTGAGTCGTATTAGCCCAGGGACCCTCAATTTCACGGTCCCATCCCGAACCTAAATGATATTGAATATTTTAATGGATTCAATAAATTATTTTCGTTTCCATGGTTCGGTCCCATGGTAGTCGGTAGGAGATTGGCTTGAGCGATACGACTGCCATTTGTAGGTACTTAAGTTAAATATCATCGCTCCACCTCGTTGGAGGGCGTCCTACACTACGCTTACCGAGGCGCGGTCTCCACTCGAGAACACGTCTACCCCAACGGTTGTCGGTTCTCCGACAAATGTGACCAGCCCACTGCCACTTCAACGAGGTGGAGCGATGATATCCGAAAAATGGCTGGCAGCGGTTGGAGGCGTTGGGCTGAAGATCGAGCCCAGTGGCGTGCCATAGGAGAGGCCTATGTCCAGCAGTGGACGCGAATAGGCTGATGATGATGATGATGATGAAGTTAAATATTGGTTTATGATTTATGTGTCCATAAAGGACAAGTAAAAATAAATATATAAATGGTGTGTATGTCCAGGTGTGTCCGCGACGCAGTGCTGGGTGAAGAGTGCGAGGACCAGATGCAGTGCGCGGGCCCCGGGCTCGAGTGCCGCGGGACCTGCCGCTGTCGAGACAACTGGGTCGCCAACAACCTCACCAATTCCTGCGTCGAATGTGAGTATCCCAAACTAGCCTGTCAACTATCCCAAGCTACTAGTTCGAATTGATAAATATTTATTGTTGTATAGTCCATTTCTTGGCTATAGGGTGGTTTTAAATTCTCGTATTAAATAAAACTAAAGTATTGTTGCAAAGTTTATATTTATTGTGAGTTATAAAGAATGTACAGAGTATCAGAATAAGACAGGAAATAAAGTAGAAAAGATTCAAGATTTGGAGATTTTAGAAAACGCAGTCACAATATTACAAATTAACGAGAAATTAATGTGCCATTATCCAATAATTTTGGTTGAAAACATCGCTTTTGTATTATTTTCATAAAAACTAGCCAACTCTTTGTCATTCACTGCATTTTTACTGAAGGGGAGATGCGAATAAATAACCCAATCATAAAGATTAATTTAGTCATTGCCATACCATTTATTGTCATGAATATCCGTGATTAGTCTACTTCTCCGATTTAATGGAAATGCAGCTTTGTCATCTGTGTGTATGAAATATGGTTTTACTAAATAGCGGGCCGAACGGGACGGCGAAGTGACAAGGCGTATTGCTAAATAAGCATTTGTACTTTGGAGTTGTATTTATCGGTTAGGAACAAGTCACACAGAGCCGTCCCAACGCGGCCACGTCCGGTGTAAGAGCTCTGTGTAATATGTTCCTATCAGATACCAAATTCAACTCCAAACGACCCGTCGCCATTCCCGCCCGCTGTGTAGCAAAACCACTAAGGTGGGTCCACTCGCGCGTTGCTTCGACGCAATGCATACTTTGCGGACTACAGCCAAGACTAAGCGGGAGGGAACTCATTGCGCCGCCGGAGCGGACAGGGTTCAGTTTGATTATGCGTTGAGAAATGCATTTGGTCGTAAAGATGCAATTTTTTGACCCAATTTTCGACGCACCAACAACTCAGCGCTGCCGTTCTAGCGCCGCGTCGAGTATACCCCTCGCACTTGCTCTTGGGGGTACAGTTGGTAATGCGATGCGTCGACGCAGCGCATCGTGTGGACCCAGTTTAAGAAGTAGTCACGTCCCCTTATCATCTCGGCCACTGCTCCCCCAAAGATCTCGACATTTCGTCCCCTTAATAACTTTAGCCCAAGCTTTAGTTTAGAGTTCAGTCGATTATTTTGTTCATTCCTTTTAATTTACTTTTAAAATCAATTTTCATGTAAGAGCCCTTTCACACGGCCACCTTCCGTTTTTGCAGGGTCCTGTTTAGTAGTGTATGTGCTGCAATACTGGCAATCTCACGATTATCCTGTTAGTTGGATACTGTAAACAGGATAGTCGTGCGACTGCCAATATTGAAGCACACGCACTACTAAATAGCATCCTGCAAAAAACTGTACCTGCAAAAAACGGAAGGTTGCAGTGTGAAAGGGGTGTTATACAGAAGCACATCCGTGTGAATATCTTGCTTTTAAAAATAATAGATTCTAAAACCTTGGACTAAAGTTAGTCCCTTACTAATCCGAGTCTATAAATAAACCCAGCATTATTCCACAGCAGTGAAAGCCCTGAACGAGTCGTGCGAGTTCGACGTGCAGTGCGACGGGTTGGCAGGAGTCCCGGAGGCGCGGTCCCCGGGCGCGGCGCTGTGCCTGGCCGGGGTGTGCAGCTGCGGGTACAACGCGCGGGCCGTGGGGAACCCAGCAAGATGCTGGCACCGACGCCGCCCGGGACAGGAGTGTCGCCGGGATGAGGTACGTGGATATACTACTACTACCTATAAACCTCGCCGCACATGCTCACACTCGCATTAACCCTCACGAGCCGTGTACGAGCGACAGTATTTAAAACGTATGGTGCAGTACGAAATTCCGCATTTTCTCTCACGTCCTGCGTTCTGCGTCGACACGTGAGTGCAAATGCGGAGTTTGGTACTGCGCCATAGGTTTTAAATACTGTCACTCGTACACGGCTCGTGACGGCAAATGTGAGTGTGTGCATGTGCGGAGAGGTTAACACTTGGTCATACCGTAACGCCCTGGGCATAGTGGATAATTATGTCAGAGGTTATGTGAACATAAAAACCCGAGTTTACTACCTAACCACTTAGGCATAACGCCCTGGGCATACCACACAAGTATTTGTGTGTTATGCCCAGACAGTAACACACTTAGGCTCAGTTGCACGAACTAACTTAGCCAATACAAAATACATCGCCATACATTTGAGACAAGGTCAAAGGTATTGGCAAAGTTAGTAAATACTGTAACATGTTGGGTATACCCCGCAACGGTGGCGATCGGAGACCACCAGCGGGAAATACACACGAGAGAACCACTTTGCTGGTACCACTGGCATGCAATGCGTGTTAGATCCACGAGCAGTGGATTAGAGTCTCGCCAGAAGGAGGAATGGTTCGATGCCGCGATGCTGGCGGTGCGTTGAGGATCAACGTCGTGTGAAATTATCACTATTATTTCACCTGCCTACTTGATGAGTACGGAACATGTCGCAGATCGTCCCGACGCCTTCGCGCTAAGTGCGGCGATCTGTCAGACATTTTCCATACTAACCAAGACATAAAGATCAAGCTCCGTCAGCATAGCGTCGCTGTCCTGTCCCGTCCGGCATCCGGCGGGGCTCTAATCCTCGGCGAGTGGGCATACTTCTCTCACGCACGCCGGTGGTACCAGCAAATTACCGTTCATTCACCTCGTGATATTTCCGCTGGTTAGCTTCCTCGCGACTCAGTTGCGCCAACGAAGCTCCTCCTACATCTAGAACATAATTAGGAAACAAAAGGTCCTCAAACCGTGCGACTGCAGTTTTACGCCTGCGTTAATCCTTACAGTATGCAGTCAAAATAATACTAAATAATATCTACTCATTCCAGGAATGCGTGTCAGAAGAGGACGAGCCTGGATACTGTCTCTCCGGGCGGTGCACGTGCAAGACGTGTTCGCCCGACGCCAAGGACTTCGGCGGAGACGCTAGTACGTTGTCCCGCCCGCCGGTACTCGCCGCCGCCATCTTGTCTGTAGCCGCCATGTTGAGATACTAACCTGAAAATAAAAGAACAAAACGGTCAAATAAATTGAACAATAAAGCCCTATTTACACGGGGAGTTTCTCGCCTCAAAGATAAGATTATCGAGGATATAAAAAGTTGCAGTGTTAAACGTTTGTCAGAATACATCAGAATATGATATTATAATCTATGGTGGTTATGGCATGCGATTCTCGCTGCGAGAAACTCCCTCCGTGTAAATATGGCGCTTTACACGTAAACAAAAGTATGAAACAAAATAGTGATGATCCGTTTACGGAGTTTTCCACAAGTGAAAAAAAATGTTGTCCGGAAAGAGTGTAATTCGACTCGTCTGGACACTATTTAATAATATGTTGCACAATATTTAGTTATTTAGTTTGTTATATCGTTCGTAGTCTATTACAGTTATGTTTAAGGATGTAAATAATTGTTGTTTGTTATTGAAACTAGATGTTTATGATGAAATCGATGGACATCCTAGCAAACAGTATTTTGAGAGTGCAATCTTTAAGACGGGATCAATTAACGTAACGTGTAGTGTTCATGCCAAAGAAGTGTACACAAAATGTTATTTACTTATGTGTAAATAAATATTATTTATTTTAAACTAGCGATGTATTTTTATTTCCCATACAACAAAGGTAAAAGAGTCTACTTGGACATTATGATTATGTCCATCACGAAATCATCAAAACGAGTACACCTTACTGTACAACGGGGAAAACAGAAATCGCGAAAATGAATGGAAATATTTCTTAAAATATTCCCAAAGTATTCCTTTAAATTCTGGTGGATAAGGGATCAGGCCATGTACGTCCCACTGCAAGGCCTATTCTGAATTCTAGATTACGATTGAAATGGGTTAGGCTATACATTCCACCACGCTTTTGAGTTAAGTTGACGCATTTAATTTCAAAATCAAAATCATTTCCATCCACCCCTTTTACCATAGGAAATCTAAGTATTGTGATGTTGATAATGATGAAGTTTGAAAATCAAAATCGTTCCCACTCACCCCGTTTTACCATACGAAATATAACGTTCCCCTACCTCACTTCCTCGTCTGCGGCGTGAGAGGCAGCTCAGACTCTCTGGAGGTGGTGAGCGAGGCGTGCAGTGCGCGGCCCACTGAGGGCGACGCGGCCGCGTACACGAGCGGGTTGAGCGCAGAGTTCGTGTAGCCGAGCCACGTGCACCACTGCCACGCGCCGTCGCGGACGCATGAGCATAGCGAGTCTGAGGATAAATCAAATACTTACAATACTAGTATCGGCCCATAATAGCCTGACAACGGGACTAAAGGTAAAAATCATACTATAGTATTCCGTCTTACGCATAGAGTAAAGAAGCGGATAACTAAATCAGGACAACGGAACATACAAGGTCACGTCATTAGCGTACGACTGATAATGTGCGCACAACAAAAGAATCAATTATTCCGATCGGTCTGCGTTTCTTTAGTATTAATGACCGCTTCCTTAGTCTATGCGTAAAACAGAATACTATATGTCGCCTATCACGGTTATGTCGCCTCTAACCTTCGATTCGGCATAATCTTTTGGGGCAATTCCACTGAATACCAGTCAATATTTAAAGCACAAAAGAGGTGCATACGCGCTATTTATGGTATCACATCTAGAGATAGCTGTATCCCGCACTTTAAGTCACTTAAACTTTTAACTGTCGCGTCTATTTATATTTATGAAGTAGCTTTATTTATTAAAACTAATCCAAACTTATTTATAACGAACATCCAAAAACGAAACCGTAATTTAAGAGGAGATAATCTTCTTAGTACTAAAACATCCAAGACTACATTTAAGCTTAAGAGTATATACTGTACAGCCATAAAAATATATAATAAGCTACCCGACAGCATTAAAACCCTCGACATCAAACGCTTTAAAAAACACCTAAATACACTTCTTGCAGATAAATGTTACTACACAATACAAGATTATTTACAAGACTCATTTATCACTACTACGAGCCCTAAGTAATAATATGTTTTTAAGAAAAAAAAAAAGAGGGTTATTTGTTTCTTAAATAATTATTACTTTAATAGATTTATTATACTAATTCAGCGTAGATTATAAGTTATTTTCTTCTTTTTTTTAATGTTTAGAATTTTAATATTTGTTATATAGATTTGATTGATTTCGTATATTGATGTTTCTTTATGTTAACCAGTTAACCAGTTTTGTATTTCATATTATTGTATGCCAATTTGGTGGGCCATAGTGGTCCATACAAAACACAATTGTAACACCTTGTGTAAACCTATGGCCACAATAAACGTTTTTAATTTGATTTGATTTGATTTGATTTTATATTATGATTTCACCTTAACAGCCGAAAAATCCAAAGTTCGAAAGTAGCAGAATCTGGCAAATAAAACACTATATACTGTAACTAGCGTCGGCTCATAATACCCTAATGAGTACGGCTCTTACAACCAAGATTCTGAAGTTCGGTTGGGAGTGGCATAGTTTACCAAACTTCACATACCATAGAAAATATTGTCAACATTGTTGTGCGCAGGTTTGTTTACCCGGCCGCACATGCTCACACTCGCATTGACCGTCACGAGCCGTGTACGAGTGACAGTATTTAAAACCTATGGCGCAGTACCAAACTCCGCATTTGCTCTCACGTGTCGACGCAGGCACAGGACGTGAGAGCAAATGCGGAGTTCGGTACACGCGGCTCGTGACGGCCAATGCGAATGTGAGCATGTGCGGCGGGGTTTAAAGACCGTGGTAATTTATTTTCATACATGATTCAAAGAATAGGATTCGAACTAGAAACCAATGATCGTTTTCTAAGTTTTAAAGACCTTATTATGATAAAACATAATTTTACAATCCATTGAAATAAAACTATTATTTACGGATTTTATCGCGAATTTAGTTGAATTTTTTTTACATTTTTGACTTCCCGACGTTTCGATTACTTTACAGCTTTCGTGGTCACGGGGCGGACTGAGGTATTAGACGTCCGCTCTGTGACTGTTACAATTCAACTACCCTTATTTTACAATTATTAATTTAAAAAATAATTTTAAACATCTAGTCTGTGATTGCGATCCGATCTACGTAGAAGGAGCTCAGTGTCTTGAGGTCTGGCAGTTGGTCTTTTGAGTTCCGATTTAATTAAATGTAGTATTGGATCCCATACTTGTGCAAGATTCAAGCCATCTTCTCTATTGAAATTTGGATGTTTTTTAATTTCAATAGCCTCGCGAAACATCCTGGGCAGGAAACGGTGTTCTTTAGCGAGGACTTGGGGCTGGTCAAAGCGGAGGTAATGCTTGGAGCCTTCTTCTATATGTTCAGCAACTGCAGACTTCGTTGAGCGTCGATGTTTGACGTCAGCTATGTGTTCTTTACGCGGGTCCCTATGCTTCGTTTTGTTTGACCTATATAGGAGAGGCCACAGTCGCAATCTATTTTGTATACGCCCGGTTCTTGCAGGGGTATATGGCACTTGACAGGTGGTAGAAATTGACTAATCTTCTTGGGCGGCTTGAAGTAGGTCTGGATATAGCCAATTTTGTCTGTGACTCCCATTGAGATAATATACTAGAGGGGACACTGCAAACAAAATGTTTGTAACAAAATGAAGGGTACATTCTATTTCTATCTCTGTCGCACCTACGCAGTAAAATTATGTTCCATCTCGCTTCGCTGTGTACCCTTGTGCACGCGCCATACGCACAGATTTTGGTCCCGATGTCCGCTCCAGTGTCATACCTCATTGGTGACTCCTTTTATGTAAGGCAAGACAACGGGGACTCGTTCGACTGTGGCTGGCTTCACTCGGTTTCTGTGACGGCGGCGTGGGATTTGGAGCTTGTTGTCTCGCAGTACCTGCTTGAAGTGAGAAGCATAGGGACCCGTGCGAAAGAACACATAGCTGACGTCAAACATCAACGCTCAACGAAGTCTGCAGTTGCTGAACATATAGAAGAAGGCTCCAAGCATTACCTCCGCTTTGACCAGCCCCAAGTCCTCGCTAAAGAACACCGTTTCCTGCCCAGGATGTTTCGCGAGGCTATTGAAATTAAAAAACATCCAAATTTCAATAGAGAAAATGGCTTGAAGCTTGCACAAGCATGGGATCCAATACTACATTTAATTAAATCGGAACCCAAAAGACCAACTGCCAGACCTCAAGACACTGTGAGTTCCTTCTGCGTAGATCGGATCGCAAACACAGACTAGATATTTAAAATTATTTTTTAAATCAATAATTGTAAAATAAGGGTAGTTGAATTGTAACAGTCACAGAGCGGACGTCCAATACCTCAGTCCGCCCCGTGACCACGAAAGCTGTAAAGTAATCGAAACGTCGGGAAGACAAAAATGTAAAAAAAAATTAAACTAAATTCGCGATAAAATCCGTAAATAATAGTTTTATTTCAATGTGTAACATTCGCGTAAATCTAAGAAACCATTTACAATCCATCAAAATCAAACGACACCTAATCTAAACAAATCTAAAAATGTCTATCATTATTACCTCCAACACATTTGGATGAAAATTTACCGTGCATACAGTTAATTTAACATGATATATTTGTGTAATTAGCAAATATTCATGAGTGACTGACCTATGGGTAGCATGACGAAGAACGGCGTCCAACAGAACAGGAACAGAGCCATCAGCATCACTATGGTGCGGGTCGCGCGACGCTGCCGAGAAATTATACCGCCACTGTAAAGGATATTTCTCTGTATCAGCCCATATTCGTCCCACTGCAGGGCACGGGCCTCCTCTACAATCAACAGTACGATTGAGAGTGGTTAGGCCATATAGTCCACCTCGCTGGCCTAGTGCGGGTTGGGAAAGATATTTCTATTATATCTAAAACCATAGCAAACTGGCAATATTAATGCTAGAATATGATAGTTTTCAGTCATCAATAGCTGAACATAAACCTCCGTTAACAATTCGAGGGAATTCTAATGTCTTTCTCGTGTACACAAAACTTGCGCCCAGTCCCGATCCCACCCATGTGCTACTTTTTTGAAAATATTCTATCGCCTATGTTCATCAAGAATAATGTATAATTCTAATGTCGAAAGAATTTTCCAATGTTCCAGTAGTTTCAAAGCCTTTTAAATACAAAATCAAATCTTTCCTCTTTATAATTTTAGTATAGACTAAAGATAATTAGATGAATTGATTTAACAACTTACGCGGATCCATAATCTTTTTTCGGTGATTGTACTGCTTTCGGCGACGAAGACGGCAAGTGAAGACCATTAGCATTCGACAACTGGAACCTGAAACACAGATTTCTCTTTATTTTTAGTAGGAGTTTGGTCAAGCAAGAATGTCTTATCTATAATTAGTAATCTAAGCATGCTCAATACCTTGAAAATTATTCCTGCCACTCATACATATGAGTAATATAACAATTGTTATTGACTGCTTCAGTGGCGCGGTGTTACTACGGTACGATTACACTCAGATCTCGTGTTCGAATCCCGGGTCGGGCAGTAATATTTAATTTTTCTGTTACATCAGCCGGGGGTCAGAACTTTGTGCCAGATATTACGAAAGACTCGCCTCCTATCACATCGTAAGACGGAACACGCAAGGCAAAACGTGGGTGTTATATAGAACCTATGCCAACTTCGTTTAGGAAAAAGGTATGATGTTTATATGTGTATGTATAAAAAATATTTATATTACATCGTTCGTGACCGGTGCAATCCGTTAGGTTCGGCTGATGGACAACTACAGATTGCGCTGCTCAAAGCTGAATTAGCTACCTGAAACAAACGAATGTAGAAACAAATTATATTAAGAAATACTTGTCTCTCATATATGAGAGGCCGCCTGGATGCACTGTTGTGTTTCCCGATAAATGCACTGTTGTGTTCCCGTTCAAAGGACATAGCCAGGTTAACTACTGGACCAACGCACCTGTAGCATTCTGGTTTGAAGGAAATTCTAGCCAGATTAACTACTGGACCTATTGGGACTTAAGTATCTTATGTCTCAGAATGGCGAGCACATTGGAATAAAAGTATTGCTTTGTAATTCATGGTGTTTGGTTTAGCTACTGTTCATGAGCGGTCGTATCGCTTACCATCAGGTAATTAGCTTGCTCTTCTTGCTGCATTGCAATTATATGTAGAAAATTCTTATCATCATCATCATCATATCACCCACAGGAAGTCCGCTGCTGAACATAGGCCTCCCCCAAGGATCTCCACAATGACCTGTTGGAAGCGGCCTGCATCCAGCGACTTCCTGCAACCTTAGTCAGATCGTCCGTCCACCTTAAAAAACTTATGATTATAAATAATTATTCAATGAAAACTTGATTAGTTTGTTCATAAGGAAGAGTTTTAAAAAATCCTAGATACCGTTGCGATGGTGTTCTTGCCCGGCGAGCCGCCTCGATGCGCGCGGATCTGCGGGACCAGCGCGAGCGCGCGGAGAATGCGCGAGTACAGAAACACCATTACGCTAGCTGGCAAGTAGAAGGATAGGGTCACGCTGTAGAACACGTAGCTGCAACATATATAACAATATTGACAATCCGACAACACAAACCTTAGATTCCCGTTTCTCTATTTTTGGGCCAGCAAAAGAAATATTTTAATTATAAGCAAAACTGTAGATATTAATTGCATAGAGGATATTAAAAAAATTAAAGATATTAATACATGTTATACTACTGCAGTAGATAATCCATCATGGTCATCACCAGCATATACTGTAATCCACTGCTGGACATAGGCCTCCTATAAATTGCGCCATTTCACCCTGTCTTCGGCTTATCGCATCCAGCACCTACCTGGAGTCACTCCACCTAGCTGGAGTGCGTCCTACATTTCGCTTGCCAAGGCGCAGTCTTGAGTAGATAATTAACGTCACATAAATAATTTAGAATATGGTAAGAACAGCTTTGTTTAATGAAGTAACCAAAGGGAAAAGTAAAATATTTGTTTAACTCACTGTTCTGTATTGAAAGTCAAACTTACCCAATATTAGTATTAACCTCACACGCCTTCGGTATCTCTCCTTCTATAAAATGCTTGGGCGAGGGTATGAACGCTGTGGGCAGCGCCACACACACCGACACGGGCCACACCAAAGCCGCTAGTAACCTGGCTCGCCGAGCGCGCCTCGCCCTAGCCAGAGGGTTGGTGATCCCGCACCACCGCTCCCAGCCCAGGGTGCAGAGAGATAGGATAGACGCAGTGCAGCATAACACGTCCATAGTCTTCCAGAATGAGCAGACGGCCCAGTCTAGGAATTATACGACAAAAAAAAAACCAGGTGTCTTATCTGTATCTTTGTAATTGATTGAAAGATGACAATTTGTTTCAGCTTCAAGACCTGATAGTAGCGAGCCTGTATCATACCAGTGGGATATTTTTTATTTTTATTTCAATGAATGGCGAGACGAGCAAGCCGTTCGCCTGATGGTAAGCGATACGACCGCTCAACAGTAGCAAAATTCCACTGCGCTCGCCATCCTGAGACATAAGATGTTAAGTCTCAATATGTCCAGTAGTTACTCTGGCTACAAAGTCCTTCAATCCGAAACACAACAGTGCATTTACACTGCTGTTTCACGGGAGAAATAGACATTGCGGTTGTACCTACCCAGATGATCTCTCACATATGAGAGACCTACCACCAAGGTTAATATTTCATTCGTTGTTGAACAGTTATTTTTACAATACCAAACTCCCGATTTATGCTATTTGTGTGTATGTACACTATACAGATATATTTGCCTACGTTTTTCTAACACACATTTTTGTGATATTTGATTTTTCTATTCATTATTATCCCGGAATCAGAAAGTTGTGCCCGATTTGGCGATAGGCTCGCCCGCTATCACATAGTGAGACGTAACATACAAGGTGAAATGAGAACGTCCTGTCTGCCTGCCTCTTCTGGGAAAAAGGCTTTTGTCCACTTTGAATCCAAAACTTTAGATTGGATTTCCTTCTTTCAATTTCATTAACTCAAATCACAACTCACTACCGACACATGACAAAAACAATGTGCATCCACAATTATAAATGTCTAATAATTCAAAAATAAGTGTAATACAATATATCAATTAGTAATAAGAAACAAATGAATACTCACTCAAATGAAACACGAACAAGTCCCTGGCAGCCGCTATAGGCAACACGCACACCCCCAGCATGAGGTCAGCGCTGGCCAGGCTCGCGAGCGGGTAGTGTGTGGGCGCCCGGCGAATGCTTCTCAAGGCAGCCAACACAGCCACGTTACCGAACACCGTGCCTACTGTTATCACGGACATCACCATTGCCGTCACCCACCATTCTGTCGAGAGTTCGCCCCGAGGACGCAGCACCATGACCGAGTACATAATTCCTGCATCATTAAAAAAATGTGCAATGCATGTGGAAATGGTCGTACCATCCACCCGATGGTTAAGGAATACAACGGTTCATGGTAGTTAAACCAACAATCATACAATCATATAGTCCTAAGCCCCACATCAAGACAAGTTTTGTCGCTTATTTATTTATTTTTCTTTAATTATATTGCGTAAAATCAAGCTAATGCCCTAAACAATCGGTAACATCTGCAACTGTTGATTCTAGCTCTTAGGTGTAGCAATGATCCTCATGTCATCAAAGAATAAACTAGTCCAAAATATTTCAAAAAGGCGCTTTGCTATCGACTTTTTAAGTTCGCTGACCTAATAAATAAATATTTAATATCGCATTAATAGGATCAGAGTTGCACTAAACAGGACATCGAACAATATTAATAATTTTGTAATTGTAAAACAAAAATACACTTACGTTATTGTAATTTGTATGTACTAGTTTCCTTTGCACATAATATTAAGAAAATCTCATTCAATTTATTATTTTTCACTGGGTAATAAACACTCGTAATAAGAAACGGGATTTTAAATTAAAATAACTTCGTCGCGTTTAACTTTTCGTCGCCACATTTTTTTTTATATTATTAAATGTGGGTAGAATGGAAAATTATTGTTTTTTTTTTTTGTTCTTTTCGTTCCGTAAGGAACCGGCTAAGATCCAAGACCATGCTGCCAAGTCGAAAGTATTTCTTGTTTCTTAAGTATAGTACTTGTGGACTATTCTTGATATAATATATAAGATAAAATATGTCTTCAGTAGTAGTGCTTCAATTTCTTGACTTTAAAGTCAAAACTCAAAGGTATTCATTAATATGTCATAAGTTTTCCCATCAGTGGATATTGGACAATTCCATTGGTGATTATGTACCTCTCAAGCACATATATCAAAGAAAATTCTTAATTCTTCACGCTCAAATTGGTATTTAATATCAAATTATATAAATCCAGTCAAGGGCCAATGCCGGGTAAATTAAAATATTTACAAACGCTCTATGTTAAAATTACCTTCCTTTAAATTATTAATTGTAAACCCATTCAGAGATAAATTAATTACTATATCTAGCATTACTAGTACCTATATAAAATGTGAATACGAAAGTTCAAATCACAAGACAGTAACCACAACAGTAACCAAGAGTGCAAATATTCAAAATTCTAACGTTACAAAGTCACTCAGAGTGCATTAATAATATGTAATAAGTTATAAAACATCTACAGTGGTTTCTTAATTTATAAAATAATTGAGAATAAAAATAGAGAAATCAAATTAAAAACCCAAGATCTTATGTACATTAAGACGAAACTATTTACAAACCTCAATATTTACGAACAATTAAATTTGCCCAACAGTACCAACAATAAAGTCAAACAACGCTGTGTACGTTGAACTATTTTCAAGAAGAGCCTGGATGGAGCGCGGAATTAAGTCCGTTTTTTTTATAAATTTTAATCAGCTCACCCATCAGCACAAGGCGCTGAATGCCAAAGGATGAGCAATGAAAGAATAAATGAGACAGAGATTGCTCAACCTGAACATTACAATGGTCACAGTAAGGACTTTGCACCAATTTCAAACGAAATAGATGATAGTTGAAACGACAGTGTCCAAAACGAAGCCGCAAAACGGTAGTGTAAAATTTTCGACTTTTATAAAAACGACTTTTGCAGAACCAAGGTGTTGAGCCAATGGCGACATTGTAAGTAGCATACCATAGACCTTTATTTTGAATCTCAACTGTTTGTTTCCAATGCCTCATCCACAAGTCGATTGATCTTCTTTTAAGGATAGGGACCACATCTGTGTGTGGTACAAAAAATTTAGATTTCTACTGGAGTCAGGAACAGTTGTTGAAAAATGTGTAATAGTTCTGGCCAGAAAATCAGCCTTCTCATTTCCCAACACTCCCATATGAGAAGGAACCCACATAAATACAAGCTTAATATTATTAAAGAACAAATCCATACAAGTCTCCCTGATACGGGGAATTAAATAGTTAGTGTCAGCATTGAATCTACTGTTTTTAAGATTTTCAAGAACACTCATGCTGTCACTGACTATTACCCATTCATAACAACCATCATTACTATGTTTTATATGCCTTAAAGCAGCAAGAATAGCTACAGCCTCAGCAGTGAATATGCTTGCATGAGGGTCTATTTTATGACCAACCCCAGAATTCAAATATCCATCATAAATAGCAATTGATACAGCAGACTCTGTTTTGGACCCATCAGAATAAACAAATCTATAATTGGTAAATTTAGAAAATTTACAGTATACATCTTCTTTAGAGAATAAATTGTGATCAATAATGATGTCAATTTCAGGAAATTTACTATTAAAATCTCCCTGATAACATGGAAGAGAGGAAGATTTATGGATATGCAGATTTCAAGAAAATTTACATATTGTGAGAAGCCTTGGAGAATATATAGGGAGCTACAAGCAGAAGATTGAGCAGTATGTTTCAAATTTAAAAATAGGTGATTATTTGTTTTGCTGTATAATTTTAATAAAACTTTTCTTTCAAATAACCAAATCTTATACTTAATGGGGCAAGATTGCACTCAACTTGCATTATGTTAATAGGGGTGCTTTTAAATGCTCCAGTTATTAACCTCAAGCCTTTGTTTTGTATATTATCTAAGATGTCTACCAATCTCTTATCACCAGCAAAAGACAGGAACCCATACTCAAAGTGGCTACGAATTAGAGATTTATAAAGCAACAACAATATTTTGGGATCAGCACCCCAAGATGTTCTGCATAAAGTTTTCATAATATTAAAGGCTCTATTAGCTCTAGCACTTATTAACTCAATATACCTTCTCCAGGAAAGATTATGGGTAAATGTCACACCCAAAAACTTTGCATCATAGGAAACTGGAATAGAGACATTATTAAAATACACAGAGGGACTTACAGATCTACTTTTACCAAAAACAACCAATTTTGATTTAGATGGATTTATGTCCAGATTTAAATAAGAGAAATATGCACACAGAGATGCCAAAGACTTGTTGAGAATGTTTGTAACATTATCCAAATTGTTCCCAGTGGTGTAAACAACTAAATCATCAGCAAATTGAAGATTTTTTACTTCAGTGCCCAAACAAGATTCAAACGACGTATATACAAGATAAAAATTAGTGGAGAGAGTATTCCCCCCTGACATACTCCAACAGATGAAAGTCTTGGTCCATAATATTTACCATTGTACTTTGCATAGACTTCTCTTTCTGTTAAAAAATTCTTAATCCAGTGAACTATTTTGTTTGGCATTCCAATTGAAAGTAATTCGGAACAAAGTACATTAATATTAACACTATTAAAAGCTCCAGCAACATCAAAAAACACTGACAACAATAACTCCTTGTTAACAAGACTATTATGAACATCCAATTGAAGCAGTCCTATGCTTTCACGGGCCGACACTCCCTTTCGGAACCCAAATTGATTAGCTGGAAGGATATTATTATGCTCGACAAAATATTCAAGCCTTTGTTTGAGTAATTGCTCAAATACCTTGCCTACACATGATGTAAGAGCAATGGGTCTATATGAGTCAGGACTCATTCGAGGTTTATCTGGTTTTAAAATTGGTACTAAGCAATCAGATTTCCATGACTGAGGTATGTCATTGTTTAACCAAAGGTTATTGAATATTTGAAGTAAAATGCAGAGAGCTTTGCGACTTAGTCGTTTCAACATTATATAAGAAACTCCATCCAAACCAAAAGCACTATCCTTTCTAGAATAAATGGAAGATATTAGCTCTTGTATTGAAAAAGGTTTGATTAAAAAACTATTTACAGAATTTGTTGCAGAATCAGAAGACAAATTAGGATGATTATTTACATAATCTGGAGTAAACTTTCGTAAGAAATCATTAACCCAACTATCATCATTAGTATTACAAGAAAATGTTTTGTTAAATTTCCGCATATATTTCCAGATCTTTGAAAGAGGAGTACACCGATTAAAAGAACTGCATAATTGGACCCAACTATTTGATCTTTCTGTTTTCAAAATAAGTTTTTTTTGAGCTTGTAACCTTTTAAACTCAACATAGCTTTCATCTGAGGGATTATTTTTAAAATTGAGATAAGCATACCTTGAATTTTGAACTGCTTCAGAACATTTTTTATTCCACCAAGGAAGAGGAGGATGTTTAATAAATTTCCTGCTCGGGGAGTTAATATTAGGTGTATTTGTAGGAGATATCATGTGTTGATTACAATATGGAAGGGATTTATTGATCGCAGAATGCAACAATTCACAAAATAATGTGTACATTTTCAATGGAGTTTCAATGCAACTTTGAGTTTGGAAATTTGACAATTCCGAATCTACATTTAGTGTATACATTTTCCAATCCACCATTTATAATTGGGGTAGATGGGCAAATGCACACTACCATTATTATTTGCAGCACAACTATGTATATTATTATTTACTAAAACTTTAATAATTACAGGAAGATGATAACTACCGAGAGGATCATTATGTACAGACCAGTCCGAAGAAAGAGCAAGTGATGGAGAGACCAAAGTTAAATCTAGAGCATTTGGACGCCACGTCAAAGAACCAACTGTAGTTACTTCACCAGAATTTAACAAAATCAAGTTATTGCCGTCAATGACATCCAAAATATCTCTACCTCGTGCATTAACAGAGTTACAACCCCACAGGGTGTGATGGGCATTAAAATCGCCAGCAAATATCATAGGTTCCGGGACAGACTTTATTAAAGAGTCAAATTTATTTTTATCAAAAGATGGAGAACAATTTGTAGGACAATAAAAGCTAACGATACTAATTTCTCTATTATTTAGATTAATTCTTATACAAATATTTTGCAATGAATTATCACAATAAGTATTAATTCTTTTGTAATCAATATTATTACGAATTAAAATAGCTACGCCATTATGTTCATTGCCAACATCGTTTCTTTCTACATTGTAACCTCTTATTGCAAATGTTTTTTTGGGTGTCAACCAAGTTTCCGATATGATTACCAAGTGGATTTGCTTCTCATATAAAAATTGAGTTAGTAAGATCTTATTACTTAAAATACTCTGAGCATTCCACTGCATGACATTAAGGTCCATTTTTCAATAAGGAACTGTTTCGGAGCGTTTGATGTAGTATATCTTTTATCGATGCTGAATTTATAGGATTGTCCTTCTGATTGATGATTATTTTAGTTAATGCTTGAGTCAATAAGTTCATGAAAAAATCTGATTTTGTTAAATTTTGAAGTTGAGTTTCTATGTTAGATGCAGTTAATTGTGGGAATGATTTTTCATTAAATAGCCCTGCGTATTGAGTATTTCTTGTTTTTATTTTATTTTCTTCTAATTTAAGTTTTTTTTGAGGGCAGGAGTTGGATATCGCTATGTGGTTGCCACCACAGTTAGCGCATTTCGCGTTTTTACTATCTACAGTGCATTTTTTAAAACTATGTTCCTGACTACAGATAGAACACACTTCTCCATTTTTGCAGAATTTTGCAATATGTCCGAATTTCATGCAGCGGAGGCATTGCTTAACCGGAGGGATGTACGTTTTAACCTCATGCCTCCAGGAGTCCAAGTAAACATATTCAGGTAGTTCTGTGGAGGCAAAAGTTACCGCCACAGTCTGCGTAGGCTGGTATTTTATTTGACCACTATCATCCCGTACTCTTCGCATGAAGCGCCTCACTTGAATAACATTACGGGAACTACCAATAAGAGAGAATATTCTTTTATTCGACATCTCTAGAGGGACAGAAGTAAGTACGCCAGTCGCCTCTGTGTCACCAGCAGGTATAGATGCTTTTAGCTCGAGTTCCTCCAGTAATTTTTTATTTTGTAAAAATACATTTGCGTTATTGGACAAATCAAATGTTATTCCTATTTAAATCTATTAATAGATTTAAGATGTAGTACACCTGTGACGCAATATCTGCGTAAAGCGCGGGAAATAGACAGTCTGTCTTTATCGGTGAACATCTTTTGCTCTTTATGGTTTAAAAATACTACAAATTCTTTTTTATTGCTATTTTCGGGATACTTCATAAAGTATCCGGTACCTTATAGATTTCAAATTTGCTCGTGGAGTCATCATCGGAGTCCGATGAAGTCGATGAAGGCAGCCCATCGGGAGGAACTTTTTTCCGCCTTTTCGTGCCTCCCATCTTCTTCAAACAATATTGTCACTTTGCGAAATTACAAATAATTAGTTATGTTATAAGAAATACTATTAAAATACAAAGAAAATTGCAAGTAGCTTAAGGCAATTTTGGTTTTGGCGCCTTTCACTTCGAAGGTTCCCGCGCGAATCCTATTGATAAAAATTATCGTTATAAAATATGTTATAAAAGCATACGTAAATACTTAACGTACAGCCAAAATCTTTTGTAAAATGCGGTACAGTACAGGATTTAAATTTTAAATAAAATAAATTGAAAAAATTACTTATACAGGACGCACCAGGAAATGTTATTAAATATTTTATGAAACTAAATTCGTAACATTAAAAACTATAATTTTAAGAAAGTACGCACCTTTAATTCCATCTTATTATAGAGCCACAAAGTTATCTGACCCGGTGGCCAAAAGTGGAAACAATAACGTCATTTGGAATGTCAGTCTATCTGCCAGTCGCTGACATATCTGCCATTGGTTGTTTACTCAATGTATTTATTTTTCCTGCATTATTTAAAATTAGTGAAATATGCCGAGAACTTGATAAAGTGACGCTAGGAACGTTAGACTTCAGGTATTACATTTTATGAAGGAAGAAAAGCATCTCAAGCACCAATAATACCCTTAGAAAAATTGTATCAACGCGTAGTTGCCGCCATAGGTCTGTGTTGTCAGCTTTTCAAAATAAATACCACATAAACAAAATTTTGTACGTACTAGTACAATACATGTAAGTACATATAATAAACTAGACTTTATCGTTACGTTCGTGGGGGCCTGTTGATGAATGGACCAGACGCGACTGCCAACATGTTCACGGTGGTCGTAGGCTCGAATCCCAGGTCACAAATCTGACTTTTCGGAGTCATGTGGGTATTGATAGTCAATAAACACGCACTAAAACGGTGGAGGAACACATAGTGAGGAAATCTACATAAAATAGCGATTTATAAGAATATCTATGGTATGTAAGTCCACCAACCCGCATTAGGCCAGCATGATGGACTATATGGCCTATGATATGGCCTAACCACCCTCAATGGCACTCTCGATTGTAGAATTGGGCAGTTCCCAACAGTGGGACATATAGTATATGGGCTGATACAGATACATTTGTTTAAGGGTATGGGGAGCGATTTGTTAGAAATCTTGGGAAGGAAAAATAACATGCAAAGGAAACTGGTCCACTAATTTTCCTGACACTATTGATCGAATTGAAAAATCTTACTTCACCCACTTTATTGCTATATCAATTTTTAATGGCAACACCAAATTCGACAATAGCGACTCTCTCACCGGGTCAGCTAAGTTTGTGGGACAGTAATATGCACTTGCACTGCCATATCAAAACACTGAATCACTAGAAATTATTTGTTTCGATGTCAACCTAAAATATTAGAGACCTTTTCAGTACATGTACAGCACATCTACTTTTATAAGCGTTCCCCCCGATCGACTTATCAGGACTACCTTATCTCTCAGTAATCTGCTGTTAGCATAATATCGCCAGTATTTTAAATACATAGTTTTTATTCATAGTTAACGATTATAGGTAACGAAGCAGATTGAATGAAAATCAAGTGGATTTTTTAATTTACGTTGGCAGTATTCAAATCAAATTCCGCTTATAATGCCATATATAAACGCGACTTAAATATAAGTTGCGCTAAACTACGTTAATCCAGATTAAATGTACTGACTAAGTGGGCCGTGCGCTGTTAAGAGCAACTTATTATTTAAATGGCGTTCCAGTATTCGGGCGTAAATGGGATCATTAATTTATGACCTTGTAACTTTAGCTGGGTTTTTAATCTTACGGTCTTATTCATAGACCGTTTGAAACCTATATTAGTTGTGGGATATTTTGCTGTATCAGCACATATAAGTTCAATTGTACAGCATGGGCCTCCTCTACAATCAAGTGTACGATTGAGAGTGGTTGTTTTTTTTTTATCTTCTTCGCTCAAACTAAATTCAAAAGTTCTTCAAAAACATTTGTTACTAAAATAAGTTTTAAAGTCTATGAATAAGGCTGTTACTGTATATGTAGGTATATTTAAAAATAGGTGTTAAAATTGGGTGTTTATTTATCCATCATCCATGACGTATTGCACTCATCTGCGATTCCGCCACAATCAAGTGATATTAAAGAGAAGCTAATGGAAAAACGACGGCTAAGACGCATCTGGCATCAATCTCATCATCGAGCAGACAAGACGGCACATAATCGAGCTGCTAAACAATTAAAGACATTACTGCAGGTGTCAGCAAACTCTAGGCTCCGGAATATCCTGGAAAACATGTCGCCTCAGGGTAAGAGTGAAACCTCACTTTGGAAGGCAATAAGATCCACTGGGAAACCCCAGCAACATCTGTGTCCACTTAAATCCTCATTTTCGTGGGCAAGAACAGACGCTGAAAAGGCTGAACTATTTGCAGATCACCTGGAGAAGGTTTTCAAACCAAATGAAGTTAATGGTGAAGCATTCAACGTTGATACCATTCTCAAACAAGATCTTCAGATGTTCTTACCAATCAAACCCACATCCCCAAAAGAAATAGCAGCCGAAATTACTCGACTGGATCCAAAGAAGGCTCCTGGTTTTGACTTAATTACTCCTACTGTATTGAAAAAATTACCCAGAAAATGCATAGCTTTTCTTGCTGCATTCTTTAATGCAACTCTACGTATAGCATACTTTCCTAAGCTCTGGAAATTCTCTGAAATCATAATGATCCATAAACAGCGAAAACCTCCTCACGAGGCTTCATCTTATCGACCCATCAGCCTCACGCCTGTTCTGTCGAAGTTGTGGGAAAAAATCTTGGCTCGTCTAAAAGACAACATGGAGTACTATGACGTTATTCCTAAGCACCAGTTCGGATTTAGGAAACTACACTCCACTGTAAAGCAAATGCACAGAATCCATCACGAAATAACACGTTGTTTTGAAAGAAAACTGTATTGCTCAGCGGCTTTTTTGGACGTGCAACAAGCATTCGACAGAGTTTGGCATGAAGGTCTATTATGTAAAGTAAAAGATAAACTTCCTCACTCTCTTTACCCTATTATCAAATCCTATCTCGAAAATAGATTCTTTCTTGTGAAACAGAGAGACGCAAGATCTAGTTTACGCACAATCGAAGCTGGTGTACCTCAGGGATCAGTACTTGGCCCTGTGTTATACAATATTTTTACCTCAGACCTACCAACATCTAAAGACGTGATTGCTGCTACATATGCCGACGATATTGCGTACCTAGCGAGTGATAAAGACCCAAGTGAGGCTAGCAATAGGCTACAACAATTATTAGACGAGACTCAAGCGTGGCTCACAAAATGGCGAATCCGGGCAAGTGCTCAAAAATCAAACCATATTACATTCACTTTACGAAGGGGCAATTTTCCACAAGTAAAACTAGGCGCAGATCTACTGCCTCATACAGAGTACGTGAAATACTTAGGTTTTAATCTAGATAGAAGGCTTACTTGGACCCACCATATCCGCAAAAAAAGAGACGAAATTAATTTCAAATTTAGGAGCTTAAAATGGCTTATGGGTAGAAACTCAATAATGTCAGTTGATAACAAACTGTTAATATACAACACAGTACTGAAACCTATTTGGACATACGGTATTCCGTTGTGGGGTTCCGCCAGCAAGAGCAACATAATGTGCTTACAACGAGTCCAAAACAACATCCTGCGTACCATAACAAATGCACCATGGTTCTCCAGAAACAGTGAAATCCATGAGCACCTCAATATGCCAACAGTACAATCTGAAATAGAAAGACTAAAGAAAAAGTATGGTGAACGCTTATCAGGTCATCCTAATACCCTAGCAACTCAACTCCTAAATCCTCCAGTAACTGCGAAACGACTAAAGAGGAAGGACATATTGTGAAATAGGCAGACGAGGCACTGGTCTCTTTGCCTTCAAGTCAAACAGCACACAACACATCCGCTTATAGTCTTGCGACTGATTGCTGATACAAATGAGAAAAAAAAATTATCCATCTAGTTAAAATATGTAAAATCTAATATTGTGTAGGTACTTATGTTATTTTGTAATACTGCTTGATTAGTTCCCAATTCCCACTTAATTGCGTGGTCTTGTAAATTGTTTGGGTAACGGACGCATTGAATAATTATGAATAAGTATCAAAATTTAACATATTTCATGGATGAATTAATTTTGATGAAAAAAAAAACACAGAACATTTATTTTATTTCTTTATTACGGGGAAAATATTTAAAAATTTCATTCTCCTCAAAAAAAGTTTTTAGATTCTTACAAATAAATGCACTTCATAAACATAATGATAAAATGTATTTACAAGACTTAAAATTAATTATTCTATACTAAATGTAATAGTTTGAATTACAAAGGAGCCTAGCTTACAACTACATTCAAAGGCACGGGATTTGAAATTCACTTTCAAACGATAAACTCTGTGCCTTATTACAAAAAGCTACTGAAAACTGTGCCAAATATGTTTTTCCTTCACAAATAATAATTTTCATCCCGTCGAATTTATAAATACTATGAAAATCACTACCTTTTGTACTTAGTCCACGTTTAATTCATATAAGACGTACAACATAAAACTGCATTAAAAGGAAGCACGCGTTTCGCTACACAGAAGTTTAATAATCCCTTAAAAACTAAAATACACATTACTACACTCCATAATTAAATCTGTTACAGAACCTTCTACTCTGTGGAAATCACACCTGATTTTATTCGCTCATTGGCACATCGCGATGACACAGAAAAAATATTAAAATTAAAAAACCTGACCACAAAAATAAAAAATATATTATATAAAAATCTTTTTCTCAATTGACAACTGGAACATTTTTATTTTTCTGGTCAAAGTCAACAAATTACGCACTACCGTAAACCTAACGAAGATCATTGTCTGTCAAAATTAAATATTACATTATTTAAAAAAAAAGAAATATTTACAAATAACGTAGGCGTTCACGTATCGGCAGCAGTTTCATAAACTCACTTATATGATACTTATATAAAAATATATTACAAATAGTACTGAATTGTAAAGTTTAACAATATTGAGCACGAACTGGTCCCAAGAGTAACAACATTTTCGACAGTTTAAAGCGAAACATGGAATGATGAGATCTTATTAACGATTACATTTACGTGGGAATGTGGCCTTGTGTGGCAGAGGTGATAGCCATTTCTTCATAACTATATTACTTTAATTTCATTGTACGTTACCACTTATGTTCAAACAAATGTTTTATCCTACTTACATAGCAAGCCAAGGACATGTAAATTATAGAAAAACAAGTATTTTAAAATGGCAAAAAATGCAAATTTTAATTGACTAACTAATTTTTTTGAACCTAACAAGTAGGGATCTTTTCTTAATTTTTTTCTGCAGAAAACAGTTAGGAATATCACCTCTTAAAATAACAGGCCGAATTGGAAGCAATCATGGAATGATTTGAATCTACCGGAAGATATGTCGAGTACTTAAATATGGCTGAAATTGATTCCTGCTTTACAAATTGCCAAGGGCTTGACCCAAAAGAGCAGGGATCAGTCTCAAACCACTTACACTTACAACAATTTGCAACCAAAGCCGAGGTAAAAAACTAACACCAACATAAAAAAAAAGATTTTTTATACATATGAATTAGTATTTAAATACGTAGTTATATTATTGTCTTTTTGTTACTTAAACTAGTTTTTGTAAATTTCTGATGGCGTAATTTGAATTTACCTCGGCTTAGTAGCATCAAATGTCTATACACTACTACAATACATACAACTATAAGCTACGGAATCACACATAAATAATTTCTGTTCACGTTCGTACAGTCGGGACATATTGAAATCTTTACGAAATGCTTTCATGAAATAACATTTTGTTAATTTTTAATAAATTGTAACCAATAATTATAATAAATAATGTTTCCTTCAGAACTATAATTGAATTCAAATATTGTAAACGAGCATTCATCGAAATAACAAAATATATTTGGCAGTTTAAAATTTATAAGTGCAACAAAATTTAGACTACACTTTCATCTGTGAGTCATTATTTCATGTATAATTGATGTAATGTAAATAACAAATGGCAAATTATTTTAAAAATGTATATGAAATCACCGACTGCACTCAAAACAATCTCATATGCATAAAAACACATTTGTTTAAAATTACTGATACAAAACACGTACTTATACAAACAAGTCAATAAGAAAGGTTTAACAACGAAACAATTACATATCGCTTAAAATTTCCAATACATCCAGTATCTACGGTCACAAATGCACAATTAAAGTTGAAAAACTCATAAAAAAATAAAAACAATAAGTTATGAAATTCATTGAAAGGAATATTTGTATAAAATAATAAAAAAACACAAGTTTGTTCGCGCCGTGGGCTTTTCCTGGCTTCATTACTCTAATTACGTTAATATACATCGAGTCATGGCTGTACAAATCAGTCTATATCGGCACTATAGCACCTCTAACTTAACCGAAAAACAATTTAGACACGTTTTCGAACGAATCCGCCGCGCTATTAAAAAATAATTTACACGGTGCTTTTTAATATCATTTTCTGTACAATTCTCGGCTACCCGAACGTTTCTGTTGTACGTGACAACTATGACGAGTCAACATAAATATTCCTTAAGCGTGCGCTATAAGGTTGAGTATGCTATACAGCTGTGCGTGCGAGCTGTTGCAGTAAAGTGTACCGTATTGTTGTGTGGTAAGGTCGTTGTTAGATGTAGATGGCCTCGGTGGCGGCCTTGTTGGTTTGCTGCAGGTCGTTGGGCGAGAGTGCGGCGCGGTCGGACCAGTCGGAGTGGGGGGACTGGGTGAGAGGCGTCTGCGGGGAGGGTGATGACCAGTGGTCCGGAGACTCGGGGGATGGCGTCGGGAACGTGTCGCCGATGCCCCAGCTGCCGTATAGACCTGTATAACAATATGATTAATAATAAAACGCATCCAAAATATGCATATTTATTTACTTAAGGCTTTATTCATAGACAATTTATAAACCTATATTAGCTACTTGCGGTCCGGACCGGCTCCACCCGGGTGCAGATACACGTTTCAAAATGGCGGTCAAAATGTTCTATTCCGACTATCAATATAGAATATCGACCAATCGGACCACGAATAAAATTTCCTCGTATTTGCTAGAAATGTCACTACTGCTTCCCTCCTATAGGTCATAGCGTGATGATATATAAACTATAGCATTCCTCGATAAATGTACTATCCAAAACTGAAAGAATTTTTCAAATCGGACCAGCGGTTCCTGAGATTAGCGCGTTCAAACAAACAAACTCTTCAGCTTTATAATATTAGTATAGATTGAATGATTTGTTCCTTTTGGACGAATTTTGAATTCAGTTACAGCGACGAAGACAAAACATGCAACAACTAAAATATGTTTATAAAGTACATATCTATAAATGGGCCGTTATATTCCACACCTACAGCCTACATGTATGATTTCTGAAATACGAGTAGTACTCATAGTCAAGTAACAAAATATTGTACAATCATTAAAAACTACTTGTAAATATACAGGGTATATCAAGACTGCTACCGAAAACGAAGCCGGGTGGTAGTTTAAGCGACTTCAGACACAATGCAACAGAAAAAGTTGCAAAAAAAAGCGACAATTTTTTTTTTTGTTATTTTTTTCCTTTGGCCATATTTGGGTGGTAAATACATTTTTTCCTAAAATAATAGTATATACCCTTTTATTTATAAATACTCTAAGGTATAAAAGAGTTTAAATTATTATTTTAGCAAAAACTATGGATTTACCACCCAAAAATGACGATATTTAAAAAATCATAAAAAAAAATTGTCGCGTTTCTAGGCGAAATTTTTAATTGCATTGTGTTTGTAGCCACTAAAACTACCACCCGGATCGTTTTCGGTAGCAGTCTTGAGATACCCGGTATTCTGAGACATTTCAACGATATATAACATATAGAATATTTTACATCTATGAATAATAAATGAGAATGTTATTATTTATTAAATCGTTAATACTAAAACATTGACGAAATTAAATTAAAAACTAGGCTAGTGTGATCCACTCCATCCAGGAGGCCCGTGCCCTTCAGTGGGACGTGTATGGGCTGATACAGAATTACTTATCATCTATCTTGAAATTAAAATTTCCCTTTAAATGACATGACTCCTGATGACTTGCTGAGCCTAACATCTACAGTGGCTTTGGGTTGATACTTGATAGTAAAGTGTTGCTTACCGGACATGATGTTGGTGATGGCGGGATGCTGTGCGCCCTGCACCTGTCCAAGCGCGGCCGCGTGCGTCATCACCGCCTGCAACTGCGCGCCGTGCTGACCACCACCACCTGATACCACAAAATATCTTGTTATTTTATATATTTTTTACTTATTACACTTTTTTGTACAGCACAAAATGAGAAAATGACACAATAAAAAACTTGTTGTTGTTAGTTACGATCTGAAAAATATAATTATACATAGAATACAGTGAATAATGAAGATATGATGATTAATATTAAGACAATATACGGAGCATTGCTACTGTATATCATCCTATTTTTTTTTTCTTTTTACAGCTCGATGACAGGAATTTGTGCCCGATATGGCGATAAGCTCGCTATCACATCGTGGGACGGAACACACATAGCGAAATGTGGGTGTCCTGGTAGCACCTATGCCTACCCCTTATGGGAGAAAGGCCTGAGTTTATGTTAGTATGTCAAATTATTTTCTTATGTAGGATAAATGTTTTAACCTTTTTTTTACTATACAAATAGTATCAGTATAGAATGTATACCAAAAGTTGTGTCTTCTGTTAAGTTTTTGTTTTAACTATAAATAGTGTCAGTATATAATGTTTACTCACTAAGATGCGCGAGCGTGGAGTAGGCGTCGAGCTGGTGCTGGTGCGAGTGTCGCAGCGCCGCCATGTGCGCCGGGGACGTCGGCAGCGACGGACGAGACTTGCCAGGAGACGGAGAACCTGCATGTTACAACCATCATAATCAGTGTCATCAACGGTAATCAAATGTACTAGTGATACAGTTATTATATTTTTACATGTATGTATCACAATATTGCATTGTCAACGTTAATCAAATATACTTTACACGTAATACAACTACAATATATTTACGCAATTGGTAATTCAACTGACAATCTTAATTATCAGTGTCATTAACATTACTTAATTATATTTTATTATTTATCCAGTTACAAATTTTTTATGCTTTTGGTAAGTCTGAACTGTTATTTTTTATGATTTAGCTGATGTATTCACCTACCCAGATTGGCAGTCTCGGCTTGGGATACATTACATAAATAGAGGTGATAATAATTCAATTTCATTGATCTATAAGCCAAGTTAACAAGTTATTTGGTATAAAACTGTCAACAATTTGATTTATTTTTATGTTATTGAGGAAAATCAAACAGTTGTATATTGTGTATAAATAATTTTACAATTTTATATTTAAAGTTATAAACGCACAACCTAGCACGTTTTTCGCAGAATACAAACTATATATTAACTTTTAGCTATAACTTGAACTTAAGTTAGCTATGAATATTATTATATATCTGGTGTATAAACGCAACTTACAAGGTTCTGCACAAAATACAAACTATAAAAAACTGAGCTAACTTTGAACTTCAATTTAGCTATGAAATAACATGTCCTTCCAACTATAAGTTTAAATTAGCCTTGTAATACAATATATGTGAATACACACCGATATAAGCATGCGGCGAGGCGGTGTGATTGCTGTGTGTCGGCGAGTGGTTGGAGTGTCCGGAGTGGTTGGAGTAGGGCGGGGACAGCGACGCGCCGAGCCCCGCCCCGCCGCCGCCGTACGACTGCTGCAGCGTCTGACCCGTCTGCGCACAGTACTGTCACGTACAAATATAAACATTATAATACAATATAGCAAACACTAATAAATATAAACATATTAAATAGGTATCTTATAATATGTCAGAGGGAAAAGGGAAAAATAACTTTTTTTAGTGATGGGATTGGATAAGCTTTGATAAAATAAAGAGCCATAGTAATGAGTCAAATTTCAATGTATGGTTATGAGTTATTCAAAATAATAATTGTAAGATATTTTGGACAACACTGCATTTACCATCAGCTGTATTTCTTGTCTCTTAATTATCTTTAAACCATTTTCACTGTTACTAAATAATAAGGATCTTAACAAGACAGAACGCAATAAATCCAAATATATAGTTAAAAATAGCATAACATTAAGTTAACTTTTGAGACTAACAGATGTCGAAACAATCACAGCACTATGTCAGTACCTATATAAAGAATGTATTATAGTCACCTTGACGCAGTCCTCATAGCTGGGCGGCTGCTTGTGTGGCATGAGCTGCTCCATGCCGACGAACTGCGCCATCGCGTTCGAGTACAATGACGTTGCGTCGTACGGCGACGGCAAGTCCTGCAGAAATAACACATTGTTACTATATTCTCCAAGAATTTGCTGCCGAATTTATATTTAAAATGTTATTAGATACGAGGTAAAGGTTTCACAACGTTACTGTTGCACGGTATTAAAATGGATGGTGACCATTACTGGTTACAAACTCAATTTCAATGAATTTTCTAATTTTTAATTTACAATTGGTTAGACCTGTGCTCTTTTTGGCAGAAAACTCACTAATTACCACATCAAATAGGTTTTTGTATTACAATTTCTAACATAAAATAGAAATGGTCCTTCGAGCCGGCAGTAAATAATCAGATTTTGACATTGATATATTTACCTGTAAATTTTGGAGCGGTGATTCAACAGGGCTGAGGCTGGAGCCCAGGCTCTCAACGCTCTGTGGCACTTCTTGCGCCACTTTCTTATTACTCTTTTTTACGCTTGGCTTCCTGCACATACACAAAAATATATCGTGTGTTTTATTTTCGGAAATGCGAATCATATTTCTCGCTTCTAAAATAAGCGTGAAATACACAAATATGTGATACGCGTTACAATGTAAATAATTTGCTTCCAAAATAAGCCGCGTGAGCAATCACTATTAAAAGATGAATAATTAATTACTGATATTTTGCATTTAAAAAAAAGCGAATGTAATATGCCAGGATCGAGCAAAGCAGATTCTATCCCAATGGGATACCGGCGTGACGTGACGATTATGTAAGTTTTTAATTTACGTGTACTGGGTTTTACATCAATTCAATAATGGTCGAAAAATGCAAGTAAAATGACGACACTAATACAACTTTATCTAAGTATCCATACCGTCTGATTTGCGTTTGTTGCAAGTTGTTGTTGTCGAAAATCTGATCTTGCGGGCTGTCGGGGCCGGCCTTGGCGCGCGCCTTCTTGGGCTTGCCCTTCGCCGCAGACGCGCTGATCACCGTTGGCTGGTTTATCAACTGTGGGTGCGGGTTTGGTGACGCTGTGGGGAAGAGTTATTTATTAGTATGACGTACATTTCTAGAGACTCAGGTTGTTATCCCCAAATATAGCAGGTTTTTAGTAGCATAAACTCTGTTTATTCTCTTTAAATTGAGTTGGGATAGAATATGTATAAGAAAAAGTAGTAAAAATCAATACATTCATGTTGTATTTGGTTAGAATTGACTTTGTTATTGTTAAGTTATTTGTTTACCCACATTTTTGTTATTATTTTTTGTTTTGTTTGCTTTGTGCGCTCAAAATGTTAATTTTAGTTTACATACATTACATTGTTTCTCAGCAAGTGAATTATGTATGCAATTATTCATGAGAAATTAAGTTCTTAAACGTAAATGGTTGTGGTTAGTATACATATTATGGTTATTAGTTGATGTTAGTTGATACAGACGACCTGGATGCTTTCGAACCCATGTGGCCTAAAATATCCTTGGAACGCGAATTGTGGAGACATGGGGGAGACCTTTGCCCAGCAGTGGGATGAAATAAAAAAAAAGTTGGTACATACACATGAGATGGTGGTGCTGCGGCGGCGGTCGCGGGCAGTGCTCGTCGAGCAGGCGCACGATGTCGTCGTGCATGCGCTCCTGCGCCACGTCGCGCGGCAGGCGGTCCATGTGGTCGGTGATCTCGCGGTTCGCCATCGCGTCCAGCAGCGCACGACACGCGCCGTACGAACCCTCGCGAGCGCCCAGGAATAGAGGGGTCTCGTCCTGGAAAACATTACGGGTGTCAATACTATTCAATCGGTGAAAAAAAGGCAGGGATAGAACAAGAACAGCACAAGCGCTGAATAATAAACTTATAGTATTTGGAGAGCAGAGGTGTATTATAAATGTCTCGATATCTTGTACTTATCTACCACTAATCCCGTAATGTGATTTCTATCTCGGAAGTTTAAAACTACAGCTACTAAAATCATTTTAAATGAAATTGTAGATAAACCATTTGCAATGACGAAAAACTATAAATTCAACTACTTATACACATTTCATTTGTAGAATAGTCCATACAGATTTAAACACAATATTTAGTGTATTATCAGAAGCCTTATCTAACTATAATAAATATCGATAATTATGTCCACCTTATCATCTTGCGCGTCTCTATTCGCCCCGTGCGCCAGCAGTACATTGACAGCGTCGACGTTGTTGACGGCGGCGGCCCAGTGCAGCGCCGTCTTGCCGCTGTTGTCAGCCGCGTTGATATCCGCATCGGCGTTGATTAGGTCTTCCACCATGCCCTCTATCGCCAGCCTGGGGAAACATACATTCAATGTGGAATAGTTTATTCAAAATACATGTAAGGAATTAAGAGCGTTTATACCCTGCACGCGCTTTTTGGCTTAAAAACAGGACTTTTCAAATAAGTTAATAGCCACCAATATACAATTTGAAGGAAAAATAATTATTACTAATTTTAGAAAAGGTTCTCATCTAGGGATTTTGGTGGAAAACTTTATAGATTGATGGATAATTTGTGAGTACTATACGGATTACTGAACACAAGTTTCGTTATTTAGGCTTTAAATGGGAATTTAGAAGCTTAAGATATCCGAAACCACTAAATATAAGATGAAAATAAAAATATTATCAGACTAATAAGACCCTTATGGAGGGATTTTGCTGAGAAAAATAATCTTTTTGTGTTTAGTTCCTGAAAAATAAAAATTTAAACAATGCGAAATTATTCAGAAACTCTCGTCAAGAACATATTTTTTTCACCAACTTATCGTACATATTTTTTATAGCAATTGCATATTACAATAGAAGAACATCTTATCAATAAGTTACCATTTTTATATTTCAACAAAATTAGTTTTCATGTTTTCTACAAATATTTTAAAAACCACTATAAAACACGCTGTCCGACGTGGATCAAATCAGACCGCCGCAAGGCCTTCTAGAGGGAGGACGTATCGCTCGTCGCTCCGGCCTGGCTGCAGTCGATTTTGCCGCGCGTAGTAAAAATAGCCACGCGCGGAATGCGATTACCACATCTTAGTACTTTGGTAGTAAAATATTTAATTATTTTTATTACCTACAATGATTTTGTAGTGAGTATAAATTATGTTTCAGGTAATATAATGGGATGTAATTCCGAGGCTAAATTATGTTATGTATTGTAATATAAAATTAAATATATTTCGTAATTGTAAGGGGTTGTAAGGCCCCTAACACTATTTATGTGTCCGAACACGAAATTATTAATAAAACGTCCGTAGTGTATACTGATTGAACACTGATTTGAATGCAACTTAACAATGTAATAATAACGAAAATATGATTAGTATCCAAAATTTGTATTATTCTTTGCTTGCACAGTAATATTTGTCTACTTATAATGCAAATAAAATATTTTTATGATATTATATTACAGTTACATTTCAATTGAATATTTGAAGCGCACGGATCAAAGTTGTTTGAGCCGATTGTATAGCGAGCCGACGCGGCAGCTCTACGCACACAGCTTTGGTCGCTTATGTGTGCGTGAAATTAACGAAGAAATACCTATAGTTGACTTTGCGCGCAAGGTGTATACGCTCTTAAGAACTGCTGTATCTGTGTCAACCCATACATGTCCCAATGCAGGTCACAGGCCTCCTCTACAATCGAGAGTACGATTGGGAGTGGTTAGGCAATATAGTTCATACTTTGAAAATTTTAATTTAATTTTAAATCAAGAATGTGTAGGTAAGGTTCTTTATTTGGCTTCTTAAATGGACAAAATGAAAATATAGTATAGTGATATTTTTAGTTTAATTTATTATACTAAATCTTTGTTTAATATTTAAATGTTAGAGCGTACAGTCTTATTTATCTAGTCCTCCTGTGTAAAATCCTAGCACGATCAATATTGATTTCATGACCAATAGAATAAGAGAATAATAAATAAATAATAACACCTAACAGTCACAATCATAGTCCTGACCCACACTAAAATCGAGTGTTGTGTGTGTAACTTCGAGACTTTTCGGTCTCACAAACACCCAGATCCGAGAGAAATGTTTGTGCGGGAATCCAACCCGTCGTTTCACAGCCAGAGTCTAACTCGGAGGCTGTAAATGTGTATGATGTGTTTACTCACCTAGCTGCCAATATAAGCGGCGTGGTGCCATCATGCATCCTAGCGTTGAGGTTGGTGGCCCTATTCCTCAGCAGTATCTGGAAGACCCCGAGCGCGTCTGCGGCGACGGCGGCGTGTAGCGGCGTGCGTCCCGTGTTGTCCTGAGAGTTGGCGTCCGCGCCTGCGTCTAGAAGACGTTTGGCGGCGTCGGCTCGTGCGTACCTGGGGATACATAGATCTATAGTTTCATGTGGATCTTGTCACATTGTTATTTATAGGATGCAATTTAATTTTGGGGCGTACCTGGAGGATACATTGATGTTTTAGTGTCATTTGGATATTGTAAGTTATTGATTCTGGGATGCAATTATATTTTGGGTTATTTAAAATATTTATTGACTTTTTGCCATGATAAATATTTTTTGTGTAAAAGTAAAGGTTGCAAAATAATATAGGGTTTAATATAATATGGAATATTTTAAGTTATATCGACATATTAACTGTTTATTAAAAAAGCAAACCTTTGTTACTCTACAGCCACATTAGTATTTTAAATCTTTTTTTTACAAATAAGTGCACATATAATATGTGCACATAATTAAATTTATTTATTTTTAAACATTTATCCTTTCTTGCACCATATATAGAACTAGTTACATAGACAGAATTTTATATGTATCCATACCTAGCAGCAAGGCGCAGACAAAGAAAATTATTTATACTTTGTTGCACCATACATAGAACTAGCTACAATAAAGAAATAACATAATAAAAAGTATAAAAGTCAAATAATTTTGTAGTGATTTGAGGGATACAGACAGTCATCCGCAAATTTTGTGCCCATACCCATATCCAAACATTTTTATACATCCATACCTAGCAGCGAGATGCAGACTAGTCTCGCCCGTCTTGTCCATGGCGGCGTCTAGTTGCGCGCCCTGCGCCACGAGCTCGGAGATGGCGTGCGCGGCCGCCTCGTCCTCCGCGTCCGAGCCCGCGTCCAGCCCGCCGCCGCGCACGGCCGCCACCATCAGCGGCGTCATGCCCAGTGGCCCGCGCGCGTCCACCTCCACGTGACCGTCGTGCTGGAATGTATGTATTAGTTATATATTATACAGTGGGGAGATGAGATCTAAATCTATCACTTCAGAGACGGAACACATAAGGCGAAACGTGAGTGTCCTGGTAACGCTTCTCCCTATCTTAGGAAATATAGGGAACTAGCGGTCGGGCCCGGCTCCGCCCGGGTGCATACACGTTTTAAAATGGCGGTCAAAATGTTTAATTCTGACTATCAGTTTAGAATATCGACCAATCGCATCACGAAAAACGAACAAAATTTCCTCGTATTTGCTAGAAATATCACTACTGCTTTCCTCCTATATGTCATAGCGTGATGATATATAGCCTATAGTCTTCCTCGATAAATGGACTACCCAACACTGAAAGAATCATTCAAATCGGACCAGTAGTTCCAGAGATTAGCGTGTTCAAACAAACAAACAAACAAACTCTGCAGCTTTATAATATTAGTATAGATGGGGAATTCTGGGAAAAAGGCGTGATTTTATGTATATATGTAGTTATACATACATTCACTCACACAAAGAAGCTATCTCAAAAGTGAGTTATTTATAAGTAAATATAGAATACCTGGAATATGGAGGTTTATATATTCCATTACTGGTTTAAGATGTCTATGTTAGAGCTGGGTTTCTTCAATGTATCATAAATTTACTATGGTTTTATAGTAAAACGTGCAACTCAATTTCTATTTTTTCTAGTGATATAAGACTTCATAAATGTCGAAATTATGGTACTCCATCCGATAAGATTCAAACCAATTTACTTTGTTAATTATACACTAGTATCGAAATAATACTCACGATAGCCGGTGGCGTCATCATACTGGGCGGCACCCGGATGTCCGCCGCATCCAAATGCTGTTGGGTCCACACCCTGGAATCATGACCAGCCTCTTCATAGTCCGTGATCGCCGTGTGGTCCGACGCGTACCCTCCAGGGGCACCGTTGGCGTCACCTGGCCCGCGAGCCCTCTTCGCCCTTGGAGGAGCCGACCCATCGTCATCTTCATCAGACCAATGCGGAGGACCCATATGACCACCGTTAATATCCACGTCAATACAACCCATCGACCCTTTGTTCAAATTCCTCATCTCCTGACCATCAGGCCCGCGGCGACGCGACCGTCTTCTCGTCGAGGAGTTGTTGCGCATGAAACCTTCGGGGAACCATGTTATGCCAGCAGCACGCTTTCTGTTCGCCGTGACTAAAACCCCGATCAAAAGACCCGCGAGCAAAACCAGTATGACTCCGATAAATACGTATTTGTAGTTGGTTTGACCGTCATCGGTTATGGGTGGGTTCACGCCCTTAACTTGGAAGATAGGGAAGTCCGGTGATAAGGAATGTTTCGAAGCCGTAGCAGCCAAGAACTCAGCAGCCTCTCTTGCTGAGAAGAAACACTCAGAACTAGCCATGGTCGTGCATTTTCTGTTGTCAATCTCAAGATAAACCAATACCCCTGATTGTGCTTTTTCTGTAAACACAATATTATGTTTCTTGCCAAACTCAGTGTCTTGTAGACCGACGTCAGTCGATCCTTTCCACGGGTAGACCATATCGTTGCCCAAATGGTCTTTCTTTATCAAAACCGTCGTTCGCAGTTGATGGCCTAAATCTCGGAGGAACGCTACTGAGTTCTCTTTGAATGTTCTCATATCCATGAGCAGGGTAACAGACATGACGCCTTCAGCTAAATGTGGCGGTTCGTTCTCACAATCCAGACCGTCCCAATTACACTCAGCGTTGTTGCAGCCATAATCGCAATGTCCATTGGCGTAGTGTTTCTGACAGTACGCGTCGTAGATAGGGTTGCATCTTTGCAATGATTTCTGACAATCCCTTCCATCGAAAAGACAAGCTTGTGTGTTGCACACTTCATTACATTCGCCATCCATGAACACCTCCCAGCATTTGATCGGCGCGGTGCAATTCGCCCAAGGATTGATACCCAGTGAGCAATCGTTTCCGTCGAAATCGCAAGCGTATGTGTTACATTCTTCGTCGCAATGATGATCGCTTTGTTTCTCCTTGCAGCCTAATTTCACGCATTGTTCTCTTTGGAAAGCGAGATCTAGTTCTTGGAGAGTCAGCCCTGGGTTCTTGCTGCTGAACCCACCGTTCACGGGGCTTCCATAGCCTCCTCTTGAATGAGGGTCGTGGATATCGCAGTTCTTGCCGGTCCATTGTCGCGGGCAGTAGCAGAGGTAGTCACCAGGTTTGTCGATACAACGCGCTTCAGGATGCTTGCAAGGATTGCTGAGACACTCATTCATAGAATCCACTTCACAATTAATTCCTGACAACCCTGACGGACATTCGCAGACATAACCTCCTATTTCAGAAGTATGGCAATACCCACCATTTTGACAGGGATTTGAGTCACACGCATAGCCAGAATATTCGCAATTCTTGCCGTAAAAACCTTCATTACACAAGCACTCATGTCCGCCCTGAATTGCTGTGCAAATACCACCGTTCTGGCACGGAGAGTTTGCACAGAAGTTCACTTTGGCATCACAGTGTCTTCCCATAAGCCAGGTTTACAGTTGCAATGGTAATCGTTGACGAGCTGCACGCAGTCCTGTGTCCCTGGTATGGAGCAGGGATTCGACAAACACTCGTTGATATCACCTTCGCACCTCGGCCCGACAAACCCAGGCGGACACTTGCACTCAAACCCTCCGACCTTATCGATGCACGATCCGTTATTATGGCACGCATCTTGCTTGCAATCGTTGACGTTGATCTCGCAGATCTTGCCGAGGGTTCCAAAGGGGCAGGAGCAGGAGAAGTTGTTGATGAGATCGTGGCAGGTGCCTCCGTTTTGGCAAGGGTTGGGCAGGCAGTCGTTGACGTTGAGCTCGCAGTTCTGTCCCTGGAAGCCGTTGGCGCAGTGGCACTGGTAGGTGGCGACGAGGTCCTTGCACACGGCGCCGTTCTGGCAGGGCGCGGAGTCGCACTCGTTGATCTCCTGCTGGCAGTACGAGCCCGTGTAGCCGTCCAGGCAGTGGCAGCGGTGGGAGTTGCCGATGTCCTCGCACGAACCGTTGTTGCACAACTGTTTTAGTTTTACTCCTGTAGAGAACAAAATAATACTAAACTCAATGATGCATGTGAGTTTATAGTGTTAACTATGTGTTTACTAGGATACGAAAATAAAAGTATTTGTGTATTAAAAAAACAAAAATATTACAATGGATTGTTCTAAAATAAACACGGATTTTTACGTCACAGAGGCCAAGTGCCTAAAATGAAATAGAATAATATTGATATCTAGGAAGTATTTTATACGCAATGCTTGCACAAGGAAGTGCCACAGTATCATAACAATTCAAATTGATATAAGATATAATATCTTAAACAAACCTTTTCTAATAGCAGCATCTTTGCAGGACACCATCTCAACATCACACAGTTTTCCGGACCACCCAGGCGCACAAGTACACGTGTATTGAGGACCCTTCTGGGAGCATGTCGCGCCGTTCTCGCATGGATTACCTTCGCACCTGATAGACAAAGCATAAAATACCAGATTAAATCTATAAATTGCAATATTTCGGAAATAAAACCACGCTGTTAATTAGTCTGTAGCACCGATGTGTCAGATAACGGAAGCATTACTAATTGGAAAATGGGGAAAGTGAAAGCATTATCGAACTTGCAGAAGTCGACACCCATGCGTCGGTTACTTAGTAGAGCTATGCTATGCTAGAGATGTTCATTTCGAATGCCCTGACTGAGAATTCAGTGAAATCGCTACAATGGTCACTTTTCATGAGATCACACTCTCACATTTACTTATTTTATATTAAAATCTATTAGAACAGTTATTTACCAATCAACATAAGCCTCGCAGTGTTTCCCGGTGTATCCGTAGGGACAGTGGCAGGTGTAGTAAGTAACATGATCGTGACAAGTCGCGCCGTTGTCGCACGGAGAACTGTCGCACATGTTTATACGGAACTGGCAGTTTGAACCCGTGTACCTGTGAAGTAATGAAATTGTATTACTGACTACCCTCTTTACTACAATTTATAGAGTAATGACTACTGACTTCATTCTATCTAGACATAAGTTCAAATACTTTAGAAAATATATTAAAATCGAACGATATTTATATGTTTTAATATATAAAATATACACTAACATAAAATATATATCTTCAACGAATTTTAAATGGGTACTTGTTGCGTCGAGTTATTCACATTTTTTGTTATACACCAAAATTAATTTGACATTTTACTGAAGCGAAGATTCATGATAAACACGGAATATAATTGAATAATTTATTTTAAAAACCCTAACCTTTTATAACCATTCAACCATTCAGGTATGACAAGATATGGTAAAATAATTGACAGTCGAATATTAAAAAAATATACTCAGACCGTACCATCGGACCTTCCATCGTATCCCCCTTCATACCGAAATACAATGACAAATAGACTATCCTCCCCTACTCTATTGGAATACAGTAATAGACTTACCCCGGTGGACAGGAGCAGTTGTATGAGTTGATGCCGTCGATGCAGGTGCCGCCGTTCATGCAGCTCGACTCCGTGCAGTCCTCGTCGTTGGTCTGGCAGTTTATACCGGAGAATCCCAGCGGACACGTACATGTATACGAAGCCACGTACTGAGGGACAAAACGAATTCAAATATAGTAAATATTAAAACAAAACAAATCAGCGTATTGCATTGGCTACAATAAACTGCTATATGAATGAATAGGTACGTAGATATCTGAGCCTCATTTTACACGATACGATACGATCTTATATGGCTTAAAAAAAAGAGATTTTGTATCGCTGAGGGAGTTTTTTGCGCCGTTTCTTCTTCACAAGCTAAGCTAAGCTACAAAAAGTTCCCAAGCGGTGGCAGCAGGAATTAACGATTAAAAGATCTTGTTAAAGGCTATTTTAATAAAGAATATTTTGATTTTGATTCATCATCTATTCGAATACAAATAACGAAACTATCAAGAATAGTAAAAGTTCGTTATATTCTGTAAGTTTGCCTTGCACATTTTATAAATAAATAAATAGTCAATATGATTTAGAATAAAAATAAATGTCATTAGTATGTTACCTGGTTGCAAGTGGCGCCGTTCATACAAGGTCGTGACTGGCACTCGTCGATGTCGACCTCGCAGTGTTTGCCCGCGAACCCGCTCGCGCACACGCAGTTGTAGTCGCCGATACTGTCCAGGCAAGTTGCGCCGTTCTGGCATGGGACTGGAAATATACACCACATTGTCAATAATAACAAACCATTCTTAGATTTACGCGAATTTAACATACATTTTATATAAAACTATTTCTATTATTATTGTCCGCCCCGTGACCACATGTAAAGTAATCGAAACGTCGGGAAGTTAAAAAATGTAAAAATAAACCAAATCCGCGAAAAATCCGTAAATAATAGTTTTAATTCAAAACTATTTTTTTTCCGGATTGATGATAATATGTAAAAAAAGTTTTATTTCAATATTTTTACACTCCAAGAAGAGATACCTTTGCTGGCGAAATATTCAACAATTTTTTATTTGTATAACTTTTTTTCGTTTTATATTGCCTTAATTATCGTCCCATAATTATTTCAATATTAATATTTATTCGGTTCATAAGACGTCAGTAAGGTCTCAAAATAAAATACATAGAATGTTTTCATAATTATTAAATAAATTATTTTTAACTGTCTGAATATATTTCGATGTTTGTTACATTATCATTCCACTCCCACGATAAAATTGAAATACTTCTAAGATTTATTTCATGGAAAGTCTAACAGTCAAAAAGGTCAAATTTAAAATACTTGATGTAATATACTAAATTATCACTTATAGCCTGGTATTCCCACGAAAATTAAAAAACATCTAGGATGCATACAATATTTGCATACTAAACGGATATTTGCATGTAAATAAAATTTAATATACAATTTATATTAATGTAAATATAAAACTATATTTTTTGGTTATATATAATGATGCATATTAAGTCATTATATTGTCATGCGAGTCTAAAAATCTTTGACTTATTATTATTTTAACTAATAATATACTAAAAATTGTAATAGGGACAAGAAACGTTATTGTGTTGTGAAGACAGCCTCGGTGGCAGTTATATTACGGTACGATTATAAAGCCGAGGTCTCGGGTTCGAATCCCGGGTTGGGCAAAGTGATATTTTCTATTCATTATCAGCTCATTCAGGAATTTGTGCCCGATATGGCTATAAGCTCGCTACCTATCATATTGTGGGATCGAACATACAAGGCGAAATGTCGGTGCCCTGGCATCTCTGCCTACCTCTTTTGGGAATAATGCGTGAGTTTATGTATGTATGTTACATACATACATACATAAACTCACGCATTATTCTTTATTGGGTAAAAAAATTACACGATTTTGTAACATGAGTCAATCCATATTGTTTTTCTTTGGTGTATAAATGTGATTCAATAAAGAGGTAATTTTATAGTGGAGGCCACGTACAGGCAAGCGAAATGTCGGACGTCCGCCAACAAGGTGGACGGACGACCTGGCAGGTCGCTTTCAACAGGTCAATGTGGAGATCCTTGAGGGAGGTCTCTGTCCAACAGTGTACTTAACATACTGTTTTTCTTTTTTTGTATAAATGTGTATAATAAACAGATAGATGTGATACTCACAAGACGCACAATCATCAGTGTTAATAGCGCAGTCCTTGCCCTCGTATCCCCGTGCACACACACACGCGTACGAGCCGTCAGTGTTGAGGCACGTGGCGTGGTTGTGGCAGGGCGCGGTGACGGCGCACTCGTCCACGTCGCGCTCGCACAGCGCGCCCGCCCAGCCCACGCCGCACGCGCACGTGAACTCCGCGTACGACGCCTCCGCCACGCACCGCCCGCCGTGACGACATCTGGTGCGGACATTTAAATTAAGTGTTAGAATAAATAGCAATAGCAATTTTATTTATTTTATTTAATTTGAGTGGATCGCAGCTATCAATAGCAAACAAACATATATTATACAAAAGATTACAAGCTAATGCAGATAAGTTGGAAGAGTTTAAAAATCTAATTGATTTACTACTCGCACCTTAAAAGTTAGTTAACATGGACTAAAATATTGATCGCAACTCACAAATAGCAAGTGTAGTCGATAACATTTAACAAGTTAAAAATAAACTGAATTTTGCGATTAATATTTTTTTATGAGCTTGTGCAATCTATGTAGGAGTGTTTTTTTAACGAACCTTTGTAAATAAGAAATTGAACAGCCAATTTTGTGTGTTTAATTTTAGATGTGAGAAATGGTTATAACAGGGTCAGTTTTTTGTTTACAAATTCTGTTTAGATAATATGTAATAATAGAAACAAATTACAAAGATCATGCTAAGGATTCCAAAATAACAAGGTAGAGATGGTAATTTGAAATAGAAATAATTTCCATTACTAATTTAAACTAAGGATTTTATGAGAAGTTATTAGATGGACTTAATGCCTCAGACATTCTCTACCAGTCGAATCTAGAGTGATGCAACTTATTTTTTAACTAGAATAGTGACATACTAAATATAAAGTCAGTACAAAATTCACCTCTTTTATAACCGAACTAAACTCGCTATTTAAACTGTAACATGAATTCCTATGTATTATTTTTCCAAGAAACAATTTACTATTAACATTTTACAATTACACCTGATGCAACTTTATTATACACATAAAAGACAAAGAAACGTTGTATTTACATTACCGTCAAGAAAATCAAAATGTCTAAATATATAAGATCGTACAAATAAAGAATAATAAACCAAAACTCACTGATTAGGAGTGCAAGGGTCGAGTGTATTCTCGCAATTCCTTCCAGAATGCGGCGGCGCGCACACGCATCGGTACCCGTTGACCAGGTCGATGCACGAGCCGCCGTGCAGGCACGGGTTGCCCGCGCAATCGTCGATGTTAGTCTCGCAGTTCACTCCTAGAACACGATGTGTTTGTATAAAAAAGAAAATAAAAATAAATTTACATATAAAAACTTCCACATGATGCAAAAGTTTGCATCATTTAATTTTAGATACATTATATTTTGCCTCCATTTCAATACCATTTAATATTTTATTCATATGCAATGTCACATAAAAACAATTCGTTATATGAACTGTGTGGTAAAAAGTTGTATATAATTTATTCACAATCCTGCGCTCCTTCCATTTGAAGCAGCACCAAAATATGGAATAGTCGAGTTATTGCGACTACTATCGAATCTTCTCTTCAAAACTTATTTAGAGAACGCCTCCGCGGCGCAGTTGGTTAGACACCAAATTTGTGTGGCTCTCGAATATTTGTGTCAAGTCTGGGTGTTTGTGAGACCGCAAACCCTTTCGTAGTTTTTTATACCTACGACACAAGTCTTAATTGATTTTAATGACTGGTCAGCACTAGGTATGTGGCTGTTGGATATATTTATTTATTATTATTTAATGTCAATCATCGTTTATTGTAGATTTTATGAAGAGAATTTTAACTGATGACATTTTATGATAGTTTTTCTTACCAGTAAATCCGAGCACACAGTCGCATTTGTAAGCGTTCAACCGGTCGTGACAGGTGCCGCCATGTTGGCAGGGATTTGAGCTGCATTCGTCTATATCCCGCTCGCAACGCTGACCTGCAACACAATGTACTTACATGTCAAGTGGACTCAATACTTAAGCCTACTTGATGGTCTAAATAAAATCAATGCACGGATTTTGTAAAAATCTCACTACGTATATTGAACCACCTAAACAAATTATACAACGTCTCTGGCATTCCAGCCAAAACTTACGCCAACATACTGATTAAAAACTCCTCGGTGTCCGTCACACACAATATGAGTGGCACGCGACACCCCAGAGCGAGACCATTACTTGATAAAAGCAGTAAACATAAATGTGAAATAAACTAATGATTTTTTCAACAATAAATTACCTCCATATCCAGGCAGACAATGGCAGATGAACTGATTGACGCCATCTTCACAAGATCCTCCATTGATGCACGGGTTCGAGGCACATTCGTTCACGTCCGACAAACATCTGTGGGCAAGAAAATCACAGTAATATACAGGGTATATCAAGACTGCTACCGAAAACGAAGCCGGGTGGTAGTTAAAGAGACTTCAGACACAATGCAACAGAAAAAGTTGCAAAAAAAAGCGATAATTTTTTTTTGTTATTTTTTTCCTATGACTATATTTGGGTGGTAAATTATTTTTTTCCTAAAATAATAGTGTATAATCTAAGGTATAAAAGTGTTTAAATTATTATTTTAGCAAAAACTATGGATTTACCACCCAAAAATGACGATATTTAAAAAAATCATAAAAAATCATTGTCGCGTTTCTTTGCGAAATTTTTAGTTGCATTGTGTTTGTAGTCACTAAAACTACCACCCGGCTTCGTTTTCGGTAGCAGTCTTGAGATACCCGGTATATAGGTATGAATTAGAGAAATTTGTCGAATTCAGTGGTGTGAAGTGGAATGGCCTGTATCCAGCAGTAATATGCTAAAGCCTGCTTATGAAAATGATGGTGGTTTAGTTAGCATTGGTATTAAAATTCCGATGAGAAAACCATCAGCAACGTTAATTTGCAATTATCGTCACTTCACTATTCCACCAAATACAATGCTGACTTAATTTGCCAAACGTTCACGTAGAAGCATAGTTTATATCCTTCTTAGATCTCTAACTTGGGGAACAATAAAATACTCTCTCTTTCCATCCACACTTAACAGCTCAACTTTGAAATTGAATGAAAGTTATGGAATGGTCCGATTTTCCGATCATTTTTCCCACCCTTTTTCATATAGTCGACAGTCCAGTCCAAATGTGATCCCTGGTTGTCCTAAAATACTCCAGCTATAGTTAAAATATAATGCCCGACTGTCCTAAAATGGCCCAGCTGTAGTCAAAATGTCATCCCCGACCATCCCATAACACTCCAGTTGTAGTAAAAATTCCTAGCAGCCTATCCCACAACAATCCATACCTAGCATCATAGTAGCCTCGTGGACACTCGCAGCGGAAGCCGTTGATACGGTCGATGCACTTGCCGCCATTAGCGCAGGGGTTGGAGAGGCACTCGTTGATGTTTGTCTCGCAATGTTGGCCCGTAAAGCCCGGGATACACTCGCATGTGTATCTGAAACGCAAGGGGGTTAGGAATGGTGTTTAAGGTCTTTGGTATACCAGAAATCCGAACTCATAACCTCAAAATTACTAATAAGTAGTAGTATAGACTGCAAATGTGAACCTTTAAACCTTTCATATTTTCGTGCATTACTATGGTATTTTTAAGACAAGTCTAGGGCATTTGACAGTGTAACAAGCTTGGTACTATATGATTTGTGGTAGTTACTTTTATAAGGCGATTTTCGACTTTATGGTATACAAAAAATTACAAATATGGATAAGCAATAACACACAGAAAAGAATCGAATAATTGAAATAACCAATAAGCCAATCTGACAAGTTAAAGCTAACATCTAATTATAGTGAGTTAAAGCGAAAAACAAACGAAAACCAATTTACAAAATAAACTTACTCAAAATACGTATTGCTGCGTGTAAAAGAAAAAATAAATATATTACAAGAAAGACAACAGTGATCAAAAGCAAGTAAGGAAAGCTATAGCGAAGCCAGAAGACAGTTAAAGTATTGCGTTATTTATCAATTATTATCATTGAGGTATAAACCGTAACCGTTACTAGAGCCGGCTTTACAAACAAAAAGTTTGCGCAATTTTCACATAATTAACTTACACAATTTTTCACAAATTAAACTAAATTAAAATATTTTGTCATCCTTAAATGAGTTGAGAGTGTTTTTGCAGCACATTTATCTATATTTTTTTCTGGATTTAGTGATGTGATGTTTCAGCATTAATAAAACAACTTGGTTCCGATAAATCACAACCCATACTATTTATACCTCAAAGATGATTACATTTTATAGACATAGTTAATGTGAATTAGCAATGGCGAGTATGGTATAATACCTGTTGATGCCGTCGATACAAGTGGCGCCGTTCCTGCAAGGGTTGGAGTAGCACTCGTTGACGTTGATCTCACAGTTGCGCCCTGATGTACCCGGCTTGCAGCGGCACTGGTAGCCGCCTATTAGGTCTTCGCAGTGGCCTAGAAGGTTAATAGTTTATTGTTAATATAATGAGGGAAAATTATTGTGAGTAAGGTTGTATCCATAGTTATACCCTTTGAGGTATGTTATGTTCAGTAACAAACTTCCTACATTTAAAGATAGCGAGACCTAGATTAGATCCTTGGATCGGACATGACTAAGTTTGAGACTACATTTTGAAAGATTTAGTTGTAGATTGCAATTCGAGAATAAACAATCTTGACGAAATATACCTATTGAGAAGATGTTGCCTTAATATCGTATAGAGATAATTTAAATTTTAAAAAATATATATTCCAACGAAATTTTCATCTTTGCTTTTTTCTATCAGAAAAATAAGATGGGACAATATTTCAACTACGCACACAAAAGATTTTATATTGAACGTACTACAACACATACTTCTACATTTTTATTTATTATTTATATTTGTATGTTAATGTATGTCGTGTGTATGCGTGCTATTATTGATGTTTAAATCCCATATTTTTTTCCTATGTTGTTGTAGTTTCTCACCTCCGAACTGGCACGGGTTGGACTCGCACTCGTTGATCTGCGTCTGGCACACGCGGCCCGTGTAGCCGGGGTGGCAGTTGCACGTGAAGCTGTTGTCGCCGTCGATGCACTCGCCGCGGTGGCACGGCGCCGACAGGCAGTCGTTTATGTTCGTCTCGCACGACATACCTGACCGAATGCATTCATATGTATTATATTAGTTGTCTGGCCCAGCTCTGCCCAGGTGCAGATAAACTTTTCAAAATGGTGGCCTTAACAATTTAGAATATCTACCAATCGGATCAAGAAAACGATTAACCTTGATTTGTATTTGGTAGATTGTTCACTACTGCTTCCCTCCTATAGGTCATACGAAGATGCTATATAGCCTATAGCATTCATAGACAAATTACCTATCCAACACAATAATATTTTTTTCATTCGAACTAGTAATTCCCGAGATTAGAGGTAACAAACAAACAAACAATGAAACGCTTCAGCTCTATACATTACTTTAATTTTGTGTTCATGGAAATTTTAAGGCATTGTATTGACATTTTTCTTATAGATAAGCTATACTGTACTGAACTGTATCAGCTCATATACGTCCCAATGCTGAGCACGAGCTTCCTCTACAATCGAGAGTACAATTGAGAGGGGTACGATAAGCTACACGTAGCTCAAATTAGCATTTCACAGATTGAATAAAATATCTCCAATGTCGTTAATAAACCAATAACGTCAGTATATTGGCTTAAGCTTAATTATGAACATTCTGACAAAAGTATACAAGCATTGAGACAGTATATCCATATTGCGTACAGCTAAAGAAACAGCAGCACAATTAAGATTGCTCGTCATCAATTTAGCTATAAACAGACTTGCCCTCTGCACTCATTATTGGCCTTATGATATTATATCGTAAGTTTTATTATGGTTCTGCACTTACCAGTGTATCCAGGTGGACATTCGCAAGTATAACCCGCGATGGAGTCGTGACACGTGCCGCCATTACGACAAGGACTCGACGCGCAGTCGTCGATGTTCACTTGGCAACGAGCGCCCGTGAAACTAACAAAACAAATTGTTCAGTTACAATATCTGTTAAAAATACAATTCATTCTAGAAAAAAATATATTCAAAATGTATACCGTGGACTCAGATTAAATAATTTGCATCACTACGCATAATTATTAAATTGAATTGATTGATTGATTAAACTATAAAACAGCGTCAATGATACACAAATATCGTCATAGGTCAAAATTATATTGTCATTTCATTCTGTATCAGCCCATATAGTTACGTCCCACTGCAGTTCCCGGACCTACTCTACAATCGAGAGTGCGATTGAGAGTGGTAAGGCCTTATAGTCCACGACGCTGGCCTAATGCTGGTTGGTATTCATTATCTTTAAAATAGCCATCTGATTCCTTTAAAACGATCTTAGTACAATCAATTTCCACATAAAAAAAAACAGTAATAAAGTTATCCATACCCAATAACACAAGTGCAGCGGAACGCGTTGATCAGGTCGTGGCAGACGCCGCCGTTCAAACAGGGGTTGTTCGCGCACTCATCGATCTCAACCTCGCACTGGGTTCCCGTGAAACCTACAAACAAACAATATTATATTATAAACTTGCCAAATACTTTACTGGTGGTAGGTCTCTCATATGTGAGAGGCCATCTGGGTAGGTACCACCGCAATGTCTATTTCTCCCGTGAAACAACACTGCTTAAATGCACTGTTGTGTTTCGGATTGAAGGACATTGTAGCCAGAGCAACTACTGGACATATTGAGACTTAACATCTTATGTCTCAGGATGGCGAGCGCAGTGGAATGTTGCTACTGTTTATGAGCGGTCGTATCGCTTACCATCAGGCGAACGGCTTGCTCGTCTCGCCATTCACAGCAATAAAAAAAAAATAATAATAAATATTATTATAATACAGAAGCATCTAGTCTATGAAATAAAATAGACTGTAACAAATTAATTCTTGGTGGATACTAATTATTTTGAATTGTATTTATTCTCAATAATAATTGAATGTAAAGATGACAATACAATAAGATAAAATTACAATAACGACCGGGGGTTAGTTTATGATCCGAAACGAAGTCCATATGTTCGAACGTTTTATGTCCGAAGTAACCTATAAGTTTTCACTTCTAAAAACCTTAATATTCTCTATGATATTTATAATTTTCTCCGAACTTATAGAGGATTCGAAAATTTAATGAAGTAGATTTACGGATTTTATCGCGGATATGGTTTAATTTTACATTTTTTGAGTTCCCGACGTTTCGATTACTTTACAGCTTTCGTGGTCACGGGGCGGCCAGTCCGCCCCGTTAATTTAAATAGTTTTATTTCAATGTGTAACATTCGCGTAAATCTAAGAAACCATTATATTCGTACAGTTTCAGGTACGACGTCCGAAAATTCGTTTCAAATCATAGAGTAACCATTCTGTTTCCAAACATTCTTACAATAATGAATAGGCGCTTTCTATTTTGTTCTATTTAAAACAAAAACAATTAATAATTGTCCATATACGCGTTTTTATTATAAAACAATTTGTAGGTATAATATATCACAATTTTTACAGTATAATATAGATCGATATACAAACTAATTAAGATAAAAAGATTGTCTTTGTGAGATCATTAAAAGCGATATAAGTTTTTGAGTCCAAATCGTTAATGTAGTTATTTGTATAACACCCACGCGGTCTTATAATCTGATAGTTCCATTATAAAATACCATAATTTATATTATTAATTATTTGTTACAGATCTTTATCGCACGGATTATCTTATTATATGGTTTTTATTATGCTCTCTATTCGAGATATGAAGCACCGGATAAATTCTTTAAAATGAAAATGAAATATGTGGTCATAGGATAAATTCTTCGACTATTCCGAAACTTCATGTAATTTATTTTACAAGTTCCCATGGCATAGTGGACGTGAGTGAAATTACTTAGTGATTCACGAAAATTTGGTTATGGTGCATATGTTATAGTCAAAGATCGGTATATAGTCTTCCTGAATGGCTGTTTTATCATAATTTTGACCAAAGCCTTCGGTCAAAATGACTAGTCAAACTCAGGAGCGCCAGAGCTTCGAGATTTGACTATAACACATAGACGTGAAAAGTCAATCATAGTTTAGGATTCTTGTGTCACAAGACAATCATATACAATTGACCACTTCTGACATAACAAAACATAAAAAGGATTAACAAACTAACACCATGAAAGAACAGGACGAGACAAAGGGCTCGTAAATTTAGCAAGACACACAGACGGCCCCGTTTGCAACTCAAAAATGCATTTGCCACTAACATGTCCATGCGATATTCGGCGCTGTAAACTCACGTTGTGTTGTCAAAACGCAACAATTATTCCTTGCATGAAATATAGGTTTTAGCTTCAGCGGCGTCGTAAAGTACCTACATAATGGAAGCAACAATGTCGAACCAGGCATACCTTTGTAGATCTGCTCGTAAAGTGGAAGGGTTTAAGAGCCTCAAACGAACGTCGTGAGGTTGAAAACAAAACTTTGTCTAAGATGATAATGATAAGTGAACTATATAACAGATCTGAGAAGGATTTCCAAGGTTTAGCTACACTGAAGCTAGAATAGCTACTGGAGAAAACACTTTGAATTTTAAGAATGCTATAAAAATGATAGAAGGATAAATCACTTGGACAACCCAAAAAATCTAAATGGGAAACCTAAGCCGGTAAAATCCCAACAGGGCCAACCGACACTAAATCCACATAAATATGGATGAGGGGTATCAAAACACATCCGAAATGTGATAGAGTAACCGTTACAAAGGTAACCCTTTGATGTCATTTGCGTCACACAGACGTATGATCGACCCGTGTGGCATTCCATTTGAATATCAATGCAATTATAGTTTTTCGTTTATACTTATGCGACTATGCAAAAGAACCCGTCTCATAGCGTAGGTAATTGTTAATTGAAGAGAAAAGAAAATCAAATACGTAGTGGAAATTTGAACCATGTGAATGAACACGGCAAACACTTTATTGTGCAAGATTTGATCAAGTCATTCCTAGAATTGGTACGTGCGTTTATGAGACCACATGAAGAGCGGTAGATAATGCAAGTATAAAATATAGCAAATACATTTTCTATCAACGATTTGTGTGTGATTGACCATGCACCGAATCAAACGGCAAAATAGTAGTTTAAACCAAATATAATCGAATATTTGACCTCGAAGTTCGGCTGAATATGATACGATATTAATAATTCGTCGTTAATGAAATTATCCGGATGGATTACAAGGTTACATCAATATTTCATTTCAAATAATCCTTACATATCCTCTGATGTTAATGGTAAGGTAATAAATAACATGACTGTTCTTATTTTTTTATGACATGTAATTCCTTCAGTTAATCCTCGTTGAAAAGATTTATATTACGAGTATAGCCTGCTCATCCAGTTTTAACATTCAAAAAGCGTTACAATTACGTCATTATACGCATTTTATACATTTGCTTTCCCATGAATCTCAAAGGATTTCACTTTATGATGGGCAAAAGGGATTTTATGTTTATGCCATAGCAGGACCCGTCTCCATAGAGGAATGCTAATTGGCGACAGCGTTCCAGACGCATCAAATCATGCTATTCTCTTCGCTACACAATACCCAATCTTATACCATAAATCATAACGATCATAATCATGTGTGTTGATGAAGCTCGATCCGGGACTGGATCTCATTGTTTATGTAATTGAAAATCAACTTTATAACAATGAATCAGAGATGAGAATCGAATATTATATCATATTTGAGCATCCGAGCAGGACAATCCAGCTCAGGCCGGTATCCACGGTGCCCATTTAAAGACGCGAAACTTTGCAGAGTGTAATTGGACTTTACTGTTAATGGCATAAGATGGTTTATTGCACACAGATGGACTTTGACAATAATTTTCTTCGGAAATCACTGTCCCGCCGAATTAGGTATGTTGTTTTGCGAGTGTAAAAACACCCGTACCATTATTTGCGATGTGTTTACGTAAATATGTTTTACAATGTAACTTTTCTGTTTATTTAATTCCAATAAAGGGCATTGTGGTCCTATAATCCCACGAGGTTGTATCAAAATGTCTTGCGGGTCAACACACTAGATCTAAAGCCAAGCCCACGAATACGCAATGCAGGCCTTCGCTATTTAGTCAATTTGGTAAAGTAATATTCTAATACAATGTGGAAATGACTAGGTATTGGTATCTAAATCGGTATATTAAAATCCTGTATTCATAATAATTGCATGTTCCACGACGTCGTTATAAATAGATGAATCGACGGAGTAGTCAGAGTAATCATTAAACTCGTCAATAAATCGCCAACGTAGTTGGTTGACAGCGTATGTAAAATGTCTCCTAGGATTATAGGATCCAGGATGGCTATTATGTTTTGTGTTTTTTACATAACTCCCTTAGGTTACATGAGGCTCATGTGCGTGTTATGGTTACAATGATCCTTCTGAAATCATGGAACCTGTCTTTATGAAACTATGGGGATATGTTCACATTAATCCTACTTGATATGTCAATATTTTCATACTGAGAATCGCTAATTTGATAATCGCAACATAAAAAATGATCTATAAACCTCAAAGAAGTCCCTTTCCGATTAATGACCTCAATAATATTTTAATATGTACATAATTCTAGACATGATGTCTATTTTAAATGTCCAAAGACAATAAAACACAAAACCCGGCGCGAGGCGTACATCTAAACGGGTTGGCACAATGAAGTTAGGACAATGCCAATAAAGCGTGATTGCGCAAGAGCACTCGTATTTCTATAACCGACATGGCCTATTCAACGTTTACGGCTCCAAAATGGTAGTCGGGGTGGGGAGCGCCCTGCCCCCTTGCGCAGGCGCATGATATCAAGTCACACAGCGCGAGTTATGGGCTTTCAGCGGGCTATCTAAATTTTATATCAAAATCTTGTTATGCAGAAATGAGACTGCATCGGGTTTCTGGCATATGTCATCAAACGACCTGTGATTTGCGAGGAGTTATCAAGTTAAGTGACAAAAAAGGATCTCACGAAATGTAATGAAGAACTGTTCGGATAGTGCAGCGCCGATAGTTTGACATTAAAATACCCACTTTTCGTTTCTGTGTCAGTAATGTCACAAAAAAATTCAATAATCTGTAATTTTCAAAACTGACCTAATTCATGCAGCATCGATACCGATTAGTTACTGAGAATTCCTACAAAATTGATACTCATCAGTCCATCTCTACTTCAAAAGGCAATTCTAACTAAAGCACTAATATCTATAATCACTTGAATAGATTATTTTGGTCCTTCGAGCCAGACGCCTTTATAACATAAGAAGCGTTATGCTTATATCATGTACCACGGGTGCAATCGTCACGATTTCGGATCACAAGCCACAATGGGAATGGTCGGCGCATGCTAATGTCGCCTTTATGCGCATATTTGAATGGTTAATGCCAGCTTAAGATACACATGACCAGCTGCCCGGGGATTGTTTAAATTATAACATGCCACGAGATGACCAGACCTAATATTTTATGAACAGATAGCAGAGGCTATTAGGGCGGAAATTGTATGAAGAAATGGATGGTGCTTTGGACCATGTTTGGTTTAGAATTAGATTGAATAAAAGTACTTGTTGATGATGGTATTGTTGGCAATCATAATCATGTTTATTATACAAGCTAGGAAATATCTTTGAATATGCAGAAAAGTAAAAAATACAGGTAATGAATTACCCGACATGGGAATCGATTCCTCGGGGCTTCACGGTTGAAAACCTGTGCATCCACTTGACCCATGCGATCATTTCTTATAAAAATAAAGTTTACAGTTAGGAATCACATAGGAAATCCTGTCCTCACATTATACATGAGTATGTAAGAAACTACACGATACTATCAAAATCGGGGTTACAGATATCTAGCAAACTGCGCCACGGCCACTAAAATATTTTCTAAATCCACAAATTCAAAGCCCCAATTATAACGATAAAATACCAACAATTATTTGTCATAGTCAATTAAATTGGTGTTACACGAGGGCGGCACAGATCCGTTCGCAGATTAGACAGGTTCCATGACCTAGCGGAGAACGATTGCAAAACTATAGGTGCAGTTACGATTCCCGCGCTGATCTCACAACGTCTGGATTCGACCTCTAATATATTTGATGCTATCTTTCAATTTCGTGTACGTACATGCATTTTCACCGTTCCGTCATACTCGGAAACGGGTTAGATAATTCGCAAATGTTCAAAGCTTAATGCCTCGTGTGGGACATTAATCCGATCCTGACATACTTAAATTCATATAAGCGGATTTAAAGTTTCACTTTTAAGTTGATAAGGTCTTTTGTTTTTGTTGTATAAATACTCGTATACCGACCGAAGCGAAAATATTATTGTTAAATCCCTACACAGAACAAAAATTTACCTGCTAATATGTGTAATTTTTAATGATAAAATAATTTGTATACATATTATCTAATTGTTCAGCAACTAATTTCAGATCAACGCAACATTCTTATATTCAGCAATTGATCATACAGTTCATTTCTTTTTCTTCATCGAAATTTCCATCTAAAAATCCAACCTTAAATCACCCCTATTACCTCCCAAACAGATCCTGCCATCCACGATACTTTTAAAACAATAACGTCAACCACACACCCGAGTTACTCGAACAGAACTATCTGTGCAAGTAATTACATACAATGTATGCACCGCATTATTACGTCAAACGGAGACTACTCGTTTTGCAAACTGGTATACAGACCACTTGTGGTGTAGCGAAAAATGGGAACGGTGTGAGGTAGAGTTGTATAGCTTTGACGGAATGTTTGCGTGAGTGGGAAGTATTTGAATATTGTTTTTGTTTTATACGAAAAGCGGTGGAGTTATGGAAAGTAAGTAATCATCAGTGCTCAGAAAGGAAAGTAGGACCTGAGGACTTTTTGGGCGCCGGAGAGGAATGCAGAGATATGCAAAGAGACTAAATACCACTATTCTCCAGGATTGCCGTTCCATGTTTGTACAGCGCCATTAAACAGTGCCGTGATCTTGTTTTTCATGTTCGATTCCATGTTTTTAATAAAATACCAATACAATGTGTACAAGTTCATTAACCTAACCATACAGATATTCTTTAGTGATCAATATAGCTGCAAAACTTGACATACTTCAATCACTAATACAAGATTTAAGCAGATCCTATCATATGACATTCCAGAGAAAAAATTGCAAATTACAGGAAGGCAATAAATTGTGAATGCGATATATCTTCCTTCAAAGATCACGCAACGGTTACCCACACAAAAACTAAAGAGCAAAGACCTAAAGGACATATTCCATAAAAAAAATTATAATGCTGTCATAGCGAGTTCCCTTGCATGCCCTTATTGGAACACAGGCCCGACCGCTCTGGGAGCAGCCGAGCGTGATGCTAACCCGACCAAATGTAAACACCACGCCAGTCCTACACACTCACACTACATCTCGCATGTACAACTTGGTTGAGTAATAACTTACATGATGACTACGGTCAAGCGGACAAATCGAGTAGGCTGTGACGACAGTTGTATTTGTATTTATGTTGGTTATTTTTCATTTAGTCGTATTACATCCGAGGTCGTTCGGATGAGTAGTTCTGTACGCACTATTGCGTCTGTGACATGTTTAATGCACTTGACATGTATTTTATGTGATAATAATACTGTATAAAGGGTAATAAAGTAGGACTGTAATTTGAATGAATATTCGTTGGTGTTTCGTAGTTCAAATGACTTTAAATGTTCTGTGCTTGCTACCGATTTAACTTATTTGCGTTAGGATAAAACTTCATCATATTTACTTATGTATATGTTTATCTTATCATAGATACCTTTTACTTTATCCAGGATTAGCCAGTTTTAATGTAGGTATAACCGTATCACATGAAATAATAGTTTTAAGGTCATATTCGACACAACTTTTTTTCTTCTTTCAACCCCCAATCCTCCACAATCTCGAAACCAGTAACGCAACTGCTCTCAATCTCGCAAAGTTCTTGCTCATGATTTAGGACTAAAACAGACTCCCAATTAAATTCCTTACAGTCTCGAGTACTCAATCATCGCCAATAGTATATTAATATTAAACATTTTACAGCTTATATTGAACGGTGCGTTTACACCCCAATAAAATCATTGTACCAACCACTTGACTATACCATCCAATTATAAATAATCGAAGTTAACAATGTTACGTTAATTTTAAACCGTACGGTTGTAATATTATTTTTACAATTGTTGTAAAAACTCAACGAGGGTACGGGTAATATCAATTATCAATTATTTATAATAAAGATATTGTAATTTGACAATGTAAAAAAAATTTAAAGTGTCATACGAGTATTTAGGACAGGAGAATTATAAAAACGGACAATTTAAAAAAATGTGAATTTAATTTCATGAGTATCAATTGCAGAAGAATTCTTCAAACCGTATAAAGACTGGAAGAAAATATTGTAAAACTAACAGGCGTTGGTATTTTATTCAACATCAATTCTGCGACCGATCAGATCAGATAACGCAAAATTCAAGCTAACATGAAATTCTTACTGAAGCTAACTTTAGAAAAATTGTTTGTCAAGATCTCCCTAATAAACAATATACGACCCAAACCCCTTAACTACAAGATCACAGACCAAAACAATCAAGAGCGTTATCACCAGGCGTAAGATTATGTAAAGGTATCTGAGTATCGTGGCGCGGAGGCGTGCGCGAGCGTTTCCGCCTCGAAGACAATGCGCGGGCGCCGCGATGCCCTGCCATCATGGGGCTGTAGGGCTGACATTTATACAATAAATAGACAAATAAATCTCGGAATAAAGGTTGTTGCATGTCGATGGAGACAGGTCGTTTCCTAACTAGACACCTATGTTCAATAGTGGACTTCTTTGGCTGATAAAGAAATCCTTCCATAATACCCAAAAGATAACTAGATGTTCAATAATGGACTTCTTTGGCTGATAAACAAATCCTTTCAAAATTCTCATGATTGTTTCCGTGTGACAAAGAAGTTTGTGAACATAAACCAAATACGAATATTCTGCCGACACATGTGGTGTGAGGCTATGACTTTTTGGGAAAAATTAAACGAAAGCTTTCCACTGATATTTATAAAATATTATCATGACCTTGTAAGGTTTACAAATACAAATTAACAAAACCTAAACTAAATTAAAACAAACAATTCACTTTCATAAACATGACAGTTCATTCCTTCTTTCCTTGTCCATAATTTCCATATTGATTTATAGCAGAAACAAAATAGCAAGTCAAACAAAGCAACGGCCCTACTGTATCGGCCGTCGCGACCCGACAAATGATACTTATCGCGGGTCAGAGCTGTCAGGCCCGAGCAAATTGTAACTTCGCCATGTCAGGAGTTCCGACACCATTTAAGGCATCACCAACCTCTGCACCAGTGGTAACCGAGGGCTTTGCCGTATGCAAATAAATAATAAGTTCTAGTTTATTTTTAAAGACTATCCGTCTAAATACTCATAATTGTCAATTTGGTCAACCAGGAACAACAATGGTACGCAAGGAATGAACTGTACAGAGCATTGAAGCCTAACTGATACTAGTCTGTCAAAAATAGCCAATATTGAAACATTTAATCCATCCGTAACCATCGTGGTGGTTAATGAGTATAACACAGATCAATTTGATATTGGACTAAGATGGACGCGCATACATATACCTATCTGTACAAAACTGGCAGATATGACCCATCACCAATATTCTGAGTGTGATTAAAAAGAATCCACAAAACCCATCCTAACTAAATGAAATAATATTTATTTATTCCTCATGTAGGCAAGTAATTATTCGTCATTATACTAAGAAAAAACAACCCCCAATGCTCTAAAGTCATCAACAAATAATACAAACATACCGTGCCAACCCGTGTCTATATCTATTCCTTTCGAACTCAGTCTGTCCCGCTTTAATAGTAATGATAATCATCAGGCAGTGCGCGCCGTCAAGAAGGCAAATTGGTATCTTCGCGACGTCAACCATTGCGCCATTTAGATACAGTTTTGTGGGGAAACGTCGTAAACAAAGCGAACCTCTAGATATACACTGCAGATATAGTTTATGTAGCGGACAATGTTAAACTGGTTACAGTGTGACGAAAGTTGCAAAATCGTGCGGATTGCCGAGAGATGGTAGTTTTCGACAGTCAATACATTACTTGAACAACACTTTATTTGTTATATACCGTAGTTCACTAAATCAATATCAAGACTTCTAAAACCCTTCGGATATATAAACAGAAGCCATATCTCAATTTATTCAAACCACGATCAATTATAAATAAGCCATCACAAGTTCTCCATAATTAATATGAAGTCTACCTATATACATGACGCCAATACGTTAAACTATTACCCAAACTCCTTCATAGATTGATAGAAAATTAGCACTTACCAGGCATACACACGCATCGGAAGGTGCCAGGGTCGTCGAGACAGGAGCCGTCGTTTCTGCAAGGATGGCTCTCGCACTCATTCACGTTGGTCTCACAGCGCGGGCCAGTGAAGCCCACGGAACAGTTGCAAGCAAAGGAGCCAGGAGTGTTCACGCAGATGCCGTCGTGCTCGCACGGAGAACCTAAAGAAATTGATAACAGGGATTGAATTGGATGCTTTGAAGCAATATAATTGAAAATGAAGTGCAAGAATCTAAAAATGCAAATGCGGTTTGTTTGATTTGTAAATGTGCTGGTGGCTTGAAGCTCTGGAAGCCACTTTCCTTGTCTTCATTTGCATACATCCTATTCTTACCTTGTTCACATTCGTTGATATCCTCGGAGCAGTCCAGACCTTTGTAGCCAGAAGCGCAGGAGCAGGTGTAGGAGCCGTTGATAGGGCTGGTATCGCAGATGGCATCGGCGTGGCATGGGTTGGAGGTACAAGCGTCATCCAGATGGCATAGGAGACCTGGTAGAATACAGTAGTAAGTAAAAAGCCTATGAATAAGTCTAAGTTGGATGCCATAATACATTCTAGCTAAGAAGAGATGCACTTATGTGTGAGAGGATGATAGTGTTAATATATCCTAGGATTAATCGAGCGCTCGGGCCTGGGCGCAGTCTGGCTCCGCTGTCCAGTCAAGGCAGCGGAGAAAGTCGTGAAGGCGGGACGTGTCCTGTCCGGACGTACCGGACGGGTCGGTGCGGGTCGAGCAAGAGGCGGAATGGTTCGGGGTGGCGATGTCGCGCGTCTGCGACGCGGCCATGCCCCAGGTCACCCGCCTCCCAGCGAAGCGCCAGGTGTACTGGTGGTCGGCCGAGCTCACTGAGCTGCGTGCGGCTTGCCAGGTCGCGCGCCGTCGACTCGCCAGGCACCGTCGTCGTCGGACCCGTAGACCAGGCGACGACGAACAAGAGCGGCTCCTTCTCGACCTCCACAGAGAGGCGAAGAGAGCGCTGCGGGTGGCCATCGCACGAGCAAAGGCTGCGGCGAATGATGAGTTCCGGAGAACTCTCGACAGAGATGCATTGGGGCGTCCGTATCGCATGGCTGAAAAAACTCCGCCCGTGGGCGCCCCCAGTGACTACGAGTCTCCGGACTGACCTCGTCGAGGACGTCGTCGCAGCCTTGTTCCCGGCCACTGAGGAGTTCACTCCTCCTCCACCGATGGCGCCACGTCCATCGGCGCCATCGTCGTCATCGATTTCGGAAAGGGATATCCCGGAGGTTTCGCCGCAAGAATTTGAGGCGGCAGTGCTTCGACTGCGGAGCAAAAACTCGGCCCCGGGGCTTGACGGGGTGCCCGGTCGTGTCTGGGTGCTGGCCGTCGAGTCGCTGGGTACGAGGCTCCGCGGCCTTTTCTCTGCGTGCCTGGAGCAGGGCATCTTCCCGTCGCGATGGAAGACGGGCAAGCTTGTCCTGCTTCGGAACACGGCTTTCTTGTCGCCATCGTCGACGAGGTGTGCAAGCTTTTTGAGCGTATTATTCACGCGCGCCTCATCGAGCACTTGGAGGACACGGGCCCGGACCTAGCGGATTGCCAGTTCGGGTTCAGACAGGGCCGGTCTACGATCCACGCGATTTTGCGGGTCAAGGCACAGGCGGAAGAGGCGGTGTCCCGGGGCAAAGTCGTGGTGGCGGTATCTCTCGATATCGCCAACGCTTTCAACATCATGCCCTGGGCTTGCATCGTTGAAGCACTGCGGTACCACGAGGTGCCGCCCTACCTCCAGTGCACGCATGGTGCACGCGTACCTTTCTGACAGGTACGTGGTGTATCCGGGCGCCAGTGTGTGGCACCGAAGAGCGGTGTCGTGCGGTATTCCACAGGGGTCGGTCCTGGGCCCGCTCCTGTGGAACATCGGGTACGATTGGGTGCTCCGTGGTGCCAACCTTCGGGGCGTCGCTGTCGTCTGCTATGCGGACGACACATTAGTGACAGCGACGGCCAGGACTTTCAGGAGAGCCGCCCTGCTAGCCTCATTTGGCACGAGACTGGTGGTTGGCAGGATTCGGCGACTGGGCCTCAAGGTGGCCCTGAACAAGACCGAGGCCGTGTGTTTCCACGGACCTCGGCGTGGGCCCCCACCAGAGGCCCACCTCACAGTGGAGGGCGTGCGGGTTTCCGTCGGCTCGAGCATGAAGTATCTTGGCCTCATCCTCGATGGCCGATGGAATTTCCGCGCGCATTTTGAAAAGTTGTCGCCGAAACTGGTGAAGGCAGCGGGCGCACTGGGGCGCCTGCTGCCCAACACTGATGGTCCTGGCATCCCTTGCCGAAACCTGTATGCTGGAGTCGTGCGGTCCATGGCCCTCTATGGAAGTCCCGTTTGGGCCGAGTCCCTGAGCGCTCGTTGCGTGCGCCTGCTGCACCGCCCGCAGCGCATGGTGGCGCAGCGAATCGTCAGGGGTTACCGCACGGTCTCGCACGAGGCGGCCTGCGTTCTAGCGGGAACTCTGCCCTGAGAGCTGGATGCTAAGACCCTCTCTGTCTGTCTTCTTCGGACGAGAGGAGGCGTCCCAGCGCGGGCAGAGACTGGTGTCCCGAGAGGTCGAGGCAATGTTGGCCTCCCTCCGCAGGACCGCCGTGGAGAAGTGGCGTTCCAGGTTGGAGAACCCAAGTGCTGGCACGAGGACCGTCGCGGCAGTGCGACCTGTCCTCCAACAATGGCTGGAGAGGCGCCACGGTGCGCCGACATTCCGATTGGCGCAGGTGCTCACCGGGCACGGCTGCTTCGGTGCGTACCTGTGTCGCGTAGCCGGAGCTGAGGAGTCCGCCGTGTGCCAACACTGTGGCAACTGCCGCGAGGACACGGCCCAGCACACACTGGAGGAGTGCCCAGCCTGGGACGAGGAGCGCAGCGCTCTCACTGCGGTTTTGGGTGGAGACCTCTCGCTGCCGGCCGTGATCGCCGCCATGGTCGGCAGCCAGAGGTCGTGGCGAGCCATGCTCTCCTTCTGCGAGCGCGTCATGTTGCAGAAGGAGAGCACCGAGCGGGATCGTGAGCGGAACGATCCCGCTCGTCGTCACCGCAGACGAAGAACGAGGCGCCGGGACGCCAACTAACCCGGCGCCGCAGAGGCCACACGGGGCCGCCTTCCCTATCCTGGCGGCCCCCGAGAAGTAGCGCTATAAGAGTCAAAAAGCCGCGTCGCTGTAAGCGGCAGTGCACGTGGAGGCGGTCCTGGCGTGTCTGTTGAGCGGTATCCCGGGGCCGTCTCCAAAGTGCAACGATGGTGGCCAACGCGGGGTTTTTAGTCGGTATTTCGGTGCGCAGACCAATAGGGACCCGTCCCAGCATCACGTCTCGCTGGGCCGGAAGGCGCACCGGTGAGTCCGACACACCCTCGCCACTTCGGGGCGGGATGGTCCGTAAAGGGATTTTACCCGCGAGAAAAAAAAATCGTAGGATTAATGGACTAACATCGAATCAAAACTAATTGTTTTCATAACTGTTCCTCAGGTCAGATCACGAATTGAAGGATGGTTTTAATCACATTTTCCACTTAACATTCTTGAGTATGAAGCCCACGGTGTGGTCGTCTCCATATTGATAACTTATTAAGCACAGGAAATTGTAGTAAAATAATAAAAGGTAAATACATTGTCGATGCGAATGAGCGTTGGAATCGATGCGTCATTAATCAAGATCGATGTAGAAGCGAGTTAGACCCGACACACGACCTAGTGCGACGCGTATAAATCGATTTATAGGGAATTAATCATGTTGTGACGTCCATGACATGATCAGCCTAAATGTGTCGTGTTTCTAGCGCTGGGTGTTTTATTGCAGACATGACTTCGGGCTTGCAAAGGCAAACCGTTTAAACATCGTAAATGCCTCGAAAGCATCTCAGAGTTGATCCTTTAGTAATCTCACTAATCATTGGATTTTATTCGTTTGAAACACTCTCTTTTGGACTCGTATTTGTATCGATTCATTTTCATGTAAATACTGAGTATTGCAAAGCGAGTTGCCGCATCAGTTCTCACTTCAGCGAGTTCCTTTGTCTCACTGAAGCCCCAACAAAGAAGCCTACACGACACTTACTACAACTTCCCCGACAATTATCACATCCCATCTGCTTATCGAAACGTATCTAATTCGCAAACGTTGATAGTATATTTACGTTAACTGGCGGTATTATTTCCACGTCTTGTGCAACGGCGTGTGACAAGCACGACATTATGTGCCGTGTAAAAACTGTCGAGCCTCAAAGCTGTCCATATTACTTTGGCACGGTTTAATCCAGTTTTTGTGCAAATAATATAATTGTTCGGTTGAACTTTAGCATTTAGTGAGCGCGTTTTAATGGACGTAATCAGATAGAATGTCGCTAAGTTGTGCAAGTGTTGGAGTTATCAAAATTAGAATTGGAAAATCTTTGATCAGCAGTATTAACGGAGATCTTCGATAGGCATAAGTTTTCAAAGTATGGAATTTAACATTCTATTTTGTATTTCACTGAAGTTACTCGCTTTTCTTTAATCCTCGCTATTTTTGCAGTGAAACCTTAATATCAAATTTAGAACAAGGGTAGTTCCAATGAAAATATTTTTAAAACTTCTGACTATTAAACTGAGATGCGATATTTAATTAGATCAACATCATCGTAGGAAATCAAATTTCTCTTTACCTGTCTTCCCCGGAGTGCACTTGCAGTAGAAGGCGCCGACGCGGTCGATGCAGGTGGCGCCGTTGAAGCACGCTGCGCCTGCGCAGTCGTCGATGTTCACCGAGCACTCCGGGCCCGTCCACCCGTTCACGCAGATGCACGAGAACCCGCCCACAGAGTTGGTACACGTCGCACCGTTCTGACACACCAACGGCCTGCCGACAAAACATTAGCCTTAGAAAATCATTTAAATATATCAAAATTAACCGAACATAGTCCTTGGTGGTAGGTCTCTCATATGTGAGACTGCCTGAGTGGGTACCATCGCAATGTCTATTTCTGCCGTCAAACAACAGTTTAAATGCACTGTTGTGTTTCGGATTGAAGGACATTGTAGCCAGAGTAACTGGACATATCGAGACTTAACATCTTGTGTGTAAGGATGGCGAGCGCAGTGCGTGCCAAGCATTGTTTTGTAATTCAAGGTGTTGTTTGGTTTTGCAGTTAGTTGCGTAGTTCATGAGCGGTTGTAACACTTACTATCAGGCGAACGGTATGGTTGTCTCGACATGCAGTGCAATAAAAAAATCATATAAATATACCCAAATACACCCAACAGTTACATAGACCTGACCCACACTAAGATCGAGGCATGTGTCGTGGGTTTCAGAAACTACGAGAGACTTTTCGATCTCACGAATACCCAGACCGAATCTAATACCTAAGGATAACACAAACATTTGTCCCGGTGCGGGGATCGAACACACTACCTTCCGTTTGAGTATCTGACTAACGTCACGGAGGCTGTCATCTTGACTTCAAATCGTAGCATTATAGATACAGTCGATGTATAAATTGTTCTATTTATCAGTTTCACATATTAATGCTTATCGAATCCGACTATAACGCACTCGGAATGCTTATAAACGTCAGTTAAAACTACTTATATTAGAGTAACATCTCAATCTACTGCCGAGCTGGTAATGGAATTTGATAATACCAACGCTTAGTTAAATACAATGACAAAATTTCCAATTAAAGCGACCGCAGTGGCCGGCCACGCATCACATGCAGTTTTATAAGGATTTTAAAAAGTTTAATGCCGCCTATTAACGCGTTTAGTGGATGTTTATGTGAAAGCATAATGCCGAGTGAGGAATTCTTGAGACAAAAGGCACGGCGGTAGCTTAAATGAATTTTCCATCACTCTAATGTGATGTTTTAAATTCGCCACACATTAAAAAGGTTAATTATGAAACACTTATCGTACTTTTAAAATATTTCACGTTAAATGCGAAACAAAGAAAACACTCATTACGCCATAATTTAAAACATAATTAAAAGTGTACATCCGTATAGCCCAAGGCGACGCTCACACACGATGACCACCAAACTTAATCAAGGTACAGCACCACAAGACATATATCACGTCCCAACAATTCAAGTACAAACGAGTTAAGAAAAGCATTCGTTCTCATCGGGAAGTTTGATATATGATCCTATTTAATTACTATAAATTATAATAATTACGAGTAAAATGATTTTCCATTTAACGTTAAATGTTTAATCACGTCCCCATTTCATAAGATTTATGCGGTCGGCGGTGCAATCGAGCGCGGATCGGGACCGGGCGCGGCACGAGCGAAACTCTTATCTGATCAAATTTGAAGTCCACCTTGTATTAACAAGCCATTTGGATAGGAAATCAGCGAAATTGTGGATATCTCGGTATTGTTACAGAACTGTACTTTTAGTAACAAGACGTTGAACAGAATTTGGACGTATATCACGATAAGTGGTTAGCTTCTAAAGATAAATATTTATTTGAAATGCATATTTATTTCATCACCAATCCTATTCATGTATACTTACTTTTAATTGAAGAATAAAGTTTCTTAAAGAATGCAATAAAGTTACAACAATCAGTAGTAGTGTAATCAGAGAGCGAATGCATGGTATTCGTTTTTTTCGAAAATTGTTCCATAATTATCTAATTTTGTGTGATCATTATTCATGCCACCCACGAAACAAGATTTGAACATGGAAAACTACTTGTATAATAGTATTATTCTTGAGTAGACTGTGATAATATACCTATAGATGCCAGTGATCTTTCCCCCCATTTATCTTCTAATGAAGAAAAATATTCGGTGGTTGAAGCGATTAAGCAGTTGGTTTACATCGCTAACGTCTTTCGAGTTCCATTCTCAAACACATCAACTTATACCTGTTTCAATATTTTGTGATAATGTCCTGCACGGAATTTCGGGAATCATCAGTGTCATAATCAATTTTTTCCTCATCATCATCATCATCTCAGCCACAGGAAGACCACTACTGAACATAGGCCTCTATAAGGATCTCCACATCGACCTGTTGGAAGCGGCCTGCATCCAGCGACTTCGGGCAAACTTAGCCAGATCGTCCATCCACCTCGTAGGCGTCCGACATTTCGCTTACCCGTATGTGGCCTGCATTCTCGAACTTTTCCGCTTATTCCATTTCGGGAATGACCGAAAGCAGATCTTTAAGGTAATATAACAAACAGCACCAAACAAGCAAAATAGACCACAACAAAAGACATTTCCATCAATTCGCATGGAGAAAAACAACGCATATAGTAAATGGTGGACGATCATGCAATTTATAACAGTAAGACCGGTGGCATTGAACCCGCGAGCACACGGAAGGCGGGCCGTACGAGATGATTGCCTACTCGGTCATCATCATTAATCATTATTCGCTTTGTACGATAACCGGCATCGCTAGGGCGGTGAAAGCAACCGCTCCGATTCAACCGGGCGCCTTTTTCGTGTTTTAGAAGCGGCAATCAATCTAGGGTTCATTAGGCAGATGCTGGGACAACTGACGCGGTTTAATTTATTCGCAGTACGAAATCACTTTGACTAGGCGGCACTGCAGATTGATTGATTTGAGTGGGATATTCTTCAAAAGTTTTTATTACACGCAAAATGACTATGTTGCACCTGATTGTTATTTTGATTTAATATTTGAGAACAAGAACATGGTTACGTTTATGTACCACCCATCCTACTTTTTCTTATAGCTTTAATCAAAGGTTTCCGAGATGAAGTAGCAATCTTTGGCACAGCTTTTTGGTACAGCAGATTTCTAAAAAGACCACATGGAACCGGCCTAAACCCTTAATCGCTGATAAGTTACACAGGAAAAAATTCTTAAGAGCGTATACACCTTGCGCGCAAAGTCAACTATAGGTATTTCTTCGTTAATTTCACGCACACATAAGCGACCAAAGCTGTGTGCGTAGAGCTGCCGCGTCGGCTCGCTATACAATCGGCTCAAACAACTTTGATCCGTGCGCTTCAAATATTCAATTGAAATGTAACTGTAATATAATATCATAAAAATATTTTATTTGGATTATAAGTAGACAAATATTACTGTGCAAGCAAAGAATAATACAAATTTTGGATACTAATCATATTTTCGTTATTATTACATTGTTAAGTTGCATTCAAATCAGTGTTCAATCAGTATACACTACGGACGTTTTATTAATCATTTCGTGTTCGAACACATAAATAGTGTTAGGGGCCTTACAACCCCTTACAATTACGAAATATATTTAATTTTATATTACAATACATAACATAATTTAGCCTCGGAATTACATCCCATTATATTACCTGAAACATAATTTATACTCACTACAAAATCATTGTAGGTAATAAAAATAATTAAATATTTTACTACCAAAGTACTAAGATGTGGTAATCGCATTCCGCGCGTGGCTATTTTTACTACACGCGGCATAATCGACTGCAGCCAGGCCGGAGCGACGAGCGATACGTCCTCCCTCTAGAAGGCCTTGCGGCGGTCTGATTTGATCCACGTCGGACAGCGTGTTTTATAGTGGTTTTTAAAATATTTGTAGAAAACATGAAAACTAATTTTGTTGAAATATAAAAATAGTAATTTATTGATAAGATGTTCTTCTATTGTAATGTGCAATTGCTATAAAAAATTATGTACGATAAGTTAGTGAAAAAAAAATATGATCTTGACGAGAGTTTCTGAATAATTTCGCATTGTTTAAATTTTTATTTTTCAGGAACTAAACACAAAAAGATTATTTTTCTCAGCAAAATCCCTCCATAAGGGTCTTATTAGTCTGATAATATTTTTATTTTCATCTTATATTTAGTGGTTTCGGATATCTTAAGCTTCTAAATTGCCATTTAAAGCCTAAATAACGAAACTTGTGTTCAGTAATCCGTATAGTACTCACAAATTATCCATCAATCTATAATGTTATCTATAATTCAAGCAATATTCTAAAAGTACACTTATTCTGCCCTATTTTCATTTTCCTTCACTTATGTCCATCCCATGGTAGTCGGTAAGAGATTGCCTTGAGCGATACGACTGCCATTTGTACTCTTATGTTAAATATAAGTTTTAGTTTAAGTATTATTTGGTGTACAAAAAAGAATAAAAATAAATAAATAAATAATTAATGTTTTCCACCAAAATCCCTAGATGACAACCTTTTCTAAAATTAGTAATAATTATTTTTCCTTTAAATTGTTTATTGGTGGCTATTAACTCATTTGAAAAGTCCTGTTTTTAAGCCAAAAAGCGCATGCAGGGTATAAACGCTCTTAAAGTACCCGCTACATCCCATAACACAGGCTGCAATGACCGCGGTACCCGGTAGCGTGGACACGCGCATGCGCAGCTTTTGTTAATGATGCGCAGCGCGCCTCGCGAATTTATGCGAAATGCAATCAAGTCGTAAAATTTAACGCCATTTCATAAAGCAAATTAATTGCGAGGTGTAAAGACAAACTACTTCAATTAACGGAAATTTTAGGTTTCAGTATTCTTTTTTTTTTTTGTTCATGTTAATTCTTAAATGAGAAAAATAGTAACAGTAGTGTTCAAAGACATTGGAAATGTCCATCACAGGTAAACAAATTAAACCCGATTACTACACTATTACTAAACTACTAATTCTTCCAACAAATTTATTATCTCTGAATATCTCTTAAGCTTTTAATGATTATTTACTAGGAATATTAACCTTCCATGGGCTTTACTCATTCATCCTCCATGCGTTATCCTCAACAGCCGACAACGAAGTTACTACTTCTCCGATTCCCGTAGGTGTTTATGGACGCCGTGGACCACTTCAAAAACACTCCGAGCTTTATCTAAATCGGTGAGGCCATTACAAATAATTACACAATTAAAAATACACGTAGCCCGTTTAACAGCATCCTATCAAACACGGTCCAGTTAAAATCCATTAAAATATCAAATTTCATCCAAATTAGTGGACATTATCGCTCCCGTATTCCCTACAAGTCACCTCCCATAATTACATTCTTATCTTTCGCATTTAGATCCGGGTAAAAGGTCAGAATTAGAATTTAAAATTAAAACTAAAAATAACAGGTCAAACCATTAAGCTACCACATTTCATCAGTCTATCACCGCGGCGTCACTGGCAGCGGGGCGAAACCATCGATCCTCATAATTGATGCATTTTGTATTTTCTTTCAATTGAATACTACACCAGAATTAGAGAAACCTTTAAACTATACAAGTGAGCACAGACCGGAGGTCAATCGTTTCTGGATCTTGTCAGTTACAAATGGCAGGCAGGGAGATCTTGATAGTCGAGGTAATAATGAAGACTTTCGTTTTTTACACTTTACTATTTATCATGAATGCAAATTAGTCAGTTTTGTATTGAATAATGGCTGGTAGTCTTGAATTTGGATAACGGCTTCTTTGCTGTCGTGCTGTATGTGATTTATTTTACATTTTAATACGTGCAATTTATTATATAGTCAATCTTATCCGGAGCTTGGAAGTATGATACGAAGTTTGTAAGCGATACTGTATGGTCACTACAGTTTCATGATTATTAGATTTTCATATTTAGTATTTACCCATACATTCTGAAAATAATTACTTTAATAAACATTGAAATAGCAACGTTCTTAAACCGAAGACTAAGTAAGGAGTTCAGTAGTCACGCTGAATGTATAAAGAAAATAACTTTACAATAAACGCTGATAATGAATACTTATAGACATCCAACAACTCGTTTGGCAGTGGCATCTTTCACATAACCACAGCAACATGAATCCAGTATGGACGCGCCGCTCAAACAAACGACTCTTAAATCCAGCACAGAAGTCGAAACAATAATTTTAAAACCAACAAGAAGCCTAATTACAAACACGCCAAGACCAAAAGGTCTTAGAGCGCGTACATATCTCATCTACAATAAGACATTTACTTAACGCAACTACCACCGCATATTCAGAAACCGGCTCCCGTAGGCCGTATGAGATGAAACATCGTCATCTCTTTCACCATGATTAAACTTAATAAGAAAGAAAGAGACAGAACCGACACGGTAATTAAAACTCACACGTATAAGTAATTAATAAACAATTCGAGTATTTAAGGTTCCGAAGCGGCTAATAAATTTACATGTGTGGGTATTCAAATCATGTACCGTTGGAATTTCTAAAGGTTTGTAGGAAATATTTTAATTGTAATAAATTTTGGTTAAATATCAACCGATTGGTAATTTGTTGGTATTTTTAAGTTGGACATGGTTGACATTTCATTCACGTCGACGGAAGAATGTGTAGATACGACGGCAACATCGGCCACGCGACATGTTTAATCAGACGAGTTAAATTATGTTATTTACTGTGCACGAGTGGAACATGTTCGTGTATTTACTTAAGACGGAAATAATAAATTAAATGTTATGACAATTCCACGTCGTATTAAACATAGATGTGCATCTTTAACTAGACTGGATGACGTAGATGAACCAGATCAAGGGATCACGAGAAAAGTATAACGAGCGGGATATGATGTAATAAAAAAGGGAACGAAAACTCAATAAATGATCAATGACCTCAATTAGCATCCCATAATCCAAGGCACATGAAAAATAAAAATAGAGAGGTCTGGCCTGCATCACATAAAGGTAAGCAAAAACGGATTCCCATTTTCCCGCTCCCATATCAATTTCACATCCACTTTCTTCTGACGCATCCTGATCGGTTCTGGGTATTACTTACAGCATTCATTTATTAATATTTATCCTATTCACTCTGGAATTCGTGTACAAAAAACATACAAAACCCGTAGAAAAATTTCGATCGGGGCAAAAACAGCGCGACTGAAATCCCCTCTGAAGCTTCGCGCCATCATTACAAGACCAAAAAGAACTACACCCACAGACGTAATACGATATCGGGCACGCATTTATCTGTTTCGTTTCATGAGCCAACGACTCGGATAGTATGACACTATCCCATGAGACACCACAACAGGCTAAATGCAATCTTATCTCTATTCCGTAGAATTCAAAATTGAACAGGAATGATAAAGCTTTTAGAACGCAATGCATGTAAAATAAGAAGTAAGGGAGTACGCTAAGCGGTTAAGACATAAACCCAATATGTTCACAGATATGCGACTTATATTTTATAATTTAGCAGGGGATTCTCTGGATGTGAGCTGTAAATTCGATATTGGATTATAATTTAGAATAAATTTGGCAATTGAACTTGTACGATATTTCCGATGCACTCAAGATTTCTCCAGGATCTACACAATAAAACTATGAGCTTTACTTTTATCGTGTTGCGGGCTGGATCTGTTGCAAAGGTGGAATAGATAGTGTTGTTAATAGCCCTATGATAACGAGTTATTTGGAATTAAGTAGATGATTTCTCATCAGATATATAATAGAAATATCATTCATTCAAGTCAAAAAAAAACATTGGTAATATGAAAGTTAATTATTTATTTTCCGATAAGGCTGCATATTGAAAATCTCTATTAATTATTTTAACCAACCAAAACAAGACAATAAACTCAACGAAAAATTACCTTAACTTACCCAAACTCTCAGAAATTTTAAACAAATAATTATCATTTCATTTTCAAAGCGTAACAAATCACATTCTTGTTTATTACTTGTAAACTAAACTTTATTGACTCTTAATAAAATCTATTATTTAATAAATAGATATTCCCTTTGTTCCGTAATGGGTATTTACAGCAGGGGTCCGAAATAAAACGTGGACGGTCGAAATTATTGATAGTTTGATACGAGGACAATAAATATTAAGGTTTGAATAATGACAATAACATTATGACAATTAATTTTAACGTTTCTTACTTTTAGATATTTGTGTGATGGGTTTACATGTGATTTAGGGATTTTTTGTTTTGGTCGTTTAAAACTGATAAAATCAAATTTTGGAATATCCATATATTTTTTACGATGTGAACAAGTCATGCATTTTTGTAAACTGTAAGTGAACATATAGACTGAGCTAAAATACATGTATTTTTTCCAGACTTCAACGATGCTAATACTATAAGAGAAATTATTAATATAATCAAACACGGACAGCCAATAGTGCGGATTAAATAAATTTCCATTTCAATGTCACTAATTTCCTTGAAACGGTAATAACGGTATAATATTTTAAATTTAGAAACTGCATTATACGATTTTTTAAGTCTGATGAATACAGTTGGGTAAGTTAGTTTTTATTGTGACACGTTGAAATCGTGAGAGTTCCGGCACAATGAAACCCGCCAAGATCCGCTAAAAATAAGGATGTGATGCAATGTTGGACACGTGCTCTTTACATTTATATGGATTCTAATTTTAAAAAAAGATTTTGAAATTTATCTATAATAAATAAATGTCACAGAAACGTTGAATAACCTAATATATTGCCCATTAATAATGTTTATTGATCGTGTAAAATAATTATGAACTTTTCGTATTTTACAGAAATTATTCAAATATATCTCAAGATAGCTAATGTGGTATATAAAATATATTTTAAGAGCACTTTATTTTAATCGGAAACTTCCATTAGTTTGTAAATTGTTATTATGCTCGTAAAATCTCGTAAAAATGTGCGACATAAAACACACAATGAGTTTACACTCATTTTGGTACCTAATTTCATAAGCAAAATAAAGTAATGACTAACATTATCACTAGTATTACCTTTACTGTCGTATATTTGTGACGTTTGGTATGAAAATAGTCAATATTTTGAAGTGCAAGTGAGTGGTACGAGGCATGGCCTGGCCGTGCGAACATCTCAGGCGTTTTTATACTTCATCATTAGCTAACAATTAATGAAGCAACGTCGACGCACAGCGGTGACGTACAACATTGATGCCCGCTCAAAATATTAACTTGTAGCGAATTTATTAATAACAAGGATTTATTATTTATTCATAAATATTATTTATTATCTAAATTAGGCAGGACAATCAAAATTATACACAAAACTTAATGGTTTTCTTAAATTATGTTTATTTAAGAACGATATAATAAGAATTTTATGTGCAACACACTCTTTTGGAACATTATGACCACTGCTAAAAGAACCCCTTTTGTTGTGTAGAAAAAATAATATAATATATGTATTTATAACATATATTTAGAGCTCCTTAACTTGAGCATGTTTCCGACATGCTATTACCCAAAGATGACATTAAAATAATAAATATAACAAAGTATTTCCCGCCTTTCCGTCATCGCTTGACGTCGTCAGGCCATTGACTCCGCCGAGTCGTTTTGTAATTAACGCCCGATCCATCGCCGGCCGTGATGATATTGCGTCGAAAACAATATAAATGTAGATATTATTACCTTATTACTTCTATATCGGTCAATTATCACATTCTTTTGTTATACTTTTTGCACAAAACAAAATGGCGAAAGGTATTTTACCGCAAAATGGCGCAATTCAAATAATGATGATCAATATTCAATACTTTCGATTTAAAGTCTTACGTGCATGTATAAGAGTTTGTTTTTAATTAGCAAGGATTTGTTCGATCGGTCGATCGGCAGCAGGCTTGCGGCCCGGGACGCCTGGCTAATTGGAACGTCCATATTTTGACAACCGAATTATACGGGACGGGTCCGAGACAACCAATTAAAATGTATTAACACAAAATTTAAGAAAATTAATACCTATACATACGAGAATGATCTCCTCGATGTTATGTAATTATTTATTTTAATTTTTTTACGAGAAGAATTTGTAACTTTTGTTATTTTTCATATTGGTAAAACGTCGGTATTGCACCTGGTGTTCCGGTCCAAATAAAGTTTCGCTTTCAAACGACAAAATATCTCTTAAAAAGCTTTGGGATATTAAGAATTCGTTTTTGTGCCGCACCGTCAGGCTGTGGAATTGTTTGCCGTCTCACGTGTTCCCTCTTTCCTACAATCCTGGGTCCTTCCGCCGTGGTGTGAAGAGGCAGCTTAGCAAGCCGGCATAATTGTTTCCAATGGCATGGGACTGCCGTCCGACTGGGGATGCCAATGGATACTCTGCTTGGGCGGCATTGGCACTTACCATCAGGTGCAAGGCCGCCACTATGCCAGGCCATTATAAAAAAAACACATTTATTTGTCACTTATCACAACGCACACACTCATATAACATAGATTTACATAAAACATACAGAAAAAAATAAAATAAAAAAAAAGTGTGTACGTCGCAAAAAAGTGACACGTAGGTGACCACTCAGCTTAATGTTGTACTGCGGCGCAAGCCACAGCGCAACGCTGGTTTTCAGTGGTCACCTGAACCTGACGTCAAGAAGGCACGCGTGAGTCCGAATGCCAATCATGACTCAAATGAAGACTGGGTATTATATGCAGACTACAATTCACCTGGTTGCCAATGCAATACGAATGGAATATCCACGTGTTTTCGTTTGAAACCGAATATACCTCGAAACGCAAGTCATCTGCTCGAGTCACTGCGTCGAATTTTCCACTATATTCACCTTAAGTTGATCCATTTTTGGTTAATTGTACTTATATTGCTAATTAATTTCGTGAGAAGCTGTACTCTCCTGTTACTGAAGATGTACATAGGAGGATGCATATGTACTTAAATACAGGATTTATCAAGACTGCTACCGAAAACGAAGTTGGGTGGTAGTTTTAGTGACTACAGACACAATGTAAATAAAAATTTCGCAAAATAATGCGGCAATTTATTTTCTTGTCTTGACATACCCTGTATAAATGTAATACGTTATCTTAATTGAAGATTCTAATAAATAAAACAAAATAAAATAAAACTTTTCGGTAACTACACCCCATCATCTTCTTTCGATAGTTCTACAATCTAGACTCACCTCAAAGCGAAAAAACTATACGGTAACTATACCCCATCATCTCTTTTCGACAGTTCTAAAATGTAGTCTCACCTGAGAGCGCACTCGTCTACGTCGGTCTCGCACAGCGTGCCAGTGAAGGTGGGCGGACACTCGCACGTGTACGAGTTGAGGCCGTCCACGCACGTCGCGCCGTTCTGGCACAGGTGGCCTGGACAGTCGTCTATGTCGATCTCGCAGTTCTGTCCTCGGTAACCTGGTGGAAAGATAAGCTGGGTTATTATTTTGATAATCAATGGAGAAATATGAGTATTATTATTGAGACTCAACATATATGTCTCAGGATGAGGAATGCCAAGCATTGGTTTGTAGTTCATATACATGAGCGGTCGTATCGCTTACCATCAGGGGAAAGGCGTGCTCGTTTCGCCATTCATTGCAATAAAAAAAAAACGTAGAAATCAATTATATTTATCAGGTCGAAAAACTGACAAAGCAAGACACAACCTGCGAATCTAATTCAAATCTCCACGGTTCACAGACTAATTAAGTTATTTCCGTGTTTAGAAAGAAGGAAATTAAACATTATAAACACCGAAGTATACTGTCAAAATTACCATCGGATATTATTTAACAAGCCATTACACGCTAGAATATTTAATTAGCTAACATGTATGAGATTGGCAAAAAACTGTTCCGAATAAAAGTACTAATTATATTCTTATGAATCATCACTGTGAGAGATTGTTAGTTTGATAGTTCCCAAACTAATTAATGTTTTGAACGTTTAAAAAAATTTACTATATTATTGTCATCGAGCCATATGCTATAGGAGACTACTTGAAAACCAGACTTAGAATATGCCTATTCGGGGAAAATTAAATATTCATAGAAGCTCGTTCTTTATGGATATTTTTTGCTGCTGTTATTTAGGTTGCATGATCATGGCAGATGTGAGAAAAGTTCGATAAACTTTAGACTAAAAAAATAATTTAAGAGTTAATAATATACCTTGTATACGATTTGAATGTATTGAAATAAAACTATTATTTACGGATTGTATCGTGGCTCTGGTTTTAAATAAATAAATAAATAACACATAATAACATTTTTTGTCACGGGTCACGGGGCGGGCTGAGGTATTAGTCATCCGTTCAGTGACTGTTTCATTTTCAATGTGTAACATTCGCTTAAATCTAAGAAACCGTTTTATGGTATTTTGGAAAACCCATCCAATTTAAAATTATTCAATTATAAATTACATTTTTGTAAATTTTTCAGGCAACACAGAAAATACATCGACCCTGACATGACTATTTGTAGAAAACATTTGTCAGAGAATCATTGAAGCAACATCATTCAAACACACATACAATTCCCATTCATCAACAATCAACAACTCGTCTCAACAGTGAGTAAATACAACAAAACGCATCAGAAGCGTCGAAGCAACCAACAGAGGGCACTGTTCGCGATCGATTAGCAAGTCTTAACTCAACCAAGTCCATTACCTTCATTCAGTATGTTCCCACGGGCACATGTGCGCATGTTTACGTACGGTTTAAATCATTCGTCACTTTTTTTTTGCGAAGCGTAAATATTTTGGATGAGCGTATTTATGGGTCCATGTGTGCGGGTTTGTTCGCCTGAGCTGTAGGCGGGTATAGATATTTTTTCGAATAGTAAATGTTTTTTTGGGTCAAATTTTATGTTCTATCCGGATAAACAGATAATAACTATTTTATCCATCAATTGTTACACAAGAATTCGTCTTGATCATTCAAATAAAAAAAGCCCAAAGTAAAAAAAAATAACGCATATTTACCTATAGGTTTAAAAAATATAAATTACATAAGAACTGGAAACAGTCTCCTACACATAAATCACGCTCCAATATAACACATAGTTGAGGAATAGTATAGAAATACGTCAGAGGTAAAATGAAGGCAGTCATAAATATGTCGCGAAGATTTGTGGCACCAACTTTATCACCAATTAACATCAGGCGAGACTCTATGGGAACGTTACAAACACCGAGCAATCAATGTTAGCCAACTAATACAATAAATCAGATATTTGTGGACTTGTTGATGAAGAACAAACGGCTCAGCCAGCCGAAAAATGATTAATTGCTATAAGAAATAAAATAAACTTTCTAAACGACAATAAACCTCTTCGGTGCTTGAAAAATTAAATTAACTATACTTATATAAATATAATAGATTGATTGATATTCAATTATATTTGGTAACGTCAAATACATAGCCGTGAAATAGTCCATAATCCGATTCACAAATATCGCGCAAAATGTAAAAATCATGACTCAACTTTTTATCATGAAACCAAAGCGCTTCCAGTTCTCTTACCGTTTCGCATCAATTGAAAATAAATTACAATAATCTAATCCCATAGTATTTCTATTATCCCGGCGTGTACATTAACCGGCCACGATCCAAACATTTAGTTTGGTTTAGTCCAAAGAACAATGATAATCCTCCATACATTTTTTTGTTGTATTTTTTTTTTTGTGTGTATTGAGATGAAAAATATTTTAAAATATAGATTTCGAATTCCTTAACAATTACTTCTTAAATTTTACTATTGTAGCAAGCCTAGGAAAAAAGATATTCCACTATAAAGTTTTACATCTTGTCAAATTCTGTGGGTAGTTAATGTTATTTTGTTGCGTTTATATTGGCGCGAGGCAAAGTTATGACGCACAAATAAAAGTAAAAAAATATATTTTACACGCAATTTAATCATCAAGTACTTATTTATTTTAATAATCTAATAGTAATATCATGTGCAATGAAAAAAAAGGAAACAGGGGACAACTATATATTATTATTTGCACAATAGCGCTTTCGGGCGACAGAAACAAATTGTTATTCCTTAATTAATTAATCAATGATTATTTTGCTGTTCTCACTTCTCTGCACTATTTTTTTACATTAATTATCTGAGAAAGATAATGAAAGAAAGCCAGTTAAGCTTATATTTTAAAAATGGCAGCATTGAAACGACATAACGCTACTCCAATAAAAATAAAGCGAATATCAATAGAGTTTCACGAAAAATGTGTTTTCGTAATTCAGGCTTAGGTACGCCGTGAGCTAGGCACCAAAATTACTTAGAAAATTAATTATTAACATTTTTATACATGAAATTTATAGACGCTTAAGAATTGCATTAACAATGATTTTACCAATGTTCATTATACTGAGCAAATTCCTCCGGAGTCATATTTACCCATGAATAGTCGATGGGATTCATCCAAACAGTTTGTAACTGTGGAATTTAAATTAACAATATTGACATCAAGTGTGAGACTCCCGTCTCCCTTGATTCCCATTGGCATGAGAATATTAATTATCGATAAAGATAAATCTTCATTAGCCCGAGCGCCGAAAACGCATGAAAATTATTCAAATGCGTTTTTGTGATGCGACGACATTTCTTCTACCTATTTCAACTTGCATAGCCCAGTGTTACATTAATAATAATAATAATAATAATAACACCCAACAGTCACATACATAGTCCTGACCCCACATTAAGATCGAATCTTGTGTCGTGGGTATCAGGAACTACGAGAGACTTTTCGGTCTCACAAACACCCAGACCCGAGAGAAATATTTGTGGGCCGCACTAACATTTCTCTCGGTGCGGGGATCGAACCCGCGGCCTCTCGTTTCACAGGCGGTGTCTTACCGCCTGCGCCACGGAGGCTGTCATTAGATTTGGCAAGTACGAATGTGATACAAAATTTAAAATAAATGTGCTATTCAAATATTATTAAGCACCACCTCTTGAAGTCACGCTGTGAGGTATCAATCATATAATAAATATTTTATTTTGTTCTCGCAAATGACATTTAAGACATCCTAATTACACCGCAACGGTTGTCTAATAGAAGCCACTTATCCCTTACACGGAAGCTATTAAAGTCTTTGCCGTATTCTCGAGCAGATGTCAACTTAATGTATCCAGCATGTGATACTAATCTATACCAATGTATAAAGCTATGGTGTGTTTGAACGGGATAATTTCAGGAAATGGCGGTAGGCCTCTCATATGTGAGAGCCTGGGTAGGTACCACCGCAATGTGTATTTCTCCCGCCAAACAGCAGTGTAAATGTACGGTTGTGTTTCGGTTTGAGGGACATTGTGCCCAGAGTCACTAGTGTTAGGGAGTCATTTATGGAGGAAATCTAAAGAGTAATTTATATCCCGGAAAAAATATAGCGAGCAAAAACCTTTTTTAATCCGGACGAAGCTGCCAATACCAGTAGGAACATTTTGTGGGATCATACACTTATAACAACTTGTTTAGAAGTAATAACACTTCAAGCTTATTAGTTAATGGAATGCGATAAAGAAAGTGATATAACTTGATTTAACCATTTAATCGTTTTATCTGGCCAATCACGAATCTTTGGGATCACTGGCGTTTCTCAATTTCCCACATATGTAATATCTACTGATTAATAACATTTATAAGGAACCATTACACGTCATGCTTTATTTGGAATTAAATTCATGACCAATTGATATCATACTAGTATTTAATACAAGTTTCTGAGAAATGTTTTACTGAAAAGATATCGTATTAAAATTATCTAACATGATATTTTGCTGTAGATCATTCAGAATTGAAGACAGTCTTAAATCATTGATAGCAAGTATACAGGGTATATCAAGACTGCTACCGAAAACGAAGCCTGGTGGTAGTTTAAGCGACTTCAGACACAATGCAACAGAAAAAGTTGCAAAAAAAAGCGTCAATTTTTTTTTGCTACTTTTTCCTATGGCCATTTTTGGGTGGTAAATACATTTTTTCCTAAAATAATAGTATATACCCTTTTATTTATAAATACTCTAAGGTATAAAAGAGTTTAAATTATTATTTTAGCAAAAACTATGGATTTACCACCCAAAAATGAGGATATTTAAAAAATCATAAAAAAAAATTGTCGCGTTTCTAGGCGAAATTTTTAATTGCATTGTGTTTGTAGTCACTAAAACTACCACCCGGCTTCGTTTTCGGTAGCAGTCTTGAGATACCCGGTATAATAATATATAGGCGATTGTCCAGTCTAAAACCCATGAAAAAATCACATGAGTTCAACCACGGACACTTCCCATTGACGATTCTAAGCTAAGTTCTTACAGATCAGCAAAACTAAGCTACAAGCGCCAGACTAACAATATAATTACAAGTAACATTAAGAGGCAATAAACAAATATGTCCACGCTGCATGTTAATGAAGTGGCCTTCAGTTCCCACACTTGGGAGAGAGCGTGACGTCACCGGTCTATTTAAGTAACTGACAGATCGATATGTCCCCACGTTCGAGTATTGGCGGATATTTCTCAGGGTTGTCGCTGCTAATTGCGTGTTGTGAGTTATTTTAGACTCTCGTTCTTTGGGAACAGAGGGTGGTGATTGGGAAAGTACTTAAAATTACTATAAGTGTGAAATATTTTTGAAGTTCCTGTTCCATGTTTGTGTGATTCATGGTGGAGTGTGGGAAGTTTCATGTTGGAAAAACATGTGCTGATAATTTCTGAGTATATAACCCTACTGTTTCATGTCGATACAATTTTTTTATAGTGGATTCCATTTTTAATCGCTCATCATGGTCACTCTACTTTGTTTCGATAAATCACACGAACAAGGCAATAAAAATAATAAATAATTACATTACCTACATTTTAGAAAGTTATTACGAAATTCCCCGAAATGGAATCTAAAAGATCTAAAAGCGGAAACAATCACCTTCAAATATGATTAAGCGTCAATTTATAAAAATAATCTGTACAATTTTGTTTTTTTTTTTTTATGTAGTTGTTTCACGAAAGCCGGCAGCACGATTACGGAGCGATTACCTCGACAGAAGCTAAAGCAAACAATTTCCCAGCACTTTCAACCGGCGCGGCGGCACATTTCTCACTAGCTTTCGCAACAGTTCACCACCGTGTTGCAACTCCGCAATGAAGCTAATGAATCCTAGGCGTCGGACTACATAAAAATTGTTGCGTAATATGTTTCGACACTTCGAATTACGAACAAAGTGTGACTTTTTTATCGCTTGAAAATTACCTATTAAAGGTAATGTTTTAATATGCGTGATGCATCGGCTGAGTGTGTGAAGTGAAAGATTGCAAATTATTATAGCTCCCAGTTTAGTTTATGCTGTATATTTTAGCTGTCACAGTGCTAATTGGCATGTTAATTTTAATAGAGGTTTACGGCTTTTAACACACTAAAAAATGGCAACTAAATGTGTTTTTTTCTGCGTGGGTAGTTGCAAAGGATAGTGACATAAATTTTGCTCTCTACATTTTTATTTATTTTAAATATTAAAAAGTAATTATTTACATTATTTCTATGTATAAAACGTCTATGGAAGGCATGAAGCAGGAATTCCACAAGAGGATGGCAGCTTTTGAATCGGACCTTCTGAAGACTACGGCCACTTCATCTGGTTCTTCCGACTTGGCTGCAGAATTTGCCACGTATAAGGCCTTTGTGACCCAGGCTCTTAATCTGCTGCAACAGCAAATAGAGGCACTAACGAACACGGTGGATACCATGGAGATGCAGAGGCGTCGTAAGATGCTGCTAATACATGGTGTTCCCGAGCAAGCTGATGAGAAGTCCGCGCAATTGGTTGTGGATGTTGTAAAGCAGCGCCTTGGCTTTGCGGACTTCAACAGCGACGACTTGCAACGCTGCCATCGGATGGGTCGACCATCCTCTTCTAACAAGCCAAGACCTCTGCTCGTAAAATTCCAGGATGTTGCTACGAGGGACAGGGTCTGGTTCAACAAGACCAAATTAAAAGGTTCCGGAATAACTCTCTCGGAATTCCTTACGAAGAGGAGACACGATGTTTTCATGGCGGCTCGCGATAAGTTTGGTGTCACCAACGCCTGGACCCGAGACGGAAATGTTTATGTCGTGAGCGCTGGCGTCCGGCATCGTATTGTGTCGCTCAGTCTGCTGGATCAGATGAAAGTTGACACTCCAGTGAAGCCGACGCCAGTCAAGAGGACCATCGCCGCACCCAAGACTAGACGAGCGGCAACTGCCAAGAAATAGGTTTTTATTGTTCTTTCCATAATGCTTGTGGGCCAGGTAAATAATTCCCGTGTTTATTCATTCTCATTACTCAGCCTTTTCTGTTATTGTTTTTCACTTCGTCTACCTTTTTTTTTCTTAACTTTTATTCTGTCTTTGTTGTTATTGTCCTTTTTTTATTTAGTAGTTTTATCCACCCACTTATATAAGTTAACAACATAACCTCAATTATGTTTATGTCACAATTTTACTGTTTGACAGTTTATGTCAGTTGTCAATTGTGACGCATGCATTTCGTTTAGAAACTGATTTATTTTGTATAGTTTTGTTTTAATGTAGTTATTAAATATATATATTTTATGTTGGAGAATGTTTACCTGGTTTCTCATAACTTTTAAATTTTCTATTGTTCAATATTAATTCATAATCTTTTGTGTCTTAATTAATCATTTTGTTTTGTTTTCTTCTCTTACAATGATTTTTGTTTTTAGTGATAGTGCCTTTTTTCTATATTGTATTAGTACATTTAGTTTTTCAACCGGCAGATGGATGATATATATATATATTTTTCTTTTTGACTTTCTTAATAATTTTTATTATATTTTTATATTAATTTTTATTTTATATTTTAATAATATTTGTTTTTCCAATGTATGTGCAGAATAATTGTAGCAGTGACAGTGAAGAATATTTTTCTGCTTGTAGTGATGACAGTTTTCTCAGTGTTCCCTCACTTGCCGACACTCTCTCTTGCCAGTTCTCTGACGTCCCTAGGAATTTCAATGTGGTCCATATCAATGCCCAGAGTATTCCGGCCCATTTCCCCGATATGCTGGCTAGTTTTGACTGTACTCATATTCATGCTATCCTTGTTTCAGAATCTTGGTTAAAACCTTGTCTATCTTCTTCCGCCTACTCCCTCCCAGGATTCCACCTCATCAGAAATGATCGCGCGGTAAGAGGTGGTGGTGGTGTTGCTATCTATCTCCGCACACAATTTCGCTATACCATAGTAAGTTTATCACCGCAACCCCCACCGCCCAATGCTGGCGAACATCTTTTCTTAGAGGTGGAATTCTCACTTAATAAACTTTTACTCGGTGTTTACTATTGTCCTTCGCTTCACATTAACTTCTTTTCTTCTCTTGAAACAATTCTCGAGAATTTGGTTCCTTCGTACAGTCAAACCATAATCATGGGTGACTTTAATACCTGTCTCCTTAAGAAAGATCATCGCTCTTCCTCTCTTTTGAATACTATCCAATCCTGTAATCTTTCTACTCTTCCTCTTTCAGCCACTCACCATTCCCCCAACAACACTCCTTCTCTTCTTGACCTTATCATTGTTTCCTCCCCAAACCTAGTTGCAAAACATGGACAATGTTCCGCCGACGCTTTTTCCTTTCATGATTTGCTGTTCCTTTCCTATCGTATCCGTCCACCTAAAGCCTCTCCTAAAGTCCTTCTGCAACGTAATTTTCGTGGTATAAATGTTGATAATCTTCGCAAAGATGCTGACAACATAGACTGGAGCTCGCTTCTTGACACAGATTGTGTTGACACTAAGTTGCATATTTTTAACAGCAAGTTGACTGAACTTTTTGATAGGCATGCACCTGTCAGGCCAGTTAAACTTAAACGTTTACCATCACCTTGGCTTACTATCGACATCAAAGAGTTACTCTCAAAAAAAGCATCAGCCAAAATAGATACAATCGTCGTCCTAGCGAGTCTAACTGGTTAAAATATGTAACTATCCGGAATCACTGCAGTAAGGTGTGTAGAAATGCACAACGCCGATACATTCACAACTTAGTCGAAAACGGTGATCCAGCCAAAGTGTGGAAATTTCTAAAAACACTGGGAGTGGGTAAATCACAACAAGATTCTATTCCTAAATCCATAGATTTAAATTCCTTAAACCTTCATTTTTCTTCCTTGTCCTACTTTGATAGGACAACTAAAGATAAAACTATTAAGTATCTTTCCACCCTTCAGCCTCCCGTTTGTTCTTCCTTTATCTTTCAACAATTTGCCAGTTGTGATGTTAAGAAGACCATCAATCTTTTGTCATCGAACGCTATGGGTAGCGGTTGTATTAGTCGCAACATGATTCTCACTGTCTTAGACGAAACCCTTCCTATCATTTCCCACATTCTAAACCACTCCATCTCCTCTGGGATTTTTCCCACTGCTTGGAAAGAAGCTCATATTATCCCGATTCCCAAAAAATCCAATGCCTCTCTACATTCTGAGTTTCGTCCTATTTCCATACTTCCTTTCCTTTCCAAAGTCCTAGAACGTTTGATCCATGCCCAACTCAATGATTTCCTTTCCAGGCATAACCTTCTAAATCCTCTCCAATCTGGGTTTCGTCCTGGACATAGTACGACTACCACTTTGACGCACATCACGGATGGCATCAGATCAGGCATGGAAGGAGGCAAGCTGACTGTGCTAGCTCTGCTGGACTTCAGCAATGCCTTTAATACTGTCGACTATGATGTATTACTTACCATGCTCCGTTCTCTTAACATATCTCCAATGGCAGTTGATTGGTTTCGTAGTTACCTGTATGGACGCCGGCAACGCATCCGTGTGGAGGAAAACTTTTCCTCCTGGTGCCCCGTATCTGCTGGCGTACCACAGGGCGGCGTGCTATCTCCTCTTCTCTTCGCTATCTTTATTAACTCCATAACCAATCTCATTCGTTCTTCCTACCACCTCTACGCTGATGATCTCCAGATCTATACTCAAGCTCCGTTAGACAAGATGACTGATGCAATTGCTAAAATCAATACCGACATTCAACACATCTGCAATTGGAGTATAGCTCATGGTTTAAAGATTAACCCCGCTAAAACCCAAGTCATTGTTGTCGGCAGCCCCAGGATGATCTCGAGGCTTGACTTGTCCCAATTACCTAGTGTCTATTGTGAAGGTGTCAAAATTCCTTTCAGTGACTCCGTCCGCAATCTGGGCATACACATAGACAAATCTGTCACCTGGGGTCCACATCTCTCGGATATAAGCCGGAAGCTGTTTGCTTCCGCTAGGTCCTTGCGAAGGCTACGCAACTTTCTACCCGTTACCACGAAGATTACGCTTGCGCAAACCCTCCTTCTCCCCATCCTTGATTATGCCGATGTCAGCTATCTAGATCTCACCGAAGACCAACTAAATAAACTTGAGCGTCTTCAAAATTTCTGCATAAGGTTCATATTTGGTCTTCGCAAATATGACCATGTTTCTGAGTTTCGTGCTAAGCTCAAGTGGTTACCTATTCGGCTTCGTCGGAATACTCACATTCTCTCTCTTCTTTATAATATTTTGTTTAATCCTCTCACCCCATCTTATCTTAAAGAACGATTCATTTTTCTTCATGACTCCCATTCGAGATCCCTGAGGTCGTCTGAGAATCTTAAGCTGAGAATGCCTGTGCATACCACGACAGCAATGGATAATTCTTTTACTGTCAAAGCAGTTCGGTTGTGGAACGCGCTTCCTGTTGTGGTGAGGCAGGCGCAAACGCTGTCGTCATTTAAAAAACTGATTAAAGAGCACTACCTTTCCCTTTAAAGCAGACTTCACTATTACTTCTTTTTCATTAAATCATTTGGAAATTGTAGTATATTATAATTTATGTATGTATATATATGGATATGTATATGTATATTAGTAATTATGTTTAAGTAGTATTATTATTTAGCTTGAAGTAATTCTTTATTTGTTACACTGCCCTCTCTCCCTCTCCTTCATTTAAATCCATCCCATGGTTGTCTGTAAGATATTGCTGTTGAGCGATAAGACCGCCATTTATACTCTTTGTTATTATTATTTCTGTTAAGCTATGTTCTTGTTAAGTTTGTGTACAATAAAGATTTAAATAAATAAATAATAAATAAATGTGAAATTTTTAATGGCTTAATTAAAAACCAAGGTAACCTGGAACTTTTCTCTATGCAAACTTGATTTATATCAATAAAGTTCAATATTATCTCTAAAGAATAATTGTATTATCTGCAAAAACTAGATTTTTGCACATTATTAATCCTGATACGGCTAAAACTAGAGGCAATTGCCTAAGATCAAAATCTTATAGCTCAAATAACGATTTATGATCAAAACAAATACATAAATAAAATATTCGTCAACTTTTTACATAAATAAGAACAGAATCAGTTAATTTTTAAATCAGAAAACGAGTTTGATAATATAGTTTCTCCGCAGTTGGTCCGGTTAAACAAATTAGCGATGCGACAGGCTCGATGTTACGCAACTTTATATCATTATTAATTGAGCGATATTATCAGTAAATCCTCTTATATCTGCCTACGCGTATAATTGACTCTGCGAAAAGATTTAATAAGTCGTAAGATGTTGCAAGTAGCACACGATTTTAAATGATTTTTCGAAACAGTTTTTTTTTCGTTTTGCATATATATTTTAATATTATTTTTAATTTAAAAATCGATAGCGTAAAAGTGCGAACATAATTTATCTGCTACATCAAAACCTAATCTTAACAACCACTCATTAAACAGTTTAAAACATGAAAATCACTATGCGGAGTGACCATTAAACCTATGCGCCAACATGTTAGCGCAGATTCAGACAGATTTACAGATGCTATCTGCATCGTTACTCATACTAATGTTGTTTATTTGTATACGAGTGTATAAATACAACGGGGCCATTTTAATGCAATGTTGACTCATCTATAAATATGGATATAAACATTAACAACGTCGAGCCTAAGCGCAGCTTTCGAACTGGATGGTCGTGCCCGCCCCGGGCCACGGTCGACTTTCAGACCTCAGACTACGAAATAAATCAGACATGAAACGCGACCATTCATTACCTTCATATCTACGCGCTCAGAGGAATGCGGCTCAAACTTTCGCACTGTGCAAACGTTTACTTAAATTGAAAACTATTTTATTGCAGTGGGAAAGTTATTTCCAGTGTCGTTTACAGTATGACATATTTTACTCGATAATGGTGAAGATAAAATAATTATTTATCTAATGTATGTGCATTTGAAATTTTGTATTTTATTTATGCAGCACAGATACGGTGCACGAATTTATGACGTGCCTTCTCAGCTTATTTGTAAAAGATTAATAATGTAATTAACATTTAAATCGAATTATGTGTATAATATTGAGCTCCTTTAAATATATTTGCGTAGATAATATTGCGGGTTTTTAAAATGGCCAGGTAATGTAGGTATAATTTAGCGCTCTTGTAGAGTCTATAATTTATTTAATCACGGCAAGCTTCACACTAAGCTAATGTTAGTGAACTATTAAAGTATATTGAGTCTATTTCTAGATGTAACAATAGATAGAGTAACAGCCAATTTGAAATAATACAAACGCGAGAATATGTTTGTTTATAATAATCTGACGTGATTGAGTGTTTAACGTGCTTTATCTCTATTAGAGGTGGGCACCATTTTAATTTCAATTTATTATTTATTTACCTACTCGTTTTAAGATAACGGAAGGATTTTTTAGTACTGGGATGGCAGTGCATTTACTATCAATTTCATATTTTAAACAAGAAATAGTGTAATGATCCTGTTCTTCTTTTAATGGTCTTTTTTTGAAATATTTGGAGGTAGCCTATGTGGAGCTGTGAACATGTTGTGACATAATATGTTGAACAAAGTAAATGTTACCTAATGTGAATAATCAAGTATTATATATTTACATACTAGCTGTCGGGCCCGGCTTCGCCCGGGTGCAGATAGTTTTTGAGTCCAATCCACATCAAGAACATATTATTTCGCGTGTCTACTAACTATATTTCCCGCGTGCCGTCGACTATATTTCCCTTCCGTAGGAGAGGACATCCCGTGCCAACAATTTGAATTTGAAAGAGTAGAAAATATGTATATTTGGTTTCCTGACTCATCCCACGGGAACACTACATTTTTCGGGATAAAAAGTAGCCTATGTGTTAATCCAGGGTGTCAGCTATCACTATACCAAATTTCATCAAAATCTGTTGAGCCGTTTTGTCATGAAAGAGTAACAAACATCCATACATACATACAAACTTTCACCTTTATAATATTAGTAAGGATTTATACTTGACTAGCGACCCGGCCCGGCTTCGCCTGGGTGCAAATACAGATTCCAGTCCATATTTTATTTAAAATCAATATGACAGCCGTTGTCTAAACTGTTTATCTAATTCCAATCCCATCCTGTACCTATTCTTATGTCCCATTTTATCCATTTTATATTCTATTCTATCCCATCTCTCCAGATTCAAATCATTATTTTGCTACGGAGATATTATAACACTGTTACTAAACCGACGACATTCATTGAAATCAATTAAAAGATACCATAGCTGACCCGACCACGCTTCGCTATGGCTTAGTTATTATATGATTAATATTATATTCAATTATTTAGCATAGCAAAAAAGCCCGACCCACCTTTGCCTGGATGCAGATATTTTTTTATTTTCCTCCACACCAAATACATGTTATTTTTCGTATAAGCTCTTGTATACCTAAACATGAATTAGCTATCCTACTGTCCTGCTCAATTCCGTCCCATCCCGTATTATATCTGTTCAGTCACTTCTCGATACGTCCCGTCCTTTCTCTTCATTAACCATCCCGTCATTACTTTTTGTTAGTAATAAAAACATGAAATATAAATTTTCATAGAAATACACTCATACTCACACACACAATTAATGTAGTAACAATTATATTCAACTGGTTTTTCAAGACACAGGCAACGCCTAATTTGAGAATCCCTGCAATATTCTCCATAATTATATAAAATTGTTATTTTATTCAGTTCAGTTCAGTTTTTATTTTTATGTTATTAAAGATTTTTCAATTTCAAGTGACATTCTATCTTGAAAAGAAGTAAAACTTCTTACATGTGAATATTATTTATTTAATTGTCCTGTATTTATGTAGCTTCATAATATACTCTTTAGGTTACACAAAATAAATTTCTGAACGCATGCATAAATATTTGACAACCAATTTAAATGTCAACCACTTTTCATTACTGTCATTAATTTACATCTTTAAAATCTAAAATACGCCATTAATCGAATATTGTAGATATATGTTGTCGATTCGAAACCTTTATTTAAATACGCTATTTAATTTGAGGGAAGAGTTTACCGTATCGGCGGTATGGACATTAAATGTTTGACAGTTACAAACCCATGAACATTTTGTATGGCAAAATCATTGAGTTACACAAAATCATTGTAATACCTCAATGGGCAAAATGTTTTTTTCTTTATTGCATACTTTCGTCAATTTAATCGAGATAAAAACTATCTCACCCTGTAAGTTGGAACAAATAACACATATCTACAAAATTTCATTATAATCAGTTGAGTGGTTTAGGAGCCCATCGCGTACAAACAACGTGACACGTGAATTATATATATTAAGAAGATATATATATTAAGATTATTCACATTTACCCATAAACACATAATAAATGTATATTGCTGTTAGAGATTGCTAACAGCGATATTAAGACCGCCAGTTGTTACACTATTCCGAACAAAATAAGCTGTATTCTAGTATTTAATATGTGGTAACTAATAAAGTCACTTATATCGTAGTTACATTATTTTTACAAACTTGTCGTATAAATCCAAATAAATTTTAACATTCCACTTCCTTCGTAAAAAGTTTAAAAACATTTTTTTTTAGTTATCGAATGTTGGCTTCTTCAGCAAACTGCATTGAAAAGTCTTTCAAAAGGGATACAACATTCGATAACTAATATAGGTTTTAAACCTTTTATGAATGAGGCCATAAATATTTGGTTTACACGCACTAAACCACTCCATCAGTCCACACGAGCGAAGCAAGGATTCAAAATGGTATGCCATTACACCTCAGGCTAAATTGGTTTTCGTAAATAATTTATGCTAGATGATTCTATATGATTGTGTGCGAACCAATGCTGGGTTGTATTTATGAGTGATATTTATATTTGATGTTTAATGCAATTGACCATCAAATTGCAATTTGATGGTCAATTGCATTAAACATCTGTGAATTTATTTTCACATTTTAAAATCAATGTGTACATCCAACATAATCTGCAGGCCAATCATTGATATATATTTAAACTATGTTATCTTGTGAATAGGTTCTGTTCTGTATCATAATTTGTGCTCGATTTGACTGTTAAAGTGCAATTAAACCATTTGTAGATTTTAATACTTATTTGGGATATTTATTTGTTTATTAGTTTTCAAAACCTTCTATTATTTATCTCAAATTAGTTATATTTATTTGGATACGTTTAGGAGACATGCTCTGGCTGCTGATGATAATCATAAGATTTTTATTGCATATTGTTTTTAAGTCTACTGTCGTATATTGAAACAACTATTGATAGGAATCAATGTAGTAAGAATGAACATATACATTTAGATACAAAACATATCAAATAATTTAAATTAATCTGCTAAAATCTTGTTCAATATACCGTGAAGAAAATGACAGAGGACATGATACTTCCTAGTTTCCACAATAAAATGGCGAACAACAAGATATTATTAACTTGCTCAGTCACAAAGAAATTGCTGAGACTTCTTAATGCAATACGTAGAAGGGAATGAGACCATAAGTGAATTATTAAAACCATTTTTATAGGGGCTTGTTGAAGTGAATTGGGTGCACCCTATTGTATTACAATGGCAATTCAGTTCAAATAATAATCCTTCAGAAATTGGCCTCGCATCTTCTCATTTAATATAGACGAAATATTTTTGTGCCAAATTTAATAGCTCCACAGACGAATGATTTAGCCAATTTTTTTAATTTTTTTTAATGGCGAGACGAGCATGCCGTTCGCCTGATGGTAAGCGATGCGACCGCTCATGAACAGTAGCAAAAGCAAACACCTTGATTTACAAAGCAATGCTTGGCATTCCACTGCACTCGCCATCCTGAGACACAAGATGTTAAGTCTCAATATGTCCAGTAGTTACTCTAGCTACAATGTCCATCAATCCGAAACACAACAGTACATTTAAACTGCTGTTTGACGGGATTTAGATTTTTATTTGATTTAGCCAATCTTAGGTATATTTTTATTTGTTAATCACGTGTACGCAAAATAGCATCGACTTATTATTAGATCAATGCATCTGGCATAAGTCCGTTTACCATCACGTCCTGAATTCAATGCCAAGTAATATCTCAATGAATGGATTTAACAATATAAAAGCCTTACAATAAATTGGCAGAAAACCTTTTAGTTACATAAGGATTAATTCCCAGAATAAATTCTTGACGGAGTGGACAAAATGTTAGATACGAATTTTGTTTCTGTTCTCTACGTGAGACAAAAGTCAGTATATCTCGATCTACACATTTTTTCAAAATTTAATATTACACCTACATTATAATCTGTATACTAACATAAAGTCTAACAAATACTTCCTAAGTACGGAGATCAAACCAGCCACATCTACACCGCCAGTCGTATGTAATGACGACATACGAGTGCGGTCACTACAAACCATTAACATTGTGAGCAACGCGCCCGGTATGGAAACTTGAATGACGTGGAGAATCGCACCAAGCTATTTAACCGTATAAATATGAACTCAGATAACTTCAACACTTAATACCTTTATCCGGTTCGCTGTAAGGAGGTGTGAACGGCCCACGCGCCGCATTTTAGGAACAAAAGCGTGATATTGTTAAAGGCTTTTAATCATGCATGTATTATCTCTCGTGTTTTCCGAAGATATATTGGGATTATTATTCGCCAACTCTAGGCTATGACTATGTAAATTAATTACCAATAATGGAAGATTAACAGCAAAGACGATACTCATACTACTCAGGCAAAGATTTAAAAGTTTACTGCAATTATGATAATTATGTCAATCCGATATACGATGGCAATTTGAAAGAGTTCCAAACCAAAAACCAGATTTTTCTACTTATTTTACTATCTACCAAATGTAATATAAAAAAACACTTACCAGGCGGACAATCACACTCATATCTAAGCGGATCGAGTGGAGTACACCGTCCATCATGAAGACATGGTGAGGGTTCACAAGGCACGTACTCCGCATCACAATCTCTGCCGGTGTATCCAGGCTCGCAGACACATGTATACGAGCCGTGGGTGTTGAAGCACCTGCCGTGGTGGCAAGGTCCGGAGCCGCTGGAGCACTCCACCACGTCCTCAGTGCACCTGGAGCCAGTGAAGCCAGGGGGGCAGGCGCAGGAGTAGCCAGCTGTTGTGGTGTTGTCGGCCACGCATCGTCCGCCATTGCGGCAAGGTTGGGACGCGCAATGGTCTTCGTGGGAGCATTCGTCACCTGTGCACAATGGAGGAAATTTGTTATAATCATGTTTATGTGTTGTAAAAAGAACATGCCAAATGTTTATGGGTACATTTACGAACGCATAAAAGGCGTGAGGGCGTTTATGTCTTTATTTGGCTTTAACTAATATTCTAATGATTATATATTTACATGAGTCAGATATTCACACTCAATGATGATACCAAATCATCACTCGTCAAATCATCCATCATCTACCAATAAGCATACGACTACTCAACTTAACCCAAAATCGTTTTACGAATCTGTCCCAAATTGGCATATTTATACAACCATCTTTGAATTTTTTTATCAAACTAAACTTAATGTTATATTTATGCATTCTAAAGGTCAAAACGTCCACACATTAACAATATAATTCCTTACAAAGCACAAGCCCTTTACAGCACAAAATGTCCACATAGGTACATTTCCTTATTTTCCAAGCCACAGGCCCTTTAGAGAAACAAAGTATGATGCTAAACTAATTTCACATAGATACGAGGGTCAAAGACCCCGTCCATATAAGATATAGAAACAGGAATCGATGTGAAACAACGGACGGTATTAACATGTTTTTGCATATACAATGTAATAAAACAGTTCCAAAACTCGTTCTAATGTCTCATCTTCTCCGTGGTAACGTGTTTGTCTTTTATAGCAGACTATTATTTCTCATTGTTTCGGAGCAGTTTGAACGTTTTATATCGTTTTTATTGAAATGCTTAGACGTTATTTTTATCTATTATTTCAAAATTATCCAACATCTACAATAGCTACTACAAAAACATTAGTGAGCATTGCATCATTTGCAATATACAAAATAAAAACGTATTCCGATACCGGGAATCGAACCCGAGCCTCCTGGGTGAGAGCCAGGTATCCTAGCCACTAGACTATATCGGATACACAAAGCTCGCCAAATTTCCACACAACATTTAGTTTTACCTACTAAGGCAATATAAAACAAACGCACTCGCGGGCTAACCTATAGCCAATACAAAAACAAAGTTATTTACATAATCAGCCGTTATCACACTATAATGTATACGGCGGAGCGGGCGGGCGGTGTCGACGCCTACTTTTCGTTACATTTCCCACCATAAATCCCATTTTATTGCCATCTCTGGTGTTTTCCATACATACTTTGTATTGTACACGTGTTTTGACAAAGTCCCAGATTTAACTGAACAGAAAAAATAAATTTAGGTTGAGTTTAAAAAATTACCACTATAACTGCATCAGTAGAATTGTCTGACGCTGTTATTAATTCAATGTGATGTGCGTCTTATTGATGTAGGATGGAAAACGACGATAAACTATCGTTTATTATTCACGTATCATAGGTTATCACCAAGCTTCTGGAAATCTTATTGACTCAAAGAAACCACTCAAAAGAGGTACTTTGTGCATTGTGTCATTTTCTTATAACAACATAGTATGCAGTGAAATCAAAAAGGATTCCGTAATTTCTGATCCCGAAAACAATAGTCCAAATATGTGTTGAATGTTTTTATTTTAAATACAATTTTATCAAGTGCAAAACAATTATTTTTATAACCTCTATAAACAACATGTCAGATGTACCAACTATGAGTAATAGTCCAAAAACTCGGCCTGATTGGACGAAACTAGCTCAATTAATGTTGCCACTACATCTTCGATATGCAAGCTAACAATTGACTTTGTTGATGTTTCATTCATTCGTTTCGCTTGGTTACTGAACTCTGATGTTCGGATTTTATGGGCAACTATGACGTTTCTGGTCCACTGTTAGGTATTTTCTTTCACCAGATTACTAGAGCATCCTAGTAATATGAAAAAGTTTTATCTTTCTGTCTCTCTATATCTTTTAATCTCTCTCTATTCAGTCATTGGAAATCATTGCTGAACAAAGGCCTTTCTATATTTTTTTAAGATTAATAATTTCTTCTGAAGCTTGATATAAGCCTACTAAAAAATTGACCTTCACTATATAAATATAGCCACGGGAAGTTTACTATCAAACAATTGCTTCAAGGATTTCCATAGTCCAACATTTTATAACGCGGTAATAAAACAACATCGAAAAAATTACTACGGGGTGCAAAGAGTTTAAAAGGATTCAATCTTATTTCCAACAAGAGAATGTACAAATAATTGTAATTAATATGCATTTTAACGCTAACGTCGGCTTGTTAGATGAAATTGTAGTTAATTTAGTTGAAAATGTTGTTATCAATGGTGCATTGAGATAACTGTGCCGTTGTACATCATAGTTAGCACCACCGCCGACAATTATCGTGAAATTGAAAATTAAATTACGAAACTTGTACCCAATCTTATAAGTTAAAAGTTCTGCTTGGGATAATAACAACAAAAACTGTATATTTGATTGTATTGAACACATTAAATGCCCCGGCTCTAATCAATTTGATGTTATGATTCAACCACTTTTCTTAAAATAACTAAAACAAAAATAGAGTTTCAGTTAGGACAATCGGTAAACATACATCCGAAAATATAATTGTATTTTTATTCAATGGCTGATTATTAATTTCTATTACCAAGAATAGCACATGAGTACAGAATCCACCCAAAAACAAGTGGATAACAACAAACAAATTCGTCACATTCACACGCCAATTTGTAGTATTAGGTACATGTTTCTTGTGTGGAATTCATTAAAAAGTATTACGCAAACGGACCGCCCCTCGGACAGTGAAGGAAACACACGAAATCTTACTTTCTAAGTACTTTCACAGGCTCCCGTATGATGCTAATGATCGTTGATAATTTGTACCACTTTATGATTAATTAATCGAAGACAAAACAGTAAAACATTCTTTGTGTTGCACGCGATCGGTAAATATCAAAGGGTTATGAAAGTCGCGACGCTATTTTGATGTCATGGAATAATTGCACAATACAATCGATTTTTGTGGTAAAATACTTTATTGCATCGCTGACATGTATAAGGTATGTGTAAACATGCCGTTGTGATTTTCTCGCTTAATATGATACTTTATAGTAAAAGACAAATTATACGTTTGAGTCAGGACTTTCTCCTGTGTTATGTGTAACCGGTGTCCAATGCAAACGCTAAGTGCGGAAATAATGAAATCCTGAATTAATATTATATTTTTGTTTAGATTACGGTAGCTAATATTGATGCTATCATCTTGTGATTTATAAAGTAATAATGCACTCAATTATACGCATAATCCTGTCCTCATTCATTGATGTTTTACATCATGACATCAGAAATTTCAGAGCGAATACTCGCAGCATTACAATTTTTTTTGCAAAATTACTATTAATCGAACAATTTCTTAAAGTTTTGGAAATAAAGATTGTTGCACTACAAGTCTTATATATTTACTCACTACATTTGTTCTACTTCTATGGTTGATGAGTAACTGAGGTGTTGCTCAACAGAGATGTATCATACTTAACAAGGGCTTGAATGGACATGTTAAATGCTACGCGAAAAATGCGTAAGTGCTCAAAATGGTGCACTTGCGAAACCTTACCGTTGCTGATTTTTTTCTACTTTTTGTTTTAGGGATGTGTCGGGTTTAGTCTGATTAAAACGCGTGATTTTAAATATAGAGATTATTTTTATTTTATAGTATAAGCAAACAAAAAGGAATCAGCACACAACTATTTACAGACAAAATGTTTACCCTGAACAAGCCTATTATCGCTCCATTCACAAAAAGAACTGAGACTTTACCTTTTCTATGAAATACTAATAATATTACATAACATTTGGCTTGTCCTACCCTATATCAGAAACTTTGCTCTATAGTCTATGTCGTTCACACCGCATTCGCTTTCTAAGCCAGTAAACTAAATGATAAGTGTCTCATAAGTTACTCTGTAAGGAGTGTCGAGACTCGAGACTCGGGCCACACAAACTGCTCTGATGCTACGGCAATTATCCAGTTTATTCTCACTGGCTACTTGAGAGCTTCCGTCTAAAACATGCAGTGGTTGTAGATTACTGGCTTTTTTCTTATCGATGGAAAAAATATGTCTATGTTTAACGCTGGACCTCGTTTGTCAGATGTTTTTATATGCCACGTTGATTTATCCAATAACAGCCTAGACGACATAAGACGTACCCTTATGTCTCAGGATGGCGAGCGCAGTGGAATGCCAAGCATTGCTTTGTATTTTAAGGTGTTGTTTGGTTTTACTACAGTCCATGAGCGGTCGTATTGCTTAACATCAGGCGAAACTCGAACGGCATGTTCGTCTCGCCATTCATTGCAATATAAACATATTAACACGGCAAACATAAAGATAATCAAATGTATCTCACATTCAAAAACATTCCGAAAGGTCTAATTATTAAAGACATTTATTGGCTACATAAATCATTTTGTAATAATATTAACAAGTCGCGCCTTGGGCGTCGGCTATTAGATTTCGCTTTTCTATGGCCTTCTTTTCTCGTATGTAAATGTCATAATTTCAGAACTGGCTTTTATTACTGTTATTCGAATCTTATCTGTTATTTATTGATCGTACGATCTAGTTTGTTCTATATTAAATACGAAGTGATGTAATGGACCTGAGCGCTGTTACTGAGAATCCATGCGGTATTATGGAGAACTAAAATCGTTACTTATATTAGTCATCTTGAGGAAAAATGTTTGAGCTTTTTACATCGATATTAAACCAACTTTTAGGTATAATGTAAGAAATGGTCATAAAAGACAGGAGTCAGGAATAAAATCATATTTAGTTTGGTTAAGGAGCTAAACTGATGCTGTTCAATTGATCATCAATTTACTATGACAACTTAATAAATTACAAAATTAATACGTGATTTGAATATCCTTCATATGTTATTCGCACTATTTCACACGACTATGCTCAAGCACGAATTTCTATTGAAAACGTGTTCGTAGCGTCATTGTTACTATAGCAATTAATTACTTCTATTTAAACAATACGGATTCCTGCACTTATGTAAGAGGCGGTGTTTTCATGCATTAAGATTTTTATACAGGAACCTTACTGACATTTATATATTTTTTTCTTATTGACCATACTATTTTATACTAGACTCTAAAAAAAACGAAACAAGTTTTTTAAGAAATATTGGCAAACGAGCGAGCACTAATCAGGCAAGCAAGTCACCGAATAACAACTTTCTGTCACCCATTGGTAATCCTAATGTCGCCATAGACACGAGACAGTAGACCGTAGCATAACTGAATCTTCGAGATCATGAATGAGAATCATAATCAAATGAATCACACGAAGATTGCGGACATCCTTAAGCGCAATGCTAAATGTGGAAAAACAATATCTATACTAATATTATAAAGCTGAAGAGTTTGTTTGTTTGTTTGAACGCGCTAATCTCAGGAACCGCTGGTCCGATTTGAAAAATTCTTTCAGTGTTGGATAGTACATTTATCGAGGAATGCTATAGTTTATATATCATCACGCTATGACCTATAGGAGGGAAGCAGTAGTGACATTTCTAGCAAATACGAGGAAATTTTATTCGTGATCCGATTGGTCGATATTATATTGATAGTCGAAATAGAACATTTTGACCGCCATTTTGCAACGTGTATCTACCCAGGCGGAGCCGGGCCGGACCGCTAGTATATCATACAAAGTTTCATCGCGCGTTGAATAATTTATATCCATTGATTGAACAAAGCCATATTATAAATAAATATTTATACATGTTTATTGGCCATAATGCCGTAATGCGCTAACTCGGCTCGCACCTGCCTTGTTACTCATCAGAATGTTAAGGAGATGAACGGACGCTTTACAATTATCTGAGAACATTGATAAAATCAGTAAAACACTGGATGATATCACTCGGTTATAATAAACTTTGCACTTGGTTCTAATGATATGGAATTTATTACGATGCTAATCAAGTAACTGCTGTTTACTTATGAAAAACTACTATTTATCTGCCTGTGAGAACCTTATAATATTCGTCCTGGGCTACAAAACAGTGATCCGCTACCATTTACTAGATTATGACAAAATAAAATGCGGGACCTGCTTCTTTTATTTTTGTCTAACTTTTTTGCTTCAGACCACAGTCTTTCAATCCAAAATTCTAAGCATGTATACAGCCGTGATTAGAAAAATACGCCAAAGCAGCCGTTCAGACTTGATGACAATATAATATTATTTAAGAATGAATAATTTCCGCCTTACCTGTATACCCCGGCGGGCAGTCGCACTCGTAAGTGTCTAGCGAGGTGAGCCGACAGGTGGCGCCGTTCAAACACGGCGCGGAGTCGCAGGCGGCCGGCACGCGGATCTCGCACAGCGATGCGCTGTAGCCGAGCGGGCAGTCGCACGCAAACGATGGCGGGCCGCCGCCCGCGCCCGGCCGCACTCGACACGAGCCGCCGTTCTGGCAGCGCGGGCTCGACTCGCTGTGGCATGGGTTCAGGTGCTGGCAGAACTCGCCCGCGTACCGGGATGTGCAGCTGGAACAAAGAGACTTCGGTTAGCTTACATGGAAAAACGTTGGTAACAATCATGTAAATTCAAGTACATTTCAAGAAGCTTTTATGTCGTTGAAGATACTGTATTAATTTCTTTGATTTTTTAATTAAATAAAAACACAAGTCATCGTAGGATATTTAACGTAATCTGTATTCATTACATTGAAAAGTAATCTAAAGCAATTACCTAGATTAATTCAATCAACATAATCCAAACGATGTACCCTTGAACCGTACAGAGACCATCCCATACAACAAAACAGTCCCACGATAAATAACAGGTACATGATTGCCGAAGCAGGGCCAAGTAAATCATTGTCCGCAAATGATTTAAACTCATCTCCAAACTGAATATGGACAGGGACAGCGGCAAGATGCATGTACGTTCAAATCAGAGGAAAGTAATGTTCCGGACGTGATGAGGGCGTCACCTGCCATTGGACGAAGATTCATCACGTTGTGACAAACTTAAAACAGTGAGGGGAGTTGGAAAAAAAGATTTTGTTCATTTTTCAGTAAACTCTGATTGATACCTACGATAAATATTCGCAATGTAAAATTTGTATTTTCATAGTTTAATGAATAAAAGCATCGAAACTAGCCAAGATATATATTAAAATCATGGTAAATTAGAAAATAATGCAATCTATCAATCCCCAAACCTTCGATCTAGGTACATGTTTAAGATAATCGAACTAACAGATTCTCTATTCGCAGATTCTTCGCTTGCCAACAATTATAACTGATATATCCCTACAAAACGACAAAGCTAGAATCAGAACACATAAAATTCCTACACAGAAGATCCATCAGTTGTAATTTACAACGAATCAAGTAGAAAACTCAACTACACACAATTAGACGTTGAGCAATCAAGATAAAGTGGATTTAAATGAACTTTAAATATGGGTATAAATTATCGCAACCCGTCGCGGCCGACATACTAACTGTCTTCATAAACGGCAAACCACACCAAAACGAGTTGCAAGTACGTAAAGGAAAACTGGAAAAGCATCTATTGGCTGCTTGAGAATTAATCAGCCATCAACCCATTTTAGTAGTGTTTGGAGTAAAACGTTAACTGGGTAACAAGTTCATTGGAATCTGAATACGCATAAAGCCAATTACGTGATTCCGTAATATTGGTGGTTTCTTAAAGAATCTCTTTTATAAAAGCATTTGTAATGACATTTTAAGGTTCTAGTTAAAATATTTACATACATGTTAACATTTACCCATTCATTTATGTTTTTAAAAAGCTACTCCAAAAATAAATTTATAATCACATAAATACGTTGAGATGCAGAAAATTGCGACTGATATTGAATACAAAAAATATTCATTTATCATAAACAAAACACATGTTTAAAAAGAAGAAAAAAAAGTCGATGCAATCGACAACCCTACCAGCTACTACTAAACGCCGCACCAAATGTTACCCACCTACGTGTATGCAAATGACCTTTTATTAATGAAGTAAATCTCATTTATTACCGTACGCCGATAGCAACACTATAGGTGTGTATGGGAAAATTGTTACCAGCTCACATATTATCTGTGATACAGTGGACACTGTTATAATCATATTGGTTTCTCCGATTGTAAGTTAATGAGAGTTTCGTTTGGTTCGTATCGTGTGACGTCTATAGATTTTTATCGCGTCAATTTAAAAAGTTTTTGTGATGTGCTTTTAATTACTAAGTCGGTAATTATAAACATATAGATGTTTACTTTTGGTGCATAAGGGTTTTAGTAATAGTTTCAAAATTATAATAATTTTATATTTTAGATACCAATCTAACAAAAGTTTACAATTTCTTATTATTTGTTACATTGCTCAACAATCACATACCGGTGATACATAACCAAAAATTACTTTGGTCCTTCGAGCCGGATACCGTCAAAACTCGTTTTATGTCAGGGGGGTCACTCTATAAAAACTATACGAATTTTGAATTTTCGGACGCCGTACGTAAAACTTCACTGATTTGCCTAGATACTCCACAAAATGTTGGATTCTTCTATAGTCTATATACGTCGCAGCCATACACTTAATTCGGAGAAAATGATAAGTATAATAGAAAAATGTATTGATTTTTAGAAGGTGTAATGTAATCTTACTCCCGACGTCGAACATCCGATCAATCGAAGTTCGTATCGGTTTTATAGACTCCCCTGAACCGTGCGCATTTAAAATCATTTATATTTGTAAACCCCGACATGAGATGCATCTATATTCTATTGTGCCGTGTGCGGTAACATTAGAGTTGAAGGAGCGCGTGGGCGGCGCACGAGCACCGCGCCCACGCGCGGCTGACCTGGCCAGGGTGCATGCACCCTGTGCCAATGTTACCAGTTTTGTTGCCTTGTTTGTGTTAAACTCTTGGAATGAAGGATGAATTCCTGGTGTGAATATTTGATAGATATCGCGGGGAATGCGTATTTACTGTGGGGTACAAAGCGTAATGGAATTGAATGTAAGATGTAATTACATGTTGAAGCTTTAGAGTAAATAATACTAAGAAACAATAAATATTCAAGTAACATTTCTAGAACAAACAATAAGATTTTCAAAGTTTTATCAGTCTCTTCATTGCACCAATGTTATCATGTTCTACGCGTAATATTTTAGAGACCTATCTAATAAAACCAGTCTCCACAACATTTGTATCACAAACTACCAATCCAATATGAAAAATGAACACGAAACCACCAATAAAAATCTCATAACAAACAATAAAGCGCCAGTCGACATCGCTGGCGATTATAAATCAAGATTAACGTCTAACACAGCGAACATTCAATAAAATAGAAACTGGCTTAATTGCCGAGCCGATGGCTAGAACAATGGCGCCTCCGCGACGCTGAAAAAAGATGACACGGCTACCTGACTCCGAGATTATCTCTCAAAATTATAACCGCCGGCGAAAATAAGCTTTTTGTGGGAGAAAATATTTTCTAGGAGCTAAATCTTCATTAGGGCTCGGACTATAAATCCAGCGCAACTATCGACGATCTAATTATGGCGATTGTTGACACCGCACAATTGTTCAGATAAAAATAGTGAGGAAGCTACGCACAATTTCCTCCAATGGATCCTCTAATGGATAAATTATTTTAAAGCGATCTCTCTTACAGTACAAGTTATAATTCACAAAATGTAGACTATTTGCGATCTTGTTTGTTTTAACGTTTAGCTTACAAATTACAAAGATATTCACAATGAATTAAAGAAATAGTTAATTTAGTATTCAGTAATAACATTGCTTAAAATATACATATTTCGATGAAATTAAACTTATAAAACAAATTTTAGATTTCACAGTATCTTTTTTCGATAAAAATCATTAAAATATAAACAGGCTCCATTAAGATATGAATAACAATTACAATCTTTACTTATCCTTCAATAAACCGATTACTAAACGAGCTTTTAGGAACCATCGCTTACGATTATGTGGACCATTATAAAAATGAGTGGCGATCAGAACCAATGATGGAAAACATGTTTAAATAAATTGGTATAATTAACGTAAATACCGCGGTGCTTGCTTGAAGAAGCTCACTTGAGTGTACTTTGTAAAAATAGAAATATTAAAGGTATGGGAAGAATTAGGTGCTATTGATTATGCAATGAAGTTACCAGTTTGTAGTAAATCATCTTCAAAATGATTCTCTGGCATGCACAAATTTTGGTTTCGGATCTGTCTTGTAAGACCGAAAAGTCACGTAATTTTTGATGGCCAGAACACAAAACTTGTCTTAGTATAGTAGTAAGTATTGAGCGTATTTATTTATTAGGTGGATAATAGTGAACATTTTCCTCTCCAGCGCAGAAGGGTTAAAGAAGTCAGATAATCAGGTCAAGCACCAGCCTTGTAATCGAAACCAGGTACAAAGCCCATCGATGCGCGAACACAGTGTAGGCCGTGTAGTTGGAAAACGGTTTGATCGCTGGGCAATAATTTACGGTGAGGTGACAGGAGACGCCGTGTCGCTGTGTCGCCAAGCGGCTGCGCGCGCAACCTCCTCGACAAAATAAACTATTGCGTGCGACTCGACTACGTGCGGTTATACGATAGCCCATGTCGAACTTTCAACGATACTACAATGAGAATTGTTTAGTTGGCGAAATCGCGATACCTTTACACTGGGCTTGCAGAAAAATTGCTATTTATGCTCTTAACCAAAATTGTATTAATCTTACTAACGACTACAACAAACTAAAGTAAAATTTAATTCAACACCATTACATGACATAACCTCACAACGCATACAGTTAAATCGTATAACAGTACCGCGATATAAAATCCACCATTTCATAACAGCAATTCCTACACGAACCCATCTGCATAGCTCTGAGTGCTCGTGTAACGTCACACGACAAATATTCGGGGCTCGGGGCCGGACAGCGGGCACTTCGTGGAACCGCGTGCTATGAACTATGGCGCAAGTGCCGCAGATGCATGTTGCATGCGCGGGGACACGCAAGTTCTACATCAGTATAATATCCTGTTCACATTTTTTAATGATGTTAAGTACAGCGTAATTGAAGAAGAGAATCTTTCTCCGGTTGAGATCATTCTGCTGGCTTGAATGTATACGGATACATATGTATAGAATAAATTTGAAATGCGATACAAATACCTAGATCACTATAACGGGCTCTTAATTAAGATGAAAAGTAGTCGCATCGTGGCGGATACGAAAATCTCACCGATGAATGAAACGAAAAATAAAAAAGTTAAGAGTAAACATGAGCCAAATCACAGCAATTCAGAACAATTAATCAGTGCACAAACGGCGTATATTTTCCAAAAGCAATGCACATTAACATTCCGTTCCCATCGCAAGGGATACCACCCGGCATTTACCTTATTTCGCGTGGCTGTGCCTCACACTGGCTCGGTCACAGTTACTTCGAGAAAAAGTGTTTTAACACGACATACCTTGTTTTTTCGCCTCTGAGAAAAGCTAGTTCAGTACCTGTCGTCATTAAGCGCAGGCTCGTGTATGGCAGGCAGCAGTTACGCGGCCCTTAAGAGGCGGTAGATAAAAATTCAATGTACTTGTTTGCGAGATTGATGGACCGATAGCTGCTGCTCCGATAATGTTGATGGATGTAACGTTCGCGTTTGCAGTTTGTGAAATAATTACACTGGCCGCTTGTTATACTGTTGAATGAACTCTTGACGGAAACGGAATTAAGTTAACATTGACAAGCAATATTGTAAATTAATGGGATATCCTACAAGACTAACATCCTATTAAGATAAGCAAAAATATTAAGAAATTCAAGCAATAGAAGAGACATAAAATTAAGATCCATTTAAATTCACCAAAACCATTAGGCTAACAAAAGATAGTCGCAAAACAAAAGGCATCAAGAGTACTTAAAATATAATCCAAACAATACGCGGAGAACTACAACAACACAAAGTTGTCATTACAGTAAAGTTAACTGGATAATTAAACGAGAAAGCAAATAATGGTGGGCAAGTAATAAATCTGGTGCGGTCATAAAACGCAAAGCACGGTAGCGGCCGCCGTAGCTCATCGCGAGGCGCAGGCGCGGGCGCGGCCGACCTCGTGCGCAATAAATTTGTCTTCTTTTCTTCCCTTTGCAACCACTCTTTGTATGCAAATATATGATGTCTCATTTGTTTTGTGGTGGATTTCTTTTTATGTATTTTCGTGGTTGTAACTTCATGAATGTTTTCAGTTAGCGTGCGGTTGCGAGCAAAATGTTAATATTTGCAGTCATGTTGACTAATTGAGCAAAGCATTTATGTTATTATCCTCGCAGATGACGTTAGATGTTTTTTGTTTTATGAAAATCTCTGTAATGACATAACTTTAAAGCTTACATTAAGACAAAGAAAAACAAATGAAATGATCGCAGCAATTATAAATACCATAAATCAACTTAATTCAATCAATTGTAATTATGATTCCGCGACATGAATATTGAAGAAATCATCATTCTAAGATTACAGCGCAAAAATAAGCAATTATATTTCAAATAAGGAAAAATCAATAGCCCGTGAAGCTAGTAATTTTTTAATTGAAGATACCCTACCTAGAAAAACATCAACACAATTGATGTCGCTAGAGATGGTCGTAAAGTTTGTCCAGTGCTGGTGTATCCGAGATACCCTTGGCTTTTCTTATTACGTCAATTACGAGGGTCGTGGGCTCCTTATCTGCCGGTGTCGACGGCGCATTATCGACAAGATTTACACTAGCGGGAAGTCCGCCTCGAAGGACCACGATAGCAGTCTTGTCTTTACGCTTCGGACTCCTATTTTTGTCGCTTAGCTACAATTTATACAATTATTACTGGCAAAATAATTGAACGAAATAATGGAAAATTCAATTCGAGGACATCTAAACCGAATATGGAGTGTGAATGGAGTATAAGAAAATAATTCTGATACGAGGTTGCCTGCGGAGACTTAAACCAAATAAAAAGATCTATTTAGATTAAAAATCGATAATTTGCTTCAATTTTGTCAATTTGTAAATATTTAAGATGTAATAATAGTTAATAACCTAAAATATAGCTCATACCATCAAATTTCATACGAGTACGATGAATGTAGTCTAAAAATCCCTTTTTACATTGGAGCGGCGTGTTGCAATTCCGGCAAATATTGGCGAGTGTTAAATTCTTAGATATTTTAGATAAAAAGCAACCTACTTGCAATCCCATAGCCTCATATATACATATGCTTATCAATACCGTCACACCCAACTCCTAACATCCTTTCTCTATAATCTATCCATAGTTAACAAGATATTTCATTAGATATTTGGATGCATTTTATGTTTCAGTTACCAAAGATAAAGAGGTATAAATATGGTGAATACTTATAGATAGCTAGGTTAGATAAATATTTATGTCTACCTTTAATTAATGAAGCGAAGAACTGTCCCGACATAATCGTGGCAGCTATTATATAACCTGTTGTAAAAGATGGATAGGATATAGAGAAAGGTCGAAAATCGATCTAGCTCTGAAAACCCTTGTATATATCATAGTCGTGTTGCAATTCAGGCATGTGGCGAGTGTTACAGGTACGTGGTGATTGGGCGAGTGAGCGGCGTTGGCGCTGCGGCGGACGCAATTTGCGGAGGGGCGTGGCCAGCGGTAGCCGGGAGGGGACGACGCTATGGTTGTCAGCGTGTGCCGGGTATATCCGGGGTTTCAAATCATAAAGATTACGTTTATTGTATTTATTTATACTTTATTGCATAAGAAAACAAGTACAAAGAGAAATCATTTTAAGAATAGGAAAACCAGAGGGCAGTCTGTGTAAAGGATAGACATTTGCGACGATTTAAGAGCGTATACACCTTGCGCGCAAAGTCAACTATAGGTATTTCTTCGTTAATTTCACGCACACATAAGCGACCAAAGCTGTGTGCGTAGAGCTGCCGCGTCGGCTCGCTATACAATCGGCTCAAACAACTTTGATCCGTGCGCTTCAAATATTCAATTGAAATGTAACTGTAATATAATATCATAAAAATATTTTATTTTCATTATAAGTAGACAAATATTACTGTGCAAGCAATGAACAACACAAATTTAGATACTAATCATATTTTCGTTATTATTACATTGTCAAGTTGCATTCAAATCAGTGTTCAATCAGTAGACACCACGGACGTTTATTAATCATTTCGTGTTCGAACACATGAAAAGAGTTAGGGGCCTTACAACCCCTTACAATTACGAAATATATTTAATTTTATATTACAATACATAACATAATTTAGCCTCGGAATTACATCCCATTATATTACCTGAAACATAATTTATACTCACTACAAAATCATTGTAGGTAATAATAATAATTAAATATTTTACTACCAAAGTACTAAGATGTGGTAATCGCATTCCGCGCGTGGCTATTTTTACTACGCGCGGCATAATCGACTGCAGCCAGGCCGGAGCGACGAGCGATACGTCCTCCCTCTAGAAGGCCTTGCGGCGGTCTGATTTGATCCACGTCGGACAGCGTGTTTTATAGTGGTTTTTAAAATATTTGTAGAAAACATGAAAACTAATTTTGTTGAAATATAAAAATGGTAATTTATTGATAAGATGTTCTTCTATTGTAATATGCAATAGCTATAAAAAATTATGTACGATAAGTTGGTGAAAAAAAATATGTTCTTGACGAGAGTTTCTGAATAATTTCGCATTGTTTAAATTTTTATTTTTCAGGAACTAAACACAAAAAGATTATTTTTCTCAGCAAAATCCCTCCATAAGGGTCTTATTAGTCTGATAATATTTTTATTTTCATCTTATATTTAGTGGTTTTGGATATCTTAAGCTTCTAAATTGCCATTTAAAGCCTAAATAACGAAACTTGTGTTCAGTAATCCGTATAGTACTCACAAATTATCCATCAATCTATAATGTTTTCCACCAAAATCCCTAGATGACAACCTTTTCTAAAATTAGTAATAATTATTTTTCCTTTAAATTGTTTATTGGTGGCTATTAACTCATTTGAAAAGGCCTGTTTTTAAGCCAAAAAGCGCGTGCAGGGTATAAACGCTCTTAAAGATAAAAACAACATCATTAGTATAGCGGTTTAAAAATATTGTAAGAAACTTTCATTCAAAATTAAGCGGTCATAAGAATTAAATAATTAACTGTTAGAAAGAAAGAAAGAAGAAAGAAAATTATTTATTTGTAACAAGTAGCAGTTAAAAAAAAACAAGATATTATAAGTAGTGATACAAATAGTGCTCGTTACAAAAACGGACCACACTCAGCATGTTAAAATGTGTCAATATTTTTCTATTAATTTTATTCAGCATGTTAGGGAACCACACCTTAATTCACGTCACATCTCAAACTATTCTTCCTTATAAGAACCATTTAGAAATTCGTGCAAACAAATCAACAGTAGGTTCTACCAAAAATCCAGGGCTACAAATAAAAACACATTTAAAACGACTAATATTTAGTTATTTTCCCCGGCAGCCCTAGCCCCGCATCACGGTTTAATACTTGCAAGTTTTTTTCACAATAGACCACACGAGACGCTATCCATTTGCGATTATAATTGTAATAGCCGGGTTTATTACACGTCTGGACGATGTTCCACTCTTAATGATTCGCGATTTGAGTCCGTTGATAGTTGTGAAAAAAAAACAACATTTACCTCCAACTGTTTAGACAAACGTTTATAATGGTTAATTCTAATAACCATATCTAAAGGTATATAACCAAAATCCATGGATTATTTCAGGCTAAGAATTGAATGTAACTCTGCAAAGATAAATACTTGGAACCGAATTCCTATTCGGCTAAGTATAGTCCAATTTCTTTTGAATTCTGGATCACAGCATATTCCATCCCTTAAGTCCACTGCCAATGAGAAATAAATTCAAAATACAGGATTCGATATGGCACGCCAAGACTTTAAAAATAACGTGAATTCGTAAATCAAAAGCATATACCTAGAAGCGTTAATTTAATAAAATATCTGGATCTCTATTTCCCCCATTACTGACACTTACAAAACTATGCCAAACTTCCTCAAAATATATTCAAAAACAAGCAACATTACATCCAATCTCAACAATATAATAGAAGCCATAACATATCACAACACGATTCGTACCCTACGGCTTATTAATAAAATACATCGCACCATTAATAAACACATAAAGCCAATTATTTACGTACATAGCATCGCAAACCAAATGGCACGGGACCGTAGCCCGAGGACAGACAATAACCACACTGCGAACCCAGCACTGAGTGGAGATCATACTGATAGCTTTACGGTTTATAAACTTGGAAGATACACCGAAATAAACGTGCAGTTTTTCCACATGTTGATGCCATTAAAATTTCGGTTAGCGGGGATTTCCGTGGCTTAGTCAATAAACATTGAAATCTTTCATTAATCTCTGTTCATATCACGACGTAAAGCACATAGAAATAGATTAGGTTTCCAGAATGTTGGCACGGTTCGGATAAAACCCTGAAAATTCATATCTTTTGTCACGTTACAAAATCATTGCCAAGCATTAAAACAGACGTGAAAATTATAACAATAACCAACCAGCCAGCGTACAAAGATCTCATGGAAATTCCACACGCACTACCAAAAGGTCGTAACTCACCGATGACGCGAGTCCAAACTGTGTCCATTTAAAAAATAAATAATGCACAATACATATCCGCCAGTGTGCGCACGCGTCCGCCGCGCCCGTTCCCACGCGCACGCACACACACAAACACGCACACGCGCGCCGCTAGTGTATGCATGTGTGTGCGACTGCGTGTCTGTGTGTGTGTGCGTGAGTCGCGCGCGCAGCCTGCCCGCACACCGCAGATTTATCTCGAGCTTTGTGGACACTATCTTTACAACCTTTATTGCGAGGGTAGACGTATGGAGATCAGGTTTTGTTGCCGTTCTGATATTACCATTATAACTTATCTATTCATAGATTTAAGATATGTCGTGCATAATATGTTTTTGTAAAAAACAATAGGACCACGTTACATATTTTTATCTATATTCTATAGAATAAAATGTCCACGTGTATTTTGGTGAGTCTGTGATATAATGGCTAGAGCATTAAACACACGTCACTACTCACTAACAATGACAAGAATGGCTATTGTGTCGTCTCATTAGCGCACCACATTACTAGTAAGTCTTAACTTCTGAGTCTTTTGGCTAAATAAGTTTATAAATTTTTCGGTAATAAGGTATGATGACACGAGTATGTATGTCTATCTAAACCTACCAACATACTAAGCATAGCATGGAAATGTATGTAAAAGTCCACGAGTACCATGGTATATTTTTAGAGTGTTAATCAGGGATCAATGAAGCGTGGGGGTGAGGTAGGCAGCAGGGGCGGGGGTGCAGAACCCGTCCGCGCAAGGACGCCTACCAGCGCCGCGCCGTTACCTGCAGATGGCACCGCGACCGTCGCATCTGCTTCACACCTAACGGCGCCTTGCTCTTACCATTCAATTTGTTCACACGCAAATACATTATACCGGGTATATCAAGACTGCTACCGAAAACGAAGCCGGGTGGTAGTTTTAGTGGCTACAAACACAATGCAACTAAAAATTTTGCTTAGAAACGCGACAATTATTTTTAATGATTTTTTTAATATCATCATTTTTGGGTGGTAAATCCATAGTTTTTGCTATAATAATAATTTACACTGTTTTATCTCTTTAGGACAAAATGGATTTACCACCAAAATACGGCCAAAGAAAAAAAATTAAAAAAAAAAATGTCACATTTTTTTTGCAACATTTTCTATTGCATTGTGTCTGAAGTCGCTTAAACTACCACCCGGCTTCGTTTTTGGTAGCAGTCTTGATATACCCTGTATGTATACAATCTTGATCGCGCTGCTATCATCCGATATAACTTGATTTGATGCTTTAAATCACCAAATTTTCCGTATCTCATCGTCGATATTTACATTGATTTACAATAAACAAATAAAAAACAGTAATAAAAACTATTTACATTATTTAAACAAATTAATTCAATAAAGTTCCTTAAAAATCGAAAAAAATGTGTTAGATTATTAAAATAATTTAAAAATACAATTTTACTACAGCATATTAAGCGCTGTATGAATATTAAGGGGAGCAACTTAAAGAGAAGATTTGATCTATCTGCAATATTGGAATTCGACATGAACAGAATTGTTAACGTTTCATTTATCTTTTAAAATTGAGACGGGATAATATGGACACTATAAATGGACACTATCTATCAATCTGAATGAGAAAATAATGTAAAATTAATAGAATCAAATCCAGCGATTTCCTGCAACCTTAGTCAGATCGTCCGTCCACCTTGTAGGCGGGCGTCCGACCTTTCACTTGCCTGTACGTGGCCTCCACTCAAGAACCTATCGGCCCCAACGGCCATCGGTTCTACGAGCTATGTGCCCGGCCCACTGCCACTTCAACTTGCCAATCCTATGGGCTATGTCGGTAACCTTGGTTCTCCTACGGATCTCCTCATGTCTGATTCGATCTCGTAGGGAAACACCGAGCATAGCCCGCTCCATGGCTCGTTGAGTGACTTTGAGCCTTTTGATGAGGCCCACAGTGAGAGGCCACGTCTCGGTGCCGTATGTCATCAATGAAGATTATATAAATTTATTAAAATGTATATTTTGCACCAGCTGTCGATCTTTATCCCGTATTTTATTTTAATAGATATTTCTATCATTCTATAACTGAAGCGCAAATACTATAGAATAAAGAAACCAAGGTGCAATGCAATAATAGGATTCGGGTTTATTATTTGGTTTGAGTGGGTGGTGAGGCCAACACGTATTGTTAAACGCAGCTTGTGTACCACATACTGCGAACTGACAGATGGATGTATATTGATCGCTGCAAATATCAATCATAATATGCCTGTGATTAATTTGATTAGTTTTAATCTACATTTACATATGAACTTTAAATAATCAATTTAATTGTTCGTTTTTAATGCTACGCTCATGACAAGACGTCCGGGTATTTTTTTCATTTGATAAAACTACATTTCCCTTCACCACTTATTATTACGTAAAGGAACATATTCCGTAAATTCTAATTCCTAGCCTAAACGAACTCACAAGCAATGAATTAATTATGCAAAACCCATTGACACTCTGAATACTTAAAAATATATAATAAAGTTGTATTTTAGCTAGCTCAAAGTGCGAATTAGCTAAATCGCTTCCTGTCGCAACTAATTGAAGTGAAAGACCTGATCTTACCCGGCGAGACATATTGATTAGGAATAGACATAATTTGTCGTCTTATACCCAGACGGAATTATACATTGAGAACTAGGAAATCAGGTAAATAAATCATTATTAATAGATTTCGATTCAATACCAACAAAGACTCCTTATTCTCGACTCTTATAGTGAGATAATGCCTTGCTTCCAATGCGTAAAAAATAGTACAGGCCTTTACGATCAAACAATACTGTCGCTCGTATCAGTTAGAATTTGCCAAAAAGATGTGTTGCTGCAATCGAATCACCAACCTCCCATCCCTAACCGGCTTCTAACCAACATACATGATAACTGTTAAAATACAACAAAAGGATATTTACAACATAAATCAACAATACCGCATAAGACAATGTAACTCCAAATATTGACGCCGGAACAAACAGGCGCGGAGTTTCCATCTACGCGCGCTTGCTTTGGAGAGAAATTAACGAGACATAAAAGTGGATGAACAATGTGCATTCATCCTACCAGTATTGTGTGGGGTACGGTGAAGGAACTATCTTGAAGCTCGGGTTACATACACGTGCACGGCGACTCTGGAGGTACGCGACCGGCGAAGTGCTGAACATTTTTTATACTATATTATTTTTTTAAATTTTAATGAAGACGCTTCAACAATACACCCATAATACACATTATTGTAAATCATTTTGAATTTAGAATTTAGTTCCGATATGTCCACCAATTACAGATGTTAGCTTTTATGTTGCCAATTTAATGTGAATGAGATAATGATTTTAATAACAAAACAAATATTATAAATAAATATTATTATTTTTATCAATATCTAGATGTATATGGTTGCTTTTATGTTTTGCTTTCAAAATAACCAGACAAACTTGGCTAAGAAAGTTACCTGATAAACTTTTATAAGGTAATATCGATTAAACATTGTAACTTCCCTTACATCGTCATCTTCATTTTCCCTATAATCACTATCTAATTTTTTTTTTATTCCAATGAATGGCGAGACGAGCATGCCGTACGCCTGATGGAAAGCAATACGACAGCTCATAAACAGTAGCAGAACCAAACAACACCTCGAATCACAAAGCAATGCTTGGCATTCCACTGCGCTCGCCATCCTGAGACATAAGATGTTAAGTCTCAATATGTCCAGTAGTTGCTCTGGCTACAATGTCCTTCAATCCGAAACACAACAGTGCTTCTACACTGCTGTTTGACGAGAGAAATAGACAATGCGGTGGTACCCACGCAGGCGGCCTCTCACATATGAGAGACCTACCAATCAATTGACTATTGATGACATTAAGTTAGCAGTTTTGTCCCTGATCCAGTATGTTATTTAACTATAACTCAGAAACAGAAAGAGAAAGCCTTTTCTACGAATATAGGACTTGAATCACAATATAATAAGTACAAACAGTAACAAATAATTTTTTCCTGGGCATGCAAACATCCCGAAAGGAATCCTCGCAGCATTAATACAATAACTCCAGATGAGTTACTCTATACTCCGTATCGAAGTTCGAAAGTTCGACATTCACGTATAAGATAAAAAAATACCACTTCTTAAATTCAATACTTTTTTCTATGAAACTTATCATTCACTCCGAACTTAGTTTAAGGTTACGACATACGATAGCGGATTTGGACATTTTGTAAAATATTTAGGCATATTTTTATATTTGTCGTCGTGTAGAAGTATAGAGTAACCCCCCAAACATCCCAGACATCGAACCACAGCACATAAAGATTCAATTTCACTGTCGACATTACCTTTTGAAATACGCTTTCCCATAGTCTCCACGTTACAATTCTGTTACATCCACACAAATCACTTGTTATCATGTTATTAAATGTATGTTTTGATTGAAAAACACACTTTTACACCGGAATTACCAATATACGTCGTGTTCTTAGACATCTTAACGTGCTACGTGATATTTAACCCACAGAAAAAGTGTCGGGTTTGTGAGTAAAGAATTTGTTTAAAGGCCCTCCGTGGTCAAAGTGTATCGGATTCCCATAAAATGTCAGTGTTAGGTGAGGAAGTTCGAAGTTCGGTTTGTGTATTGTTTGGTGACTTGATGACGGTGATGCCTATCAGGGACCTGTCTTCAACTCGATCAATGTCACAAACAATTAAAAACATTGAAGGGAATTTACGAGTAGTCGCAATTCTGAAATTTTACACTCGAAATTTAATGCACTATATTTGCTAATTAGTCATAGAAATAAGCTTTTTTATACCAGAAACTATAGGCTGCAAGTTTAACACCGAAACCCGATACAAATATTTTTATTACAATATCATTTTTTAGATTCAGATGTCAAACCTGAAACATCTCTTTTCACAGTCGGCTTCTACTAATTTATCACAAAGCCTGTATATTGACTATCTGGTAACGATTATAAGATGTACCTTTGCGCTCATTAATCATTTGGATAACATCTTACCGCGAATCCATGCAGTCAATTAGCACAAACACAGGCGTCATTCAAAGCACTGTTGCACATCACCCACAGTTTAGTGCCAGCGACGCGTATAATGATATTAATAATGACGTCTCATTTAGCAGCCTCGGCGCGGCTTCGAGCGCCCGGTGGGTCCCACCGACGTTAAATTAAGATAACATCTGAACTAACACTCGGCCCCTGATTGCATCTCCGCGTCGGCGATACACATCAGAATCTATGCGCCGATAGAAATGTTATGGCAAGTCATTGCGTTTCCTTTGGAAGTAAAAATACGATAAAATTACAGTTAAACCGACGTGGTCATGTCAAATGGTGAATTAAATCGGCATATATAAACATCCACATGATTAATAAAACGTTCACCTTATGAGCCGAATCAGATACAATTATTTTTATCTTGGACGATAAGATTAAAATATTCTGATGGTTCTGTATCAAAACACTCGATCGGCATAAATTTGAATGTGGATGTAAGCACCCGCGATGCACTCGGAAGATTAACGCATGTGGCGGTTTTTCACCAGCATTATACGTACATTTTTAAAAGGCGGCGCATGTAAGCAATTACCGCAAAGTCAATAGGACGCGAGCATTTGATCGTGATAATGGTGTGACAAACGCACGGGCCTCGCGCCGACCGCGCCGAGCTCGCCGCCAAACCGCGCCGGGCTCGCCGGCTCCCCGCCACCGCTATAAATCTAAAAGCCGGCCCGAAAGGACGCGCACAACCCTTTATTATAGCGAGACATGATTGCCCTCGGGCGCTCACCGAACAAAACGAATGCCCAGTAACGAGCGAGCCTCGGTATCTCTGCGACTTCACTTTTCGAAGTGGTCGCATTATTTTTTACTTTTTAAGGGCGGCCCGTGATTAATAGGCGGGAGTTCAACGCTTCGACGGCATCAAGGTCACATTCTAACACAATAGATGGACACTGGCAACATAATTGTTAGTTGAGCATCGCGACGTGCGACACACGGATTGTAAACAAGCCGTGCGGGCGCGCCGCGCCGCGAATACTAATCGGAGGGGAAACACGCGTCGACAACATTGTCACACTTTTTTGTCGATATCGAATTCCATAGAATTTGCAGCGGGGGCGTTCGACGCAGCGGCGGGATGGCCGTACAGTGCGTGGGCGTGGAGAGCGCCGCGGACACGCCGCCGAGCGCCGTCAATCACGCGCCCGCTAGTAAATATCTCGAGAGCACGATCTCTATTGAATGCGCCAACGAGAGTACTAAATGTAAATCGGACATGACATCCGGGTGCGGGTTCACGGCGGAGCATCATACGAATTCGGAATGGAAACGTCCGCGGCGCGGCGGCCGCTTAATCTCACGCCGGATCGCCTGTGGCAGTGGCGAGCGCGACGAGACGGCACTGGCCCGCTAGACCGACACAATACCAATAACCAACACGCAAAAACTCAGATACACATTACAGCGGTCGCGACCTCGCCGCCACTTTTCGCCGGATTTAGCGGCACTCGATTATAAGCCGTAGTTATTTGCTCCATTCGTTGTCACGTCATTATACAGATTATTTCTAAGTGTAAGTATCAATAAGTAGAGTGTTTATATTTGCAAAATAAACAGTCGTAACATGTTAATAGTCAAATATTAGCTTACAAATGTGTAATGTGTTGTAAGTAAAGAGACGTGGAATTGAATGGTATAATCAGCAAGTCTGATGTTTGCGGGCTGAGTCAAGTCGCTGAGTGGTTGAGTCGCACGCCTCGCCTCGGATCGGTGCTCCAGATCTGCGTCGTGGTCGCAACATTCGAGCATTATATGCAAATACAAATCCGTTCTCTGGATCAAAGTTTCGAATGTCGGTACATTTCATATTGGACAGGACGTCACGAGTCGCCGAAATTACACAAGAAAATTACATTTGAATGTCGTTGTCAATCAAACTTTTATGGTGGTGATTTAAATAATTGTAATAAGAAACACCATGTATAAAAATAGAAATCCTCAAAAGGAATTCTAAGTTTATTGAAATCGAACGATTACATCTAACGAGGTACTGCAAATTTTTCCCGTAAGAAAAAAACTTAGCACAATAACTTCTAATAATGAACCAAAATACCAATATTCTATAAACAAACCGCTTAAATCAATGCTAATCTAAACACCATCACGGGTTCCAGTTATTCCACTAAAATTGAAAGGCCAACAACTAAACAGAACGTTAATCCATTATGCCTTTCAAGTCACACGTTTCAACCAAAGTGCGTATCACTAACCAAAACACAACACGATGACCACACATAAATTAAACAGGTCGTAAAATGACTATAGCCAAGGCATTCAAGTGGCTAACTTAAACTGTATCACAATGTTGCCAATATAAATAATAAATGAAGCAAGTCGCGGGAACAAGCGTGATGGGAGGTGACGAAATGAGATGTCTTGTTGAATTTGTCCACGTTTGTGAAATGTTAATGCACGCCGCGGAATAAGGAGCTGTTTATTTTGACACACTTAGCTACTGTGTTATCTTCAACGTGTATTTTAAACACTTTCTCAATACTGAAGATTTCCCTTAAAGGAAAAAGTGTAACTTTAGGATCACATTTTCGTCAGCCTGCATCATACCTTATGGGACTTACTATAAGGTGCAAGTCTCTGTAATATTTGTTGAGGATATGAACTTTAGTTTACCACCCAAGCCCCAAGTGCATATTTATAAACAAATAGATATAAGAATAGAATCGAGGATCAACAGTTTTAAATATACTATTTATGTCGCCCTGTCTTTCCACTTCGAAACATCTATTTTGCATCTACAAGTCTTCGTACCATTCAATTCTCACAAGCGAACTAGACTTCACTCAAACAACTACATTGAACTACTTATAGCCAACTTATAAAGTAATAGAGATATTTACAAGTTGCATCGCAATCCCGTTATATTCATATGTATGTTTGTTTATTAATACAATCGGGCGAAAGCTGCACTCATTAACTTAATGGAGTCAGTTCTTGTGCAAATGACACGAATGTTATTGAAAATGCGCAAACTGTCTCAACTTCCTTTCAATTTACATACGTAATAACCTCATGAATATGTATGAATCTTTTCATTTATGGTCAGTAATCAGATTTTTGTTTATGACTTGCAATTAAGCTAGATGGTTAAGTTGTCTTTTACACTTTATCGGGACATAGATATCTCTAGTCTGTACTGATTTCCTTGATCACACCTGGTTTTCTTAATTATAGAGTAAAATTTATTAACCACCATAAATACTATTTCTGCTAGTTCTATCACCAATTCTACAAGTTTGTTGTCTTCATTTAATTAAAAGATTATGGGAAACTCAAGTGAGTTCGACGTGAGGTAATTGTAATGCATATCGCAAAAAGGTTTGGCTTATTATTTTTACCACCGGTTACCTACCAAACGTCACCTATCAGGAAATACGTAATAAATCAAGTAATCGAATCTAAATTACACACCATGGCAATTGTCCACCGAACAACCAAAAATAATCTTCAGCCTCATAGTCCAAATGACTTCACAATACTAAACTCAACGAGAAATCAATTCCAAATCATAACAGAAACAAAAGAGCTGAATACAATTCCGCAACAATCACTAACATACCGTGTTGAGAAACAGCTATTCTATCTAGAAATAATTTAGAACGGTACCGCGGTCCCGTAGCGTTACGTCAGGGTTTGTGGGAATAGGCGCGGCATGAGAGCCTCCAGGCAGGACGATACGATGCAGTGCCGGCGGCCAGCAAACCGATTGGACTCGCAATGGAACTAATGGCGGAATTTCGCGAAAATAGCAGGCAATTGCCGAGGGAATTGTTGGATTAGGAACTGATCTTGTTCAGGTAACCTGCGGCGGTTGGTTGGGCTTTGAGCAAGGATTGGTGCGAATGGTAAATGTAAGAGTTTCTTACCTACAAATGGTATCACTGAACTAAATGTTAGTGTCAAATTGAATTATACATAATTTATAAAGATAAGCCAGTCAAAAATCGCAAGTAACAAATAGCTCGAAATAGGAACAACAACCGCTTAACCATATATGTTTCCTTTCACTTTGAAAACAACCTTATTGAAGGTAATAAATCTGATAGAATTCCTAGTAAACAAGGCAAAATATTGTATAACATTAAATAATGTTGTAACTGCATTATACAACAGAGGTACCTATCGAAAAACGCGCTCATCGCGAGGCATCCGCGCCTCCCTCGAGGCCACGGTGCACGTGTCGATCCGCCAGATAATGTGCTTGTGACAGCCGATCTGCTGCTAAATACCACGCAGTTAACCATTTCAGACCTTGTATTTACGATCTTATAATATGTTCTAATCTTAACTGAACATAAATATGATTGTTGTTTCATTGAATGGCTTGTTAGCTGCACTAAGAACCTCAGATCATGATTTTGTTAGATGATTTTGATTTGTTCAAGAATGTTTTTTCTGATATGCGCAGAGACATGCAACATGACAAATTATAGATTGGAAATACTATAAATAAAAAGATTTATACATTGTTGGGCCTATACTTATTGAAGATAAGAACATGGTTAAGAAATATTAATTCCAATTGAAATTTATAGTCAATCACCACGCACTATAATGATGAAGGAAATATTGGGGAATAATCTTGGGGAAACATGCATACCCTAGCGATTTATGAGAATTCCTATGGTATGTCAAATCCGCCAACCCGCATTATGGGCTGATATACATATAGAAGGATATCATTTCAGCGATTATGTGTAGATCTAACGAAGTCTGAAGCGAATGCAAGACCTAGCTATGTTACACATACCAAATTAAGCATAAAAAATAAGAAAAAGAAAACCAAACAACTCTTCAAATCAACAAGCAGGTAAACCAACACCAAAACTCAAAGCCAACGTGCACAAAAGACGAAGACAGCACGCACAAAAAAGCGACACAAAGCGACGACATTAATGCCGAGATGGAAATCGGTAGCACATCAAAGCCTCGTCGACATTGAACTTTATCTCGGCGGGCGCATTACGAATCGATTCGGCCGAGAGCCAATAGCGTCGACTGCCGGTGATTCTGAACAAACAACACGGCCGTTGACCCCGCTCTACGGCCCAACAATTTGCATACCTACTAGTTGCATCACAAATCAACACTCACCATAGATCTGTATGATTCCTTTTTATTTGCTTTGGTTAGTCTGGTTATGATATGCCGTTTGTATGTCTTTCTTGTACGAATTTATTTGACAACTGACTGTGTAACTGTAGTGCTAATCACGAATAACACATTACAGACCACTTTTTTCTTAGTACATCTTATTGAATCGGAATTTAACACACATTTTTCACGTTTACAAGTTTTACCACCTTGAAAACAATAAAATATATGCCAAGAACTCTCTTTTCGTTTAGAATCATGACATCCTGTGCCGTTTCTGATTCGTACAAAATTGTACCAAAAACACAAAACGAATCAAAAGGAGCCGAATCCAGTACCGTAACATTTTACTCTTTACGAAGTGACAGAGGCGGTATAATCAGCTCGGATGACGCTCACCCGCCCACACTTCAACCTGTCATAATTACAACCATTCTGCGCAGGGTGGTAATTAGCGGACCTCCAGCCGCACTCTCTGCCAAATAACAGTTAATTTACATTATTTGACACACGCAAAAATATCAGACAAATGACAGTGTGGAACACGATGTTAATTTTTATATCTGACCGGTGTAACTTAATGTGCGTGGGGTATTGATGCAAGCAGATACAGAAAATTTTATAAGAATAATTGAAATGTAATTGATTTCAACTCAGATATGTCGTGGTTCTAAAGAAGAAAGAAAAGGTGAAATGAACTTGACTAAAGATGGACATTCTATTTATGATGAATGAGTGAAAGACAGCTCTCATCATGAATGTCTTCCCGATTTGACTAGTTTGTTTCTCATACTTACAAGTTTAGTTCGATCAATGAACAGAGGTTGCATAAGTTTATAAATTAACTCCATGATTCATCTTCAAATCACTAACAACAATTACACTAATACGCATAATCACAGCGTAGCCACACACAAAATCAAGAATTATGAAATAGGCACCATCATAAAACGTGTAACATCACACACCAATAAAGTCCACAGCTTCATTTATCTCCCAAGAGGGGGCAATTTGTGCACCAAACCGGTTTTAGAGGCAATAAAATCTTTTAATGGATTGAAATTAATAAAAGCGGCCAACAAAAAAGCGACGCCCGGTTTACAGCCATCGAGGATAAGTCACCATGAATCTGTATATCTTAATAACAATCAGTGAGGAATAAAATTTTACAACGGCTTTGTATCGGAACGCCGAATATAGATATGTGATGTGAAATTGTCAGTCTATAAAATTATAAATCGAAAAGACGGTATAGATCGTATTTATGCGTCACCCTCATCCGATTTATGGGCAGTTCCGTTGTCAAGCATGAAGTGCATCTCGCTTATGATGGCTTGGTTAATGACATTACTTCTTAATATTGTTTATGCAGTTACAATTGGGCAAAATTAACCATTGACTACAGTAAATTACTTATATCTTTATCATTTAAAAGTCTTTGTTGCTTCTGTATCAGCCCATATACGTCCCAGTGCAGGGCACGGGCCTCCTCCACAATCGACAGTGCGATTGAGAGTGGTGCGTGGTGGCCTGTTGGTAAACGGACTAGACGCGGCTGCCCACATGATCACGGTGGTCGCGGGTTCGAATCCCAGGGCACACCTCTGACTTTTCGGAGTCATGTGTGTATTGATAGTCAATCACCACGCACTAAAATGGTTGAGGAAAACATCGTGAGGAAACCTGCATACAATAGCGATTTATAAGAATTTATATGGTATGTATACGGACTATATGGCCTAACCACTCTTAATCGTATCCTCGATTGTAGAGTAGGCCCGTGCCCTGCAGTGGGACGTATATGGGCTGATACAGATATGGTATGTAAGTCCGCCAACCCGCACTAGGCCAGCGTGGTGGACTATATGGCCTAACCACTCTCAATCGCACTTTGTTGCTTGATGGTCTGTAATAGCAAAATATTTTTCTCCTATCTAATCAACCTCTATTAATCTCACTTAGGCTTTAAGTCATCATGCTAGTGAAGTTAGGATTAATAAATTTCAGGTTTCCTCACAAAAATTACCCTTTTAAATCTTTTATTTTTATTTGTATCTTAATCTATTCTAGCCTATCCCATGAATTATTTAATTAAATATACAATAAGATTCCGTCGCACTTGACTACAAAGTATTGAGATAAAACGGAATGGTGCTATCCGATTGATTTGCATAAGAAACGAAAATATACATTTTAAATTGGTTTTAATCTCCAATATGTCAGTCAGTATGAAGATAAAACACAAAATACCGTCATACTTGCATCCCTGATGAAAAAAACGGAGATAAATCGAATGCATTCACACTTCATTACGGTAATCCACATTATTATTATCCAAGGATTTGACAAATCCTTTGAAGAGGTGTAAGGACATTCATTCTTGGTAGTATCGTGTGGCGATCCACAGCTCTTCAGTTTCTCCGACTTCATTGAGTAAAGTAATTATCCGCGTTTTTAACATTCAAATAATGAGAGATCAGCGGCTTTTAAATGATGTTTCATTTATATATGCCACCGAATTATCTACGAGATACTTAAAAATTATACTCAGAATGTTTATATATTTTGTACATAGTACACAAAATAACGGCAAAAACGGGCTAGCCCACTAATATTATGTAAGTCAGCAAACATTGGAATTAAAGTTAGAGGTCAACCAACGCCCTCTATTGACATAAATAAAACACTTGCCCTCGAGTCTCAACCGCTACATACCAACGGTTTGTACCAAATCATAGCCGTATTGGTTTACCGAAACTCATTTTAATGTTATTAATATTCAAGAAACGCGGCCGTTTTAGACGAGTACTATTTACTGAATACATAATCGCTAATGGTCATACGCGTCAATTTAGACATCAATTTAATAACGCAGTTAATAATCTAAAATATGTGTTGTGACATATCAAACAGTAATTATGTGCTTGCATCCACTACGGCGGTGCAACGATGGTGTTACCAATAAATTATTTCTGACTGATTGTGCCCGGAGGCTTCACTTGAGTTTATTACAAATTGGGCATGTTTCAAACACATGATTAGTGCCTAATCAGACGGATTGATCGTCGCATTAAAAATGGATTTTCGAAAAAGCTAATTGCGGCTTACTCGTTCACAAAGTGTATCTAATAAGAGTTAAAGCTGAACAAAAAGGAGAAGTCACTAAAGGCATCGAAATAAAAGATAATTGGTGCGAAGTCATTACATAGTAATTAATGATACCTCAACTCTCTTATGTCTCTGCGATCATTACTCAAACGGTGGATAAACAAATATTACTAAAACCAACAGTTATACCTGACAAATTCCCCACAATTGGCTGCAAATACCGCGGGTTTAACTGAAGCATAAATGCCTATCAATCATCTTTATAGCCTCTTATATCGTCTTAAATCTAACTTGCATGTTTGAAGTCACATTCAATAAATCGCTACTACTTCTCGGAGGAGTTGAATGTTAAACGAAAAGCGAGAAGTTTGACAAATATTTGTTTCAGGACGGTAGTGGGACTACTTATGCCCAAATACTGGAAAGCCAATTAACTTTTAACTCCGATTAACTAGCTCTAATGACCTGTTAAATTGATTCCAGTTAAATATAACTTCGATTAAACCACTTAAGAATTAAATATTTAATGGGGCATTATTCATCCGATTCGTATTCTCGAAAGCAACTTAAGAGTTTGACAGCTGTCAAACAGTCAATTTTTTAAGAATTTCTAGTTTTAAGCAGCCGTCGTCTTAAGGCCGCCTGCGACCACTCTTAACTTTATCAATTCTACATAAAATTTACTAAAATGACTCTCGCGTCGGTTTCATCGCTGTCTGATGACGATATAGCTTCATCAAGGCGAGTCAATCAAGAAAAAAATCAATGCTTTTGACAAATACAAAGAAGAAAACATTCAAAGTGAGGTTCCGCCTGAAGAAAGAAACTGTTCTGCATCTGTGTTCCTTGCTGGAGACAAAATAGAACCCACTACAAATAGAAGTCGATTGATAAAAACTTGCGACCAACTGTTACTTGCTTTATGATATTCTACGACAGGCAGTTACCAGAAGATTATTGGAGATGTATTTCATGTGGAACAGCCGACTGTACAACACAAAGTTGCAGCAGAGTTAGTTAAACTACAAAATCGTGGCATGAAAATTCCCAACTAACAACAACAATGCCATATTGCGAATGATTTCTATGCGATCGCAGGAGTGATTGAAGTTATAAATTTCATACATATAAGGATCAAATCTCCAGGTAATTTCTACTTATAATAATGTATACATAACTATTAAGCTTTTACATGTACACAAATATATGTTTTCTTATCCTATTTTAACTAAATGTGCTTCTAAAATGCCTAGCGTATTTTATATTGTGTAGTAATCATTTAGAGTATCCCTTTTTACTGTACATAATATTATATTATTAATCATAGAATAGAATAATATATTATGCACAGTATAAAGGCACACTCTAAATGATTTCTACACAATAATTTATATATATATGCTTGTTGGAATCAAAACATTTAGCAGGTAATTGGCTCTTCCCCAGCCCACTGTACCCCATATAACCAAGCTCTCTAAATAGTTGTAGGGCTAAATATATAATATAATATAATTAATCATACAATGATTTGTACTGATTGTAGCTATTCAGTATATACTGGAACAATGTTCAACTACAATAGTAGTTTCCTATAAAGAATTCAATTTTATGAATATATTTTTTCAATTTACATAAAATTATTTGTAGTTTGAAATAAGAATATTTGCTAGAGCTCTATTTTTTATTATCTTGTTTTTAGGAGGACCACAAGCAGAAACATTTAGAAACAGAAAAGGCCATTTTTCTATAAATGTGCAAGCAGTCTGCGACCCTAACTTGAGGATAAGAAACATTATAGGCCGATGGCCAGGCGCGGTGCATGATAGTAAAAATTTCAATGATTCTCCTTTATGTGCATTTCTGGAAAGGGGAGACTGAAGAAGCTTACAATCAAGACCATACTAAAACAAGAAACCCAGTGGAGAGGGTCTTTGGTTTTACAACAAAGATCTTCTTGTCTGCAAGTTGGGCTATAAGTTTTTGAAAATTAGCTTACTATTATAGAGGCATGTGCTGTGTTACATAATATAGCATGTTCCCAGAATGATCATATATTGGAGATTGATCTTTCTGAATCATTTCCACCAGCTCCACATAGTATAACCAATGAAAATGTTGCAACAAGGAATAATATAATAAAATACATATTTTAAACCGTACAGTGCATTTTATTGAATTACCATGGAATGAATACAAATAAAAATGAGTTATGTTTTATTGTAGTATATTTATTTTAATAACAGCATTAGTACATATTATATTTTTTTAATTATCTACATTTCTTTAGATCTGTCTTACATTTATATCTATATTCCTTTATAAACACAAAATAATAACAATTATTTTAACATTAATTTAAAACTAAATTAATAAATGTACTATTAAAAATGTACAATAGAAATAGAATATGACATTTTTTAACAATGAAAATAGGTGAAATAAACAATTTATTTTATGTATTACATATTAATTAAAATTCATAACATTCTTCAACTTTGATTTAAAACACAGTTTTCTGATGCAAATATTTCTTCCTTGACACAATTTGTCTCATTCTTTTTTGTATATTTTTATATTACATACTCATTTCAAAAGGGTGTGTATTGTCCAAATGATTTGTTGTATGCATGATTTCTATAGCGTTACCTGCAAAAGTGTTTAAGTTAAAGTATGTCATAATTTTATATATCTCTTTTTATTTTTCATATATATTTGTTGAGTTTACTTATTTAGTCTATAGCTGATATACATGGCACTATATATATGAGCCATATTTCTTGGACGGTCTTATTATATAGGTACACATTGAATATTTATGTACTCCACTCCAGCTCCTGAAACAAAGGATTATTTATAGTTATACACATTGTACCATACTTTATTTTCCATATTTATTACATAATACTACTATATGAGGAGGAGATAATATATAGGAGGCATAATATGAGAGAAGCCTATAGGTACCCAGCAGTGGGATCCTACAGGCTGTAGATGATGATGATGATTTAAAATGTGTGAATAATCGATTCATATTATATATTAAATAGTTAATTATCATATAAATTCGTTAAAACTTAGAGGAATACGTGTATACTTACCTGTTTATAATATCCAGCACAGCTTCTTTCTCATATCGTATTTATTTACATAGTCTTCTCCATTTGGTACTTAGGTGGTTCTGCAGCCGTTGTTTGGTATTTTATATACCTATTTATTGAAAAGATATTCCAAAAACTAACTTTAAAACTGAGTGCAATTGTAAACAATAAATAAAATAAACAAACATCATAATATTTTTAATAAACTCGCTACGGATATAGGGACATAAGTTTTTTCACCCACATGATTTTATTAACAGATTTTTAAAATAATAACATGGCAATATATAATATAGCTTTAAACATAATCGTAACAAAAGTAAAAACGTTACAATGATTCCTCATATTAAATATAAAGGGTTAAATTTCCAATTTAGGGAAATCATGTATGAAGAATATTGCGTCAAATGGAACGTTTATATTTATACAATAAAAATTGTAACTGAAAACAAACTTTTCGTTAATCTGTGGAAATTTAGCTGGATGTTTGCTGAGTAGACCGATTTATGAGCTAAATGGCTATCCAGTATTTCGTTTCGAAATTTAACGGACCTCAAAATAACGTCATATCAAATGAGTCCGGTGGCTGAGTAGCTATCCAGTATTTGGGGGTTAATCTTTTAGTTGCTGATTCACTGACATAGGATATAATGACTTACAGTTTGTTAGGAGTTGTATCAAAAAATATTTCATCTGGTTTACTTTCTGCAACTCCTTATCAATTCGACACAATATACGAAATCTTATGTATAAAAAACAAACTACAGCCCTATACAAAATTAAACCGATCATTACTTAATAAACTATCCAAAATAAAGCAAATGTCAAGGTATTGGATAACAAAATCATGAAGAGGAATAATCGTGAGCCGCCGACGCGCCGTCGACGTCACATCTAATATCCGGCCAATCCAGCGTCTAGCAACAGCCCAACGAACTCCAGCCAAACACACCGTGAACAATTATTTTTTCTAAATAAACACTCATCGGCGACGCTTGAGAACTCATCTCTCGCTGTTTACTTAGTAACACTCCGTTTTGAATGAATTGATTTCTAACTGATTCGAAGATCTCACATCTAAAGCATTCGTCTCAAAGATCAATATCCTCTGCACCATACGAATTCAAATCAAAACAATCACCGTGTAGCAAAGAAGCCTCTATTTAAACAATATTAAGATGCATTTTTATTTGTTAGTTTTTGTGGTGTTGTTAAATTTGTGACATCCGCCGTGTCAAGTTGGACGTTGAATTTTGGACCAGTAACACGAAAACGATAACACAGACTCGTCCGCAACAGGAAACTAAAACAATTCTACTTTCCCATTACCCTTGTCTTGGGAAAGTAATAATTGCGCTATTTAAAATATATATTTTTTAAATCGATTCTTTTTGGGATCAGTGATATGTGGGGTCTTAATAACGGTCGTAATTTAGACATTCAACACAGATGAACTTGTAAAAAGATTTTATTTGTAACATAAAGCGGCAAACGAGCAGCATTCACCTGACATCTGAGAAGTCGTTGACGCTTCGTCGGCTATTGAAGTTTTACGTTGCATGAGATGCTAAGAGCAATGATCAATATTGAATCTATGGGAACTTTAGCAAACTTACCACAGATTTAATCGTTTCCCAAAATCTTTTGTGTTACAGCGCGAACCTTTTGTAAATAAGATAACCCAAACTAAATCTGAATCTTGGAAAGGTCCCACTCATTTACTAATACCTCTTAATGATTCGAGATGCTAGAGATAGCATATTCTAATTACTACAAGATACCGACATAACGGAATGCGAAACCCAGGAACATTTCACATGAGCGTGTCTCTGCGCATGCGCAGTGCTCAGTACTCATGGCCCTGGCTTCGTGGGCGTGCGCCGCGCACCTTCGTCCAAACATTAAAGATAATGGCCGGTTGAAAGCCATTCAGTCGCCGAACGATATATTACCGAGTTTACGACCGGCTTGTACTTCACAAATGCATATCGCAGTGTTCGACTAAAATTACTAGGTGCGCGCCTATTGTCTTCACGTTCGGGGAACTTTGCCGCGCATTTGATGCTGAAGTCTTCATTATTACTACAAATAGAGAATCATTTCGTAAAATACATTTCTATTGCTTGCTACACTGTTAAATATCCATTACTTGTGATTATATTAGCATTTTTCATGAGACCAGTTTTTAAATTTGTATTTATTGCTCTATCAACTTGATTATCAATTTCAATTCTGTAATGCTTCTTATAAATTTCCTACCGCTGACATCAAAATCGTATCACTACAAAGACGCAGAGAGAATAGAGATCAGTTTTTCCTATATAAAATAATTAATGGGTTAATAGATTCTCCTTATCTTTTAAGTAAGATATTTTTCAATTGTCCTCGTATTAACGCTCGTTACAAAAATACATTCTCTTCTCCCAATTGTCTTAAAAAATATTCAAAGAATCGCTTTATTGTAAGAGCATGTCATAGCTACGACAAAACATATAACCATATTGATATATTTAATAAAAACAAGTCGTTTTATACTGCTTCTATCAGAAAATCAACTGGTTCTCCCATCCACTAATATATATATATACAAAACGAGAGAATATATATATATATATATATATATATATATATTCTCTCGTTTTGTAATTTTTGTTTTGTATTATTGTTATTATTCCTTCTATTTTTGCTCATAGGATAAGAAATATGTTTTTTTTAATGTTTAATTAAGTTATTATTATTGTTTGACTTATGATTACTATATTATTTAGGTTCACTCCATGTTTTGTTTTTCAGTGAAAACTTTATTGGCTTTATTGTAATATATTGTGTAACGTTTATTTGTAATATTTATGCTGTATGTTTTCCTTAATAAATAAAATAAAATAAAATGCGGGACGCCTGTATCAATGGCAGCATGAAAAGCTCGTCTAAAAGTAATTAAAGCAATAATAACATCATTCCCATGACGACGAAATGAAGAATTTACGATCTATCACATACCACGCCGACTAATATATCACTAATTATAACAACACCAGCTGGCCTCTCTGACGCGTCCATTTAACTGACATTGAGTTAACTGCCACGAAGTGTGACAACACATTGGTTGCTACGTCACCATCCACAACGTTTCCTTTCAGCCGATGTTACCCCAACACAGTTAATTAAGATCACTTACCGTTCTGCTGTTAATACGTTCCCTTCCGCTGCTTCGACGTCCCGATCTAATTTCATATTTTTTTGAGCAACTTTCTCATCAATCTCGACGTTTCTATTTAACTGTCAATTAAACGTCTGAGTACTATATTATGAAGGCGGTGTAACTTAAGCAAAGAAAAAACGTGAGAAAATAGATAGTAACATAAAAAATAATAATGTTGACAACTATTATTTTCCAGAACAATGTTAATCGAAATTAATTGTAAAATAATTACAAAAGAAAGATTTAACCACGTATCAGAAACCATAAACAATATCCTCAAAGAAAACATTTTTCATAGACAAGATAAAGCCTCGTAACTTCCTGCTAGCACAACAAAAGTGTCTAACGAGGCGGTTGGATTTATGGACTCAAAACTAACAGAAGCGATGGATATTTATAAAGGCCATAATCTAATCCGACTAGATCTCAACACTTGAAAGCAATCAGTGTCGGACGCTGCTCCGCCGGGGAAATGCATTCGCCATTAAGCGGCTACTTTATTGATGCAAATATTTCCTGAACGCCCACGGACGATGCAAACCGTAAACTACCTACTGGGACAATGTTCTTTACTGATGACAGGTATTTTTCTACTATTAAAGATAGAGTTTCTTCTTTGCAGTCATAAACATCTCTTTATGTCCACAAGCTACTAAATTTGTCCAAGTTTATACTTTTTGCAAATACGGCTTGAAAGAAGCACATCTTTCTTTGGTTTTTGCTAGCATGATTTTTTGTCAAGTCCACATATCAAAGTTAATTGGGAATTATAGCGCAACAACTGATTGGGTTCAGTGAATTATGGTATTGGATCGGCGAGTTAAATCACTCCGATCAGCCGACGACGGACAGTAAAATTGGTAGCAAAACGTGCACGCACATTTTAATTGCGACCCCGTAAAGTGGGATCCAATTGGATTTGAGATTAATTCTTTTGAGAGCTTAACGATTTTCTTATGGGTTTATGTCTATGAACTGGTTGAAGCTAGAAGCTAACTTCTGGGAGACGTCCTGCGTCGTTAATCAATCGTGTTGAAGAAATACGATATACCATAAGCAGAAAACAAAACATAAATAAGTAAGGAATGGATGTTAAATAAGTAATTCGTGTTTTCGCGAAGCATCAGCAGTGTCCAGAAATTATACAATAGTTCTTAATCGATCTGGACGACAACCACGAATTTTGTCACAAATCGTGCGTAAATAAACGTAGGCACTGTGTAAACAGTGCACAAGGGGTTTTGTTACGCTTAAAGCGTTGTAATTTAAATCCTAAATTAGTTTGTTTTTTGTCGCGGGCCCGAGATGCTGAGAGGAATGCGCCGCGGTCACGTTGCGCGTTCAATAAAACATTGGAAACGCAAGAGCCGCCATCGACGCTATGGTTTTTAGATCGAACCTTTGAAAAATGTGAGGTCAATGCCCATAATGTCATGCAATTTATGTAAATTGTGCCTTCATACAGTGACTGACAAATAACGAAATGTGAAGATTTGAAGTTTCTATTGCGGGTCAGAGTTCAAGTATTTTATTGAGTATACCGATGTAAAATGGCCGCCGTCGTACACAATAGACGTATGTATACTTTCGTGAATCATGTTGATGTGTTGACTCATGACGTTCATCCTATACAAATTTTGATGAGAGTATTCGAGTAAAAATATTTTTTTACGATGAAATGTAATTTGGAAATCGTGTTAATTTTAAATATACAGATGAAATTATTACAATACGAGAGAATCTAAATAGCTAGAAAACGTCTTGTAATTACTGCAGCAACGAACTTAATTAGCCGATTAATTACGCAACGCAACACACATAAATATTGTAGACCCAAAAGCGTTCGACCTTCCGACCGATGCAATGGCGCAAAACTGGGACCATTGTTCTAAATCTTATGAGTAAGTTATTGCGCTGCCTGAGTGCTAATTGTAGGGAAAGTGGGTAAACAGCATATCTAATTAGGAAGTAACACGAAAATGGAACGTTACAATACAATAGCCGATGTTTCGGAGATTGTTTCATTTGGCGCTCCCAGAGCTTTGGGAATGAATCTAGTTGTCTAGCCGATTGTGTGGTTAGAGGGTTATTCGTTCTTATCTCTTGATTTAGACAAATGTGGGTGGTTCTGTATGAAATCTACTCTTCACAGAATTAAATTTAGCTTTTAAATCACATTGTTATGATATCTGGGCGTTTAACCCAGAAATGTTATTTCATCACCTCAACAATCTGATTAGTTAACCAGCCTACCTTACTAACATTTTCGATTTCTTTCTATCTTCATCGCTACGCTGTTCCAATCCATTCATCTACTTTTCCTCATACAGCTCTTGAATATGTGTAATATTATTATCACATATTTCATTTATTATGTCATACAAGCCTAACTTATGAACCTATGATCACGTTCTTTTCTTCTATTCATGCGTGAATTAATGATCTTCGAGCATCTTTTATTGTAGTACCAGTGTCAGTAAAGGTTAAACTTACGAAATCTTTATTGTTTTAATTTCTTAAAAGGTTCATTTGTATCGTTACATAAGTTGGTTGAACAAATTTCTCATGAAGAACTTAACAATAGTATCAAGCATGACCAAATTAAGAACTGTTGTGGCAGTTTACAAAATTCTCTTCGCAATGCTATTTGCAAGTGTAAATCTGATTAACCTGTATAATATCTTACTAACGCTATGTAGGTTACTAATATTTTAAGTAGAAGATTAATAATTTATCTAGGAATTGGATTTGGAAAAAAATTAAATGATGTTATGAATACAGAAAATGAATAGGGACAAAACAATTAACTAAAGAGGAAAAACGAATATAAAAATGAAAGCCATGTAGAATAGTATATCTAGTTCTGATCTGATTTCAACAGTATTTACTACAAATGATTTTCTACAACCTTCAATAAAATTGTTTGCTTTTAACTTAACCGTTACCAAGTCATTAAACCAGAATAAATTCAAATTGCTTTTATATGTCAGGATTTCCTTTTCCAAATATTAATGAAACATATTTTTATCCCAATTTGCGACCTGCGTACCCACAAAACCTTGACACAACCCTAAACTCCACCCAAAGTTGCGAACTAATGGCAACGCACATTAACAGGCAGTAGTGACGGGTATATCACGACTCGGTCCAGAAAGCAGACTGTAACAAGCCGTGCGCCAAGTCTCACAGATCCGTCATACACTTCGTGACGGTTCTCCGCTATTATTTCATTAGACGTATAATTGATAGTTTCTTATGTTGTAACATTTAGATTGATAGCTCGTGTTACGCTCCGGTTCAACATCGTACGTGTATGGTGGGTGGTTGAGCGTGTTCCTATAACTCTACTACAATGAATTACGACCGAGCGATAGCGTGTTGTGTTCTTCTCAATGAGTGATTAAAACTATCAATTTATCATTTTGTAATAATCGTATATTGTTAAGTTCAAGTGGGCAATTAGGGTTACATGGCGATCAGTCGTTAGCTTTACACATTTCTGATAATCATAATACAATTTTATTTTTAATAGCACAAGAAAAGGTTAAGTTTGCATGATGGTAATCGATCATTGTTCTTGATAATACACAAGATCGACCTTAAGTGGAATACATATTTTTTAGAAAGGGTAGGCAGAGGTCCAGGACACTTATTTTCTCCTTGTTTATTTCCGTCTTACGATGTGGCAGAAGGCGAGCCTATCGCCATATCCAGTACAAATTAATCTAAACTAACTTAACCGCACCCGGGATTCGAACCCCAACCTCAGCTTTGTAGGCCACCGAAAAAGTGTCAATGGAATAATATAACTTAAACTCTAAATAGTATTAGTATACGGAAATGTCACAGACAAAACCTGATTTCACAGGGTGGTCGGATGACACGAGGATGCAAATACAAAAATAATGAATAAATAATACATTAATTATTCTACTAAATTCTAGATAAAAAGCCAGTTAAGATGAAGATTATAATAATAAAGATAGCACCTGACAGAACACAGCTAATAAATTAGGTAAGGACTTCGACGATAATACAGACTTTATGGTCAAAGCTTAATACCGGTAGAAGACGAGTATTAAGCAACAAGGCACGTGTTTTTTACACATAAGTAAACGTCACTTCAACTTTTGTTTGAAGCCATACAGCCGGATAAATCACATCAACATGATCAGAACTGGTCCGAAACGGAAATTTTGGTAGTTAATTATGAATCTTTCGTTAATTAAACGTAAAATAGCATAGAGCACAATTTGTCGACATATATAAAAACCTGAATGCGTGCGATCGGAATGCATCGGTCACTTAACGACCTTGTTAATTATTCATCGGTGAGTTAGCATTCGCATTCGGAAGTTTTGATATTATGGTGTTTATGGAATTTCAGAGAATTTTTGGAAATCGCTTCGGAAGATGTGAATTATGAAGCTTTTTATATGCAGTATTATGAAGAATTATGAAGCTTTTTATATCTAAATGGGACGGCAATATCAGATAAAAATTGAGCATTAAACTACCGTAACCAAGAGAAAAAGTTATTTTTACAGTTTTGTAGATTTGTCTCTGAAGGTATATAGTACGCCATTTTTATGAGAAACTTGGGTTGTCTTTGCAGGTTATATATATACCCAGGTGTAAATACTATCATTTAAGTATTTTATCATTTCAATTTTTTGTAGTAAATCAAACACATAAGCAGCGATTTGTAGGAAGACTTTAGTAAAAAAATATAAATATATATACATCCGGCCACAATATAAAATGCTTCCAAGTTTCGAAATGTTTTATAGACAAATAATTTGTGCTCGTTAGTCCTTCACGTCGTCTACAGAACACAACTTACAATTCCCATTAGCGCATCTCAAATACATTCCATAACCGACACTCGTGTACTGACGAGCGAAATGAGCCATCACAGGAAACACGTGTTCTAGTTAACCCTTCGTGCACAAACCCATGTGGTCTGCGGGACCATTAGGCCCGGAGATAACACTGCCTGAAGAATGAGACGTGCTTCACGGTATCACGATACGAGTGAAGACAGGATTTCACAGATCTATGTAACCCTTACCATATTGTCATAAGGGTCATTTCGGCCCGTCAAAAATAAGTCGGTTAGATGATGTTGAAGCTCTTTATTACTCAGTATTGTCATCAAGATTTGTAATGCGATATCGTACATGTTAAACAAAGGTATGACGCGAGTTCACGGACACATGCTTTTTGTTACTTAGAATCGTCAGATTTGTGTATTTCCTAGAATTTGATAGCTGTTTTTGGAAGATGCTGCCTGTAATGAACGTTATAAAAACACGAAATGTAATGGATGCTGTGTAATTTGAAAACTTGTTAAACTCGACTATCCCCCAAATACTGGATAGCTACTCAGCCACCGGACTCATTTGATATGACGTTATTTTGAGGTTCTGTTAAATTTCGAAATGAAATACTGGATAGCCATTTAGCTCATAAATCGGTCTACTCAGCAAACATCCAGCTAAATTTCCACAGATTAACGAAAAGTTTGTTTTCAGTTACAATTTTTATTGTATAAATATAAACGTTCCATTTGACGCAATATTCTTCATACATGATTACCCTAAATTGGAAATTTAACCCTTTATATTTAATATGAGGAATCATTGTAACGTTTTTACTTTTGTTACGATTATGTTTAAAGCTATATTATATATTGCCATGTTATTATTTTAAAAATCTGTTAATAAAATCATGTGGGTGAAAAAACTTATGTCCCTATATCCGTAGCGAGTTTATTAAAAATATTATGATGTTTGTTTATTTTATTTATTTTTTACAATTGCACTCGGTTTTAAAGTTAGTTTTTGGAATATCTTTTCAATAAATAGGTATATAAAATACCAAACAACGGCTGCAGAACCACCTAAGTACCAAATGGAGAAGACTATGTAAATAAATACGATATGAGAGAGAAGCTGTGCTGGATATTATAAACAGGTAAGTATACACGTATTCCTCTAAGTTTTAACGAATTTATACAGGGTATATCAAGACTGCTACCGAAAACGAAGCCGGGTGGTAGTTTAAGCGACTTCAGACACAATGCAACAGAAAAAGTTGCAGAAAAAAAGCGACAATTTTTTTTTTTTGTTATTTTTTTCCTATTGCCATATTTTGGTGGTAAATACATTTTTTCCTAAAATAATAGTGTTTACCCTTTAATTTATAAATACTCTAAGATATAAGAGAGTTTAAATTATTATTTTAGCAAAAACTATGGATTTACCACCCAAAAATGACGATATTTAAAAAATCATAAAAAATAATTGTCGCGTTTCTATGCGAAATTTTTAATTGCATTGTGTTTGTAGCCACTAAAACTACCACCCGGCTTCGTTTTCGGTAGCAGTCTTGAGATACCCAGTATGATAATTAACTATTTAATATATAATATGAATCGATTATTCACACATTTTAAATCATCATCATCATCTACAGCCTGTAGGATCCCACTGCTGGGTACCTATAGGCTTCTCTCATATTATGCCTCCTATATATTATCTCCTCCTCATATAGTAGTATTATGTAATAAATATGGAAAATAAAGTATGGTACAATGTGTATAACTATAAATAATCCTTTGTTTCAGGAGCTGAAGTGGAGTACATAAATATTCAATGTGTACCTATATAATAAGACCGTCCAAGAAATATGGCTCATATATATAGTGCCATGTATATCAGCTATAGACTAAATAAGTAAGCTCAACAAATATATATAAAAAATAAAAAGAGATATATAAAATTATGACATACTTTAACTTAAACACTTTTGCAGGTAACGCTATAGAAATCATGCATACAACAAATCATTTGGACAATACACACCCTTTTAAAATGAGTATGTAATATAAAAATATACAAAAAAGAATGAGACAAATTGTGTCAAGGAAGAAATATTTGCATCAGAAAACAGTGTTTTAAATCAAAGTTGAAGAATGTTATGAATTTGAATTAATATGTAATACATAAAATAAATTGTTTATTTCACCTATTTTCATTGTTAAAAAATGTCATATTATATTTCTATTGTACATTTTTAATAGTACATTTATTAATTTAGTTTTAAATTAATGTTAAAATAATTGTTATTATTTTGTGTTTATAAAGGAATATAGATATAAATGTAAGACAGATCTAAAGAAATGTAGATAATTAAAAAAATATAATATGTACTAATGCTGTTATTAAAATAAATATACTACAATAAAACATAACTCATTTTTATTTGTATTCATTCCATGGTAATTCAATAAAATGCACTGTACGGTTTAAAATATGTATTTTATTATATTATTCCTTGTTGCAACATTTTCATTGGTTATACTATGTGGAGCTGGTGGAAATGATTCAGAAAGATCAATCTCCAATATATGATCATTCTGGGAACATGCTATATTATGTAACACAGCACATGCCTCTATAATAGTAAGCTAATTTTCAAAAACTTATAGCCCAACTTGCAGACAAGAAGATCTTTGTTGTAAAACCAAAGACCCTCTCCACTGGGTTTCTTGTTTTAGTATGGTCTTGATTATAAGCTTCTTCAGTCTCCCCTTTCCAGAAATGCACATAAAGGAGAATCATTGAAATTTTTACTATCATGCACCATGCCTGGCCATCGGCCTATAATGTTTCTTATCCTCAAGTTAGGGTCGCAGACTGCTTGCACATTTATAGAAAAATGGCCTTTTCTGTTTCTAAATGTTTCTGCTTGTGGTCCTCCTAAAAACAAGATAATAAAAATTAGAGCTCTAGCAAATATTCTTATTTCAAACTACAAATAATTTTATGTAAATTGAAAAAATATATTCATAAAATTGAATTCTTTATAGGAAACTACTATTGTAGTTGAACATTGTTCCAGTATATACTGAATAGCTACAATCAGTACAAATCATTGTATGATTAATTATATTAGATTATATATTTAGCCCTACAACTATTTAGAGAGCTTGGTTATATGGGGTACAGTGGGCTGGGGAAGAGCCAATTACCTGCTAAATGTTTTGATTCCAACAAGCATATATATATAAATTATTGTGTAGAAATCATTTAGAGTGTGCCTTTATACTGTGCATAATATATTATTCTATTCTTTGATTAATAATATATAATATTATGTACAGTAAAAAGGGATACTCTAAATGATTACTACACAATATAAAATACGCTAGGCATTTTAGAAGCACATTTAGTTAAAATAGGATAAGAAAACATATTTTTGTGTACATGTAAAAGCTTAATAGTTATGTATACATTATTATAAGTAGAAATTACCTGGAGATTTGATCCTTATATGTATGAAATTTATGACTTCAATCACTCCTGCGATCGCATAGAAATCATTCGCAATATGGCATTGTTGTTGTTATATAGTTGGGAATTTTCATGCCACGATTTTGTAGTTTAATTAACACTGCTGCAACTTTGTATTGTACAGTCGGCTGTTCCACATGAAATACATCTCCAATAATCTTCTGGTAACTGCCTGTCGTAGAATATCATAAAGCAAGTAACAGTTGGTCGCAAGTTTTTATCAATCGACTTCTATTTGTAGTGGGTTCTATTTTGCCTCCAGCAAGGAACGCAGATGCAGAACAGTTTCTTTCTTCAGGCGGAACCTCACTTTGTTTGAATGTTTTCTTCTTTGTATTTGTCAAAAGCATTGATTTTTTTCTTGATTGACTCGCCTTGATGAAGCTACATCGTCATCAGACAGCGATGAAACCGACGCGAGAGTCATTTTAGTAAATTTTATGTAGAATTGATGAAGTTAAGAGTGGTCGCAGGCGGCCTTAAGACGACGGCTGCTTAAAACTAGAAATTCTTAAAAATTTGACTGTTTGACAGCTGTCAAACTCTTAAGTTGCTTTCGAGAATACGAATCGGATGAATAATGCCCCATTAAATATTTAATTCTTAAGTGGTTTAATCGAAGTTATATTTAACTGGAATCAATTTAACAGGTCATTAGAGCTAGTTAATCGGAGTTAAAAGTTAATTGGCTTTCCAGTATTTGGGCATATGAGAGTTGAAATAAGTTACTTCATACGCGGACGTTGCATGGAGTACTTAGAATTTTGTTCAGAAGCATTATTTTATTACGATTTTATTTAGGCACCCAAAATAGCAGGCATTTGCATAATTTATATGATGTTCTTAATCTCAATAGCTTCTCTTTATGACTATTTAATTTTATGTAGGTGCTTATCTGTGAGATGAAAATATTGCTAAAAATGCTTTATTGTTCACATCAAATACTTTGATGAAGCTACAAGGCTTGTCGAATGCAACAAAAAATATTCAATAAGCTAGATAGATTCCCCTACCACGAAATAGATCATGGCTTTTTCCTATATTTAGCCTGCGACCATTAAGAAGGCCAGTGCATAATCTGAATAACAGAGCATCGTTAGCGACAGTGATATTTGATACAGATACGTTGCTCGGTCGATCGGACCGCGCCGCGGAACAAACGAACGCCATATACGGCGCACTCAACTGTTCATTAGCTGAGCGATCTGAGCGTTTTGAGCGATACGAGCGGTGCAGGCACTGCAAGCGCTTCAAGCGCTGTCTCCGACGTCGCTCTTGATCCATGTATATTTAAATTTTACGTTCAGTTTTCATTGATTTGATGAGAGGACGTTGAGAAGGCCTACGTTTTCCTTGATGGTAGGTAATCGCAAGCAATCCACTTTGCAAAGGGTTTCGTTTCAAAACGAGATGCGTCCGAAATAAGACAATTTACCGAAAAGGTTGAAGGTAAGGGTCTTGAAATTGTAAACAAAACTGTACGCATAAGTTGTGACATTTTTAGCAATTTAATATGTTAGCTTATAATAAGCTTGAGTTTATTATTAGCTTTAATTTATTGTGTTAGCATCAAACAATGTGTTCCCTTTGTGCCAAACGCTATAAACAAAGAAAACAACAATGAAGAAACACCTATACCACAAACTTGCAGTTCTGGCAAACATTTCTCAGCCTTTCATTTCACGGCCGGCGCACCAACTAAACCTAGAGTTTGTCCAATAACAGTGTTAATTGAGCATAAAACCCGCATGCTCCACTTCAGTTAAAGGACAAGGGAACGTGTCGCGGTAGCTTATAAATAACACGGACAACAGATTAATTCACTAAACAATCTATTGAAATTATACTCGCTTGCGTAAACGTTGTAATGCTACAAACGAGTTTGCTGTGATTTTGTACCGGACAAGACCAGTGAATAGTTTAACTGGTGCAGGTTTGAACGTTTCACTTAATAATATATATTAATAATACAAATTACTTTTTTATTATTGCAATTTTATGACTAAATATCATTATTTATTTTTGTGTTCTTACAATCTAGGCTAGAAGGCTGGATAATTAGATACAGCCGGACCTAAGTCAAATTTTCACCCATATTGGTATGGGGAGGGTTGTTAAATATTATTATTAAAAGACAAGGAGGGGGAAAGAGAGGGTTCTACGCAATAAAACCCATCTTCGTAATATAACTGAACGAGAATTACATAAGTTTAAAAACTGTGTATAGAATATTATTCTGAATCATGATGTCTTATTTATTGCTAACTAATAATTAAAAGAACGCCAAATACCAGACGTGAAAATTGAGACACAAGACTTATTGCTTCCTATTCCAAAAACCCACAAACATTCAGAGTGATAGACGATATTAGGACATACAGACTTCATACATTCTTCATTCCCTATTCAGTCCATACTCCTATGGAACGCACTCCCCCTCGGAATCAGGGCGTCGAGTACTCGCATTAATTTTAAAAGGTCAGTTAAGCAACTTTTACTTGATCGCCTGGCAGAATCACTTTAGTGCGTATTGATCACTTTCCATTTACATTATATTATATATGTATATATATATTATTTGTGTATATGTATATATATACCGGGTATCTCAAGACTGCTACCGAAAACGAAGACGGGTGGTAGTTTTAGTGACTACAAACACATTGCAACTAAAAATTTCGCAAAGAAACGCGACAATAATTTTTTATGATTTTTTAAATATCGTCATTTTTGGGTGGTAAATTCATAGTTTTTGCTAAAATAATAATTTAAACACTTTTATACCTTAGATTATTTATAAATAAAAGGGTATACACTATTATTTTAGGAAAAAATTTATTTACCACCCAAATATGGTCATAGGAAAAAAATTACAAAAAAAAATTGTCGCTTTTTTTTGCAATTTTTTCTGTTGCATTTTGTCTGAAGTTGCTTAAACTACCACCCGGCTTCGTTTTCGGTAGCAGTCTTGATATACCCTGTATATATATATATATATATATATATATATATATATATACCGGGTATCTCAATATCGTCATTTTTGGGTGGTAAATCCATAGTTTTTGCTAAAATAATAATTTAAACTCTCTTATATCTTAGAGTATTTATAAATTAAAGGGTATACACTATTATTTTAGGAAAAAATGTATTTACCACCAAAATATGGCAATAGGAAAAAAATTACAAAAAAAAAATTGTCGCTTTTTTTTGCAACTTTTTCTGTTGCATTGTGTCTGAAGTCGCTTAAACTACCACCCGGCTTCGTTTTCGGTAGCAGTCTTGATATACCCTGTATATATGTGTGTATGCATGTGTATGTATATAAATGTGTGTGTGTATCTATACAGTTATATTTATTAATTGATTCAAATATATTTATGTATTACATATTTTATGCGCCTACCGTGCTCTCTCTCTGCACCACCTAAAGGTTGATAGATGATGGATGGTATGAGAGATGGTAGAGAATGCCTCAGGCATTAAGTCCGCCTTTATACAATTTGTGTATATGAAGCATTAAATAAATAAATAAATATTATTTTGCGAATAAATCAGACTAAAACATATGGAAATATATTTTATAACCCATTAATAAATTGGCAAGATTAAATTTAGCTTACATTAAAAAGAGTTAGGGTCTTGTTGACCTCACAAGGTGTTCATTAACATTGCTAATACGGAAAAATGCATTTAATAAGCTGCTTAGTATAAATTATAATCACTGAATAGTATATTAGTAGAATCAAACCTTGGCATAAGAATATACATTTGTGGAATACAATAATACTCAATTTAACTACCAAAGTGATGCGAGATTCATAATTTTAAAAAAAATATGATAAATACACAAATGAAATATGATCTACAGATTTGTATATCTATTGGAGTAGCCATACGTCCCTATGGTGAGCACGAGTCCCCTTACATATGACATGTGGCTTATGCCATATGCTGACCTGATTCGGTTCATTTTTCATTACAAAGGACCGGCAAACGGCTTTTCTAGTGATAAATGATGAAAGCCGCCCATGAACATCTAGGACCGCGAGTGCGTTACTAGCCATAAAAAAGCCAGACGAAATAAATAGTTTACCTCTGACTGGTTGCATATTAGACTACAGGCCCGTGGCAAAAAGTGATGGGTCATATGAACCACCAGGAGATCTATTTAGTAAGATACAGGGACTTAAAATAATAACATTCAGCACTGTGCCGTCACGTATTATTAATCAAATACATTTTACTAAAGTAATATTAAAATTATCAAGACGTCAAACAATTTTGGATCCGGCTAACGATTGCTGATATTTCTTAAATAACAACTGTAAATGTGCAAATTTTGCAAATATTTTCTATTTCCATTTACAAAACGGGTTATGGTTGCATCAACATATTAAATATACGCAAGTAAATATATAATAAAATATTCTAAGAAACATCGTAGCAACAACCTCAGTTTTCTGAATTTATTATAATACTAGCGGCCCGACCCAGCTTCGCCTGGGTGCATATATTTTTTGATTCCACTCCACACCAAATACATGTTATTTTTCGTATTAATCTCTTGTATACCTAAACTTGACATAGCTATCCTACTGTCTGGCTCAATCCCGTCTCATCCGTCTGTTCAGTCTCTTCCCGATCCGTCCCGTCCTTTCTCTTTATTATCCATCCCGTCTTATAACGTGCATTTACATTTCGTCCTATCAAATCTGTCAGCTATCCCAGCCCTCTCCCGTACCTTCCACTCTATTATATCCCGTCTCTCCATATACATGTACATATAAAGATTGCCTTATGAAATTTTGACATTAAAAACTTTAGCGTTTTTTATTGTCCATCCAATATTACGTCCCTTATTTCAGCACCAAAATGCTGTTTTTCCTAATAATATTACACGCCATTACTTTTTGTTAGTAATAAAGTAATAATAACCATTTAAAAAAAGAATTGGCCAAATTGGTCCAGGCGTTGTTGAGTTATGCGCTTACCAACACATTTTGCGATTCATTTTTATATTATAGAAGAAGATATTATAGTCCACCCTGCTGGCTTAGTGCGGGTTGGCGGATTTTATTTCACGTAGAATTTAATCCGAAAAGTCAGAGGTGTGCCCTGGGATTTGAACCCGTGACCATCGTTAACTTGTTAGCAGTCGCGTCTAGTACGTTACCATATACAAATTAATAAAACCTTCATACTGCCTTACCAGGTGACGTAAGTAATAGAACAAATATTTAAAAATATAAAACTGCATATCGTTTCGTTATAATGTCTAGATACGGCATCAACGTACCAATATTCTTTTTATTCTTGAGTCTAAAAACAATATTAATGCGAAATTTAAATATGTCCCCCAGCGCATCTAAAAGTATCAATTCAAAAACAATGTCGTTTATGAAAACGAAAAATTATAATTAGATATATTTTGGTGTACTCCGGCAAAACGCTTCGATAGAGTATACCTTGTTTAAAACTGTTGCAATAATCTCAAAAAACAATGGGCGATTTTGGTAGATATGGACATGATTTCAATTTACATTTCACAAAATTATGCGCAAGACGCCGTATCTAGATAATATTATATACACGATATACACGATGTACACATTTTTTGAATTTTGTTCTATTTCGTCAGCCGTCAATGAAAGACAATGGAAAGATAGATCATTTTACGTTGGATAGTAGTTGAAGCTGGACCGTCTTTTACGTCTCCCGTCAAATAAACAAAGATCATCCTATATTGGCTGGACGCATCACGCTTAAACGATACCCAAAAAAAAAAGGTTTTTAGTATCTTCCTCAGAAATTTTCCTATTTTTCTCACCCCTAAAACCTTCCCAGGACTTCCACGAATATTTCAAGACCAAAATCAGCCAAATTGGTCCAGGCGTTGTTGAATTATGCGCTTACCAACACATTTTGCGATTCATTTTTATATATAAGACTAGCGGCCCGACCCAGCTTCGCCTGGGTGCATATATTTTTTTGATTCCACTCCACACCAAATACATGTTATTTTTCGTATTAATCTCTTGTATACCTAAACTTGACATAGCTATCCTACTGTCTGGCTCAATCCCGTCTCATCCGTCTGTTCAGTCTCTTCCCGATCCGTCCCGTCCTTTCTCTTTTATTATCCATCCCGTTTTATAACGTGCATTTACATTTCGTCCTATCAAATCTGTCAGCTATCCCAGCCCTCTCCCGTACCTTCCACTCTATTATATCCCGTCTCTCCATATACATGTACATATAAAGATTGCCTTATGAAATTTTGACATTAAAACTTTAGCGTTTTTTATTGTCCATCCAATATTACGTCCCTTATTTCAGCACCAAAATGCTGTTTTTCCTAATAATATTGCACGCCATTACTTTTTGTTAGTAATAAAGTAATAATAACCATTTAAAAAAAGAATTGGCCAAATTGGTCCAGGCGTTGTTGAGTTATGCGCTTACCAACACTTTTTGTGATTTTTACCTTCGTGTTTCTTGAGTAATTTAAACAACCCCACCTAAACTTGCGCAACTTATGTTATAATAATATCAAGTTTTTAATATACTTGTGAGCTATTTTTAAACTTGCATGTCACCTTGTTTTTTAACATAACAAAGAACAAGCAATATTTACAGGTTCCAATAACAAATTTAATTCTTTTAATTATGGCAAAAACTAAAAAATTGTTGCGTCTTCTTATGTATGTCATCACTAGACTAATACATGCCATGCCCACCTATGTCATATTTTTTGTACGAACCATCTGCCAATATTAAGGATCACAAAGGATCCATTAGCCGGTGTGCCAATCGAAAAGGTGAGCGCAAAAAATTGGGTCCTCCACGCGGCGATCCGATGCAGTATACTTTTGGAATGCTCAGCATTTTGTGTTAAATATAAGCTGCATGTTCAGTAGTTATAAATATTCTCTTTAGGTATAGCTTATAAGCCACATTTTATCAGGTCACTGTACGGCCCCTTAATAATAGCATAACAATTGTTCTTAGTTTAATTTTCCAAGCCCAATTTGTGAGCACCAGAAGCTATCTACTAAGAGACATTTACTTTGTCTACTAATAATTCCAAGAACTAGATAAAAAAATCCTTGCTAATTTACTGACAAGGTGAGGTTTTATAAAGGTTCTCGGCGTTATTTAGAGGCAGTTTTAAAACCTATTTTGTCCCTCTCGAACTACTTTAGAATTCAGTTTGAGCGAAGAAGACAAGAACATTGCATAACTATTATAGATTTTAAAACTATGTATGAGGCGTACAAGGGCGTTATAGTGCAAAAACTATATCACTAGGAAATATTTTAATCCATTTAACGAAGACCTTACGCTCTAAGAGTGCGATCTAAACAAGATCTTATAAGATGCGTGATGATGTCGTGATAGAGATATTCGCTACATACTTTTTAAACGTTAATTTGATTGCTATTATCAAGCAAAAAATGTTATTTTTAGAATTCACAATTGTAGTTACAAACTGAAATCAAACCAGCACTAAGCTATCAAAAGCAGTGATGTAAGTCAAGAAATGTAACTTTTTGTAAGATAAAACTTTATTGTGACATTATTATCAAATTTTAACGAATTTATGAATGGCTAAGATATATTATATGTGGAGAAGATCTCCGCTTTCTCTATCCCATATTTAAACAGCCTATTACGATCACAATACCCAATCAATCAAAGTACAAGAATTAAAAGCCGCGAAATCCCTACAAACATAGTGCAAGTATTAGTGGTAAACTCATACGGAGAGCAGATTGTATCGCGTTATTTATTGCACAGAGTCATGGTTCAATACCTTTGAGCTTATTATTATTCATTGGAGCCGCATAGGAAATGTTTAGCCAGGCCGAGCGCTGTGTAATGACAAATCAACTAATATGAATCAAAATATTCATAATCAAAATATTCAAAATATTCATAATCGAATTATGTATCAAAATTAATACCAAGTTGGTCGCATTCATTGTGCAATATGTTATAATGCCCCAACCTTACTTAAACGCAGATAGAAGATAAGACTTACTCGTTTATTTAAACATTTCCAAATAACTGCAAAACCCAGCAAACAAGTTTTTTTTATTTCATTGAATGCCGTGACGAGTATGCCATTCGGTTGATGGTAAGCGATACGACATGACAGCTAATGGACAGTGGCAAAACAGAGAGACCTACCACCATATTTACAAGTTACAAACTTTAGCCCAAAAGACAATGAAGATGCACTTACGAAAGAGCATAACAAAATATTTGCATTAATTTATCAACATACTCGACGTAACATAAACCTTTGAATGAAAAATAACAAAGTCCGCTGATGTATTGTTCCGGAACAATGCACTTTGGAGGCGTTGTGCGCGCTATTGTTCGGCCGCGCCGCCCAAACTGACCGGTCGCGAGTTGCCAGTCGCCAGGATAATGCCAGCCATCGACATGAGAGGGCCGGGATACTCCATCTACCTTTTAGCGTTTACGCGGGGCTATTTATGACCAAAGTATTTTCGATGCGAACTGAGTGTATTGTCCAAAAATAACTGTTACAAAGATATGCATAATATATATGGCTTACTACTTAGCATCTGCATGCATCGAGCAATAGATTATCTGTTATTAGGAGAAGGTAAATAGAAATATAAAATAGCTTGAAATCTATAATATAAAAATGAATCGCAAAATGTGTTGGTAAGCGCATAATTCAACAACGCCTGGACCAATTTGGCTGATTTTGGTCTTGAAATATTCGTAGAAGTCCTGGGAAGGTTTTAGGGGTGAGAAAAATAGGAAAATTTCTGAGGAAGATACTAAAAACCTTTTTTTTTGGGTATCGTTCAAGCGTGATGCGTCCAGCCAGTATAGGATGGCCTTTGTTTATTTGACGGGAGACGTAAAAGACGGTCCAGTTTCAACTACCACCCAACGTAAAATGATCTATCTTTCCATTGTCTTTCATTGATGGCTGACGAAATAGAACAAAATTCAAAAAATGTGTACATCGTGTATATAATATTATCTAGATACGGACGGCATCTTGCGCATAATTTTGTTAAATGTAAATTAAAACGATGTCCACATCTAACAAAATCGCCCATTGTTTTTTGAGATTATTGCAACAGTTTTAAACAAGGTATACTCTATCGAAGCGTTTTTTTTATTTTTTTTATTGCAGTGAATGGCGAGACGAGCATGCCGTTCGCCTGATGGTAAGCGATGCAACCGCTCATGAACAGTAGCAAAACCAAACAACATCTTGAACTATAAAGCAATGCTTGGCATTCCACTGCGCTCGCCATCCAGAGACATAAGATGTTAAGTCTCAATATGTCCAGTAGTTACTCTGGCTACAATGTCCTTCAATCCGAAACACAACAGTGCATTTAAACTGCTGTTTGACGGGAGAAATAGACATTGCGGTGGTGCCTACCCAGGCAGCCTCTCACATATGAGAGACCTACCACCAGTAAATTCCAGTTTTGCCGGAGTATACCAAAATATATCTAATTATAATTTTTCGTTTTCATAAACGACATTGTTTTTTGAATTGATAATTTAAGATGCGCTGGGGGACATATTTAAATTTCGCATTAGTATTGTTTTTAGACTCAAGAATAAAAAAAATATTGGTACGTTGATGCCGTATCTAGACATTATAATGAAACGATATGCAGTTTTATATTTTTAAATATTGTTCTATTACTTACGTCACCTGGTAAGGCAGTATGAAGGTTTTATTAATTTGTATATGGTAACGTACTATACTCGGAAATCGCATTCGAGATCAAAAATGTAAACAAACAAAAGTTATTGTAAAAGTGACATTTCAGGGTTATGAAACATTTTCCCAAAAACATATTGAGTATAATTTGATTAGTGAATAGATTTAAATGTTGCGAGTACTATGTTTTATTTATTTATATTTATTTTGAACTTTGAACATTTTGAATGTTTTATTATGCCTGTCGACGTGACCCTTGGCTTGGGTCCAAACAAATTCTAATGGGTTTAACTCACAGTGATTTTCAAAGACCATAGTGCGTTCGTCTAGGAACATGAGCGCCAGAAATCTTAGGAACGAAATAGAACAAACACTTAACAGAAAACGTGAAACCAGCAGCGACGTAACTTTATCACATGATGCACATTCATCAAGTTAAGCAACTAAATGAACTAAAGGGAGGGGTCGCGGGCATCAGAGCGACGTATTTGTAGTTAAGGAGACGAAATTTAAAAAATGTTTTATTGTGGCCTAAGGTTATGAATTTCTGCATAATACCTGTAGCATAAAATATTTTCGTACCATTTTTTCCACATACTTAAAAAAGAAGTTGAAATTGTAGTTTCTGTAAATATTATACCAAATATTTTTTATTTGGCTTTGTTTTATACTTATTTAACGAATGAGAATAATTCCAACCTGTTTTTTTAACGGTTGTGAACAAACTACCATGACAAATTATTTTATTGTAGTGGTAACACTTTTGTTTACATTTTTGATCTCGGATTCCATTTCCGAGTGTAGACGCGACTGCCAACAAGTTAACGATGGTCACGGGTTCAAATCCCAGGGCACACCTCTGACTTTTCGGATTAATTTCTACGTGAAATAAAATCCGCCAACTCGCACTAAGCCAGCAGGGTGGACTATAATATCTTCTTCTATAATATGAAAATGAATCGCAAAATGTGTTGGTAAGCGCATAACTCATCAACGCCTGGACCAATTTGGCCAATTCTTTTTCTAAATGGTTATTATTACTTTATTACTAACAAAAAGTATGGCGTGAAATATTATTAGGAAAAACAGCATTTTGGTGCTGAAATAAGGGACGGAATATTGGATGGACAATAAAAAACGCTAATGTTTTTAATGTCAAAATTTCATAAGGCAATCTTTATATGTACATGTATATGGAGAAACGGGATATAATAGAGTGGAAGGTACGGGAGAGGACTGGGATAGCTGATAGATTTGATAGGACGAAATGTAAATGCACGTTATAAGACGGGATGGATAATAAAAGAGAAAGGACGGGACGGATCGGGAAGAGACTGAACAGACGGATGAGACGGGATTGAGCCAGACAGTAGGATAGCTATGTCAAGTTTAGGTATACAAGAGATTAATACGAAAAATAACATGTAAGTATTTGGTGTGGAGTGGAATCAAAAAATATATGCACCCAGGCGAAGCTGGGTCGGGCCGCTAATAAATAAATAAATAAAATTAGTTTAAGTAAAATCTCATGCGAATCAATGCCGAGTTGCTTTAAAAACCTCGCAGATCAAATACACAGAGGAGCCCGGAAAAAATACCTTTTCTGTTCTCACGATTCTGACAGGATCCTAAAATTATTATCAGTGCTCAAATCTCCGAAAATTCAAATATTTGCCATCTCACATCCCAGTTATTGCTGGCGGTATAACGGGTACAAATGAATTCGTGCATGCGCCCCGACAATGATTAAACTCGCCGATTTGGGCTCAGATACACCTTAGCTAATAACGCCTTGAGGGCAAAAAGAAGACTTGTGCTTTTTCGACCGGCTGTCCGCGCTCGAATTTCTAAAGCCATACGTTGTGACACACGATTGTACATCTTATGTCATTAGAGTTAAAGTATAAAATACAAGGGTATTTAGAATTTAATTCTCGCTCCGGGTGCAAGCTGGAACTTTATCGCGAGATCCGTGAAAAGATTCCTTTTCATATTTTTTTTATAACGAGCACGTACTTGTGTAACATAAAAGTGTGTTATGGAGCTAGATTGCAAGAGACATCAACTTTATATTGCAGAGATCACTTCTAGATTTTGAAAAGGATTTATTGAAAATGTATGTTCACATTTACACACGAGCTAATATATTTAAAGTTGAAACATTTCGAAGAGCAATTAATAGATATCAATGAAATATCTATATAGTTTAGTAATATCATGCCACCTATACAATTTAGTACCTATCATAATATCACTTGTATATTATGTAAAATACCATTGTAGTATTCGGAATTATTACTTTCATATAACCTAATCCCATTTCTATAAACAATTATGTATATCAACTTACATCACGCAATCTCCAGAGTGTATCTGCCAACTGTATCCTACTGTACCAGTTCTCACACGTTATCTATAGGATACTCCGTACACTGCACAACACGAATCATTTAGATGCGATCGCCTTTAGATCTGCTCTTTAAATTACACCTAGTGGACTACAAGAAAAACGTGATTCCATTCAATATCATCGTATCTTTGCACTTGATCTATTTTCTATACGGTTTCGCGGAGATTTCCCTGTTTTGCTGAAAAGAGAATCAAAATGACTTCGTATTGAGTGAAAGATAAAGAAACAGGACTTTTTAAAGTAATCCTTTTCTTCTGGCTATTGCTAACTTAGTCCTAGGTTCAAGATGTATTTCAGTGATCACTAAATGCAAAACCTCTCGATTTTGTATCCAGTATCATTTATGAAAGTGTTGATAATATAACTGAATGGCCAGTATTATTGTAACTGCCTGTAAATTTAGCTTTTCAAAGAAGTCTGCGAAAAACGGGATGATCAAAGCTAGGAACTTCACAGTAAAGAGGAATTAAATTCACTATAATAAAAATAGAACGTGTTGTATTTAACAAAAAAATAATATAAAACGCCCAAAACGATTACACTTATTAGACATTTAAATAGAAAAGCTCACCATAAAATAACAGCTAGTTGTTCCGTCTGTTTATCCCCGAAAGCATCATTTTATTTCTCACGCTCGCCGCCGAGTCATCTCGAAACGAATTTGAGGAACTGACCGCGATTATCTTCTTCTTATAAAAGTCAAACAAAATGTACTTTTTAGAGTTCAGTCACTTTTATTACAATGCAGTAAAACGACTATTTCGAAAAACGATATTGCCCATTTTGATAGAACATACGTATAAATACTGTTCATTATTTTAAAGTTATGCTTATTAGTTTACAATCAAATCAAAACAAAGTATTATTTATTCAAATAGTCGTTTAGAAAACGATTTCAATAGTCAACTTGTAATAGTTCCATGACTTCGGAATTCATCATAACTGTAAAGTTATAGCTTAGAAAAGAGTTTAGTATTATATCCAATTGTAAAAAACAAGTATTATGCTATCAATCCAAAGGAAATCAACATTTCTTGGCAGTTATTGCTATTTCAAGACTGTTAGATAAATTAAAAAAAAAGAGCACCAATAGTTAAACAAGACACAAACATGAGGCATCTAACAACACACATTTCACACATTTTCCAATAAATATTTAAAAATCTGCAACTTCCACATTATCTCATCACGTAACTATTAAAAAAGCGACGCCTACAGAACCTTCACATGCCAATCGGATTGTATTTTTTCCCTGTCGATCCAGTTACGTGATCAGCGTAACGAGGCAGCCCTAGCGGGGTACGATTACACTAATGCATTTCTTACAAGGCACGTCCTTTTATTATAAATCCATTTTGTGAGGCGCCGCGCTGACATATCAACAATTTCACCACCGAAAAAAGTTGAATCAAAATATTTTATTACATTGGATTGATAATGCTTTATTTGTATGATGGATTGGCGCAGCTGCTTAGAATTTTACTTTCTGTGGTAATGTCGGATAGAGGTCGTGCATCCTACATAATTTTAAAGGTGTCATCAGACCGGTGGCAAGATGGGACGACATTTTTACAGTCGCAGGCCGAACCTGGATACGACTGACAGAAGAAAGAGAAAAGTGGCGAAATATGAAAGAGGCCTATACCCAGCAGTGGGACATTACAGACTTTGGATGATGATGTATCAGGCCATTATCACAATTAGCATCTTCATTAACAAAAACTCGACTATAATTCGGAGAAATTATATTCAACAACAGATTATAAATGCGAGTTATTGGACACGTTCAGCATACCTTACAGAGAACTTTACTAAAAATATATTTTTAACAAACTGGTAGGTATATCGAGCAATATTCTTCTTTTGTCCACATTGTCCACATGGCCACCGAGTCTCGCAACCCACTTCCTTACACATCCAAGAGCAGTTAACCGACATTCGACAATAATAAAAACTTGGGCAATTGTCCTTGCTACACTTGTAAGTTGTATGGCTGTGTCGTAATGTGTGAAGCTCTATCCTTTGCGGCGTTCGTCTTGTTGAGTAAGCGTCATTTAAAAACAAATTAGACCGAATCGTGCTTGTGTTGTTTAGTGTTTGTTGATGAGAGTTTCTCTCTCCCGTGCGCAACCTTAGGATTTTGTTCACATAGTATGGCGGTAGAATAATTATGTTCTTGTATATGATGTGTAAATGTTGCTGTGCGAAAGCCTTTATATGGCCGATATTGGCCAGAGTAACTACTGAATATATTGAGACTTTTACATCTTAAGTAATGTAGGATTCTAATTGTAAGAATTTTTCAAATCGGCCCAGTAGTTTCAGAACCTATTCAAAGCAAACAATTAAATCTTTTCCCTTTAAATGTTAGTATAGATTTACTGATTTATATACATCATATCTTATTAAAAGCATCTTATTTTTATAGTACTCAACATTTGCAAGGTCTACCTCTGTATTATGATGATAACCTTAAAACCAGTAAACCGAGCATTAAAATCCATACAAAAACGTCAACCCTTTTCAATAACTCCAACACGTAAAGCGAATAATGTTTTCAATAACGGAGTGATGTCGGAGATCAGTCATGGCGGGCAACGTATGTTCAAGTTTCATCACAATCATCTTACAAATAACATTTTCGTGAGCCGAGCCGTGTCGGCGCGGGTCGCGGGTTCATGCCCGTGCGCATAATTCTCGGAATGTGAGGCAGTTTCGGTGTATCGCCGGGGCAGCGGTGCTTTTGTTAAATTGCCCGATTAGTTTTTGTGTATTTAGTGCAGTTCGTGACAAAGTTGGGTTTTATTGAAACTTTCTTAGTATTTTTTGAGTAAACGAATTTATTTGTTTTATTTATACTTATCCTGAAATACTTATAATTTTCCTAAATTTATTATATCTTTTTTAATATTCCTAATTTTACAATTTCTTAAAATTTTCCTAATTTTACAATATCTTAAAATTTTCCTAATTTTACAATATCTTAAAATTTTCCTATTTTATAATTTCCTTAAATGTTATGGTAATCCACAGGTTGTTTATTTAATTAGATAGCTTATTTGGAGACAAGCTTACCCCGCTCACATTTCTTTAACTACCAGAAATGTCAAAAATCTCCTCAATCTGTCGCTTTGTATTTCACGCTTTAGAATTTAACTGAAAGCCAATCAGCGCAAAAATGATAAGGATCACAATTCGAAGTATTGCGACTGCTAGCAGTGGGATAGTTGGATAGAAACATTCATAAAATAGCAGGAACAATAGTCAAGCCTCGGTCAGGGCTATAAACCAATCAACGGAGCCCGATAAACGAGAGAAAGCCCCACCACATGTCAAAACAATTCCATGGCGGCTTAAAACGCGCATTTAATTACCAACGCCACGAATGTAGGCATTCACCCAACGCTCTATACGATAATTATACATATTCGTTCAGATTGAACCAACAATTAAATTAAAAACCTAAATGTAATTAGGAGTTGTTGAAATCTGCCCGACCTTTCGGCGTTATCTTAACTACAATGTATTATTAAAACAGATTAATTAAAAATTAATAATTTTATTTCATTACACCCATACATGGAACGTTAATTGTGGCGACGCGAATAAAAATTAAATTGGCACCACTCATCGTTGATGGTGCGCGGGAAAAGTATGTCAATATCGACAGGGTATTATAAATATAATTATTGGTACTAATTAATTATGTAGAGCAACATCTCAGTTTGTAATAGTAATTGAGGCAGAGTCATCAAAAATCGATCTGGCCAAGATTTTCTTTACAAGTATTTCCCATGCATTTAATAAACTCATTACCCAACAGTTAAAAGAAGCAAAAAGAACGTAGGCCAGAGCACAATCCACTGCATTTCCACTCAATCCGCGGTACTTTCTTCACTTTCATCAAGCATGGGATATTGAAATAATACCATTTAGTGCAGACGGTAAAAAACAATCGACACAGAACGCGCCGAGACGCCGTTCATACACGGCCGACATGAAAAGAACAGGCAATCGTTCCATTTTTTACGTACGCTTTTTGTGGGCGGAGCTATATGGATGATTGTACGATTTCAAAATCGATCCTCAAAAGCAATGAGAACCTTTGTAATATCTCGGAATAATTTCGTTGCCGCAATAACCACGAAATGTATGGTTATTAGTGCCGAAATTTAAAACGGTAATAGATGCGTTTACAGAAAAATTTCGATCGTATTCGATCGTGACACACTTTTTATCGAGATTCTAAAATTTATCGATATGACTTATCGATTAATTTGAACTTTGAATGTCGTATCGAGTAACAAATCGATGCTTTTGTGTTAATTTCTAACGGACAAGCCCATGATGTTACGGACAACAAATTTTGTAAAGAGATATCCGAAACACGTGTTGCCAGACCCTATAAGAGGGGCAGCAAATTGTTATTTTTATTTGAGCGTTGATCGCGACCCTTCGCTTAAATATAATAATGTAACGTTATGGATATTCAGTTTGTTCATTTGGCGGAAAATAATTGTACGGTCTCCTGAACAGTTTATTATAACTGGCGCTAGATGGCGCTAATAGTATCCGACTTATCATGATTACTTTGTAAACAGATTGGGGCTGGGATTCCATATTTCTAAAACATAAAACGTTGCCAAATTATGCAATAAGTTGTAAACCAAGACGCACTACTCTTGAATAACCCAAAATACATGATTAATCTGCAAGTAGAATCTCTTTAAATAAATTTTCATACAACCTAGCAAAACAAACCACACTAATATATTCGTAAGCCAGGCATTTCAACATACACGACACAATTAACACTCAATAATATAAAACCCAGCAAGCATAGATCTCAAGAGCTATCACAGCGCTATCACAGTCGGACTCAGTACATTACTCATAGTGACTCCAGTATCCAGTTGTACAATAGCACGAATGACGTCAGCAGAATGTGGACCACCGCCCACCTCCATTAGCGACGCTGACCGACGACCAGATAAGTACGCAATTGAACCCTCTGATATCGTCACCGCGAAAGATCGTTTTCTAGTATTTTGTATCTTTTGGAGCAAACCAATGTGTTTTGACTGACCGGAGATAATCATCTCTTGGCAATTTATGACTATAGACTGCGCATAGCACAGTACTATATCTACTATCAGATTTAGTTTGAAGATTTTTCCCGGAGAGTATGAAACAACTGAAGATATTAATTATCTCAATTATAATGTCTTTCCAAGTCAGTGCCGCAATTTCCCTTCCATTCCATCCATTTTGCATTGCAGAAAACTACGTATCATCCAACGCATAGGATAACCTCTAGTTTCCCCGGAAATCATACTCAGATCTCCAACGTCCAAAGCCTACAAGCCAGCACTAGTTTAACGCGTACAGTACAGATAATCCTACATGCAGTGTCTGGCTCACGGCACGGAGCGTGGCGGTCGCACGTCGCGTCGCGTCGCGCGTTTGACAAGCTCTCACGATGCGTCGCGTAGCCTCGCCCGAGCGACCGGCGATTTGTTGGAACAGCGCCGCGGTTTAATGTCGCTTCATTTACACATCTGAGTACCGCTTGTTGTCCGGTGTTTTGGGAAAGAAACAAACAGGTGCTCCGAAAGAGTTAGTCGTGGATGCGCTATTGGCCTTAAAATTGTATATTATATTCGTTACAATTTTCAATAAGTTCTAATTTACCAGCATCTACAAATCCCCCTCAGGATACTACTAAACAAATCCAACGACAAACATCACAGCCCGCATACGTTAAGCATTAGGAACCTGATTTTAACTCCATTACAAATATAGAACAGTCTTCCAATACTTCCCATGACTAAGCATCGTTATTAATTAATTGCACCAACATTTCCTGTAGCAGCATCGCACAATGTACAACACTCTCCATATTGTCCGTTTACGTACATATAAAGCAAAGCGATCCTTACAAAGCCAGAGCAAATATTTCAGTACAATTTCCTCGTGGCGGTACTAGCGTCTTCGCGCCCTTCCTATCTGCTCCCTCCATAAAGGGCTAGTTGTTTTAATGAGCTCCACAAATGAGGAAAACAAAGGGACCCGCTGTAACGCGGCCGCCACTACCACATGTACTCGTCTAGGTGAATTCTAAGTGAGAATCGTTCGAATCCTTCGGTTCAATAACATTAAGCCGTAATCATGGAAGAATGGCAACACTGGATTGTAGTGAATATTATAAATTGATAATATACATTACGTTGGCGAAAATATAATTTAATTTTATCGCATTGGATATGTGATGTCAATGCGCCATAACTTTCGTAAACAAATTAGCTCCTCGTCAATTTATTAGCCACATATTCCTAAACATACACAAAGAATAGACAAATTCGAAGTGTAATTAATCTAGATGTCACCATATATTTTTTTAAATCGTAATTCTTTTCCTACTGTGACCTTTCTAAATGGTACAAATGGTAGGGTCGGCTGGCACACATTCTGCCCGTTGACATATAAGGCGATCTGATAGAGGTTTAAAATGCATTATGGTTTCACAACCGCCTCATATGTCCTAAGAATTTGCGCTGATAATGCAGAAATTTTCTTTATACGCATTGCACTTTGGTTACGTGAATAACAGATAAATACCGCGGTGGTGAAATTACTCAATACTAAACATACCATTAGTCGAGAGGTTATGCAAATTGAAAGCGAGTTGTGAGGTCGTAGATTTAGTGCCACGCTCAAACGAATTCTGAATTAGATTTGAGTTGTGACACTAAACCAGTTTTGGAAATAAAGAATTTTTGGAGATAGCCGGTCATAAGTCATCAATTATATGATTCTTTAATATGGAAACTATATGCGGCATCCAATAAAAACACATGTATTAAAAATAAAATTCAAACGATGTCAACCCTATCCACAAGTAGTTAGTTTCTATGCAAAATGCGCACGAGTAAACTTAATTACATAACATAATATTGGGGCTTCGTATGAATATTTTTAATTAAGAAAGTTCAGAACCCTTGGTTTAATTTGTTGTATTTCAAACTATTTATACGCAAATGTTTATATTACGTAAAAAAATCCGAGAACCGGATAAATACCTATTAAAAATATGCATTTAACTTAACAACTCTATAATGAAACAAACTAAAATTGAAAAAAAAAATCGAATACATACATTTCTCAAGGCACATAAATCTCGAATCACGGACATCAAACCGGCACTTAAATGTTTATATCCGTGTGTCTTCCCACTCGTTGGATACGGTGTGATAACGCTTCTTCTATGTAACAATAACAGATGTACATCTCGTGTCATTGACCAAAATGTTCTCGGAATTCAGCGCAGCCTCTATAAAACTTTTCACCACTCTTGTTTGCAAAATGTTTGATGTATTTGTTATTTTATCGCCAATGATGCTAGTTTCTTACTATCCGCAATTTATGGATTTTTTATCAAAATATACAACGTGTAACAGGATTAATTCACAACCTCAGACACCCCAACTTTAAAATATTATTGCAATCATAGTTTATGCTTTGAAATCGTACTACCATAATTACAAAATCTTTTATTTATGAAATTAGTTATACCAAATGTAGGCACTTAACATGGTTACCTTACGAGTTACAAATAAGAGTGCACTACTACACACGCTCGCGGACACGCACACATGTACACAAGACCCATTCATACGAGTACCTAACGTCGAACGCTGCGCCGCCGACAGTAACAGCTGACAATAAACGAAATACAAATTACGTATGTAACTGATTACTTGGTGGCTTGGTAAACAAATTATTATTAATTTAATATGTAAGCATAACATTTGTGTTTTGACTATAAAATCTAAATATTTTACTTACAAGATATAATGCGTACGAACTCAACATAAGACAATATTTTGCATGAATCGGCTATAAAATATTATTAATTTCACTTCCGCTAAACTTTGTTCCTACAGGCCGGCAGGATACGGGCGTCATTTATTTTGCATTACTAATGAATAAGATAATAAGATAACGCAATATCTAACAACGAAGACTAGATTGGGAATCACAACACAAAAAATACAAAAAAATTAACTTACGTGTTACATGGCACTCATGCGGCGATTTCTTTTTAAAATATGTTCGAAATGTCCACCACCTTGATACACTTTCATGCACATTTGCGTAATTGTTTACGTAATTTATGTAAAACTTCAGTGTCACTTTTCACTTTTAGGAAGGCTACCACTATTCTACTTTTTAGTTCCTCCACATTAGTACTTTCACTGAAGTATACCGATAGAGATTTATTACGTCCCCACAAAAAAAGTCAAGAGGCGTCAAGTCAGGTGACCTCCTAGGTCACCTGACCATTGCACAGGTTCGCCGCGACCTATCCAGCGCTCTCCGAACTCAGCATCGAGATACTGTCGGACACTACACTGGTGCCGTGCCTGTTGTTAAATGTCCTGCATGCCAATGATACATTATCACCACAGAGTGCGGAAGTTCTCACCATTTCAGTGTATTCAATATTCGAATACCGAAAAGACATCGCGCGCGAAAGTTGTCGAAATATCTACTTAACACTTAAACACAAGTAAACACAGATAACTGCGGTGCACGACTAGATTTTTTCACATTGTCGGTGCCCAATGCCCATTTAGGGATTGCAATAACGGGATATCCGACACACCGGGATTCCGCATACATTGTAGCAAAATTATAAACCGAATTTATTCACCATTTAAACGTTCCGCGAAATTATTTTTCATAGAAATACCTACTTGTTGTTTCTTTTCATAGTGATTTTGTTACAATTTAATTTGTTTCATTTAAGTGCATGTATTGCGCGGGATTTGGATCGCCCGGTCTTGCAAATCCCGGGAGTAATTTTTTTCGCGGCGCATCCCTATAACCTTTTGATGTACCGCCGCGCGCGCCGTCGCGTCGTTTGTCCGATGGATCAAATTGCATTAAACAATAGCTGCATCCTGCTCTATCTAGTTGTAGTTAAATGTGCGGAAAAGAGAATATGATAGTTATTTATTTTGGTAGCTTATTACGTTTATTCAGGCCTATCGTTGTGTGCGTTTAATTAATGATAGATTGCTTAAATAAACTTTATGACTATCGAAATAAAGTTCATTTTTGTTCATGATTTAGTTATTAGAGTATTCGTTTAGTGATTCATTTAAAAATGATCTTATGTCCTCAAGTTACGTTTCAATTTCGTTTGTTCGGAGTACTAAACGAAAGAGTGTCTGTAATTTACTTGGTCTTAACTAATTATTTTGAAAAAAAATACCTACCAAAAAAAATGTAAATATCGGTTCAGTAGCTGATTCTGAACGTACTACTTTCCGCTTTTACATTTAAATCTGTTACATGTTGTATAATCAAATTTCTACCCGTGTATTTTTTTTGTAAATTTGGATTAAAACTCTACTTAACATGCATTCGAAACTTACCCCTTTTATTGATTTATTTCTCTAATTGTGTTTTAAGTATTACCTAATTTAAAGATGCGCCACTTACTCTATATTACCACTTAATTTCTTCCTTTTCAATCCATGCTCACCAAGATTCCCCTATCATTACCATTCAACTTTCTACATTACGGAACCGTACTTTCCACGCATCGTAACGTCTGCCCTCACAGAGGGGTGATCGCACATCTGCCTAGGGGACGATATGGGCCTACACTCGCCTAACGGTTTTCTGACATGTGGATACTTCAACATAATTAACATTGAAAAGGATTTTAACGCTGATGTTTTTTTGGTTTATTCATACCCATATGCCAATCTGATTTGGCTATTCATCCCGCGATTTTTATGATGGGTATTATTGTTTGCGGTATGTCATAAAAATATTTGTAATACCAAGCATACGCAGTAATGGAGATAGAAATTTAGCAAAATCAAAATTAAATATTATAATAAAATCATTTCTTCTACAATTTGGTCCGAGCCCTTAGGTCATTGAGAAATATGCAGTCCAATATTTCATAACTGTTAGTTAAATGGCCGAATAAATTGCCACTTTTTGAATGTCCTTATATAAATATGATGGATGGATAGATATCAAGATAACATTATGCCGTTTATGACTCATATGAAATAGAGTTGAATTATTAAATGACTAGCACCGTGTTCATACACTTATCGATTTCAACAAAAAAATAAAAATCTTCAGTTTCCGTAATTTAACGATCTTTTCTCGGTAATATTTCTTAATATCCATCGTCATAAAACACATAAACGACATAAACCTACAACCGATACAGTTCCCGACCTTTTTACTTTCAATACTATCAGCAAAAATCCATAAAATAAAACAAGCCGAGGAAAAGGTCAGGAACTCGTCAGCCAATAGATCATATGAGACGGCCGGCAGATGGCGCTCATCCATCATGTAATAATTAGCATGCAACTTACTTGCAAAAGTATTCGCCTCTCGGTGTGGACAGACAGGTACCGCCGTTTTTGCATGGCGACGGCGAACACGACACGAAACCTGCAAGCAAAGCAAAAACATTCATTAGCGTTTAATGAAACGAGATGTTAAAGCCATTGTTGGCTTGGGGAAAAATAATTGCAATTTAGTTTGGTGTATTTGGGAGCTGCGTACGGACGTCACACAGAGCGAAACTTTTTACACGTTTTTTAAGAAGTATAACGAGAAAATTCACCAATGTCCATTAACATATTTATTTTTATCTATCTCTCCGACACGTGGGGTTCGCATGAAAGTCTTGATGTGTGCCGATGGCAACGCTATCATGAAATTATGCAATCGAGAAAAACATGTTGATCGTAAAAATCACATAAGTGGATACCGAAACACAAACTGGAAATCGAATGTACAACTTCAACATGTATAATAACTTATTTTAAAATATGGCAAACGTTCCACTTTAATCTGTGCAATATTATTTTATGTCGCGATCTAAACACATCCTAATACATAGTCGCTAAACTTTTTAAGCAACGAAGCGAACTAATATTCGGAGCGTAAAAGTGCCATACATTACAACTGTATAAGGATATTCAGGTCAAAATAACAATTAAGTACGTAATAAAAACAACGTGCGCTCAAGAAGTTTTCCTTAAATAGTAAATTGCTAATACGATACCGTATACTGCAATGGTAATTCAAGAACTGGTCGAGAGAAAATCCTTAAAACGGCAATATAGCACCAAAAATAGATATTACAAATTTAAAAATTGTTATTCATTAATTAATTTACTCATAAGTGGTTGAAATATAAAATTATTTTGGGATTTTTATAAAGTTATTGCAAACAAATGACAAAATGATATTTAAATCGCTTACGAACTTTACTCAGGCACAAGCAAAAAATAAACGAAGTTACTGATTTCATTCCTTCAACTACCTAGTTAAAAGCTAAACCACAGAATACATTCCACATATTGAGAATCTAAATGTTGTTTAATGTACACTTGTACTTCATAAATAAATTGAACATTTTAGGCTGCCATCCTTCATGTTGGTATTAGTAATTCAATAGACCGATGTCTACATGCTGGCCCGATGCGGTTGGCAAGATAATATTACACCACCAGCCAACGAAGTGTCAAATTATTGAAGACAAATTTATTCCCAAATTGAGACTTGGCGCGTGTCAGTGATTTATTTCTATAACATTTCACGACACAATCCATATTAATAAATACTACACATTACCGGAAATGGACAAAATTAACCCTCATTTCAATGTTAGAATAATACATGGTCCCATTACTATTTCTTAGGAATGTTTATTTTTCCCTTGGAATTAGGACCATCTACACCCAACAATCACATAAATAGTCCAGACCCCACTAAGATCGACTTTTGTGTCATGAGTATCAGAAACTACAAGAGACTTTTCGGTCTCACAAAAACCCAGACCCAGACAATCACTGGTGGTAGGTCTCTCATATGTGAGAGGCTGTCTGGGTGGGTACCACCGCAATGTCTATTTCTCCCGTCAAACAGCAGTTTAACTGCACTGTTGTGTTTCGGATTGAAGGACATTGTAGCCAGAATAACTACTGGACATATTGAGACTTAACATCTTATGTCTCAGGATGGCGAGCGCAGTGGAATGCCAGGCATTGCTTTGTAAATCAAGGTGTTGTTTGGTTTTGCTTCTGTTCATGAGCGGTCGCATCGCTTACCATCAGGCGAACGGCATGCTCGTCTCGCCATTCAGTGCAATAAAATAAAAAAAAATCTATCTCTTTTAGATTATGATTAATTTTGATAACTTTCGCAACTTATATCGCCTTTTGCTTTAGTTTAGAGGAAGCGTCAGTACGTAGACATAAAGTAAATGAAATGTAACGATTCTCCTGGTACACCATCTAATACACGTAAACAACACTAGGTAACGTAATAAAATCAAGATGTCCTGTAACTGTTTATCAAGTAGAGTTATAGAGTATACTAAATCAAGTTACAACCCAAAGGAGGACAGCAGTGGCCATAAACGCCAGTTCAAATTTGAAGCGGGCATAGCCAGTACATACTTTGCAACAAAGTATTCGCAAAAGTATACATACTCGTCTTATTGACACAGATATAATCTGAACACCAATCACTCAGCATCTGGACCACCCAGACGCGATCGATTGTGCCGGCAAAAGGAAATAATTAAATCACCAAACATAGTGGCGGCAAAAACTCCAATCGATTTAATTGTCGACGCAGGGCCGCCATTGACTTGGTACTCGTGTTAGTCATTATATTAGGCAAAAAACACAATTCCGATCAAATGTATGCGATAATGAATTGGGCTGTTACTTGCGAATCAATTGCAATTACTCGAGTGTTTAATACTGAATACCGATACGACTTTATGTCAGATAAACGAGACTTAATAATTTAACTATAGCTGAGATTTCAATTTGTATAACGATGGTAATAAACAATAATTTCTATAGTACTTGGCTTCATAATCTAACTACGCTAATTAACAGCATGATTTAAAAAAATATAGGAAATTAGTTTACAACCTGTATACTACATATACGTAATTTCCTTTCGTTTTGGATATTACTGAAATATCTATTGGTGGTTTTATAGAGTTTTCACAGCGATTTATATGTATTGTCTTCAAGATATCAGAAGCCATACATGAATTCTAGATCATACAACACCCAGGCGGAAAATATTTATTGTTTACGCTATTTAAACCAACGCCAAAGTGAGAACACTTTTAGTCATGTATAAAACTGTATAAAGTTTGAACCAATACCGCTTATTTACAAAGCACTCGTAAAAATGCAAAGACATCCGAATCATTCCGATACTCAGAGATAAGGAACGTCTGTCAACGGTAGATTCCCATATAAAACTAATTTATAGCCCTCTTTTAATACTCAGGTAACATATTAAAAAGACAATAATTCACGCTTTTCAATTTCATCGCGATGTTTCGTCTTTAATTAATTTACCGAAGATTTTGAATGTGACACTTTTCCATATTTTAAGAATAAAGAACGGCTGGATGGAACTATAGAATGGTAATACATCATTACAAATAAAAAACGACTGAAGATATCCTTCCACTAAGTTCTAGAAAAGTAGGCAGAATTAAGCGCCAAAAACAACAGTTTAACGTGAGACGATTAGGGATTGTAAAGATACAAATAATATTTTCAATAGAGACCTGGAGACAAAAAACGATTGTTGCTTAAAAAGGCAAATTGTGCACAATATAACTGAACGAATGATAGTATGTAACTGTGCAAATTATGTTAAGTAGCATGTCAGTAAAGAGTCCCTTAGCAAAATTCCCGAACCACGGAGGAATAACCCAATAAGGAAGCGTGATAAACTTATCACTTTAGGTATTAAACGCCTAATTCTTGAGATTCGATCGATCGTGGGAACATTCACTTATTTAAATAACGATAAGCTAACACACCTTAAATTTCATCATATTTGCTTATTAAATAAACTTTATGACATTACGAGTAAGTGATAGCTCAATTGAAGTCAAGTTTGGATTTGGCTTATATCAAGGAACACCTCTGGCTTTGTCAAGCTATGTGCACACTATGGATATTTATCCTTTATTTTATAACAAATTTTGTAGGTTAATGAAATATCGTGAGAAAACTTTACAATCGAGATCATACATCTCGAAAAGTTACTCAAAGATGCTTACATTTTACACAAAATAATTCCCATCAAATAATATGTATGAGCCAGGGGCGTGCACTCCTTGTAGGCAGAAATGCAGTGCTTTACTTGCCATTCACAGATATTTTATTATAACGTTCGTACGTTTTAGATGACTTTAATTTATAGTAAATAAATGAATAAACAAAATATAATAACTTAAAAACGCCTAATATTTTATAAATAGCACCTATTTGCAATCACGCAAACATTATGGTTGCCACGCGAAAAGCAAGAGGCGCTGCAAAGCAAATTAATGTACCTAATCAACCAAGTCATGTCGCCGCGTCCCGCATTACATTTGTTTGCATGTGTGTAGTAATTTTGGTGTCCGTGCACAGTCGCAAACGCACACACCCATGAATATTGAAAGCCGCGACTCCTGCGGCAGGCCTCGGGAGTTCGGCAGTTGTCGGGAGTAATCGTAAATGTTCGTTGCCTATAATCCGAGTAAAATTAATAGGCTGGAATCTAATAAATCACCTATGCACATTATGCATTTTTGGTTAGTAAGGTTTTATTTGTTTAAATAGAAAAGTTTTGTGTTTCGCGGGGGCCATTTGCTTTTTTTATGAGTTTTTGCATTGTTTACTATTTTATACTAGTATGTTTGTAAAAAAAAAATAGATTTCTTAACGGATTTTTCATTTTAACATTTGAAAGTGTGCATTTAACAGTTTATTACTAAGTTTGGATATTAATTGTAGTCATTTGCTTTTACTAGTGTGTTTGTTTATTTTTTTAAATGTTAGTTGATTGCGAGGTTTGTGTTAAAAATGTATGTTTATCAAATGAATGAATGAGGTGGCCGAAATCTTGCGTTTATTTACATCGGGGTAGGTATAGTAATCTCACTAACCGGAACCTGGAATTTGTGAAAATTGAAAGCTGACTAGGTGAGTTTTTTTATTTTACTTATTAGAATTTCTTCCGCCGCGACGATCGATCGCTGTTTTGTCTGCGTTGCCGTAGAAGATGGACATGAATAGTAGTACATCTAAGACTTGTTATGTTGGCATAGTTTCCGACTTAGAGATCCGTCGCGTGGCTGTGGCTATGCTAAAAAACTATAAAAGAAAAAGTTTTTGTGACCGAGTACTCCGCCGCATACCCAGTGTCATAATCCTGGTATGAGCTCATATGAAGTTACTATTACAAAGAAATACGCTATATTCTTGTACATGTACATTCACGGACAATATATTTCCTCTAGAATACTTTTCACACAAAGTATCCTTAGTCCTGTGGGAAAATTAAACAAAAGTGAGCAGGACTAAAAGAATTTGTCTCTTTTTAACTCCCAGATTTCTGGTTTCCAGACCGTGTGTTTGGACAAAAAGCGACTCAGCGAACCGGCATCACCTTATAAGGTCAGCCATTGTTTTTGCAAAGTTCGGCACTGAACCCATAGCGCGGTATTTAAGGGACAACACAATGGGCCATGATTTAATACCTGCGGTTTGCCAAATAAAAATAACCCCTTATAGGCCGATATTAACAAAACGTAAGTGATACCAGCGCAGTGGGTGATTGAAACAAAGACCGCACGTTCGATACACGCAGCGATACAATTTTTTGTATGATCAATAATTATTTCCTTTGCCTCAGCAAATGGTGAGGATACATTAAGAAAATATTTCAGAGAAGTTGCAAATAAATGCTTAATTTTATCATATTTCATATTTTCATGCTGTTTTTGTTTTCTTATAAATATTGTTGCGTCAAAGGCCTTGCAATAAATGCTTCTACATACTTCTGCTTTCCGTGAAATTCTGTAACACATTGATCAATAAAAAAACCGAGATGATGTTGTCGCACTGGTTCGGGAGGCGAGTTTGATAGACGTCTGTCAATCACGTTGGAACTACAACATAATGACAACGCAATACATCGCGCGTGACAACTTCCTCGGTTCCACCGTGTATGGCATCTCGGGACATGATGAATATTATTCGTATGTGCCGAATTAATTCAAAATATATTTATTTGTATTGGAATTTTGTATTAAGATAATTAAAATTATCATTTGAAAAAAATAATATGAAACGTTTATACTATGTTAATACCATTATATTGTATTTCCAATTAAATCAAACATATTTACAACAGAAAAAGCAACCAGTTTCACATCCGTCGATAAAAAACCGCAAAGCCTACATTCAAACTGTGTCACAATTAAAAATAAAAAAATACATTGCAACATCAAAACAATCAAACTTGAGTCAGAGGAAGCGCGGATAGGGTTATCTATCGACCGTGGGAACGTAACCGTAACGTAACCGATAACGAGTACAAAAATAATTTATAAAAAAAATGATATTGTAATATCGAATGATATGTAATTCGCCTACGGATAGGCTTCCATTTCCGCAAGCAGCCGTGAGAAGGGCGCGATCGGTGTTTGTGTAAGATAGCGGACGGCAAAACGATAACGTTCGTGAACACCGCGAAGATCAATCTACCCGCATTTTACTTCCATCCATCCATCCATCAGCCAAAGGAAGTCCACTGCTGAACATAGGCCCCCCCAATGATTTCCACAGAGACCTGTTGGAGGCAGCCTGTGTCCAGCGACGTCCCGCGACCTTCACCAGGTCGTCGGACCATCTTGTTGGTGGACGTCCTACGCTGCGCTTTCCACTACGCGGCCTCCATTCGAGTACTTTCCGACCCCATCGGTCATCAGATCTCCGCGCTATGTGCCCGGCCCATTGCCACTTCAACTTGCTAATCCGGTGGGCTATGTCGGTTATTTTAGTTCTCCTACGGATCTCCTCATTTCTGATTCGATCTCGTAGGGAAACCCCGAGCATAGCCCTCTCCATAGCTCGTTGAGTGACTTTGAGCTTCCTAATAAGGCCCATAGTGAGAGGCCACGTCTCGGTGCCGTAAGTCATCACTGGCAACACACAACTATCGAAGACTTTCGATTTAAGGCACTGAGGTATTTTGGACGAGAAGACGTCGCGTAGTTTCCCGAACGCTGCCCAACCGAGTTGGATTCGACGATTGACCTCTCTCTCGAAGTTGGACCTGCCTAACCGGACCACTTGTCCTAAATAGACATATTCGTCAACAACTTCAAGAGTCGAGCCCCCAACACCGATGGGGGTGGGCACAACATGGACATTCGACATGATCTTCGCATTTTACTTGCGCGTCTCTTATTGGCAGGCTGTAAATACACTTCATTATTTGGTATAAAAACAAAAGTATAGGTCTACCAGAATCTCATGGCATAAAATTAAAAACAAATATAATGATTTTTATGTGGCAATACCATCGGTCAACAGCTGATTCAAAACTTGAGTTATGTCACTTGATGTGAATATTTTAAGATTTCTACACTTTCTTAGCGAAAATATACAAATTAGTTCTACGATCACAAGTGCGACACATTGTTTACAAGGTTTATCGCTAGATCCGTGAATAATTTGGTTAAATTTAAACAAAATCGTCGATTTTAAAATCGACGTCGTTTTAACAAATAAGTCGGAGTGAATAGTTTTGATACTTCATTTTTTTTGGTAAGTGTTAGATATGTACATGTGTTTTATCGTATATACTTTGATATCATTTTTTGATACTAAACAGTAATGCATTAAATACCTATTTACAGGAGTTTCCAGAAATTTTAGATAAAGAACGGTTTATTATTAATCCTTTATCTTCATCGTGTTCATCAGAAAATGTACAGGAAGAGTATTTAGAAGTAAGCTCTGACTAAAGTGTTCATTATATAAAGAAGATTGAAAATAAAAACGTTTTTTATTTTACAGTCTTGCATCTTTCTTATAACATTTTTGGAACTAATAATTATTTGAATAAAACCGACTCGTAATCAAATTACTTACAATTCAGAAATTGAAAGTTGTTTGATTAAGTGAGAACTAATAAGAAAAGAGAATTAAAACGAAACTGGTGGCTCGGTATCACCATTTTTATCTACGTTTTGGAAGTACCAGCGCTCCCTCTAAATTATAAATACTCGAAAGGCACGTATGTGTATTATAATTTAGAACTGAAAAAATCTTATTTACCTAATTTCATTGGCTATTAATCTAAAAGTACAATATTGAATGTTTAAATAGTCCATATATTTATACTTAAAACATTATGCACTTTATTTACAAAGTTGTACTAAAAAAACATGTTGATTTGAAGTAATAATTAATTACAATTATTGAAAGTATCAAAGTATGTTCATCCAATTACCCCAGTGTTGCGATACGTAAATTCAAATTTCCCAAAATGCCATGAGATTCTGGTAGACCTATACCTACATTTATTATTAATTTTAAAAAGAGAGCAAATGTAGGTGTACTAACAAATTCCCAACTAACATTTAATTCGAAAATTCATCGAACCCATTCCTATCTCTACATGAAACGATCTTATCTATAATGATTAGTGAGTAAATAAACTAATAATGAGTTTTGGTGACCCATATGAATGAAGGAAAAATAAATAAATGTGCAAAAATATCAATACGGTTACTTAAAATCAATTATTTTATATTTAAATTCTTAAAGGCGTATGGATATAGATAAGTTATGGGTAAACCGTCACAAATTACGTAACAATAAATTTTAGGTCTGATAAAAAGTTTAGTTGCGACCATTGTAATTTGCGTGTAATAATAAAAGCGTGTTTAATACTTTGAAACCCGATATAAAACCTTTTTGTATTACGAGTATTCCCACAAAAAGCTAAATTAAATCGTAAAAACACGTTATAATTATGCGAAAAATATCAACAAACCTTCGAATTAGCATAAATAATACGTTGGGTACGAGTTTTTCTCACATTTCTTCAAAATAGCGTGCGACATTAATGCTTAACTCAATCCATAATCCTTTTAATTTCATTTACATCAATCGACGCACGAAATCGAATCAATTTATTGTTATTTATCACCGAACGGGGCATAAGTAATGTTTTGACAGCATTATGAGACGTCGTGCTGGTTTTCATATGAGTTTTAGATACACTTAATGCGTTAGATCATGCGAGAATAAAGGCAGGTGGCTATTGGAATCCATAATGGTTGGAAAGCAATGAATGACATCTCGTTTCAACTACCCACAATGGTTCACCGATAGCCGATACTGACACGAGAGTCTTGAACGACGTCTAAGTATGACTGGACTCTCGAATGTTTTGATAATGCCCAGCGACTATTATGATTTGTGAAGTGAGATTACAGTTAAAGAATTAAATGATTTTGCTTTAATCAATTGTGTATTTAAAGCTGTATTAGCGTATCATGTGCAAAGGCAATAATCTGCCACATTTTTACATACAGACATAACGAAACCAACTCAACAAACTCCTTGGCTAATCGTTAAAAACAATCGTCGACCGCGCAGCATCGCGTGATCGCACAACATGAGCCGCGAACACTATGTGTAAATTAAACATTTCACGGTGAATGTAAATTGTTTGACAAAAGAGTTTCTAGTAAGTTGCCGATAGTTCAGGTGTGCGGCGGAATTCAGCGTGCGGCGATTACTTAGATGTTATCTCATGGAAAATTCATTCTGCGTATTGTAACTGATGACAAAATTGAACTCGAATATTTATTACAACTGTTACTCTTTATGTTGCTGGGAATCGGTAAATTTTGAAATCCCTTGCGGTTCGTTGACAATTCTGAATTGAGGCTGGAGACAAACTGAAAATAATTTATCTCGTAACATGGTACATAAAGACGGAGTGTTAAACCCAAAGATAGTTGAATATATGTATATCGTAAAACCTTGTAAAACTTGAGCGTTTTACTATAGCGCTATTTGTGTACTTGAATGTTGTGCGGTCAGAAATAAAACTACAATCGTTTCTTTTATTTTATTGGCAACTCCAATCGAAGCAATTAATTTATTCCCAAGCTCGACAGGTGGGCTCATTGAATCCCAAAAACGTGAACTATGCGTTATGTGCATTCTTCGGTTTTATGTCTTTCCTGAACACAACCATGCGCATAAAAACCACATAATAATCATTCATTCGATAAAACATAAAATTAATCGAAAGTGTGGAAAAATTGTATAATAATATAGATAGGTGGTGACCCACCTATCTAAATGGATTAAAAGGAGATGCGTAGATAAATATTTGAACAGGAATAGGCCGCGTCGGTGATCATATGTATATTAAAATACAAGTTGACGGCCGTCAAAGTAGTTTTTGTTTATAAATTAGTAGTAAACGATACATCAGATGCACCTCTTCATATCATTGATATAGTGGTAAACAAGAAACAACACCACAATGAAGAAGCAAAAAAGTGCGACTATGCCATTGCCTTACCTACTCAAGTATGTACACAAAGATATTTATTTATACTACACTCCATACATTATCAATCAAATGAACCACAATTTCATAACGAAACATATTGCTTTATTTGTCTACATCCAAGCCGGACCACAATAATTACCTGTACTGGGCCATAACTCATTGTCATCAATTTACAACCCGACCGAAATTAAAGTGCCATTAATTGTTAAACTTAATTACTATACGTAAGATTTTCCATGGTAAGTGGTAGCCGACGCCTACGATAAGTAACAGTGGCCGGTGTCACTAATAAAACGGTGTAACGGTACAAGCCGTGGTCACTGGTCTGCCTGTTTGTTTTTATAGTCGCGCTCGGATGACGTAAAAATACATTAATTAGTGGGATTTGCTTTGGCCCCGATTGATTTTAATGCTTGTTGCACGGTAGCTTTTTAGTTTTTGAAATCTGTTTATGTAAATTTTGTTTTTATAAAAAGATTTTTTAACGTAAGCCAGTGGGATGCCTGCTTCTTGCTATGACAGCTAGGGTATTGAAACAATGCAAATCGAAAGGCAATAAAAAAAAATCATACGGTTCAAACTTCTAGAAAATTCTTGGTACTATCAGGTGCGTACTTATACAGCCGTTACTTGTAACAGCGGCATCTAGCGGTAGTCGGGTTAATGACGACTAATCGACATCAAACAAAAACATCAATGAACAGACCATTAGCGGAGAGAGTCAAGGGAATCATTAGGTGTGTGCATTAAAATGTATTTAGTTTTTGATACTAGATCTCCGTTAATTAGCTACATTGGATTTCTCCGAGCTCGTTTGGTTATCTTCGTTGTTAGTAATTAGATTACATTGTAGTTAAGATAGGTGTTTATGTCTGTTGTAGGAAGCGTAGGTTAAAGACTTTTCTTGTGAATGGAGAAATTGTATGGCGCTGTTTGAGATCGTAGATTTTTTGTCTGCATGTATTACATCTCTTGACTAACTCAGTTCTTCTATTGACCTTTAGTATAAACTTACGTGTTTCAAACCTTACAATTTTAAAGCACAGAGCAAAAGAGCTTATCTGGTACGTTTCAAATCGCGAACATTCTCCTAGTTAATTTCATAGAAAAATAAAGGGAACTGCCGCAAAAAGCCACGTAGTAGAGATTCTCTTTGTGTATAAACCATTACTACTAATGAATACCCATTTCCCAAATAAATCAATATCGTGAGCTAAGTACTGCACTCAGCTTCTGTCTTCTCACTTAGCGGCGTCCTACCGTCCAGTGAGATTCAGATAACATTATGAGTTATATTGAAATGTATGATTAATTGCACCACACAACACAGCATCAAGAAAACAAGTATTAATGCACAACAAACTAATAAATACAACTTTAGTAAGAATACCAAAAAGAACATAATTTTATGAAACGGGGTAATATCTGCTCATAATTATTATTAACGGTCATAATGTTTATTGCGTAAAATATACTTGGGGTCGTGTTCACCCTCCGTGGCGAGTGGCGGTACGCCCGCGCATTCGACATAGAAAATTCCAGATACTAACGTTATTGTGGACGAATTGACATTCCGGGGTCAATAGGAATACGTCGATGAAAAGGAATTATTGGTAGAATTTATTTTAACTAAAAATTAGGACAACCTTCTATGATAAACATTAAGTACAACATAAACAAATAATGGTATTAAAATAATCGCTAAATTCAATTGTGACTTAATAATAATAATTTAAATCCGTAAATATTCTACCAGTCTGTTTAGGGGATTATCTACTTATTAAAAAGCTACTTTAAATAAATACCAGTTGTTCGTAGTATTAATTGATCTAAAAACAAAAATAACAATAGCATTAACGACATTACCACTGACATTTACGGAACCAATATAAAAAGACCCATTAATTAGCATCAAAAAATCCCAAGCATACTTAAAAGTGATTGCAATTAATATTCAATGTTTATTTAGAATTAAAACTAAAACCTGGACTGTTACGAAATCACGGCAGCCTCGCGAGAATTGAGCAATCTTTAATTTCATTGGATATAAGTGGCTTAATTTGCATCTGAGTTACACGGCAATGTACTCGTTCTCTGACAACGCTCTAATTAGAAACATTGTGGCCACCTAACTTAAGGTCAGGGATCCAACACAGATCTAGGATCTAGAATTAGTACGAAATCTTAGCACTGTATTTAAGAAGAATGTTTGTATTAATAGTGTATAATGTAATGTAGTAATTAATTCTATAATTATGATTGTATCTTTGTTCTTTATTTTATTGTTCTGATGATTTACAACTTGTTTGTCAAATTGCTCAAACTTTAGCGATCTTGCTTTTTCACACACAGAAAAAACGATCGATTACAAATCCAAAACAATTACTATAATCCATGTGTCAACAATAACGTTCTTGAGCAGTCAGCACTAATTTGTCCACACCTTCCAAAGTCCCTTACCAAGGTCATAAACATCACACGCTCAACGCAACTCAGTAGGTAACCGGGCCCTCGAATCAACGCAATTGAGGATCCCCCACTAGAACTCGCATCCGCTACACTAATATTGCAGCGATCTCGATTCCACAACTCGATTTCACTACAACTTTTTTGTCAATTCTGTTTTATACCGACTGGTTCTCGCTTTGATTCCGTGATGGGTGTCATCGAGTCATTTTACGTAATAGCAGCCACACATTCACACATAATACACAAAGTTGTTGTTCTTTGTTTACTTACTCGTAATATTTATCGTTGTCTAAGTTTGAATATATATATTATTTTTTAATTCTATTCAATCTGAATACTATAGTCATATTTTTATTATATATTTTTTTCTTTGTTCAGTCCTCTTTAAGGTTATTGTGTCATTTGTTTAGTATTAGTATTCATAGTAGTTTTAGTATTAATTGTATCATTAACGACTGAACGTCCGCACGTCATGAAGGTCTCTCATCGAAAATCAGCGTTGCAGTGCTGCTTAAGTGGTGCTGCAGCATACTAGCTGAATGAGAGCTACCTTTGCTGGCGCAATATTTATTTGTTTTATTTTACCTTAACTGTTTTTTGTCAACTCCTCTGTTATTTTCTGTGCCAGCAATAAATATTCTTTCTTTCTTTCTTTCTTTCTAATAATTTAATTAAGTTCACGTTTAGGGCAGCCATAAAAACACTTCGTTTGTAAAACAACATGGGGAACTAAAACTTGGTGCGAGATTAATTTATGACAAGTGGGGATATAAAAACTATGAGTTACTTAGCAATACTGAATAATTTCGGATCGCTAAGGCATATTCTTTCTAAATATACTAAAACATTCGTATCTTACAGAAGTAGACAAGATATGAGTAGTCATGATGTTCTTCAATATGATGAAATGTTACCAGAAGACATAATATTAGTCATAAATAACAATGATAACAAGATAATGAACAATGAGATCCAATAGAAGATGTAGGCATATTCAGATCAGCTTTTTCAAGCCTCAAAATCCAACCAGGTAACATGAAAGACGCAATGACCTCAGCTGAACCTGCGTTCACAAGACTTTTTCATCATCAATCTCGCAGCACATTGTTAACTTAATTACAGCTCGGTTGTCGTGTGACAAAGCGTGTAGCGGTATTGTGCCGTGATGAATTGATGGACAATACATTGATGAACAGGCCCACACAATGCATAACAACGTCGCCACATATGTAGACGGATCGCTGGAGAGCCGGCCCGTTTGGTTTTGATTGGCTTTCTCTTTGTGATGTTTGTTATAGTGTTATTAATCAGCGCAAGAGGGAATGTAATGATCCATTTTCGAAAGGAGGCGGTATTACTAAAACCATTATTTAAAAACTAGCGGCATTAATACAACAATTTTGAGAGCATAAGCAAAGTATTTTTTTTACTTGATCATGAATGTCAAAGATGCAGCTAATCTTAAAAAATCTACTCAATTGACAATCTATTACTTGGTGCTAAACACCGGCAATTGAGTTAAAAAATATAAAAATGGTTGCCTGTAAAGTCGGTTTTACGGGCGAAGATTTTACGTGACAACGTCTTTTTCTCGGTAGAATATTTATTGATATGATATAATTAAATTGCACAATAGGAACAAGGAATTGAATGAAAATAAGAATTGCACAAATTTAACTATAGAAATATATTTTGTTTACTAAAACATTGTACATGTAATGACGAATCTAAGCACTCCATATTTTCACTACAGACACAGCTGACGATACTTTAACCACACGTGTGAACTTGTATTGTGACGCTTTCTTGTTTTTCCAACGCCAAGAACGTTCGAGAAAGACAAAGACAGAGACACAAGCATGCGCCGATTCAATGCGCCTAATTCTCTAGTGCTGCGCGCGCACCGTTACGTTACCGGGCGTTACACTTTTTCATAAGTGACTCCCAGCCGCAACCTAATTTAAGACGTTGTCACGTCAATAAGAAAAATCGTATTTTGCCTGCTCTCGATTGTCGAGCTCGTCAAGACGATTCCTCTGACTCCAAACACGGGGGGTTTACTTTAAGAAATGACGGAGTTATGCCTGGACAAATATTTAGGGGAGAGAGGGAGGAATTTGGGGATTGGTTGGGGCCAATCTGTAGAGCTCACCGAGCCGGTTCCAAAGATACCAAACTCGGTGGGTCTACGATCTATATTGGCCGAGATAGGATTGGGGGGGGTGAGGTAAATTTTCGGGGTGGGGGTAAGGGAGGGGGGGGGGGAGGAAGGTTTCGTGGGGAGGCTAACTTAAATTAATTTTTTGGAGGTAAAATATTTTTTTTTGGGGGGGTAATTTTTTGCGTAATTTGGGATTTCTGGCGGGGTCAATTTGTAGCCCTCACCAAGACGGTTCCGAGGATACCAAACTCGGTGGGTCTACGACCTATGTTGGCCGAGATAGGATTGGGGGGTGAGGTAAATTTTCGGGGTGGGGGTAGGGGAGGGGGGGGTAGGTTTCGTGGGGAGGCTAATAGGCACTATTTCGGAATAAGGGTGGGGGAAGGCAGGGGGGGGGGGCTATGAGACAATTTTGGAAAAAGTGGGTGAAACTGAAAAATAATTCTCTAGTGCTGCGCGCGCACCGTTACGTTACCGGGCGTTACACTTTTTCATAAGTGACTCCCAGCCGCAACCTATTTAAGACGTTGTCACGTCAAAAAAACTGATCACACACAAACAGAAACAATACGTGTAAACGCGATTAGAGAAGTCCATACAAAAAGCGATCACGCCACGTTTCGAACCACAATCAGCGCTAAGCCGTAGTTCAGATGCAAAGGATTATGGTACAGAAGGAGTGAAATGATCTGGCCATTGTAGTCGAGATAATGAGCGCGCTCGTACACTCACACAAACGGAATTGCCTTTTCAGGTTTTAACCCATTTACATAAATATATTTCCCTACGATATAAACCCATCTTATTGTCTCCGTAGTTTATGTTGGTCGCAGAGCACGGCTCATGTCAAATGTTTTAGCTATTCCTAACGCAATCAATGCTGGATCGTCGTGACTAAAGAAAGAACGTAACACATTTTATGCGACTGCGTCAATAATTATTTTTAATACATTCCTAAACTGGAAATTCGTCGTGGGAAAAATTTGAATTGTATAATTTGCCGTCACATACTCTCCGAGAACAAAATTCCATGTGTAATTTAAATCAAAGCTATAAAATTAACAAGAAAGTAATTAACAAGAAACTTACTTAACTAACACAAAGTTGGGCGAAAGCAAAAGTACCAAATATTTTTGAGCCGGAACCAGTCTCGGAATTAAGATCTCATCAATAAAATAAACAGGTTTCAATAATAAACCGCTAAATACATTTTTCAGTTGCACTCTCGAACAGGTAGCCGCTACGTATTACGCGACGAAATAATATTGAACCTTTTTAGCAATGTTATTGAATTCTTATATTTTTATATTATAATTTCGTAAATATCTGGTATTTTAAAATCACATATATTACTTAGCAGAGACTGTACTTTCAACGATAACGATACAAGATATCGAATTTACAAATGATAATATAATAATCTTCGTTTACGTGTGAAATTTAAATAAAAATGTACAAAAATAGAGGAGGATGTTGAGAATGGAGGCGCCGGGTATCGATCCCGGTACCTCTCGCATGCTAAGCGAGCGCTCTACCATCTGAGCTACGCCCCCAGTACATAAATTGTCGAAATTTTCAATATTAAAGTCTAAGACATTAACTTGACATCATTATGGAAGATATGACCTTTACCATGATTTCAATACGGTGTATGCTAAAATTGAAAATGGTTGCGATGAAAAAGCCAACCAGTATCAACCTCCGGTATTAATCTTCTTTATTATTTATTGGCAATGTTCTCCTCCCACACGGTGAAAGAGGATTGAGTGTTTATATTCTATAGAAATACTAAAATTGTAATACGAAATAATAAACGGGAATCACAAGAGAATAATAACTAAACACTCGAATGTAATATGGCATACGGCGGCGCAAACAGCCGAGCCGAGCAAACCAGTCGGGAGACATTTTAATTTTAATTGCCCAGTGAAATCTCACGGACCGCTTCATATTATATCACCTTAAAAGGCGCGGCGCACTGCGTCCATACACATTCGCCCGGATGAAAGTTCAATGCGACGCCTTGTTAGACTTCGAGTTGAGGAATCCCGTCAGCCGGTTAATATGATGATTCGGTGTCATTCCAATGGAAATACGGAAAATATTAGATTGTTATGGTTTTATCCAATATCTCACTCAATCTTGAGTGCAAGACCAAGTGTGAAATATTTTTGTTAACTGTACAAAATGCTAAACCTTCGTTCTCCTTTTTGAGATCATACGATAAGTCGAACGCATAAAATCTTATTTTTATTACCACTTATGTCGGAATTCATTTGTGTTCAAATGTATACCTAATTCCCTCACATTTACCACCTTTGTGTGGCATTAAAATCGCCTTTATTAGCAGAATATGCTAACTGGTTTCATGGATGCAATAATTGCACGCGCGATGTTAAACGCTACAACAATGCACAAGCTTCATCTCCACATCGCAGAGACGTTGCTCTGAGATGATTAAATAAATTGCCCCCAATCATCCATCCGCGTTTTTCTATACAAACAGGCAACACCTCTTCGTAATAGCTAGAGAACCTGTTATTTATCTTAAAACATCCCGTCCAGTATCGAGATAACGCACAACAATTATTATTTCTAAAATTAAGACTATCTAATTAGTTTCTAATTGGGTGAGCGTGACTAATGTGTTGTCGTAAATGGTACTTCGAGCCGGATTGTTTTTAAATTGGCGCCAAAATTGAGTAATGAGTCACGTTAGCTCTAGCAACAGTCTAGAAACATTACAATTGTCCCAATTGACCGACTTACGAGGCAAATCTCAATGAAGACTGCTAATAAAATATTTCCTGATTAAATGGTTGATTGCATGACATTTCAAATACTCCAGCAATAATCTTAATTCAAAACATGAATGACTTGTTATAATCTAACATCATTTGCACTCTTAATGTACAATAACATCATCATTGCACATTAAGAGTGGAGTGGCTTATCGATAGGTCCTAACCAGACGACGCTGGACCAAAACGCGTGGGCCAGCCAGATAAATAGTTGAAGCAATTTACAACACTTGCGGCTCTGACTAATGCTGCTCTAATGAACTGGTGACATTTGTACGAGCGGTACCGCGCCGCAGGTACTCAGTAATGACGCCTGACGCGAATGATATACTGTGCCGAACACAATATGAATATATAAACGGTACACACAATTTATGGGTGCAAATAATATTCCGCGAATGGTGCGGAGTGCGGTCTGTTAAGAATCCGCCGTAATCCCTTAACGAGCTCCTAATTCTAAGCGTTGCTGTAATATTAATGGATTGGGCTTTCGGAATATTAGATACGCATAAATTATATTTATGTAAGGTACAGACGAAGTGAAATAAGACAAATTCGTTCTCGCAAGTGGACGTCAATAAATGTAGATTTCGCTTAGATTATATACTCGTCTAGATTGAGCAATGTCAACAAACGATGCGCTAAAAGTGTCCTCACTTTCGTTGATATGTGTGAGTACCGGTCGTGTAATTATTGTAATCCAACTGTCAAGGTGTGTGTGTTTAGGGATGCCTACTCCAGATTATTAACTTAACTTTTCCCCATTATTTGATATACAAAATAGGTTAAACAAAATATTTTTTCCTTATTTAAAGTAATCATACTATTAATTATATTTATAACGCATTTTAGTAAAAACAATAAAGATCTAAACCCATCTCCTAGTGTTTGTTTCCGAATAGAATTAACTCTTTGGATTTATTGCCTGGGCTGTTATCTGATTTCTGTATTTATGTAAAATATAAATCATCATAAGTTAAATGATGTGAGGCTACGAATGGTCTTCTTTTCGTTTCCGCTGTGTAATGTCTCTCTAGCAATTTGCTAGTACGGAATCCGTAGGAAGTCTAAAAATATTATTAGGACCTTGAATAAGTTCTCGCTGTTTCTTCAAAGATGACAATAGCAGTACCCCGTTTGTGAAATTTTGAATGGTAATACACATGCAAGGCAAAGAATTAATAAAATTACTATGAAGTGCATGTCGTCGTGGGTTTCATTAATATCGTGTAGGTAAGTATTATTTACTCATTAAATAAATTATGCCATTCTTTTTGTTGTTATTCTGATCGAAATATTATGTAATGATATTTGTGTTTTATAGTTTCTCCCATAGTTTCAACAAATCTTCCTAGTAATAAATTGACAACACTGGCCAATGAAACTCATCTTGAAAATAATGAATTAAAAGTTCATGTTTTCTTCAAATAATAGTGGTTTGACAATAATGTTACCGATAGAAAGTGATATTGGTATTATTATACAGTTTTCCCACACAATTGCGATACAATTCGACAGCACAAACCGGCATAATTAATTATTTTTCGGGAGCACGTTATCCATATGTAGTTCAAATGACACTGACGTACGTGAGAAGCGAGTCTACCAAATTTGGTAGACTTTATTTGAGCCGCGCGGTGAGGTGTGATGTGTCATCTAGACGAGTATATAATCTAAGAGTTTTCGATTGTAAGCAACAATACAGAAATATTAAACTTCAACGAATACTTGAATTTACGCAAAGTTTCCTATCCATAGATCACAAAATGAGATGCACGGCTCGCTGGACCTTAACTAAAAACGTAACCGATAACGAAATGCAAATTCGCACGTATCGCAAATGTATTCCGCTGAGGTCCGGCCGTGTTCAACCTATTTTATGAAACACTATGGAGATATTGTGAATTTATCGTTTGACCAGCACGATACTTGTGACAAATCGTTATGGCGGTCCACGCGGCCCTCACATAAAGTATCGGTAGATAGCTCCCGGGGCGAAACACGACAACGCGATTACCGGTACATGAGGCCCGACGGATCCACTGCGTGCCGTGTAATGATTCCACTTGATTGAGCCCCGACATGGGGTTCTCTCACTATTTTGTTCATATGCGCATCTTACACTGGTTTTATGAATGCGTTTTGTGACTTTTACTCTTTAATAGCCTTTGAAAGCGACTATGTCCGCTTGGTTATACGGTCTAGGGTCGAGAATCTTTCTGAGCAAAAATGTCTTGTCATTGTGCCAACCTTGAACTATACACATATGGAGATATTGTGGTAGTAATGTTTATGTATCATGTCGAGTAAATACCAAATAAAACAATATAAGCAGAATGCATTAATAGCTCAATGATAGTTCAATTGATTAATACAATAAAACAAAGTAGACTTAAGTGGTATAAAACAATTTCCAAGTATTATATTCTCATTAAGCAATTAATATAAAGGAAATTATCAATCAACTGATTGCGACACTTCAGAGCCGCAGCTGAATATTCAATAACTAAAGCCTATTTTACAATTATCTCAGTACAATGATAAGAAGTGATGAAGGGAATATTAATAACCGCAATTTTACCAGCGGATACATATAGTACGGCAATCCATCTAGACAAGTATAACTTTTTTTCTTTTAGTACTGCACCAACAAGTAATATTGGCTGTCGCCGCAGAATACCGTCCCTTATCTAAAGCTTATCTATTAACTTTATACGGAATTCAATTTGCTAAATTACTTTCTGATCAGTAAACTGTACACAATATATAAAATTAAAGATCCGTTGCTCTAATGCTGCTTTAAAGACAGACTTAACATAAACTGAAACTGATAACAACAATTCCGTATGCATCACTTTTGTAACCTTTTCTCAATATACATTACTACTAAATAAATTATCTTCAAACGTTTCTTTCTATACACCAAGTCCTATTATTTACATTTCAGCCCTCCCTATTCACCTTGCCATTTACAATACTAAAACAATTCTCATAAGTTTGTTCCTACATATCAGAAATGAACCATTAATCGATCTAGAATTCAATTAGGCCCCATCAAATTAGTCCTGTGATTGGGAGCGCAGGACACATGAATGGAAGCCTGTCGTCGTGCCTTGAACCATAATGGTTGTTTAATAAGGTCCGTTAAATCGACGCATAAATCGATTGCGAGCAGAATAGAACTATTAATCAGATGCGCCCAGTCAACTGAGCTTTGATCTACTGGACTGATCTTATCCAGGAGTACCCACGGTGGTAAAAATGGTACCTAATACCTATTAACTGTAACGATGAAAATAAACAGCATTCGCAAACAGATTAGAATTGAAACACTGTTACTCTTCAAATATCCAGAATATAATTTAGGCGTAAAAACGTAGTAACGGATAAGTCCTAATTTGATTCTTAATATTAAAATAATATAGTTCAAAGCGTTAAACCAAACTTTGTCAACCATTTCACATTCTTTAATAAAACTTAACTGCACAGTGGCGTTTTCTTCTCATAATTTTTTTCTCTATAATAACTATCCTGTTGTTTATGTTCCTCCTAGTTTTGCTAGTTGCAATACTTCATTCCCAAAAAATCTTTGTATTACGTCATAACCACTAGACCACTTATTTTAGACGCAACAAGTGTGGTACCACTTGAGCACTTTAGCTATGTTGTCGAACTAAAACATTGCGAGCATTCTCACCAAAGAATTCCGAAAAGGAACGGCCCAAAATGCCCACCCAGTTTCCGCCATTGCAGATACGATAGCTATCGACCCAGAAAAAGGCACAGACATAACAAACAACGCCACAATCACTCCAACAGACTAATTAATGAATTCAATTGAGTTTTGCTTAATTAAACACAAATTGGAGCGCAGTGAGACAGCAGAGATATGTTCGTACACGTGTACTCAGTTATGCAATCAGGAACGAAGTTTCAAACTTTTAAATTATTCGTTTAGATTTTTCGTTATTTCAAGACGGATATATAAAATAATAAGGATCTTATTTCGAAACATTTTAACACCTAATTTAAGCAAGAATTTAAATAAATATACTATTTATTTTAAAATATTATTGTTGGAAAAGGTCAAATAATAATAATCAAATACAATAAAAATTACGCTTATAAAATAGACAGATATTTAAATTCAAGTATTATTCTTTTTTCAATTCAATTTAGACTACATTTTTATTATTATAGTGGACCAAACGTACAAATTATTACTACTTTATTGATATGTGAGAACAGAAAGAAGATTTTTTGACTAATCAGCCGAAATTTCTACCAAGAATTTTAACCACGCAATGGAGAATACATTGTTTACCACAGGGCACAGCACTACAGTGGGTAAACCGTCTTCCTAGCTAGCTCTTGGAAGACATTACTCATCATCCATTAATAATCTTAAAATAGTTAATTTGCTCTCCGGAAGATTATGTTGTTACTAATAATTACCTTTCAACTTACAGATTTCCTTTGGCTCTAGAGGCTTCTAAATACGCCCCTTTGTGTAATGGATGTCGTTAATTGGTACAGAAGCGATCAAAGACGCCGCATCACAAAATCCAGTATGAAACAAAGTGATTGAAATTCGTCATGCAATCGAACCAGAAAATGCTCGGAATCAGACAGTAGGTGATTACACAATAAAATTAAATGCATCGTTATGCACGGGCACTGAGACGAAATCGTATGCCTTTTATACTTGGTTGCGTAATATAACATCCTGTTTCCCATAAGAGTGGAAAGAGGAAAGGCCTCTTATTACGAAAGTTGTAGGCGAAGTTAGTAAAGCGAAATCTATAGCCGTTGTAGAGCGGAGTTTGTGACTTCGTGAGTGCAGAGTTAGTACTCGGGGTAATCTCGGAAACTATCCGACTGATTTAGGCTTTCACTAAGAGTTAAGTGATAACCTATGTTCCGACACTAATTGTATTCCCACGATATTTATTACATTTAAAATACACCACTATTTGCTAAAAAATCACACTTTAAATATCCTAAGTATTCCCATAACTATCTTAATGAATGTATACTTCAAATATGGAAAATTCGATATTTTTTCACCTTTTCTTCATATTGTTTTGAAATTAAATTTTCATTTTGAAATCATTAATTTTTTTTTGGTAATTGTGATTTTACTATGTCCATTCAATATTGTAATAACTAAACACATAGAAAAAAAACTGTTAGATCGTAACATACGCGTTACAATTTGCATGGAAACTCTCGGAAACACAAATGACATTATTCACATAAGTGCCGGAATTAAAACCAGATCGACCTTCGGAATGAAACCGATTATTAACCGACATAATGGCTATGTTGCTGTATGACAAAGCCTCGGTCATTGCGACCTTCCTACTAATAGCTGGCCACACGGCACGATTCCAATGTGGCGCTTTAAACCTAAATGCACATTGTTGCATCTATTTACTGGATGGTTTGATTTGTAGTGGTATAATTTAATAACTGGTCACTCATTTGGCCATTTGGAATAGATTTTTGAGAATTGGCAATTCATTTTTGTACATAATTGAATTGTTTAGTTTAGCTGGATAGCTATAATATGGAGACATATTATACTCAAAATTTCGTCCAAAATAAACGCAATGAAAAATTATGCGTAATTTATACGTACGGGTGGCATACGAGTAGAAAAATATACTAAAATAATATCGAATGATACTTCGGAATCTAATCAGATATGTAATAGGCACATTGCCGGCCAGACACGAGTTGTATCACTTAATTATACATTCCAAATTCCTTCAAGCCTCCAAATCCAAGCCAGCTCGAATGATACCTCAAATCCCGAGGCATTGGCTATTCATCTTATGATACACAACCGCACCGCGTGACCGCGGGAAGCCTTTATAGCCGGCATAAAAATTTATTCCAAGCTAAGCCGCTTATAAAATTCTAATATAATTGAATACGGCGTCCTCCAAGTATTTGAGATTGGGAAAAATTGGTAATTTGTAGTAAATTTGTTGGTACTAAACCAATATTGTCGCTTTGATTTAGGAGCCATTTGAAGTCTTAATCCGTAATGGCTATGGAAATGTATGGCGCACGCTGTTTAAGAGTATTTTTTAAGAACGTTGTCAGATGGTTATTCCTTGATATTATGTTAATAACCGCATGTGACTTACAAAATAGTTTGGATGATGTTAATGCCTGTTTTTACGAGAATATATTTGTTTTAAATGAATCAAAATTTGACGCTCATATTAATTGCTATTAATAGAAATTTACTAGATAAATAAATAATACCCTATTCAACAATCAATGACCTCATCATTTTTTTTTAACAGTTTCAGGGTAATGAATGGTCGCGCACATGTGATGCCGATCGGAACATCTCGCCAGATGCTGCGCACTTGAATGTTTTCATCAGAGGGCGCGGTGGGAACTGGGAACTCGGTATTCCCATGTGTTTTGTCAGTTTGCCGCTTAACTACGTATGGTGTAGAGGTGGTCCTTTAGCTTAATTGTTACAATTATAAATAAAGGGTAAGAAAGGTTATTTAATTTGTCTGTATAATGGGGAATTAAAATGAAATGCAACATAATTTTATATTTATCCAAATTTTCTTTGTGTACAGAATATAATCGCTTTTTGTTGAATTAAAGGCCGTAGTCTGCTATTTAAAAGACACATATCCGATGTACAGTAAGGATTTTTAACTCACACAAACAGTTACCTCCATTGGTCAATAGTATGACCAGGAACCAACATAATGTTATCGACGGAAAGAAATTCTAATAAAAATAAAAGACATCATAAAAACTCTCAAGCATAATTAAATAAAAACGTACAAATAACCCATTTATTACCAGTCATTGTGAACACGGCATAATACTTAGAAATATTAAAATTAATACGAACAATTTACATACATAATGCGTAGATATTAAATACAATATTTAATTGTTTAAATGAACGGGGCGGTATATTCTCACGGAGACGTTAAGAATATCCAAACTAATTAACGTTCGTCCTACGGGTTAAGAATTAACAATTTAGTTATTAATTTATATTCGGTGGGTCTCGGAAACATGCGCGTGCGCAGCAAGACGTCTTTGAAGAAAGTTACAAAAAAATCTACGACAACCGAAATATGACTAGGATTTTACCGTGTCTTCTTGTCTTACTTTGATTAAAAATTAAACACAATTTTATCTCATTTGGTGACAAAGCAAGTTTCTTTTATTTTTTAAAAGCGCTGAAATCTCTAACAACTAATTCAACTTGCCCGAGATCCATTCAAATTAGAAATATTAGATACTATTTTATATGAACACTATTTATTGTAACTCAGCATCTACTTTATTTTTGAAATGTTTTTATATCACTAAACACTATTAACCATTACTTAATACATTGCTTCACACATTTGAAGAAACCAAATACAACCATATATAAACCCAGACACATTCACCCCTCGCCTACTTATACGCAACTAAATTCCCACTGAAATCAGTGAATCAGTCGATTCACATATTGATGTACATTAAAACGTCATTAGGTTGTTAAGTAAGCGCTTAATACGTTAAGTAGCGCTCTTCCGTTAGCACAGGTGATGTGCGTTCCTTGCCCCCGCGCATGTCCTTTACAACGCCGCCTTAAACAATGCCAGCTAATTCAAAACTTCGTCCTTACGTCAACGAGTTCAATAATTAAGGTAAGAATGCTAATTGATATGGTGGGAATTTACGTACCGCTCACCGTTAGCCGGGCAATGTATTTTAGAGTTAAAATATACTGGTAGGTCTCTTATATGTGAGTGGCCTCCTGAGTAACCACCGCAATTTATTTCTCTCGCCAAATATCAGTGTTCCGGTTTAAAGGATATTGTAGCCAGAGTAACCACTGGACATATTGAGATTTAACATCTTATGTCTCAGGACAAGCGAGCATAGTGAAATGCCATTGCTTTGTTACCATCAGTCAATTGGCATGCTCGCATCGCCCATCATTACAATAAAAAAGGTATGACTGCTATACCTTTATATGAGTTAACGCTGATATCTCCAAAAGAAAGTAGATGTACGTCTAGTCTAGTGCATCCCACAGTATGCTACCTTTATTCTCGTTCTTATAATGAATGGCAGAAAAGCCTATCACCAATCAGGGCACATATTTCCAGACCAAGGAGTTTAAGCAATTTTAAAACCTAAAATCACACACACAACGCTGCTTATTTAATATTTGTGCTAACTATTTTAGAAATTACATTTCTATGTTTGTCTTTGTGCCACAGTGCAATAAAGCTTAGACACCAGATCTCCTATCAAATTGTACACTTCATTTTAATCACGAAATGTACATGATGCAAGCCACTACCAAAATAGGATCGCGAGTTCCTGTGATACATTTCATAGTGTATAAAAACACAAAAGGATCGATACAAAAAACGCATGAATATAAAAACTCGGGATGGAACACGTGGCCTCAATCTCCCCACGCCATAAGGTGCATTTGTTAGTCGATGCATTTACGACTAAATATTCGAAGCTTGTGTGTGTAAATTGAAGATTACAAGTTGATGAAGAGTAAGCTTTGGTGATCTCAATGGAAAATAATGTGAAAAAAGGAAAATTTTGAATTACTTTGATTATGTTCATTAATCAATCGATCAACATAAAACTGCATGATACTGAGACATCGACACAATGTCATTGTTTTGTACAGTTTGTATTTTTTTATAATTCTTATTTGGCGTACTTCAAAGAAATTAACAACAGTTGTAAAAGTTCAACAGGTGTGCGTGTGCATTAGAATTTCACGGTGTATAGCCTCTGCCCACCCCAATAAACGCGTAAATAACGCGTCAGTTCGCGTATTCTATCAAGCATAATATTTTTGGCATCACAGTGAAAAATGACTGTTAGGAATTGTTCTTTACTATCTCAAGTATACTATGTATAATTTTCATACGATAAAACTACATACATATGCACATTAAGCGGAATTTATATAGAAATAAGTATTACAAAGATCCAAAAAAAATCAATGTACTGTTAAAATACAATACGAGACAAAAATCGATACAGCACCCAATGAACACACTAAGCTGACCGGATGACAGATATGCATGGGTGCGACAAGGACGGAGGACGTGCAGCCACGTGCCAGACAGGGACGGGGAGAGAATACGTTAGTTGCAGCTGCCGTTTACGTCACCACGACTAGGGAATTATTGGACCCGTTCGAGCGTAGGAGACCAAAAAATTGTTTTGTCTATGAAAATTATACTTCTGTTATATTAATTCTTGTGTTTTTTCTAAATACATTTTTGATACTATCTTTCTTTAGTTATAACTTAGTTTTTGTTAAAATTTAGCACGAAAGAAATGAAATGAAATGTTGCTTTTGTAAACAATTAATTTTACCATTACGTGTAGCCATTACAACTAACTTACTGGGTTAGGTCATACATAAATATAAACATTCTATGAATAGTCTTTATATTTTATGAATCATGGGAAACCTAGGATCGGAACCAACATCCATTAATAAAGTTTTAACCTTGAATAATGTTCCTCTAAGCGTATGTTAGGACGGTTGTAAAATAAATAATGTATCCCAATAGGAAGGAAACCTAGCAAACCCCGAGTGTACAATAATATCAAGTAGACGCAAAACTATGGACCCTTAAACCCTTCCTAGGCCTATGTTTAATAATAATTACTAAATCGCAAGGTGGGTGGTAACTACTCAAGACATAATATGGGATGCTGAAGCTGTTAATGAAACCACAGGGGACCCTTACAACCCCATGTGATCTTAATATTGAGTTGGCGTGCACCAATGTTAAGTAAGGGAGACGTTAGAATCAGGATTTGAAGAAACGGGTAAAAAAATGTACATAAACCTATTGATATAAAAATATTCAAATAGTGGATTTTCAATGCAACCAGATAAATAGTCTAATTTGAAAGTTTGGGACGTTTTAACGTGAAAAAATTGAATTACACCTTCACCATTCATTGTTAAATCCTATTTAGTTTTTTACTGATTTCGGTGACGGTGTGAAATTATTGCGTGCCAATGTCGATCCTGCATTTCAGTTGATTGCAGTGGCAAGCAAGTGGGTGGCATAAAAAACTATTTTGCTAATAATTGTTCCTACAAAACCCAACTAAAAACCGCAAACACAAAACAAATACGAATAAATAATGAGACATGCATTTTTAAATTCGCATAACAAGTACAGAATAAGGCTAGGCCGAGACAATTGGCTGGCCCGCGGTCGCTCGTGCAACTTTTGTAGATAAGGTAGCACAATAAATAAACTCTAATTACTTCCCTTGTTCGCTTCGCTCTTAGAATTTTCAAATGCCAATTAGATTGTGGCCGAACAATGCGCTCTCCGCACCGGTGTCATCTTCGGTGCACGAATATCGGTGTGAACGTGAGTTATGCAGGTTTCGGTGTGTCACTGGACGGGTAAGTGAAGTGGGCAAATAAAAATACTTGTGTGAAAAAATAAAACTTGCAGAGGATGATTGGCGGCTGATGGAGACGGGCCGCTCAAGGGTTAAAGCCCGGGCGGTTGGCGTTTGCTTGCTGAAACCTATGTCTAATATTGGAAAGCGGTAGACTGATTTTATACTTGAAAAATAAGACATATTTGTATCTCATTTCCATGACAGCAACATAACCCATACTCCCCTAATTACCTTTAATTTATCCTTACAAACATCACAACGTTTAACCTTCCTAACAGCAATACCTGTCATAACTAAAGACACATTTGGCTCTGTAAACACAACGGAAATACCTGACCAATATGGCTAGAACCTATGACAAGGCATTTGTCAGAACGCAATCATATAAAAGGACAATAGTGGTGGCGCGTCATACTCGGTTTGTTGCATACACGCGAGTCGCGATACATTCCTATTCGTCTGTATCATTTGATCCACAATTACATTCCTTTGTACGTTTCTGTCTAGCTTTTCTACGCTTTGTTCGCTATGGTTGCAAACATATTTGCTTGTTAACCATTGGAATACTTTTACACCTTATTTGTAACGTGCAATTCTTTGTAATGATTAACTTTAAGTAGTGTCGTTTTTGCAAATTCTTGTGTTTTTATTCCTTATATTATACTACATTAAGTACTTAGTGCAAAAAGGAAACAAATTCCAAAATAAAGTACTTCAAATATCTTTATGTTTTCTCCCCATACTGGTAAATTATTATCCAAAAACCTGGACGAAAATGAAATAAATTAAAATTATTTAAGTAGATATGATAAAATGCAATGTTTGCAAATTTGCAAAAACTAAAAACCTGTTAACTTCCTAATAAATCACCGTTACTCTACGCATTCGGATTCTAATTTACTACAAGCAATCAAATCCGAACAAAATTTGCGTCGGTCGGCAAAAACAGCTCGATACCATCCAATAGGCAATAGCATTACGTCTAAATTGTACCTCCGATCATTACTAACACTACAATAGTGTCTATCAACGAGGAAAGCCATTATTGACGGCTCACAGACCTAGACAATATGTATAGCTCTCTCAACAGATTTGTAAACCCTTATATTGCGTGATTCATCTTCCTTGTAAACTAAGTGAATGTAAATTGAATTAATAAAAGGACCATGCGAGATTTACGCAAAATGATAATAAACTTCCGGAAAAAAATCCAAGCGAATTGAAATTATTAGATGGACCATAACTTGAAAGCAAAGGATTTTTTATAAACATACAATTGTTAAAAGTCAATACACCAAGCTTTCCAAATAATATTCTTACATAGGAAAATCGAAGCAAACCATTACGTCCAGCACGACTAATCAAAAGATGAGCTCCCAGAAAATAGCTAACAGAGACTTACCATACAGATCTTACCAGTTTATTACGAACTATAATTTTTGCACAAGTCTGATTCTTTCATATTAATAGTTGAGACTCCCCTTACAACAAACGATGGCATGATACAAGTGTACACAAGTTAACATTCCTATGATTGTTCAATTTTAATAGAATATTAAGAAAACAACTCAAAAGCTAGCATACAAAAAACCTTTGTACAAACAAAATCGATGATCAGCCGGGTCCAGATTGCTGGTTACCGTGCCGACCATAGATCCATATAATTGCACACGCTCTTGCAAATAACGCAATCAAATATTTGTAACGTCTGTGTTTGGTTCAGAGTTTATTGTTCGTTTTGTAACGTGTAATTTAACTCTAGAATGTATTTTGTAAATAATATGCTTTAGCAAACACAATCTGTATAACTGTCTGTTTTGACTGCACTTTAGTCACTGTTTCATAGCGTTTGCCATAATGTCCTATATTTGGTCGGCGCGGTTCAATCGGATGAGATTGACCACTAAACGACACGCTATGATATGTATCTCAAGACCTTTCACATTACGTATGCCGGTCGTGCCTAAGCAAAACCTATTTCAGCCCAACACGAATAGAAGACTTTCAGGCAAACTTATATATTTATTGTTTTCGTCAAAGCTAACTGACGTTTTTATAATAATTCTGTCCATTAATGGTCATTACCTAATGAGCCATTACATCATTCGCAAAAACGAGTAGCTCACACCAAGAATAAATTTACTGAAAACCACTCTATTAGCCGGAGTATGAAGGCGAATATGTTCTTAACATTTGGCCTTAACATCATTTAACTATCTGAACGCCAATTCATAATCCTAAATACCCCATTAACACATTAAAAATAACGTTCAGATGTGACTGGGGCTCTACTAAATGTTACACTCGGTTTAATTGTTCCATTAATTACGGGCACATGTTAATTTACCACGGCGGATAAAGACGGAGTGCGTTCGGATCGGTTTAGTATGCGCCACCGAGATAACTGCTAATCGGTTAACATTTATCCACGTCGGCCGTGTTCGTCACATGCGCATGCGTTGCATACGATACGCTCTTGTTTGCACGCTCAGCACTCCTCCGGGCATAAATATCGCTCGGTGATATTTCCCTGGTGTAAATCTTCAACTTGTTACGGATTTGCTGAGAATGTTGCTGAGGAGACTTTGTTATTGGAAGCGCAGACGAGTTGGCGACACCTGACAGTGTCGCCATATGCGCCATCTGACGGTGAGACAACACAGGAATACTGCCAAACGATGTGGTTATCTAATTCATGACTCACCTTGTGGATATCTATTAAGACAGTCAATCGATTGCTTGTTTCTTCACTCACTCATCATCACCGATCTTCACTCACTTATCATCTCACTCAAAGAAATCTTAAGATTTTATAAAATCGTATCGAATTAAGGATACAACATCCCCAGCAGCTTTAGGCCACAAATTATCAGCTCCCACCGCACAGTATATTTTAATAATTAAAATCCAATACATTGACAAGAAGCAGTAAATTGGAAAGCAGCAACAAGGCGGCGCGGCGCGGCCAGTGCATTATTAATTACTTCTCGGATAACACCCGAATCGGATTATTACTGCCGCTGGCCAATAAATACTAACCGGCTGTGTACTCCTTTCAACTTCATTCTCATACATAAAGGATTATTTTTCACATCTGCTTAGGAATTGGTAAATGTGTCATTTAATTAATCTTTCTTCTTTTATTTTTAATTTATCAAATTATTCGTATGATAAGGTAGCAGGTCTACCAAGGTGTAAAAATTGCAGTGGTGAAGTCTGGATCTATTTTTGCTTTTCTACCTAGTGATTCCGGATGATAGACAAGTATGTTGTTTTGTGTGACGACTTTTCAATTCCAATTTCAATTGTATTTTGAAGAATTTAGTTCCATAATCCATATTAGAAATGTATTGAGACCGACGAACTAATTTAAATCGCAAAATTACAATTTACTTAGAGTCCAAAGAACTTCTAAGAATCATTTAGAATTTGAATGGGCCGAATACAATTTCTAAAAGGTATTACAAAATTGCATATCTTAAAAGCATTTTCATTAACGGTTTATTAACGATATCTTAAGATCAACTCATGAATTTAGAACACTCTGTCTTATTCATAGAAAGATTTAAAATCTATTTTAGTCATCGAATCTTTTGTCCCTTTCGAACGACTAATTGAATTCTTTTTTTTTATTGCATTGAATGACGAGACGAACATGCCGTTCGCCTGATGGTAAGCGATGCGACCGCTCATGAACAGAAGCAAAACCAAACATCACCTTGATTTACAAAGCAATGCCTGGCATTCCACTGCGCTCGCCATCCTGTGACATAAGATGTTAAGTCTCAATATGTCCAGTAGTTACTCTGGCTACAATGTCCTTCAATCCGAAACACAACAGTGCATTTAAACTGCTGTTTGACGGGAGAAATAGACATTGCGGTGGTACCCACCCAGGCGGCCTCTCACATATGAGAGACCTACCACCAGTAATTCAGTTTGATCGAAGGAGACAAAAAATACACTAAAACACATTCAAGTGAATCAAGTGCAACTTTTCCTCTCATGCCTTAAATAATATAGGCAGTAAGGATGTTTACAATAAATATGAAACGATAGATCCATAGTCCAGAAATGCAATGCGGCACACCAATATGAGGGGTTAGTGCTTACACTACAAGCCTTACAGACGTCTCAAGAATACCACAAACGTGCCGACCCTTTCATCCAAACATATTTAAAGCACAGTCCACCCAACCCGATATGGGATCTAAAATAATTATAAGTGAACTCAAAACGCGGGCCTCATCGGCCTATTATCCGAGGAATCCTTTATCCGTAGCTGTATTATCGCCATTTACGGCGGTCGATGCACACAGTTCAGAACAAAAGCCCCATTTGATTATTCAATGGTCAGGTCCAATTTTCTTCAAAAGGTCTCGGAACGGTTCACGATAGCTGAACATCATTTGGAGGGATCGTTTAGGTTAAATACCCCTTATATGTATTCTCATAACTTGTTTACGACGTAATAGAAACTTTTAAGTGAAATAGTTATATAAATAAAAAATAAGGAGTTCTGTAAGCCCTTTCGATTGAACTGTGGATTGTGGAGTTGTCCTTTGGCTCAGCATTCAGCGATTATAGAATGATGCAGTTAGTTAGCTGTTGAGGAAATAAAAATATTGACCAATATCCATTGACATTGACAACTGGCCAAAGGCGGTAGAGCGACATAGGTTCTAACTTTGTAAAATTATGTCGTAAGTTAATGATGCCAAAAACAAATTATTTGATAGCTTGACGATTGTATAACAGCAATAGAATTTAAATATATGTAATAATATAAGAGAAGAAGGAAGCTACTAAAGATACATGAGTACTGGTTTAAGGAAATAAAAGGAGTGGACAGAAATCAGTACAATTCAAACCAATTTTGGTGTCCAAGAGACGTTACGAAATTTGGAAGGCCTCTGATATTAATGACTGTACCGTTTTAGTTTGACAAGGTGCCCTAATTACATAGCAAGTGATTGCTAAAACAACAATTTTCGGCAACAAACTAGAATGAACTTAGAATGTCGTAAGGAACATTAAATTTGGTTACACATCAGACACCAATATTTATTTGCATTAAGCAGCAGCAACGTCCCACATAATTTTAGTATAACGGTCTTCTTAATGAGACATAAAATGAAAACAACAGAGAGAATATGAATTTCCGTTTCCAATCTACCTGCGCACACGCATCAAAATAGGAAGTCGCACGAATCAACGGTTTTAAAGAAGATTTCCAAACGAAACCGGTCCAAAACCGAGTGCCTGCCGAGTGCATTAAAGCTTTCCGAGGTGTGATGGCGGCAACTCCATATCTAGGTCAGGCAAATTGACAACATCCTGCCATATCTTACTCCAACAAGACTTTTGACTAAACCAATTTGTAATTAAATGATCTCCGAACACATTAGAACACCTAAATTTATTCTACGTGTATTTCTCGCGCGTCATAAGTTTTCTTGTGAAATACAGGCTCGTTAACCTCATGCGTTTAATCCCTAAGTAATCCACGTTCACGAGACCGCCGGTCGATTTCTCTAACATCGTTAAACTATTACATTCATTATCTCAGGCATTCCGTGACTTATGCCAGAGAAAGCCCACTAAATGATAAATTTAAACGCCCTTTATGAACATTTAGCCGATCCCGAAAAGGCCAGCGAGCATTATTAAATGAATATTAAAAAGTTTTTAATCGCATAAAACATTCGAGTTTGACCGCAAACAATAATCCACGTATAAATCATAGAGCAAGCTCTCACGCGACGTGAATCACTGCGTTCCAAGAAAGCGGAAACTGCCGAAATTCTCCGTTGGTTTTTATGGTGCAAGCCGGCCGAGTAGAGTTGGCCTGCGCCGGCGCGGCACCCGGGCACTTTTGTTGTTTTTACAAAATAGTCGGTTGGCGGTGTGGTCGTGCGTCGAGCACCTGCGCGCGCACACCCGGCGCAAATCTCGGAGGGTGCCGCGCCTTAGGGATCGCAGGGGAGCAGGTAAACGCTCCCCAGACAACCTCTAACAAATAAAACACTGTCATATTTGAACGTTACTAAAACTGGTTTTGTTACCAACTGAGCTGCAAGCTTATCGGTTTTGGAGCATGTGGATTTTACAAAGTGTTGATATTACGAAAGTTCAAGCATCGCATGTTAGTGAGGCGTGCGGCGGCCGCGCTCCGTGCTCGGTAAGGTTGCATCGGCGTTCTCAGCACAAATCACTACGAGACAAAAAACGAGCCGTGGCATAAGTCAGAGGTATTAATTAAGGCGGCGACTCGACACGATACTCGCGTACTTATGTAATTATCTATTGCTCACAACAAATCGGACACTGTCGAAATCACATTTGGTGGTCATTTTTCTTTTACCTGACATTATGTAACTTTCATTTCATCTAAACAAATAATGAAGCTTCTTGAAAGAATACCGTAAACCACAGCAATTTACAAATGAAACAGTGCCAACTTTAATACATAACGGTTTTTTCAAATTGCACAAATATCACGGAGCGGATTAATCTGTTTTTTGCATGTTCACGATAGCTCAAAATTAACTCAAACACATCAACGGATCAATCAATTTTGCATTTCTCAAATAAAAATTGATTTGATTAATACATAACTACTACTGCATATTGTAGAGACAAAACGGCGTATGATCACGCGATATCACATTTTCGATTTTGAATGGTACACATTTACTGAAATAAAAAATCCGTGCCTATTTAACCGATCTCAGGCCGAACGGACATGCGCAAGAGAACGGCCTTCTGAATTCAGTAGCTTTATAATAATGTTTAAGTAATTACGACCGAAGTCGGCCCGAGTACCAGATGTCAGCGCTGTAACTCCGTTATTACCACGACATGCAAGTCCGAGCAAATCAAAAGGGGGTGTAATCATTGTAATTAAAATTGCTTCATTCACATAGAACGAGATTTAAGTTTTTGCTTGTTTATCACTAAAGACGGCGAGCTAAAACGGTCCAGATACCGCTGAACTGGTTTTCGAACGCAGCATTGTAATTAAAACGATTTACTAGTTTATTATACCTAGTATATTTGAGTAAGGGAAACCATTAATAAATTAAGCTCCCAACAGTCACATACATAGTCCTGCCCCCACAACAACATCGAGTCTTTTCGGTCTCATAACCATCCAAACCCGAAAGATATATTTGTGGACGGCACAATCATTTCTCTCGGCGCGGGGATCGAAGCCGCGGCCTCTCATTTCACAGGCAGCGACTAACCAACTGTGACACAGAGGTCGTCATATGATAAAAAAAACATTCAAACATTCGTCTAATATTTGTTATTGTTCCCGTGTCTGTCAAAATTAACGCACATTATGAAATTCTGTACGAATCTTACAATATTAGAACTATTGCAACTCTTCTACCTGCTAGAATAAATCTCAAACAACTCGTAACACCTTCGATACAGTTTTGAACCTTTACAAAGGCATCAATTCCTGGATCCGCACTAAAAAGTACCAAAATAAATATTTTTACGCGATAATCACCACGCGCTGTTCAAACTGCTTTGTCAACTTTAAAACAAGTGTTGTTTTACAACACTCTTTGTCCGGCATGTTGTAAATAGGAAACAGGCCGAGGCTCAACAGTTTCCGGCCTAATGCTTTGTTTCGCCGCCAATCAAGTGCATACTTGTCTCTGAATTGTTATGATACAGTAAACACGTGGTGTACTCTTGAGGTTAAAAGAGCGTTAACGACCATAAACTTAGCGGTTTTTATGTCCTTTAGATTTTCAACTATGTTGTAGATTGAGAAACGATAAAAGCGTTGGTGGTCAAATACGTGGTAGTTACGACCTTATGATTTTGAACTGCTGCTATAGGTTCAGTTCGAGAATTGAAAGCAATGTGACATTATCCTTTTTCTACCTGC